>JAJAGP010000128.1:0-747968 GCA_025084515.1 Ancistrus triradiatus
TATATATATATATATATATATATATTTATATTACACACAGACAAAAACAAACAAACAAACCAAAAATAAATCATTCTAAATACATTAAGGGCTATAGTTTTCCTTTTTGGTTGGCTGTTGTCCTTAACCTTCTAAGTACCCATGATGACTTCTTTGCACTAACAATATTTGTAAAAAAAAAAAAAAAAAAAACAGAAAATTTTGTGAAACCTTTGTGCTCCTATGTTTCAGCTGGAAAGGGCATATAAGCTTCGTGTCTCGACTCGTATAAATTCTAGCAACCGAATTAGACAAGTTGTTAAGTGGCTGAGTCCCGAGTAATGAATGTAGAACAATGGCACGTTTTTTTGTTCCTTTCAAGACTGCGATTCTCTTTTCTCAGCAGGTTTCACAACAGTTTGCCCGTACTTGTTTTCTGTCATTCAGGGGTGAATTTTATACTCACACACTCACATCATACCAGTCAAAAGTTTGGACACACCTTTTCACCCAGTGTTTTTCCTTCATTTATGTTTTCTACATTGTAGATTAATATTCAAGACATCAAAACTATGAGGGAGCACATATGGAATCATGTAGTAAACAAAAAAGCGTTAAACCAACCATAATAAGTTTTATACTTTAGATTCTGTGTTAAACTATACCTCTGGTTGCAAACACATTGTACTTTTTTCTCCCTTAAAAATAAACACCTTCATTTAAAAACTGCATTTTGTGTCTTTGACTAATATTTAAATTGGTTTGATGTTCCGAAACATTTAAGTGTGAAAAACATGCAAAATATAGGAAATCAGGAAGGAGGCAAAATGATCATAAAAACAGTGAGCAAAAATCCCAGAACTTCAGGGAGGGACCTGATGAATGACCTGCAGAGAGCTGGGACCAAAGTAATAAAGGCTACCATCAGTAACACTACGCTGAGAGGGACTCCGATCCTGCAGTGCCAGGTGTGTCCCCCTGCATAAGCCAGTACATGTCCAGGCCCGTCTGAAGTTTGCCAGAAAGCATATGGATGATCCAGAAGAGGATTGGGAGAATAGGGACTGTGGTAGCCTAGCGGGTAAGGTACTGGACTCTGGACCAGAAGGTCCAGGGTTCAAATCCCACCTCTGCCAAAGCTGCCACTGTTGGGTCCTTGAGCAAGACCCTTAACCCACAATTGGTTGAATTGTAAGATTGTACCAATTGTTAGTCGCTCTGGATAAGGGTGTCTGCTAAATGCTGTAAATGTAAATGTAAATATCACGTGGTCAGATGAAACCAAAAATAGAACTTTTTGGTAAAAACTCAACTCGTCGTGTTTGGAGGAAAAAGAATGCTGAGTTGCATCCCAAGAACACCATATCTACTGTGAAGCATGGGGGTAGAAACATCATGCTTTGGGGCTGTTTTTCTTCAGAGGGGACAGGACGACTGATCCGTGTTAAGGGAAGAATGAACGGGGCCATGTATCGTGAGATTTTAAGCCAAAACCTCCTTCCATCAGTGAGAGCACTGAAGATGGAACGTGGCTGGGTCTTCCAGCATGACAATGATCCCAAACACACCGCTCGGGCAACAAAGGAGTGGCTTCGTAAAAAGCATTTCAAGGTCCTGGAGTGGCCTAGCCAGTCTCCAGACCTCAACCCCATAGAAAATTTGTGAAGGGAATTGAAAGTCCGTGTTGAGTAGCGACAGCTTCAAAACATCACTGCTCTAGAGGAGATCTGCATAGAGAAGCTACAGTGTGCAAACCTGGTGAGGACTTACAGGAAATGTTTGACCTCTATCATTGCCAACAAAGGTTATGTTACAAAGTATTGAGTTGAACTTTTGTTATTGACTAAATACTTATTTTCCACCATAATTTACAATTAAAAAAAAAAATCCTACAATGTGTTTTCCTAGATTTTTTTTTCTCATTTTGTCTCTCATAGTTGAAGTGTACCTATGATGAAAATTACAGACCTCTCTCATCTTTCTAATCTTCCTAAGTAGGAGAACTTGCACAATCAGTGGCTGACTAAATACTTCTTTGTCCCACTGCATATAAAGACATGCTTATTTCCTCTTATGATTCTTAAGACCTTGGCCATTAAAGCAAACGGACAGATGCTTACATGTATAGGATTTAATCTTTCGAGTACAGCCAAATTCTCTTTTGTTCTCTCCTCAATTACAGAAGATAAGTAAAGAAATTAAATACCCGATTCTTGGACCTTACAGGGACTGTGTGTGTATAGTACTGCATTGGACAGGAAATGACCAAAGGTATATTCCTTCATTCTCATTGGATGAATCAAAGCTTGGAAAACGGCAATATTTCCAGTATAACAGAGGAACAGTAGGAGGAGGTAGGAATTCCATTAACATACTGGATGGGCTCCAGTATCTGCCCAGCATATGTCTTGGTTGTGCCATGTGGCCATGGTTTCCAGTCTGCTTATAAGAAGCACATGAAATTGCTTTTGTAGATGTTCTAGCTTAGGAATGGTAACCCATACATACAGTAACAATAATATTGGTGGATATATTAAGTAGGTTTTGGTACATACTTTTGGTTAGCCTTTTTTAGTTTATTATTTATTGCTTTTCTATGACCCTAAACACCCTGTATAAGGATGTCGTAATACTCATAATGCTGGAGGTAAGACAGATGTGTACGTGTGTGTGCGCGCATCAATGTTTGTGTGTGATTGACAGCGACTGGCATCTTGTTACAAAGCCAGTGAACAGACATGCCACTCACACCCTGATAACACCCAATAACCTGCTCCATTGTTATCTTCCCTTTAATTCCACACTCGCTGTCTAAAGCCATTCAGTGTGCCCCCTAATCCTCACTTCTTATTTTCTTTCCTTTGACAAGTCTGTGTCTGATTCCATTTACTTCCACTGCCAGTTCTCCAGCCGTTAAGAAATCTTCCAGGACTAAAAGGATCAAAGTCGGTGTGGTTCAGACCAGCACCAGGCACACACACTGTTACTATTACACCAGCTGGAAAACACATACATTATACAAATGATACAACTTAGCCCTCGGGTACATACATGTTTGTGAAGTTGGATTACAGTACTGTGCAAAAGTTTTAGGCATTCTGTATTTTTCAGTTTAGATTCTGCTTATTCTTTATCTAAGTTTTAGTGGCCACCACACTTTGTAGTTCTACAATTACAGACTGTAGTCCATATGTTTCTCTACACACTTTGCTAGTTCCCTAATTGTCGGGACCCCCCCACAGATCGGGTATTTTTTGAGGGGTGGGTCATTCTCAGTACTGCAGTGACACTTGTGGTGGTGGTGGTGGTGGTGGTGGTGTGTTAGTGTGTGTTGCACTGATACGATTGGATCAGATACTGCAGTGCTGCTGGAGTTTTAAACAATTCAGTGTCACTGCTGGATTAAAAATGGTCCACCAGCCAAACACATCTAGCCACCAGCATCCTGTGAGCACTGATGAAGGATTAGAAGACGACGAACACAAACTGTGCAATAACATTTGAGCTGCTGTCTCTGACTAAACATCTACAAGGTGGACGTACACGAACACACCACATCAGTGTCACTGCAGTACTGAGAATGATCCACCATCCAAAAAGTACCTGATCTGAGGGGGTCCTCACCATTAGAGAACAGAGTAAAGAGGAATAAAGTATGCAGAGAAACAGATGGATTATAGTCTGTAATCATAGAACTACAAATTGCATTGACCACTAAAACCTAAAGCATAAGCAGAATATAACTGTAACTTAATACATTTTACTTACATTTCAAAAGGCAAATCTGTACTTTCTTACCACATTTTCAAAATAGGCTCATTAATTTAGCCTTTATGAATCTATTTACGTATCTATTTTATCTATCCATTTCTTTTTAGGCACCTAATGAAGCGCAAGTCGACTGCAACTGGCGATTAATCAGAGGTTTTTCCCATTTCCTTGGAACAGTCAGTTCTATTTCTATGAGGAATACAAGTTGTGTATTAAAAATAATATCATATTTAAGGTTTACATAAGTATTTTTTTAATTAAATAATTTAGTGGAGAATTTAAAATATTCGCCCTAAAAAGGTATAAAGCTGCAGTTTGTTTGCAGTGACAGTGAGTGCGTTTACATTCATTTAATATTCCGATAACTGCAGAAAATCAGATTTAGTCAGTAATCCGATCAACGAGTTTACATGCACTCGAGTAATCAGATAATGGGAAAGCTCCGAGTTACATTATTCTGGCAGTAATCGGATTTCTATTTTGCAACCAGCCAATAATCTCATAGAAATGTGTTACAAACTTCAAACTTTAAGGTTAAATATTCAATTTATTCATTTTGTTGAGCCTTTAAATCATGGCACGTCTAATTCCGGGGTTGCCAGATCCAGCGAGGAAAAAAAACACCTGCGTCAATGAAAAAAGTGGCCAAATAAAGCCAAGTCTTTAAATACGCAGACCTGGCAACCATGGGGGAAATGCTCGTGCACATGCGCAAACTGAAAACACAGATTATAATCAGGTTACTGGTATACATGCTATGAGTACTCTGACTACTGGGGTAAAGTCCAGCTCTTCATCAGATATCCTAATCTGATCGGTGTATTCTGTATACATGACCACTTGAATAATCAGATAACTGAATAAATCCGATCATTATCGGATTATTAAGTGCATTAAAATTCACTCACTGTTTCAAAGAGTTGATGATTGTTTGGGTTTTGTAATTTCTTTTTTTTTTAAGAAAATATTTTATTTTTCTTCTTTATTTCTATTCTTATATTCGCTAAAGATGATAATGTCATTTGTATGATTTTTGCAGATGATTCATGTAGTGCCCACAATAAAAGACGTCCTGTTTAAAATAGATTTTAAAAGGCTTTTTAAAGAAATACCTTTACTTTTATACTTTAAGTACATTTAGTAGCATGTACTCATACTTCTACATGAGTAAAATATATAAACCATACTTCAAATTTACTTGAGTATTTTTTGTACAGGTTATTAGTACTTGTGTGCTTTTGCCACCTCTGATGACAGGACACATGTACACACAGAACACCCACACACTCAGCCTGGGACACTTTAGAGATTGGTCTAATGTGTGACTTTGGAATGCCAGAGTACCTAAACAAAACACATGCAGATACAAAGAGAACATGCAAATTCCACACAGGCAGTGAGAAGGTCAACCCATATCTAGAACTGTGAGGGGACAGAGCTAACCACTGCACCACCATGGCACACAGTTAAATAGGATAGTGTGTTTTCTTTTGTTTTTAACAAAATACAGTATAAACAAACCACCACCATGCTTAACAGTTGCTCTTTACTTATTCATTGCTTGTGCTTTTTCACCTACAAACATAATGGCCAACGAGTTTAATCCGTTTCTGTTTTTACATAAAATTGTATCCCGCTCCATACTTTCCTCAGTAATGTTAGTGTTTTGCTTTGCACACCTGACCAGTCCATGAGTGGTTCTGTCTGTTGTTCCTGATCTTGTTCAGATCTCGTCTCAACTTGAACCATTCCCATTAACTTGAAAGTCTTACTTTTACCAATTTTTTGTACTGACTGTCTGCATATTTAGTGAAATTATAACATTATTTAACTATAATTTGGCTGTTCGCTAGCCCACTGCAACGGTTACCTGCTTTTGCATCCCGGCAGTGCCTTCCAGATGATTCCTTTGGGCATCACACAAGCACAATTGGTGGTGGTGGTTTTGGGGGGGATGATTTAGACTCTGAACAGCCTGTATAACAAGGGATTAAAAATAAAAGGAAAAAATAAGTGGAGTATGACTTGATAGCTGTGCTTTCGTGCAGATTTAGAGAAGGTCAGTTAAGCCAAGACCACCTTTCTCCATTTCCATACCGATCACTACTAAAAATCTATGGGGGAGATTTTTTTCTAATCTAATAATCACACTAAAAAAGTTTCATGAACTGAATGTGAAAATTACTTCTATGAAGCTTGTGTTTGGGGATGAATAACAAAACAATGTCAAGTAAAATCTTGACGGTTGTTAAGGGTTTTTCCTCTCTATTCTCTCCCTCAAGGATGTATCCTCAAGAATGCATTTTTTCTGTCACTTTTCCACCAAATTTCAGCCATTTTCTTACTCATATGGGAATAAGCTGTGTCAATTTATAAACCTCAAATCCCTACAGACCATCATACTGCATACACAGTACTTACCAAAAGGGAGGACTGGGAACTTCCTTGATCAACCACAGCACAGGGCAAAAAGCAGGAACCAACCCAAGACAGAGTGACAGTCATTCGCTCACACTGGGGCACTTTAGACAGTAATGGCAACTAATGGTTGGAATGTGGGAGGGAACCGACAGACATGGAGAAGACATGCAAACTCATCATCTCTGTCTCAATCACTGAGCTCAGCGTCAGCTCATGGTGTTTATCTATGTAATGCTCATTTAATAAAACTGTCTCACACAAACAATATAAAGTTAGACCTGGGATGAAACTCATAAATATGATTAAGCTGTAGCTGAGGATTTACAAGTGACTCTAGGATACAAGCTGGCAGAACCTGAGGGCCTTGGTTAGAGTATTTACAGAAATTATCATGTGCCATTTGATTCCAAGTAGTTTGCTACAAAAGATTTCACTAGTTAAAAAGTACTTTATGTACCAATGACACAGAAAGTGGAGACAAATGCAGGGTGGCAGTAATGCATACAGGTTTCAAGGCACATAATGAGCAAATCAGACCTGATGGATCAACGTAAAGAAGTGGACAATCCTGTCCAAGGTTTGGTAAATGGCAGGGCAAACTATGAGGCTAGGCCTCCAAGGGGTGAGGCCAGAGGCATGAGTCAAGGTATGGTGCTGAGTCATAGATAGAGAGGCCATTTGCCAGAAGGCCTAGGTAAACGAGAAGAGTCAGGTACAGGAATCAAGGCTGTTGAATCCGTGTAAATGCAGTTTTTTGGATAACGTCCAGAACTTGAGCTAAAACGCGAGTGAAAAATCGGTTTTAAATGAATGAAATGAACATTCAATTAATGATTTTCTTTCTTTCTTTTCAGCAGCAGATCAAAAAGTGACAATATTAGCCAGATGGAATCATTTTATGACCTCAGAACTCTCTAATCACTGTTCAAGTGAGTTATCAATACATACTCTCTAACATTGTAGCCCACTGCTGGGGTGACGGATGTTCGAGCCTCAGCGATGCCATCTGCCCAGGTTTGGAATCACATGCAAACACGTTTGGCTGTGACTGAGGAAGGAGAATCCAGTCAGGGGATCATTTCCCAGTGCTTCAACAGTGACCCCTACCCAGTCCGGCGATGGACTGGCATCCCATCCAGAGCACGCTTACACCTGCATCCTGTGTTCACTGGGGATAAATGCTGATGCCCCCACAGATAAATTCAGCCAAGAACAGAAAGCTGAGGCTGCAGTGGGTAAATGGTCACCAAAATTGGCCAGTTGAACACAAAAACCGTAGCGCGGTCTGATGATTCTCGATTTCTGCTGAGGCACACAGATGGTCGGGTCAGAATTTGGTACCAACAGCATGAATCCATGGGGACTCAACCTGCCTTGTGTCAACAGTCCAGGCTCATGGAGGTGGTGTAAGGGTGTGGGGAAGGTTTTCTTGGCACACTTTGGGCACAATAATACCAAACAACCATCACTTGAATGCCACAGCCTGTTTGAGTATTCCTACTGACCATGTGCAATCCTCCATGGCAACAATTTAACCATCTTCTAATGGCAACTTCTAGAATGAGAATGCACCATGTCACAAAGCAAAAGTCGTTTCAAAGTGTTTTTCAATAATCTTTTCCCTGGCTGAACCTGAATCCAGTAGAACAGTTTTGGAATGTAGTAGAACTACATGATGCAATCATGTCAACATGGAGCTGAATCTCAAAGGAACATCTATACATTCTAAGAGAGTAGATTCCATGCCACAAATATTTGAAAGCAAAGAGAGGTTCTACCCAGCATCAATGTATATTAATGAAAGCAATATAGTGCTTGAGTGTACTGCGCAA
Organism: Ancistrus triradiatus; assembly: GCA_025084515.1. Taxonomy (NCBI): domain Eukaryota; kingdom Metazoa; phylum Chordata; class Actinopteri; order Siluriformes; family Loricariidae; genus Ancistrus; species Ancistrus triradiatus. Next base: position 8,004 of record JAJAGP010000128.1, read on the forward strand.
AGTCTTAGGCCACCAAAAGATTAGATACACCATTATTAGGAATGGCATAATGACCAGATAATTATTTCTCAGTCTGTTTTATTAGAATACAACCAGAAAATACAGGAAATTTACATGCAGTATTAAAAAACTGAAAAAAAACCCCATAGGCTCCATACTTTATACACTACAATAGCAAGTATTTAGTGTGACCTCCCCTTACACTTGAGAAAGAGCAGCATCTGGCAGTTTTATTGGGATGCCAAGTTGACCCCGACAGTCCAAAGAAGCTTGGTCAGAAATGGTCTTTTTGGAAGGGTAGCAGCCAAGAAACCAAGATATGCTCACAAAGATTGGAATGACGATCAGTGGAAAAGATGGTGTGACGAATCCATGTTTGAAATTTGTGGGCCAAATCATCCACAATTTGTTATACATGGCCATTATATTATTGCTAAAACAATAAAGCTAATGGAGGCCTAAGATTTTTGCACAGTACTGTACATTTAATGAGATATTATTCTGATTCATTTGCTTGACAAATTTGATGACAACTATTGACCACGTTATTGGTTAAAGCCAGCATGAACACGCACTGACTTCGGTGTTCCTGTTGCAGCTTTTTATAAAGCTGCTTTGTAACAATGTCCATCGTTAAAAGCACTACACAAATAATTTGAACAAAGCTCTACAAGCTTTCTAAACTGAAAGGTTGAAAGGTATCAGACAAGCAGAAATGCATACTTGTCCTGTTTGGCTACACATTCATCCCAACGTCGTTTGTTTTCTACTGTTTACAGAGCCTAGGGCAGCTACAGAAGCCAGGGACCCATTCCAGAAAGAGGGCTTGAAAATCAGTCTCGACTTCTGAGTTGAATTAGCAAATCTCGCATCGACCGAAAGCAGACAGAAAAAGCAAACTGCAATTGTTCACACTGAGGAGGATTAAACTATTTAATAGCAGATCCACAACAAATGTGGATGTTTGGAAGGGTGGAGGGGAAGAAACTGACTGCTTGAACTTCAAGTGACATTGCTGCTACAAGTGGATTCTTATGTTGTGGGTGGATTTATTGAATCTTTTGCCCAAGCACACCAGTAGCGCATTTGGTGGAAAGCATGATCTTATACAAGGAAAAGCCCTTTTTTTGGTCAATCCCTGTATTGAATTAACCAAATCCTGCATCTGCGAGAAAAAAAAAACTACTATTAATTTTCATTACCTAATTCAATCCAAGACGGGCTGCATCAGGATTATACACATTCATGGTAACAAAGAGCCAGCATCAAATGTGATAATGGATTACAGGAAAGAAAACCCATGTGCAACATTTCGTGGCAGCAGCTAATACGATTACACTGCAGGGCTTATCATCTCAGCCTTTGGATGATTTTGTACACAAAAGATCCCCAGACAAAACATGGCATGCATGCGTATGTAATTTATATCCTGGCACTTGGTTACAGCTTCTTTCGCCTTAATAACAGCACCAGGCTTGTCAGGTAATGATTCGAGCAGTGTCTTGAGACTGATTCGTATCAATTTTAGCCCACTATTCTACTAACTAGGTCCACAATTAGGGTTTTGGGTACCATGTTTAGTGTGGTGGGATTGAGGTTCAGCGATTTCTCTTCATATTCAGCTATAAACTCAAAAAGAGTTCCCTTTGTGAGCCTGATTTTATCTCGGGGAGTTTGTATTGCCACTGTCGCCTCAGGCGGCTCATTTGGGGTCTAGAATCATTTGACTAATATGTTTAACCAAAATCCCTATATTTCTGGGTGCACAATTCTGGGTGCCAATTTAACATTTCACCTGCTGTAGCAAGTAATCCCACAAGTGTTTAATAGAATTAAGGTCTGCTGATTTTGCTGGACCTAAGAATTGGTGAGTTTGATGTTTCTGAATATTACACATTAGTGAGTGGCAAAAGTATGTGAACCTTCTAGGATTAGCAGTTAATTTGAAGGTGAGATTAAAGTCAGGTGTTTTCAATCAATGGGATGACAATCAGGTGCGAGTGGGCACCTTGTTTTATTTAAAGAATAGGGATCTATCAAAGTCTGCTTTTCACAACACGATTGTGGAAGTGTATCATGGCACGAACAAAGGAGATTTTCGGAGGACCTCAGAAAGAGAGTTGTTGATGCTCATCAGGCTGGAAAAGGTTACAACAAAACCATCTCTAAAGAGTTTGGACTCCACCAATCCACAGTCAGACAGATTGTGTACAAATGGAGGAAATTCAAGACCATTGTTAACCCTCCCCAGGAGTGGTCGACCAACAAAGATCACCCAAGAGCAAGTGTGTGTAATAGTTGGCGATGTCTCAAAGGACCTCAGGGTAACTTCTAAGCACTGAAGGCCTCTCTCCCATTGGCTAATGTTAATGTTCATGAGTCCACACCAGAAGAACACTGGAACAACAAATGGTGTGCATGGCAGGGTTGCAAGGGGAGAAAGCCACTGCTCTCCAAAAAGAACATTGCTGCTCTCGTCTGTAGTTTGCCAAAGATCACATGGACAAACCAGAAGGCTATTGGAAGAATGTTTTTTAATGGACAGATGAGACCAAAAATAGAACTTTTTGGTTTAAAAGAAAAGCGTTATGTTTGGAGAAAGGAAAACACTGCATTCCAGCATAAGAACATCTGTGAAACATGGTGGTGGTAGTATCATGGTTTGGGCCTGTTTTGCTGCATCTGGGCCAGGACGGCTTGCCAACATTGATGGAACAATGAATTCTGAATTATATCAGAGAATTCTAAAGGAAAACGTCAGGACATCTGTCCATGAACTGAATCTCAAGAGAAGGTGGGACATGCAGCAAGACAGCGACCCTAAGCACACAAGTCGTTCTACCAAAGAATGGTTAAAGAAGAATAAAGTTAATGTTTTGGAATGGCCAAGTCAAGGTCCTGACCTTAATCCAATTGAAATTTTGTGAAAGGACCTAAAGTGAGCAGTTAATGTGAGGAAACCCACCAACATCCCAGAGCTGAAGCTGTTCTGTATGGAGTAACAGGCTAAAACTTCTCCAAGCCGGTGTGCAGGACTGATCAACAGTTACAGGAAACGTTTAGTTGCAGTTATAATCAATAAATGACCAAGTATAATATTTTTGTCTCATTTGTTTAAATTTATCTACTTTCAGGACTTAAAAGTGAAAATCTGTGAAAATCTGATGACGTTTTAGGTCATATTTATGCAGAAATATAGAAAATTCTAAAGAGTTCACAAACTTTCAAGCACCACTGTCCATATGCTTCCTTATTTCATTACTGTGCTACAATTAATCTCTTTTCATCAGATTTCTCAACCTGATTTCTAGGCTTTAATCTGAACTAAGAAATCAGAGTATGCTGTTTTTACGACTAATGCCACGAATAATCAGATAACTGCAGAAAAATTATGATTGGCTTATTAAGTGCATGTTAACGCATTCACTGCGATAAGAATCTTGCACTTATCACGTTAAATGTTAAATGTTTAGGTGTGCTGTTATTAGTGAATGTGACTAAATTCTATGTGACTATTCACATACAACTAAATTTTTTCTTATGGCTGATCCAAACAAATAAAATAACAAAGTAGCATCTGTATATTTGGCTGAGCCCTCCTGTCCATGTGCATGTCTCTGTAATTTTTACATGTGGATGTTGGATTAAAAAGGTTCTTTGACCTTTGTTGCTCACTATTGGTTTGCTTCATGAATGAAATTCAATTAGAGACATATCTGAATATACAAATGGAGGCTTTAAAAGACTTGGGTGCACTATTCAATTGGACTGGTTGTTGAGAGTGCTCTATTCTTTCCTCATCTCTCCAATATCATTGAGATAAATGAGAAAAAAAATAAACACATGCAAAAAGCCAGATACCTAACTGGTGAAAGGGGTAATTTTATGACATCTGTAGGCATAAAGCGTTACTCTATATTTAAATATATACAAAGCATAATTTTAGGTTTTAAAAAATAATGACCAGTTATATCAAGTGTGACGCAAACATCCCGGTTTGTAGAGAAAACGACCCACAAGAAGCTCAATGAATTTCATTGCCATCCAAATGCAAGAATTTGACATTTTAATATTCAATCAATTGCGTCTCCTTGATAAAATACTCTGAACAGATCTGAACAGAGCTTAAGCCTTTATTTCGGGAGCTTTTTCACATTAATTGTGAACATGCACTTCTATAGCTGGATATAAATGTAATAGAGCAGTAATTGTATATATAACATTAGATGTTAGGATAAATCAGAGGATAAACCAAACCAATTCCCCAGATTTCAATTCTGGGTTGGCTGAGCAGAACTACAGAACATGGCACGCATATTCACCACAGGTACATGTACATGTACATTTCCCATAATGCCCCAGCATCTTTCAAAAAGCTTGAGTGTCTAATGCTTTCAGTCAGAGCCAGTTACTTTCATTTGTCGCATGGATTATTGGGGATCTGCTAATGCAGTGGTACCTCGGGTACCACTAAGAAAATGCAATTAATAAAAATGGTTTATTAGTAATTTGATCTTCATTTCTCAATCATGGCAGAGTAACCACTTTAGATTTTGGTCACTTGATGTACTTAGTGTTTTTAACAGGACTATTTTAATGCACAGTTGCGCCCCTATGACTAATTGGCAAGCAGAGGGGTGCAGATGTGCCCCTCTAAATTTGTGACCCCCAATACAACAAGTAGTCTAGAAACAGCCCTGGTGTCACATGACACCTTCAGTGATCTCAGAGCATAGACATAATGAACCTAGACGCCACTGGATCATGCGTCAACGTTGTCGCCATATTGGTTCAGGCAACTTCTCACAATTTTCCAAAGATTGTGTTGGTAAAAAGATGCCTACTTCTACTGTAACATAATGAAACAGTATACTGTAATACAGTATTCACTATCTTATACTACTATTTACACTACATATACCATGTACTATTGTTAATCTATTATTTCATTAATTATATTATTTATTAGACTACATCTTATTGTATTTACAGGCTAATGAGATGCTGTACTGCAGTGTATAGTGCCTTTGAGTGTATCCTTTCACTGCTATAAAAAAATAAAAATAAAAACAGAGAGCAGACTGGTTTATAAATAAGAAAATCATTTGAGAAATAACTATTTTCTTGTGCATTTGAACCAGAAGAAAAATGAACGCAACTCTGAAACACATGTGCAATACGACTGAGTGAACTCACCAATTGACTGGATGTCATTTGCATTACCAGGGGTCTTCCATCTCTCAGAGTTACTTGAGTCTAGAGGGCTGCCCCCTCCCTGAGGCAACTGCGCCAACTGCTGTACCACCATACTGCTCCAATTTGTATTCACTCAAAATTATATAATACATGGTTTAGTTCTTATGTATTTTGATAGGCCACTGAGGTTCTGGAGCCAATCCCAGAATTCAGAGGGCACAGAAGAGCATGTATCCTGAATGTGATGCCAGCACATAAAAAAGTTTGGGTAGTGGATAATATTGCTACACCTGGGGATAATCCCCCATCTGGCCTCTACTCCCTACTGATGGGACCCAGGTCACTGTGATGGTGGGCTAGCAAATTGCCACGGCACCACCCAAGCAGTCTTCATACAGGGATGTTTTATGCAAATGCAAAATTTCAACCATGGTAATTAGTGTACTCATTTCTTCATTATTATTAAATTATAATTATTCACATTCATTCACTTTATCTGCTTAGTCTTATTCAGGGTCGTGGGAAAGCCGGTGCCTAGCTGGCAACACAGGGCACAAGGCAGGAACTGTAGACAGGGTGCCAATCCATTGTAGGGCACACTCACTCATGCTCATACACAAACTCATACACTAGGGGCACTTTAGAGAAACCAATTAACCTAACACGCATGTCTTTGGGCTGTGCGGAGGAAACCGGGGTACCTGGAGTAAACCCTAGAGCGGGGGGGCATGTGGTGTTTCCATGAGATTTTGGTACACGGCTGTGAACTCAGACCTATGTTAGACAGTAACAAGGAGATCTGGAAAGTACCACTTGTTGACTCACATACTGTATTGGTTCATAAAGTAAGTATTAATGCTTTGTGCAAGGAAGAGAAGCACTGGCCAGTGCGCGCTAATTTAACCACCAGGACATGTTTGGGGGCATGATTTCCAGACATACAGCCTTCCTAGTAAGCACCTGCTCCTGGAAACAGCAATTCCTGAGGGCCTGGGATCAAACCCTGTGTGGCACATTTAAAGAACCCTCAGGTGGACTGGCATCCTGTATAGGGTGTGCTTTTCCCTGCATCCAGAGAATTTGGAGTTCGAATTCAGACCATCCCCCGTGACCCCGTCCAGAATAAGCAGGTGTAAAACAAGATGCTGTCTCCCTCTCTCTCTCTACCTTTCCTTCTACCTAATAGACAATTCCAGACATTCTTACGGCAAAGCCAATGATATACAATATGGCATTACATCACTGCACACAATGCAATAAGCATGAAGCAAATCCAGGGCTTAAGCTCTGGGTTCACAGTGCATTCAGATGGAATATACAGTATATATTCCATTATAAGAGCACATTATGTAGTTACCAAAGCACATCTATATGTTTTCATAAACCATCTACAAATTTCCTGCTGTCACTTCCCATGCCATAGTTTCACCTGGCTCACAGACTTAAAGAATAGTTTAAGAAATAATGCTTGCAATTTTCTTACAACCAGGTTGGGATGGTATGGAAAATGCATTAACAAAAATATGAATGCAGTGTTCCTTACATTTCCTTAGTAAAGCTTTAAGTGCCATTTGTGACTGTAACTCCTGAGGGATTGGAGATCTGTAGGTGTAAGTGTCTTCAGTTGCCCTTTACTCACTGAAATCACTTCCAATTCCTTGAATTGTTTAATGATATTATGCACTGTAGAGGGAGAAATATGTAAATCCCTTCTAATATGTCTAAGAGGAACATTATTTTTAAACACATCAATAATTTTCTCACACTTGTGTTGAGATCCTCTGCTGATCTTTACTCCTCAGAGGCTCAGCCTTTCGTGGATACTGATTTTGTACCAAATCATGATTAATATCAACTGCTGAAATCACCTGTTTGATATCACATCATTATTTATTTATTTAGTTTTTAATCGCCCCCATCCCAACTTTTTTTGGATTGTGTTGCAGGCCTGAAAAGCAGGAATGTCTGTTTATTAACAAATGAAATGAAGTTGACCAGAAGAAAACATGAGATATCCTGGGTTCATACTGTCTGCAATGAAATAAACGTCAAAGCAAATGTAAGGAACACTGCATTTTTATTTGCATTTTCCATGCCATCCCAACTTTTTCTGATTTGGGGTTGTACTTTAATTCATATTTAACAAGTAAACAAATGTTTAATGTTCATTTAATGTTAATGAAGTTGCAGTGTCGTATGTAATATACAGCAGACACTACTCAGAACAACAAGTGTAGCTTTCAGTCACTGCGATTAATCTTACGGGTAGCGTTATATAGCTACATTAATTCCAGCTAAGGGGATGGAACACACAAATATAATAATACAAACATGTGTATGATTAATGGTAGTCATATAGTGATAGTTATTTGTTCACCTTGAGTGTTTCTGTGTCATTGAAACACAGCCAAAGGCTTCTTCGCAAGAAAAGTGTGTGTGTGTGTGTGTGTGTGTGTGTGTGTGTGTGTAATTAGGGTCAGCTCTGAGCTGAATGTTGTATTAGTTGGGGAGAAACATTAATGAAAAATAATGATGTCACTCTGCACAGATATTGCACCTGCTATTAGATTAGCCTTCTTTGGAAGAGCGATTGTGTGTGTGTGTGTGTGTGTGTGTGTGTGTGTGTGTGTGAGAGAGTGAGATTTGTAACTATTTTTGTAATTAAGTTGCAAGGTTTGTGTTTACGCTAAAATTAGATTAAGTGAAATATTTGTTAAAATTAACTTAACTCGCCAATTGCAGTGGGTACATTATTGCTAGCCAATGTTAATGGCTCATTAACATTCATTGATAGGTCTTACCAAGGTTTAGCATAAATAATTGAGGGCTGGTGGCTAATCAGCTAATCACTTGTAAAGTATTTCTGGAGGTTAACTTGTTACACCGATGGAAAAAGTGGCTACAACTCGGAAGACAACCGAGTCTACCTGCAGGAGTACAACTAAAAAGTACAACTAGAAAGTCAGTATTTACCAGACACATTTTTTTCCCCCATTTCGGTATGTTATTTCTGTCCTACTTCCTCAATCTGGACATGTCTTCCTGACTCACTGAATGGACTTGACGTTTCATCTTCATCATCATCTCCGCTTATCAGTTCGAGGGTCACAGTGACAGCAGGGCAAGAAAAGAAGCCCAGGCATCTATGTCACCTGCAACGTCTACTAGCTCCTTCTAGGGGATCTCCAGCCACTTCCAGACCAGCTGATTGATATAATCATCGAGCCATTCCACCAAATGGGTGCCATTTCCATCCCCTGTATATATAATTAATATAATTAACTTTAGGAAACACTTTTATATTAAGCAAGGTGTCCTGCACAGTGACACAATTAAATTTAAAATATAGAATTTAAAACATACTATACAATACTACAGTATAATAACTATAATAACAACTTAAATATTTCTTCCCTAAGAAATCCATAATATTTTACTTCAAAATACACATTTCAGTCAGGTCCCCAGGTTTTCATTCATTCCTGTTACCCCAACATATTCTCATTTCTGAAACTTAGGGAATACAAGTCACTAGTTCAATAGGAAGTTGGATGAACTGGATCTTCTGAAGACCATGGGAAGATAAAATAAGCTGGACTTATTTTGTCTGTATATTTGATTATATTGTAAATGCAACTTAGCAGGTCAATCTCAACTTATCCTGTTACCAAAATTATTTTTAGTTCTTATTTGTTTATTATAAAAATACAAAATTTTGGTAAATCATTAGAAATTCGGAGCATTCGCCGGAATGACTCGCTCCAGCGGGTGGGGTTATCCCGGTCCCTCCTCCAAGCTGGCCATGCCTGGTACAGCGGGAGGCATCCAGGAGGCATCCTTATCACATGCCAGAACTACCTCATCTGGTTTCTCTCTCTGGTTTCTGCTAAGGAGCAGAGATTCTACACCAAGCTCCTCCCAGCAACCCTTTGGATAAAGCTCATTTCGGCCGCTTGCAACTGTGATCTCATTCTTTCAGTTATTACCCAAAGCTCATGACCATAGGTGATGCTGGGGACATGGCTCGACTGGTAAATTGAGAGTTTTGCTTTATGGCTCAGCTCCCTCTTCACCACTATGGTCTAGTACAGTGACAGCATTAATGCCGATGCAGTATCCTGGCCAGGCTCAACCCGAAAAGGCAGCGTGGGAAGACTGTGTGGACCCACCGCCTGAGAGATCCAGAGTAAGGGTGCGGTACAATGCTCATGGGGCACAGGGCAGGGGCCCTAGTGGGATGGACCATCGCAATGGAAACTCAATTTCCTCTGAAGAATTTAATGTTGTCACACTGATCAAGCCTTGTAAACTTCACATCATCGTGTTCTGTTGACCTGCTTTTCTGCTTGGCAGCTTTATCTTTAAGCTTGATTTTCTTCCTGGCCCCTTTCCAGAAATGGTCCTCTGGTTCTACCAGGTGGTCATCTATTGTCTCTTTTGATCTGACTCACACACCGTCAAAATTAATCATCTGCCACATCAGTAACTCCTCCTCATATTTCCCCTTTCACTGTTTCTTAATGCCACTTCCACTTGCTTTACTACAGTGACATTCAGACTTTAGTACTTTTCAGCACTTCCTGCTGACACCACTGCTGATACTTTTTGCAAGCCCTCTCAAATTCTCTGTTCTTTCATTTCCATGCCAACAAAACCAGTGTCATTCAGTCACTTGGCTAACTGATAATATGGTGAAAGTAAATGGAGAAAAAAAAAAAACACCAACAGATCTGGCTGGAGTCTTTAGCTCGGTTTGCTTCTTTTTTTCTTCTTCTGTCAACACACCCAAAACAGATTTATTTCACTCCAAAATCACCTCAAATCCAAGGAAATTGTTCTCTTCTCTTCCTTACTCACCCACCCCCACCTCACCTCCATAAATCCTGTACAGATGATGATTTCATGACTCATTTTGCACAAAAGGTGACCTTTTATAACCTATGAACCACTTACTGAGGATGGTGACACACAAATCATCCAACAACCTGCCCAGTACCACTAACACTTTTTCATATGCACCATATACTATAACAATGATCAACACACCACTGACATCAGACCTGGTTTCTTCTCTCTTCAATACAGCTCAAGCTACACCTCTACTGCAGAAGCCATCAATCAACCCAGCTAAAGGGTCCAATTGCAGACCTGTTTCCCTCCTGCCTTTCCAGAGCATTCAAACGTGCTATACTTGGACAGCTGTCCAATTTACATGAACAAAATAACCTACAAAATAACCAACTAGTCCTATTATAAGGTGAGTCATTCTACGGAAACTGCTTTCCTCACAGAATCTGAGGCACTTCATAGAGACATGTCTTCATTACTTATCCTTCTGAATCTGTGTGTTGCATTTGACAACATGAATCATCAGCTCTCATCTCCACTCTTGCTAACTTGGGCATAGGGAGCCACGCGTTTGCCCGATTCTCCTCATACATACAAGATGGATCCTACCAAGAAAAATTGTGAGTTTCACCACCTGACAGGATTACTATAGGAGTTATTCAGGGCCCAGTTCTTGGTCCACTCCTGTCCTCCCTGTACATTAAATCACAGAGCTCAGTGGTTAAATCCCATCTCATATCATTGCTATGCAGATGATACTCTACTTTTCTTTCCCTCCATCCACCTCCTAAGTTTAAAAACGAGTATCTGACTGCCTTTCTGATATCATCCTGAGAGGCAAAACACCATCTGAAGCTCAATCTGGACAAGACTGGACTGATCCTCCTCCCATCAAAGAACTCCCTGACACTGAATCCCTCAGTCAACATAGATGGTGTCACTGCCCATCTGGCCCACATGGCAAAGAATCACATCAACCCCCAGATTTCGCAGACATATTCTGCACAACATTGGAAGTATACATACTTTCCTGTTCAGGGAAGCTCATGCAGGCTCTCGTCATTTCCAGGTTTGACAACTGCAATGTTTTGCTTGCTGGTCAGCCTTCATGTCCCATTTCTCCACTACAGAGCATTCAGAATGCAGCAGCCTGCCTGGTTGCCAAGTTTTCTCATGTCACTCCTTTACTGAGATCAGAACACTGACTTCCGGTTTTAGCCAGGATCAAACTTACAAATCTCGTCCCGGCCTCAAACGTTTCTGCTCCATGTTATTCACATTCTGTGGTGAAGAACTACACTCCTGCATTCCAACTAAGGTCTTCAGCTTCAAAAAGCCTGCTACATTTTTCTCTAAGATCACTCCATGTATGCAAGGCAAGAACTTGAGGTTTCAGTGTCCTTGCTCCTCACTGATGCAGTGAGCTTCCCACATCAGTCTGAAGACTCGTCTCTTCATACCTAGGATAATGTCTTTTCTATCCTTCGCACCCCTGTTGTACCTACGCTTTGTACGTAGTTTGCCAACTTATCTTCAAGGTCTTTGTATTGGTAGTAAATGTTTGTTATTATATGTGATCTTAGCATTGAACTGAAAACGTATTTCTTAGTCTCAGAGTAGTTTCTAGTCTAACTTTTAATGAACACACAATCAGAGTTGTTATTTTATCACTACACAATGCTACTTAATTTAAAAAATACTTCTGCAAAACCTTTAGAAATATTATATAGTCTAATATAGCTCTTATATTCACCACCAAAATAGAATTCACTGTCCCATGGACATGGGAAAACCTCAAGTTTCTGATTAACAAAAAAAACAAAAGAAAGTGTAAATAATTATTTTTTTGGAAGTAGAATGCATTATGCTGATCATTAAAAAGATTTTAAGTTATACTTTCAGATTGTCGCGCAAATAAATAGACTACTAAAAGCTAAATCAGCAAGCCTGTTTTAAAAATACAGCAAGGAAAGAAGTACAGATTTTTCTTTTGAAATGTAGTGAGTAAAAAGAAAAAAAGTTACAGAAATAATCAAGTACAGGTATCTAAAAAACGTAAGTAAGCATGACCTCTGCATATAATGAATACTTATGGATTTTGTTTTTTTTGTTTTTTTTGTAAGTCATTCTGAATAATGTGTAAATTTAATAAATGACGAAATTTAAATGTAAATTTAGAGAGAGGGAGGGGGAACATTGAGAACATTACTTAGCATGTTACTGTGCATACAACATTTACAGCATTTAGCAGACGCCCTTATCCAGAGCGACTTACAATTAATACAATCTTACAATCCAAGCAATTGTGGGTTAAGGGCCTTGCTCAAGGACCCAACAGTGGCAGCTTGGCAGAGGTGGGATTTGAACCCTGGACCTTCTGGTCCAGAGTCCAGTACCTTACCCGCTAGGCTAACACAGTCATACAAGTACAGTATATTTACATTTATGTCACATTTAGCATATGCCCTTATCCAGAGCAACTTACAATTGATACAGTCTTACAATCCAAGCAATTGTAGGTTAAGGGTCTTGCTCAAGGAACCCAACAGTGGCAGCCTGGCAGAGGTGGGATTTGAACCCTGGACCTTCTGCTCTATATTCCAGTATATTTACCGCTAAGCCACCTCTTCCCATATCTGACCGCCAAAAGAAAATAAATGCAGTGTGTGTATACCCATGTTTATATTACATTGTGGGGACCAAATGTCCCCACAAGGTAGAAAGATCAGGCAATATTGACATTTTGTGGACATTTTGCTGATCCCCTCGAAATCAACTGCTTTTTTTTTTTTTTTTAACAGAAACTGCAACTTTCATTTGAAAAACTACAATATTCTAAAGATTTGCTTTAGGTTACTGAGATAAAGGTTAGGGTTAGGTGAGGCATTAATTAGCTACAGTAATTATTATGCCACTGATCAGTCCCCACAATGATAGTGAGGCTGTGTGTGTGTGTTGGTGCCAAGAGGGATGTTTACCTCTCTGGATGATTCATGTGTGTAAGCTTGTTAAAGGAGGCAGGGGCAATCTATTCGTTATTGAAGTAGGGGAACAAAACAGATTAAGTAGGGGCAATAAAAATAATGAGTTAAGCACACACACACACACACACACACACACACACACACACACACAAGCTGCAAACACACAGGCATGTAATCTCCGATGTCAACTTTCAGTAAATTTATAATCTAGTAAACAAGAAATGTGTCACAGCAGAAAGCCTATTCACATTTACACAACATGCTCTACGTGTCTGTCTTTGTGGCTGTCAATGCGTGCTGGAAAAGCATAATGCTACGTTACAGCACTGATGTGAAAGCCAATACATTAATCACACTCTCTTGCTCCTGTTCAGGGAACTATGCTGTACTGCTCCTTCCCAGAAAACTACACACTCATGCTCCAGTTCAAGGAATTACACCTGCTCCAGTTTAGAGAACTACACACTCCAGCTCCGGTTCAGGGAACTACAAATTACAGGTAGATTTTAGAAAATGACACATTCCTACGCCTTTATTGGACACCATATACTCCTACTTCAGTCCAGGAAACTACACATTCTTGCTTCAGATAAGGACTCTACACAATTCCGCTGTAGAACTACAACCTCATGTTCAATTTACTAGGTGTGAAACGATACATTCTGCTCATGATACGAATCAATTTGATTCACGATAGTTTAAAATGTTCATCGATTTTCCCACGACTATCGATATTCCATTCCTTATTCAATATACATTCCTGTTTTTCTGAAGTGTAAACAATGCACATTTTCTTGTATGAGATTTTAAACAAATAACTATAGCCACCTGCAATTAAAATAAATGACTAGAAATGGAGGTTTAAAATTGTAAATGCTCTATTGTAGCTTCCGCATATCTTTAACAGTGAAAACGTTTGTTTCTGACAAATAACAATTGAAACGTGTATTTTTATTGCATAAAAAAAATTAAAAAGAATCTTTAGTCCCCTACAAATAAAATAAATTATAAGCCTCACTGAGACCGGGATATACATCTGTGAGCATGATGTATAATTGCGCTCTCTGGTGGCCAAAAATGTAATGACATTTGATAGCGTTATAAACAACAAACAATCCAACTCAACAATGCACATTGTACGATTTTTTTTATTGTGTCACAATGCATTGTTACACACCTCCTGTAGTTTAGTAAACTATACACTCTCGCTCTAATTTAAGGAACTACAAAATCCTGGTCCAGTTCAGGGAACTAAACTTTCCTGCTTCAGCTTAGGGATCTGCAAACTACTGCTCTGATTTAGGGAACTACACAGTCCTGCTATAGTTCAAGAAATTCATTTTCTTGCTCCAGTTCAATAAACTACACACTCCTGCTGTAGATCATAGAACTATAAGCTACTGTCCAGGATCCCCTCTGCCAGGTACAATCAATTCTGCCTATTTTGCCTGACCCAGAACTTGAACCTGTGTCACCACAGTGGTGGAGTAGCCATGATACCTTTTACAATTTTTATTACTGGTACCATTATTATTGATTAATGACTGAAGAATACAGCAGTGTGTCCAGTAATCTTTTTTTTTTATTTTCAGAAATTTCAGGATAGTACCATTATGGCATAAATAAACAAGCAAAAAATGAATCACGTTTTACTTGCTTGTATGTGATTGACAGTACTGCAATGAGAGAGAGAGAGAGAGAGAGAGAGAGAGACAGAGAGAGAGAGAGAGAGAGAGAGAGAGAGAGAGAGAGAGAGAGAAAGCGAGCCAGCTATGGTGAGGATTTTAGAAACGTCACACTGAGTATTGAATGATTGTATCTGATTGTAGCTGATGAGAAGCAGGAGTGTGTAATCACAATCACACATGGTCAGAATGCAAAGACCAGCAGTGGTGCCCAGTGCCCTCGCACATATACACACTAAGATCAAAAGAAATCTATAACCACAAAATGGAGTAAGAGAAGGTCCTATGTAGAAGAACTGAAAACATGCCTATAGATTATATAGCCTACAGCTTAGTATATGTCAGTTTGACATTTGTGTGTGCAGGTATGCGCGGTTTAACGATGGCATTACGTTCTGTGAAACAGGGCATTGACCAAATTGATGCTGACCAGACATTACCATAGTAACACAGTCTTTTTAGGCTAGTGTAACGTAAATTAGCATTTTAAACTATATGCATTTTCAAATGTTGTGTAAATGTATCAGATGCCGCTGAAAACGTGAGGGAAAGCCTAAACTGTTACACACATGCTGCTGGAAATTCACAATACTCATAAAAAATACTGCAACATATTGTTATGGCCCCGTGTAGTAGAAAGCCATAACACCTAAGAGGACGGTATGATGGACCTAATACTTTTGATTGATGGAAGCCAAAAATGCATTGATAGACAGCATCACGAACAACACAGAAGATCAGCCTGATGAAACAAACAACGAGGGAATGTGAACCAGTTTAGATAGTTATAGATGAACCAGCATATACAGGTAATGGGAGACAAAATAGTATTACTTGAAATAGGACAGGCACAAAAATTTATGAACATCATTTACAGCTTGTTGTAATGAAGCCGTAATATAACTATAAATGTTATATAACCATGACCACCACACAACCACAAAATGGACTTCTGCTCTTAAACTCCCACCTCTGCTCTTGGATCTACAGCACTGATTGGCTGTTGAGGTTGCCACATTAATTTGTGGTTACAGTCGCAACAAAAAGTCGAGAGAGAATTTTCCTATTTTAATTCATTATCATTTTTAAGACCTCACTCTTTAAAGTGCATGGATGTTAATCAGTTGTTAAATGATGCTTACCTGTAATTACAGTTACAAGGGTACCTCGGTTCTCGTCATTAATTCGTTCCAGAAGGCTTGTCAAGAACCAAAAATGACCAGTACAGAGCAAAATTTTCCCATAAGATCCACACTGTATAGGGCATTATATGCATTAATGGAGTTGTATTGTACAGATGCTACCTAATTTATGACGGGGATACGTTCTGACAAATCCGTCATAAGCTAAATGTATCATGAACTGACTTTAACGAGTGTTTGGTAGTGTATCATAGCGGAGATATGGAAAGGAGCCCATGATAAGTAGTGATAAGTCAATGTTAACGTTTAAAACACTTACATTAACATACATACATACATACATACATACATACATGGCCAACATCATTAACACAAAGCTTATTTTATAATAAAGTACAAAATAAAGTATTATAATAAAGTATAATAAAGTACTGAAAAAATCATACGTAATTTAGTGAGTAATGGATTGATAGTGAAAAGTAAAATCAAAACACTTACTCTATTGGTGAACTTGGGGTGCTAGCAGAGCTGCTAAGCTAACTGCAGCCTGCGTTCCTGTTTTGCTTTCGGTTGGTTCTTATAAATTAATTTTTTTACCCTAGATGTAAGAATAGAGAAAAACACAACTAAAAATAGTGAAGATCTCCTCTGAGGGGTATTGTGACTCGTAAATCAAGAATCAGGTTTCAGCTGAAATGAGTTGCGTGGCTCGAATTGCAAGTTTAAGTGTGCCAAGTACCGAGCAAATGGCAAGAACAATAAAAAAAAAAAAAATCTAAATAGATTAGAATGGATGAAAGTGTCTATAACACAACAGCTTTTTGGTTTGGGTAGTACAATGTTAAATGCCATGAAATATGCAAATAACATTTGACTATAGTGACTACACAATATACATTTTAACTAGAGTTTTTAGCTATTGCCATTGTGTGTTTGTAAAACACTGGTTATGAGGTTATGTGGTCTTTTTTTGCTTTAGGAACTTGAATGATGTTGTATGCTGGAGTGCCTGTGTGGCCTTACCCCATCTCCACCATGCACATCTGTCACCCTCTTTACAGTAATTCATAAATATGAGCCCCAGAGCATGTTAGATGAGAAACATCAACAGAAAACAAGGGAAAACACCTGGTATCCACCATAGATCAGTGACACCCTGGAGCTGTTTTGCAGCCTGTGGTCCAAGGGTCTTGCAAACAATCATGAATTCTGGTAAATACCAGGATATTTTACCCAAAAACCTTGTTGTCGCTGCCAGGAGGTTAAAACAGATGGACATTTGTAATAGAACAGAATCAATGTTTTACAATAGACAGCCCAGAGTGAAGAAGGGATTGCCTTTACAAAAACCTAATAATATGAAGAGGCTTAAAGTATTGTGCCTGTCTGATTGTTCCCTCCACAAAGTGTTCTCCAAACGTCTTAGACATTATAGCAAGAGCAGTGTTCAGAACTAGTGATTGATGTCAGATCATTAGTTTGAAATGGTACATTCAGATTAGGCAGGTCACACTTTTGAGATTGAACTTCGAAGTTGCTCCTTAACAGCCTGAATACCGATCCACAGAAAACGAACTCCTGAAAAAGGTTGTTTTTAATGGGTGAAATTTGCATAATTGCCAAAATATAGCACCAGAAAGCATGGAGTAAGAGTGGTGATGGGTCAAACTTAAAAGTTTAATATCATTCATTCATCTTCAGTAGCAGCTTAACCTGCTGGCAATCCATCTACCAGGAGTAAGAAGTAGGTTGACCCTCCAGAATAGCTTTAATCCTTTAAATCCTTTCAGACCTGATATTTTTTGTTGTGGGATGATGGATCATTCTTTAAGAGGAAAACCTTCAAATTATTTGAGGGACAATGATTGAAGATCTACTTCAAAACAATGTTTCATTCATGTGGTTGAGGGAGAGCCGGTACTTAGCCGGCGGCACAGGGCACGAGGCAGGAACACCCCTAGACAGTGTGCCGATCCATCGTAGGGCACACACTCGTACACTAGGGGCACTTTAGACACACCAATTAGCTTCTGCTTTAAACTATTCATAAAGTCCCTGACCAGGTCATTTAATTCCAGGAGTGTTATCAGATGATGATAACCAGACCTAGGTTCAACATCCGATTAATGAACTGTAGCGTCTTCAACTGCTTTATCTAGGCTTCATGTCTCTGGTGTAGGGCTGGGAATCTAAACTTGGTTCCAATTCAGAACCGGTTCCAAAATTTCAAGAACCAGGTACCTGTTAAAAAAAGAACAAATAGAATTTTGATTACATATATCAGTTCCAATTAACACATTTTGTCCTTCAAATACATGGCCACGCTCAGTGCAAAAATACAGCTGTAAGGAGGGATATAACTACGGCTGGTGTGTTATGTAGTCACGTGGTTTTGTTTTGTTAAGCTCTGCTAGAGAATTAGCGGAAGATGGATGCACAAAAGTGCTTAAATGTTTGGTTCCTTTGAGAGAAATGGCAAAATGCAATATTTGTGGAAAGCCAGTACATCCAATGCACCAGCATGATAGAGCATCAGCAGTGTACCATGTTTGACCAAATGCACTCTCCTAGCTCAAATGCTGCATTAGCCGGGAGAGTTTAAAAAGCTTAACATGAACAAAGCTTAGTGTTTTAACATACTAAAGTAGTGACTGAGGAAAACTTCTCTCAATTTCTACTGGTCATAAGTACTCTGCTGCTGAAATGATGAACATGTGGTCCAAAGGTAAAGTAATCATTTTTACATTAAGCTTTTCCCATTTAAACCTATTATAAGTAAATGCTTGAGATGAAAATGATTATGTTCCCTTTGGACCACATGTTTGTCATTACAGCAGCAGAGAGTACATATGACTACCAGTAGTAATTGAGAGAAGTTTGGTGTTTCTAGGCTACTGCTTTAGCACATTAAACCACATTAAGCGTTTTACTTATAATAGATTTAAATGGGAAGAAAAAAGGATAACAAAATGATTGCTTTTGAAGTTGAAACAAAAAAAAGATTCATATCTAAACATTAGGCACTTTTTTTTTTTACCATTTTCTAATCAAAATATAGTCAGTATATGTATTAATTGTAATAGAGAAGCCAGACACATTGGTCAGACAGACGTCAGTCAGTCAAATGCCTTTCTTTTCTCCAAGTATAACTGGGACTGCAAATAGCATTGACTTCTGAGTAAGCCAAGCTCTCAGGCCGACTGCAAATTTTGCACAACAAATATGAGGAGCCCAAGGTTTGTCATGGTCACCAATCTTACATCCGTACTAGAACGGACAGGCTTTCTTAGGAAGTGCAGTCATGGTGTGCCTCTGAGGCTTAAGCGTATATTCGCCACACGTAACAGAATGTTAGACAGTAAATTCCATTGTTAAGTCTACTCACTAGACTACTGCTTGAAGAATATGTGCATCAACATTCATCAGCATTCAAGTAGCATTTGTAAATAAGAGCAGCTTTTATTTAGCCTATCTGCAAGCATAAAACCAAGTACAACGGTACCTTGGTTCCCATCATTAATTCGTTCCAAAAAAGCTTGTTGAGAACTGAAACTGAGGAGTACCGAGCAAATTTTTCCCATAAGATATAATGTAAAATTGAATTAATCCATTCCAGAGCCCCAGAAAACCCACACTGTATAAATCATTATATGCAATAATGGAGCTGTATTGTACAGGTGCTCCCTGACTTACGAAGAGGATGTGTGCTAAAAAATCCAATTGAGGAGTTTAACGAGTGTTTGATAGAGTGGAGCCTATGATAAGTCATGATAACTATGTGTTGAAAGATAAACCTCATATAATTTAGTGAGTAATGGACTGAAAGTGAAAAGCAACAGCTAAACACTTACTCTATTGACGAAATCAGAGTGCTAGCATAGCTGCCAAGTTAACTGCAGACTGTTCTGGAGCATTCAATTCCTGTTTTGCTTTGGGATAGCTCTTATAAAGTAACTCCTTTAGGAGACTATTTAAAAGAATAAATCATGGAGACGCATTTGCACTAAGAATACAGGACTGCTGAAAATAAAGACTGTGAAAATAAAGAAAACCACGATAAAAACAGAGATCTTCCTCTGAGCAAGGGCTATGGTGAATCAATCACTGAATCATGTATGCCCAAGCATGCCTGAGACCACATTTGTATACTTTGACTGGCCAAAACCACTCGCTTTGTTGGCAATATACTACTAGTACACAAATATGATGGGCATTTCATTGAAAGATTGTGTACAAATGGAGGAAATTCAAGACCATTGTTACACTCCCCAGGAGCGGTCGACCAACAAAGATCCCTCCAAGAGCAAGGTGTGTAATAGTTTGTGAGGTCACAAAGAACCCCAGGGTAACTTCTAAGCAACTGAAGGCCTCTCTCACATTGGCTAATGTTAATGTTCATGAGTCCACCATCAGAAGAACACTGAACAACAATAGTGTGCATGGCAGGGTTGCAAGGAGAAAGCCACTGCTCGCCAAAAAGAACATTACTGCTCTCGTCTGCAGTTTGCTGAAGATCACATGGACAAGCCAGAAGGGTATTGGAAGAATGTTTTGTGAATGGATAAGACCAAAATAGAACTTTTTGGTTTAAAAGAAAAGCGTTATGTTTGGAGAAAGGAAAACACTGCATTCCAGCATAAGAACATTATCCCAACTGTGAAACATGGTGGTGGTAGTATCATGGTTTGGGCCTGTTTTGCTGCATCTGGGCCAGGACGGCTTGCCATCATTGATGGAACAATGAATTCTGAATTATAACAGAATTGTAAAAGGAAAATGTCAGGACATCTGTCCATGAACTGAATCTCAAGAGAAGGTGGGTCATGCAGCAAGACAACGGCCCTAAGCACACAAACTGTTCTACCAAAGAATGATTAAAAAAGAATAAAGTTAATGTTTTGGAATGGCCAAGTCAAAGTCCTGACCTTTATCCAATCGAAATGTTTTGGAAGGACCTGAAGTGAGCAGTTAATGTGAGGAAACCCACCAAACATCCCAGAGTTGAAGCTGTTCTGCTACAGAGGAATGGGCTAAAAATTCCTCCAAGCCAGTGTGCAGGACTGATCAACAGTTACAGCAAACGCTGAGTGTGAGAGAACTGACGCGAGGATTGCAAGGATCTGGCAACCCAGACTGATTTCTCCGCGGTTTGCAAACAGGACGCACACACGACGTTTTTGTAGCTGTTAGCAGCTTATTACCTTTGAACTATTTTAATTCCCGATCGTAACTGTATCATATATAATCGTATATATAGTAGGTTTTTACAATATCTTAATTATTTTATTCTCGTACCGGCGGATTATATTTTTTTGCCGCTAATCGTTATTTAGTAACTTTACAGGTATACTGGCTTGTGTTTTTAGCCATTAGCTAATTACCAGAGTTGCGTCTTCTTTCGCAGTAGTGTGTGTTTTTATAACTTTTTTAGTCTTTTCCCACCTTCTTTCTGAGACTTAGTTTTTTGTGACGTTTTGACTTAACTTGTATTAACGCTTTAATCGAGCATTGCATTGGACCATCGGCTGCAGCTGAACCAGATCTTCACTCGGCACCCCACAACACCACCCGAAGCTAAGTACCTTTAATTAATTGTACTAACATGGCTTCTGCTGTGCTTGTTCCCTGTGCCGAGTGTGGCATGTTTAGCTATCTTCCTCTGTCATTAGTTTAAATTTTACTTGTGATAGGTGTAGGCTTGTAGCCAGTCTGACGGAGAAGATTGTAGTTTTAGAGGCGTGCATCCAGACATTAGAGAAGGCTAGCTCAGCTCCTAGCTAAGCAGATCTGGATGCCAAAGGTGAAGTTAGAGCCCCCATCTCGGCAGAGCCCTCGCAGCAGGACAAGTGGGTGACGGTTCAGCGATGTAGTCATAAGGCTAGTCCACAAGAGCACCACTCTTTACCTGTTCACGAGTCCAACAGGTTTGCCCTCCTCAGTGATGCACCCACTGAGCAGCCTGTTGAAAGAGCTCTGGTCATAGGTGACTCTATTTTACGACACGTGAAAGTAGCTACCCCTTTAGGGACACCAGCAGCTAGAGTTACATGTATCCACGGAGCTAGAGTGCCGGACATTGTAACGATTCTTAGTGAACTCGAGAGCCGTAGATTCTCTACGATAGTTATTCGTGTAGGGGCTAATGATATACGCCTTCGTCAGTCAGAGGTTACTAAGGCTAATTTTGTAGAGGTGGTTAGAGTGGTGAAGGCGATGTCCGATGCAGTAGTGTGCTCTGGCCCCATCCCAATGCGGCGAGGTGACCAAGCCTACAGCAGGTTATGGTCGCTGAACTGCTGGCTGTCCAAGTGGTGCTCTGAAAACAACGTGGGCTTTATAGACAACTGGACAGCCTTTGAGGGTAAGCCTGGCCTTTTAGGATGGGACGGTGTCCATCCCACTCGGAAGGGTGCCGCTCTCATCTCCTGCAACATTGCCCATAGTCTTATGGCCCGATTGGTTAGGGGCTGACTATCCAGAGCAGGGGTCAGGCAGCAGACAAACCGGCTTAACCAACTGTCTGCTGGTAGCCATATACCGTCACCCAGAACCCACATTATTGAAACTGTGTCTGTTACCCGCATCTGCCCTAAACGTAAACGCTCTCAAAAGGTCTGTTTTAATAACCTCATTAGTATAAAGAGATAGCTTCCCAGATAGCACAAATAGCTCCCAAAGAAATAACAACATTAGACTAAAGCTAGGATTACTTAACGTTAGATCACTTACAAACAAAGCAGTGATTTTAAATGAAATAATCACTGATAAACGTTTACATGCTCTCTGTCTCACTGAGACTTGGATTAGACCTGATGAATATTTAGCCTTAAATGAAGCCTCACCTCCTGGATGCAGTCATGCTAATCGCCCTCGTCCTAATGGTCGGGGGAGGCATAGCCACAATTTTTGACAAAGAGCTAGGTGTTACAACTAAATCCCATTACAGGGCTAATGAAATACTGATTCTTAATGTGACTGATCCATCATTATGGAAGTCAAAACCACATTTTTTTTCAGCTTATCACTATTTACCGTCCTCCTGGTCCCTATTCAGAATCTTTTTAGGAATTTGCTAAATTTCTTTCTTGCTTACTACTGTCAACAGATAAGGCTTTAATTGTAGGTGATTTCAATATTCACTTTGACAATGAGCAGGATCCACTTAGAATTGCTTTCGAGTCCATCTTAGAATCCATGGGTATCACTCAGAATGTGATGGGACCAACCCACCGCTGTAATCATACTTTAGATCTAATATTAACATTTAGTATCAATATAGATAACATTGATGTTTTCCCGCAAAGTGATTCGATTTCAGATCGCTATCTTTTAGTATTTGAGCTATCTCTAATAAATAAAATCCTTCTGCCTTGTTGTCACACCAAGTGCACTATCACATCTGCTACTCCAGCTGCGTTTATTAAAAACCTACCAGACTTGAAATTTGACTTGAGTGTGTAAATGACCAATTAGAATGTGTGCTTCGCTCAACCCAGGACACGACTGCTCCTGCTAGGGTCAAACGCATTAGGGGAGAAAAGGCTAGCACCGAGGTATAATGACCACACCCGTACCTTGAAGCAAAAAACACGGCATTTAGAGCGCAAGTGAAAATTGGAGGTGTTTAAGATTGCTTGGAGGGACAGCATGGCAGAGTATAAGCATGCCCTCACTAAAGCTAAGGCTGCATACTTCTCCTCAATCATAGAGAAAAATAAGAATAATTCAAGATTTCTTTTTAATACAGTCTCCAAATTCACAAAAAACCCAACAGAAAGTGATTCTCCCGTTCTGTGTAATTTGCTCAATTTGGGATTGGACGTAGTTATTAGGAGATAATCTAAACTTGTAAAGTTGCTTTGAGACAATGCTCCATTGTAAAAAGCGCTATATAAATAAATCTGACTTGACTTGACTTAACAGTAATGATTTCATGACTTTCTTTAATGATAAGATAGAAAACATTAAGCATAAAACTCAATGCTCATCACATCACCAAACTATTCAGCCACCTTCCAGGTGCAGCACTAGTGAAGACATCTGTTTAATGAGCTGTAAATCAAGATTAGAATCTTTTACCCCAATTACTAACACTGAACTATCCGCACTGGTCATCAACATGTTTATTAGATCCAATTCCTACACGTTTACTCAAACAAGTAATACCTAGTGTTATAGAGCCAGTGTTAGTTATTTTAAATTCATCCTTTACCTTTGGTTATGTGCCCAAATCCTTTAAGTCTGCCGTTATCAAACCACTGATTAAAAAAGCCAATCTTGACCCTTGTGTGATATCTAATTATAGACCAATTTCAAATCTACAGTTTCTGTCCAAAATCTTAGAAAAAGCCGTCTATCAGCAGCTCTGCAGTTACCTTCAAAGGAATGATATTTATGAAACATTTCAGTCTGGCTTCAGGCCCCATCATAGTACTGAAACAGCATTAATTAGGGTACTAAATGACTTGTTAATATCCTCAGATAAGGGATGTGTTTCTTTTCTTGACGACGTTTTACTAAACAGACTAGAAAATACTGTAAGTGGGATTAGCACTCTCTTGGTTTAAATCCTACTTAACCGACCAGTTTGTTCATATAAATAATCTAAGGTCTACGCTCTCAGAAGGGAAGTATGGCGTGCCTCAGGGGTCAGTGCTTGGCCTGCTTTTATTCTCTCTGTACATGCTGCCACTAGGCTCAGTTATTCGTAAACATGGCATTAGTTTCCACTGCTATGCAGATGATACACAGCTGTACATATCAGCCAAACCTATTGACAGCCTTACAATCAACAAAATTGAGGACTGTGTAAAGGAAATAAAAGATTGGATGTTATTTAATTTTCTCTTACTTAACTCAGATAAAACTGAAGTTCTATTAGTGGGACCCAAGGCTGTGAGAGACAGGTTGGCTACATCTATCCTAAATCTAGATGGCTGTCCAGTATTTCCCAGTCCATCTGTAAAAATTTTAGGGGTCACATTTGATTCAGATCTCTCCTTTGATGCATTAGCAGCATCACTCGAATTGCGTCATTTCAATTACGTAATATTGCTAAACTTAGAAATATCCTCTCTTTTAACGATGCAGAGAAACTTGTTCATGCATTTATGACCTCAAGGTTGGATTACTGTAATGCCTTACTTACTGGATGCTCTAGTAAATCTATAAATAAACTGAATGCAGAATCAGAATGCAGCCGCCCGAGTGCTAACTCGAACTAGAAAATTTGATCATATCACTCCTGTTATATCGTCACTACACTGGTTACCAGTCAAATTCCACATTGATTACAAAATACTTCTTATAACTTATAAAGCTCTACATGGCCTGGCCCCACATTATCTGAGTGAACTCTTAGAGTTTTACAATCCAACTCGTCTACCTTGTTCGCAGGGTACAGGACTTCTTTTAGTTCCTAGAATTAAAAAAGTCACAGCAGGGGGGAAAGGTTTTCTCATACATGGCCCCCCAACTATGGAATAAACTTCCCACTTTGTTCGAGATTCAGACACTCTCCAAAGTTTAAGTCTTAGGCTAAAGACATACCTATTTACACAGGCTTTTGACTAGATTTAGACCAGGATGCATGGCTTGGGTCACTGGGGTTGGAGTCTGGAGTCATGTTTGGCCTGCCTGCCTTGTCCGCTAGCTGGGAGTGTCGAGTGGGCGGTCTGGCTGAACTGGGCTTTGGTCCTCGTGATCTTGCCTTAGACTAAGGGCAGAGCTGGGGGTTCATAGTCAAAGAGTCTTATGTTGATCAGAGACGTTGGGTTGCTGTCTTCTGCCTCCCGTGGGGTTGCCAATGTCTCATGTGATCCCTCTTGGCTGTGTTTCCTACCAGTTCTCCTCTTTTTAGCTATGCTGCTATAGCTAATGCTGCCGGGGTCTCATGCTACTGTACACATGGCATCAGTGATTGACATGGCATCAGATATTGTTAATAGACACTGTGCTCTTAATCAATAACTAATTGCATTTTCTGTTTTCTCTCCGAGCTGTGTTCCCATGCCGGTTCCAGCCCCACACATGATATTCATCCACTGCAGCTCCACTCAAGCTGCTTCTGTCATCAGCTCCAGCCCCACCATACCCGGGCCACTTAATGCCGATGTGCATACTTCACATTTTATTCGAACTTTGACTTCGTGACTTTAGTTTCGCTCTTAGATTTATCATCTACGCCGCCCAAGGAGGTTGGGTCCCTTTTTGAGTCTTGGTCGTCCCAAGGTTTCTTCCTATAACACTCGGGGAGTTTTTCCTTGCCACTGTCGGCCTAGGCTTGCTCACTTTGGGAATGGACGTAGTTATTAGGAGATAATCTAAACTTGTAAAGTTGCTTTGAGACAATGCTCCATTGTAAAAAGCGCTATATAAATAGATCTGACTTGACTTGACTTGTACAGGTGCTCCCTGACTTACGAAGAGGATGTGTGCTGAAAAATCCAATTGAGGAGTTTAACGAGTGTTTGATAGAGTGGAGCCTATGATAAGTCATGATAAGTATGTGTTGAAAAATAAATGTCATGAAATTTAGTGAGTAATGGACTGAAAGTGAAAAGCAACAGCTAAACACTTACTCTATTGATGAACTCAGGGTGCTAGCATAGCTGCTAAGTTAACTGCAGACTGTTCTGGAGCATTCAATTCCTGTTTTGCTTTGGAATAGCTCTTATAAACTAACTCCTTTAGGAGACTATTTAAGAGATTAAATCATGGAGACGCATTTGCACTAAGAATACAGGACTGCTGAAAATAAAGAAAAACACGATAAAAACAGAGATCTTCCTCTGAGCAAGGGCCAAGGGGGGAATCTGAATCACTGAATCATGTATGACCACATTTGTATACTTTGACTGGCCAAAACCACTCGCTTTGTTGGCAATATACTAGGCCTACTAGTGCACAAATATGATGGGCATTTCATTGACAGATTGTGTACAAATGGAGGAAATTCAAGACCATTGTTACCCTCCCCAGGAGTGGTCGACCAACAAAGATCCCTCCAAGAGCAAGGCGTGTAATAGTTTGTGAGGTCACAAAGAACCCCAGGGTAACTGCTAAGCAACTGAAGGCCTCTCTCACATTGGCTAATGTTAATGTTCATGAGTCCACCATCAGAAGAACACTGAACAACAATAGTGTGCATGGCAGGGTTGCAAGGAGAAAGCCACTGCTCACCAAAAAGAACATTGCTGCTCTCGTCTGCAGTTTGCTGAAGATCACATGGACAAGACAGAAGGCTACTGCAAGAATGTTTTGTGAATGGATAAGACCAAAATAGAACTTTTTGGTTTAAAAGAAAAGCGTTCTGTTTGGAGAAAGCATAAGAACATTATCCCAACTGTGAAACATGGTGTAGTAGTATAGTATCATGGTTTGGGCCTGTTTTGCTGCATCTGGGCCAGGACGGCTTGCCATCATTGATGGAACAATGAATTCTGAATTCTAACAGGAAAATGTTCTTAAGGAAAATGTCAGGACATCTGTCCATGGACTGAATCTCAAGAGAAGGTGGGTCATGCAGCAAGACAACGGCCCTAAGCACACAAACTGTTCTACCAAAGAATGGTTAAAAAAGAATAAAGTTAATGTTTTGGAATGGCCAAGCCAAAGTCCTGACCTTAATCCAATCGAAATGTTGTGGACGGACCTGAAGTGAGCAGCTAATGTGAGGAAACCCACCAACATCCCAGAGCTGAAGCTGTTCTGTACGGAGGAATGGGCTAAAATTCCTCCAAGCCGGTGTGCAGGACTGATCAACAGTTACAGGAAACGTTTAGTTGCAGTTATTGCTGCACAGGGGGGGTCACACCAGATACTGAAAGCAAAGGTTCACATACTTTTGCCACTCACTAATATGTAATATTGGATCATTTTCCTCAATAAATAAATGACAAAGTATAATACTTTTGTCTCATTTTTTTAACTGGGTTCTCTTTATGTACTTTTAGGACTTGAGTGAAAATCTGATGATGTTTTAGGTCATATTTATGCAGAAATATAAAATATTCTAAAGGGTTCACAAACTTTCAAGCCCCACCGTACATATTGCTGATGTGCATATTTTAGATTATGTTATTTGAACTATCACTATAATTCTTATTTGTTTAGATACATTAGTTTCATTCTTACATGTATCATCTACGCCACCCAAGCAGGTCGGCTCCCTTTTTGAGTCTTGGTCCTCCCAAGGTTTCTTCCTCATAACGTTTATGGAGGTTTTCCTTGCCACTGTTACCCTAGGCTTGCTCAATTTGGGATTGGCTGTAGATGTTAGAAGATGATTTAAAATTGTAAAACTTTGAGACAATGCTCCATTGTAAAAAGCTCTATAAAAAAAAATAAAAAATTACAGGTCAGATTAGTACCTGCCCTTCTTAAAATGCTGGCAGGGGATAAAGGGGTGTGCATCAAGTCCATCACCATCTCCACAGTATTTTGGGTGTCAAGCACCAGGTGGTTGTGACTGTACCAGGAAACCATATGCCTGACTTCCTTTCTGTAGGCTAGACAGGCTGTTTTCAGTAATATGACAGGTGCTGTTCTCTGAAGACTTCAGTAACAGCTTGTATGTTTTTTTCTGCTAGTGTTTATTAAATTTGCATATATTTTACACATAAAACTTTTAATAAATAACGGCTTGTTTTTTATTCTCATCTAATCTACATAAACTAAATGAAAACAAATTCATAACTCAGTTACTAAGAAATATGTTATATTGTAAATTAAACTGAATATTGAAACTTTCTATTTTGTTAATTCATGATAAACGCATGTGGTCGGCATTACCCAGAGGAAACTAAATGACATGTCAATAAATTGTTTATTTTTGTGATTTAATACTTGACTTTTACTTTAATTTAATAAGAAACTCTGTTGGCAATTTCTGCATCAGCTGATAAACTGAATAAAATCAAGTGTCTGAAATGATCCGAGTAGCTGCGTCTCCATTTCAACACTATGATCTAATATGTAAAACACTTACCATGTTTAAAAGTAAGAGATTTCTACATTCTGTGTGTCTTTTTAAACAAAATTGACTTTTGGAATAACTGTGTTAACAGCCTGTCATCACTGAGGTAGAGACACTACATTAATAAACTCATTAACACCACTGTGACAGTGCTGCTTTTCCAGAGCTCATCTAACCCAGGTCAGAAACTGTGTGTGTGTGGAGATGTGAGAGTGTATGTCTGCATTAGCTCTTCTTCTTACCTTTATAATTATAAAGTAAAAGCTCAGACAGGGGCTGTACAATTCTCTTATTTGCTCTCTGATGACCAGCGCTGCAGCAATTTCAGTTTTAATGAATGGAGTTTGTCGTCATGCTTATCATAAATGGGTAACTCTGAGGAAGATATGGAATTAACACTGTAAAAGAATCCCAATAAAGTGAGAGAGAGATATTATTTTAAAACAAAAACACAAAACTTTTATTCAAATCAGCTGAAATACTATGTAATTTCAGACCTGAAGCATGAAAAGTCTTTCAAAGTCACAATAAGCAGTATGCACCAATTATTAATACCACACTGTATCGATCACCTCCCCTTCAAGCACATTGCAAGGAACCCTAGCCCTCTTTACAATGGAACATTGTCTCAAAGCAGCTTTACAATTTCCTGTTATCATCTTCTGTAAGCCAAAAGCCCAAATTGAGCAAGTCTAGGGTGATAGTGGTAACAAAATACTCCCTACGTTATGAGGAAGAACCTTGGGAGGACCAAGACTCAGTCAACCATGATATATGTAAGAATTAACCAAGTCATCTAATTAAGAAGTGCATAGTAAGAGTTTAAACAAACAGAAACTAAAACATTAACAGTGAGAACATATTTAAAAACATAATTACAGATACGCAGTACGTATGAAAATAACAGGTAGACTAACATTTTATTAAAAAAAATGAAATGAAGAGACACAAAAATAGAAAGTAAAACATGGTAATTAAAGTACTTCAAACGACAGAATGACAAGAACTGAAGACAAATAACTAAAAGAATAATACTACTGTAAATTAGCATGACATTGACAACCTAGGATTAGAATCTTGTCATGCCATTCTCATCACAAATCAGAGACAAACCTCTTGCTGTTAGAGGAAAAATTCTAACCTACAAGATAATAATGTTCTATTCTATTGATAGACTTTCCCTGATCTATTGACAGAAGACCAGCATTCATTTCAAGAAAGGAGACTTCTAAAACATCTCATAAAACAATTGTCATTTCTAATAGATCTGCCTGGCACACAGTAAGTTTGGTCAAACTGAATGACCTGCCACCTCACTTTTATTTATCTATTAGACAAAGCTTTTGAGACGATCTTACAGTCTGTGCACAACAAAGTCAGTGGTCTCCAATTCATAATATGCTGTAGGTTACTTTCTTTGGCAATAGGCATGAAGACTACATTCTACTACACAATAGTAAAGTACCATCATTAAATTTCCTAAGTACAGACTGCAAATTAACACAAAAATCTGCCCAGAGAGTTTTAAATTACATTTATGACATCAATGCCTAGGGCTTGACTAGCTCTCCTGTTCAGAGATAGGCCTGCCTTAGAGCTTACAGGGATTTGGGAAGACCTTCATAATAGCCAGCAGCAAGTATTTCATATGCCACATATTCACTACTGTACTATCCAGTACTGAATTCTACAGTCTAGTGCTGGGAGGTATACCGGTGTTAATTTCCCATACATTATGCATTTTTCTTATACTTCTATACCAGTGCATAATAGAAACACAGCTCTAACAAATAGGCAGCAAATTATATCACAGTTTTCACCGCTACGAGCGCTGCTGAGATCTGAGCGGAACTACATCACTGAACAGCATGCTGGGTAAAGCTCACTAGTAAGGTAGCACAACACACACCATATCCTAGAAACAGTGTGTTAGCTGGGAAAGGCTACATCAGATTAAAGAACAGAACACAGAAAAGGATTATAAATGGGAGATGCAATATAAGAACCAAATTATGAACGCAGCATCTCTCGAGACTGGTTCAGATTCAAAGTTTAAGAGACATGTTTAAGGGTTTGTTTGCTGACATGATGAGAAGGAAGCGTTATAGGTTTCGGCTGTGTTTTTAGTGCTATTAGCAAGTCAGCTAGATAATCTCCCTAAACCCGCATTACTGATGATGGACTAGGGAAACTACTAAGGGGTTAGTTATCCAGTTTGAACACAACCATGTCTCCGACTTGGAAACTTTTGCAGGGTGCTGTTTTGATTAGATACATTGCAAAATTAAGTCATGAAGGATCAACTCCGAAAACAATTGGAATAATGGATTTAATAAGACGTTTAAAAATCGCATCAGTCGGGAGTATTCATTTGTATCAAGTTCTGAAAACATGCTTGGAAGACAACCTTGTGCTGGAATGCCAAGCAAATCAGTTTGAGCTATTGATTTAATTTAAAAACTATAAATGGTCCCTGATTTTAAGGAACGAGTAATGCACTGTGTAACAGTGTACTACTGCCAAAGCTGCTCAGTCTGGACTTTACTTTAAAGCCACCATTCAATTAATGTTTTCTCAATTTAAGGTTGTTACCAATTTCCCTGAAAACATTTCTGACATTTACATCATTCAAAGAAGTGTGGATCTACATTTCCTACAAAACTCTCCATCCCATCAGCAGCTCAGAGGAGCAAACTAAAGTACTAGCACATTCTTTTTTAATATCAAAGTCTAGAGATTGAGATTAAACCTTCCCTACCATTTGGTTATGTATGCTGCCTATGTAAATTCCTCCACGTTTCCACTAAATGATGCATCTGGGCTAGTTTGCTCATGGCACAACATGATGCAATGTGAGGCTCTGTATGAGTTCTAACTATAAGCACCATTCTCTGTGCAATTAAAGTCACTCTTCAAAAAATATATGCACCAGATTTTACTTACAGTCAAAATTTGCCTTTCTCCAGTGCAGCATAACTGTGCATCTAGGCAGTTTGCTGTACTTGCATCTTCATTATCCACACTCACCGCGTCGTTTCCCACTAGCACACTCCACATATCCTCAACATTAACCCCAGTGATTCTATCATCATTTTCATTTGCTGTTTTGTTCTCCTGTAGGCTCATTATGTTCAGGGGATGAATGACTAATATGACCTTTTTGTCCACAAACAAAACATTTCATTGTATCAGACATGGCAAACACCATGTAATCAACACCAGCCACACAATTTGCTTTGAAATTCCACAATAATTTTCAAAATTTGAAAAGTGTTGTTCTATTCAATGGCAATGTCTTTAAACAATTGATAAGTAGTTGAAATGTGTTCCCCAGATAATTTGTGTTTAATGTGAAACCAAATATGTTCTATAGGGTTCAAATCTGGACTCTGACCAGGCCAAAACATGAGACTCAGGGACTGTGGTAGACTAACTGACTAATATTTTAAGGAAAAAATAAACAACACAAGATAAGCTAGGAAATCAGTGAACAAATTAATAGTTTGGCTAGTCAAAGACAGCTAATACTTGCTAAGTAGTTGCTAGGCTATTGCCACGTGGTTGGATGAGGTGTCAATACTTTTGACTAAATTGACATGTAATGTGATAGTAGAGCGTAATAGCTCTAATCGGGTGTAAATACTGTTGACTAAAGAGAGATATAAAGTGCTAAGTGTGTGTAAAAGCTTGACAGGGGTGCCAATACATATGACTAAAGGTCATTTAGATGTGTAGAAAGTTATGGCAAAGGGTCATTAGCTGTCTTCATATTTATGGTAAATAGTCATTTAGCTGTCCAGATATATACTGCTAAGGATTATTAGCTGTCCAGATATTTATGGCTATATTCTAATTCCATGGTTAACTGTAGACTACCAATACTGGAAAATAGTCTGTAATGACAACTTTTTGTAAAAAACCAGTTCGTGTTTTACCCAACCAAAACCCTGATCCGCTTTTTAGAAGAATCCAGTCCAGGTTTTACCCAGCCACAATCCAGATCCGGTTTTAAAAGAATGTAGTACAGGTTTTACCTGACCAAAATCCCGATACCCTTTTTGTAAAAATTCAGTCTAGGATTTACACAACCACAATTCAGATCCGTATTTATAAAATGTAGTCCAGGATTTCAGCTGAATAAAATCTGGACTGGACTTAACATAATAATTGTTAACCAGTATTAGTAATCTACAGTTAACCATGGAATTACCACATAGCCATAAATATTGGGACAGCTAATGATACTCCGCCATTTAATTTTCTCTTACTTAACTCAGATAAAACTGAGGTGCTATTAGTGGGACCCAAGGCTGTGAGAGACAGGTTAGCTACATCTATCCTAAATCTAGATGGCTGTCCAGTATTGCCCAGTCCGTCTGTAAAAAACTTAGGGGTCACATTTGACTCAGATCTCTCTCCTTTGATGCGCACATTAGCAGCATCACTCGAATTGCTTTTCTTTTCAATTACGTAATATCGCTAAACTTAGAAATATCCTCTCTTTTAATGATGCAGAAAAACTTGCTCATGCGTTTATAACCTCAAGGTTTGGATTACTGTAACGCCTTACTTACTGGATGCTCTAGTAAATCTATAATAAATAAACTCAGTTAGTTCAGAATGCACTGCCCGAGTGCTAACTCGAACTAGAAAATTTGATCATATCAATCCTGTTCTATCATCACTGCACTGGTTACCAGTCAAATTCCTCATTGATTACAAAATACTTCTTATAACTTATAAAGCTCTACATGGCCTGGCCCCACATTATCTGAGTGACCTCTTAGAGTTTTACAATCCAACTCGTCTTCTACTTCGTTCGCAGGGTGGCAGGACTTCTTTTAGTTCCCTAGAATTAAAAAAGTCACAGCAGGGGGAATGCTTTCTCATACATGGCCCCCCAATCAACTACGGAATAAACTTCCCACTTTTCGTTCGAGATTCAGACACCCTCCAAAGTTTTAAGTCTAGGCTAAAGACATACTTATTTACGCAGGCTTTTGACTAGATTTAGACCAGGTTGCATGGTTTGGGTTGCTGGGGCCGGAGTCTGGAGGTCATGTCTGGCCTGCCCTGCCTTGTCCCGCTAGCCGGGAGTGTCGAGTGGGCGGTCTGGCTGAACTAGGCTTCGTCCCTCGTGATCTTGACTCATGCATCCTTGCCTTAGAATAAGGGGCAGAGCTGGGGGTTCATAGTCCAAAGAGTCTTATGGTGATCAGAGACGTTGGGTTTGCTGTCTTCTGCCCGCTCGTGGGGTTGCCAATGTCCTCATGTGATCCCTCTTGGCTGTGTTTCCTACCAGTTCTCCTCTTTCTTCTAGCTTTCTAGCTATGCTGCTGCTATAGCTAATGCTGCCGGGGTCTCATGCTACACTTTGGCATCATAAGTGATTGACATGGCATCAGAGTGATTGTTAATAAACACTGTGCTCTTAATCAATAACTAATTACATTTTCTGTTTTCTCTCCGAGCTGTGTTTCCGGCAGTTCCGGCCCCACACATGATGTTCATCTGATGGAGCTCCACTGTGCATAATAATTCACATTTTAATTCGACCATGACTCCATGACTTTAGTTTCGCTCTTCGATTTATCATCATACCCGGGCCACTTAATGTCGATGTGCATACTTCACATTCTTTTCAACTTTGACTCCATGACTTTTAGTTCGCTCTTAGATTTATCATCTCCGCCGCCCAAGGAGGTTGGGTCCCTTTTTGGTCTTGGTCCTCCCAAGGTTTCTTCCTAGAACCAGGGAGTTTTTCCTTACCACTGTCGCCCTAGGCTTGCTCAATTTGAGATTGGACGTAGTTATTAGGAGATAATCTAAACTTGTAAAGTTGCTTTGAGACAATGCTCCATTGTAAAAAGCGCTACATAAATAAATCTGACTTGACTTGACTTGACATATATCTAGTCAGATCAATTGCAGTTTACTATACATATCTGGACAGTTCATGACATTGAGCCATAACTATCTAAACTCCAAATGACCTTTAACCAAAAATATCTGGAGAGCTCATAAATCTTATCCGTAAATACATCTTGACAACTACGTAATGTCTCAAACCAAACTCTTTAGAGATGGCTTTGTAACCTTATTCAGCCTGATAAGCATCAACAACTCTTTTTCTGAGGTCCCCAGCAATCTCCTTTTTTTGTGCCATGATACACTTCCCCAACCGTGAGTTGTGAAGAGCAGACTTTGACAGATCCCTGTTGTTTAAATAAAACAGGGAACCCACTCACACCTGATTGTCATCTCATTGATGGTAAACACCTGACTAATTTCACCTTCAAATTAACTGCTAATCCTAAAGGTTCACATACTTTTATGTAATACTGAATCATTTTCCTCAATTAATAAATAACCTAGAATAATATTTTTGCCTCATTTGTTTAACTGTTTAATTTGTTACTTTTAGGACTTGTGTGAACATCTGGTGATGTTTTAGGTCATATTTATGCAGAAATATAGAAAATTCTAAAGGGTTCACAAACTTTCAAGCACCACTGTATGCACGCATGTAACTCACTAGACTGTCTCGTTAACCAGTCTTGAATAGTAAAGAATGCCCTACATAGGAAATAGGTAGCAAGGACAGTCATTAGGTATTGAGACAGACCTCATGAATGCTTGTTAAAACCGCTGGTGCACTCGGGTCAAAATCTACTAGGCTTGTCCCCTTTCCCATACTAGAAGATACAGCATGGCTGGTCGAGTCCAGTGATGTTCAGACCTTTTTCATGTGTCAGCTGTCTCTGAATATCTGGAACAAGGCATCCTGGCATTTCCAGTATTAAACTGAAAGACAGCACTTGCCTAAGTGTCCCATTGCTGTATGTTTTCATTGTCCATCAAAATGGTCTCCTTCTGGTGTCTCCAGCTTTCCTGCATTTATACTCTCTGCCAGTACAGTCACCTCAGAAAAAGTTTTGATTGCATCCATATTTAAAACCCCTGACTCCTGCCGTTTGCTTGCCTCGTTGACTGATCATCAGTGATTTCTGAAACTTTCGATTCCTTGTTTTGATCATTAACCACTGCAGCAGTCTGTTGTTTGTGTGGGCACGCAGTCAGCTGTGTCCTATATTCCCACATTGGCAGCAGAGCAAATTTGTAGTAGTTGCATAAATCATGAAAGCTTTTCTTTTGTATTTGACCTTGAAAGAGATATCCAGCGTCTGTTTTAACAAGACTAGAAACGTACACCTGTCTTCAGAAGGATCTGACATGTTTCAGAGCTGAATTTTTGCACCCTAATAAACCGACTGTATTTTGCTGGCTAATTTACCGAAACGTGACAGCTCCGTTTCTAATTCCTGGTCGGGGATGAAAGTCGGGATGTCGGAGATAATTACTCTCACGGACGGGGAAGACAGTGGTGTCACCCAGACATGGCTATCTTTAATAACAAGGTGACTTTCTATGAGCTTATTTACGAAATTAATATCTTTCGGAAATACAACAACCACTTTATTCATCCAAGGCACGGATGATAGATTTTCTGGCCCATTTCTTCACCAAAGGTGAGAAGGATATCTTCAATCAAAGTTTGTGGTACACACCTGAAGCCCGGCCAGAGATCTCAATTCTACCTAACTGATGCTCACTACCCAACACCCTCTTCCCAGCATGCACTATATAGACCGAGAGATATACTGCTTTATCCTGGTTATTGCTATAGCTGTGTCTCACTTTACCTATTACACATATGTGCCATTTGCCTTAAAGAAAGGGGTCTTAACAGTAACAAATTACAATAGGAAATAAACTTATACCCTCAGATGTCGTGGCTGTAAACCTGTGCCAATCAGCACAGTCGCGATTCACAGTGGATTATTTGTAACAAGCTGTAAATTGCATTCCTAATTGTATGTGCCTGTCCTATTGGAAACAGTGCTTCTTTGTTTTGAAAGGGTGTACTAAACTGAACCCTTAAGTGTTTTGTGCTTTCAGTCAACTGTAAAATCACTGTCACTCTTCAAGATAATTGCCACTTAATAATCCGATAACTGCTGAAAATCAGATTTTGTCAGTAATACGATCAATGAGTTTACATACACTTGGTTAACCCGATAATGGAAAAGCTCAGAGTTCACATAACTCGGGTAATAATTGGATTTCTACTTTGCAACCAGCCAATAATCTCACAGGAAGAGGTGAGAAGCTTCAAAATGTAATATTAAATAATCAAATCCTTCGTTTTTTTCCGAGTTTATACTATTTCAGAGTCTCCACAAGTGTGTCCGATATTTCGCTTCCCTTAATTCGTTGGTGTGTTTAATTCTGGGGTTGCCAGATTCCACAAGAAAAATCTGTCACAATGAAAAAAGAGGCCAAACAAAGCCAAATCTTTAGAATTGGTGGACCTGGCAACCATGTTGGGTTAGGAAACAGGCTAACTGGTATACATGCTATGAGTAATCCGATTACTGGAGTAAAATCCAGCTCTCTCTATTAGATTTCTTAATCTGATTTCTAGATCGGAGTATGCTGTATACATGACCACTTGAATAATCAGATAACTGCAGAAATCTGACCATGATCAGATTATTAACTGCATGTAAACGCACTCAAACTAATTTATTGCCACTTTATATATTTATGCAGAAATATAGAAAATTCTGAAGGGCTCACAAACTTAAGCACCACTGTATGCAAGCAGGTAGTCAGTTTTCAACTTTTGGTCCTTTTCCAGTGCAGATGCAGAGGTGGATTCAGCAAAGATCAACTTAAAACTTGTTCATAATTTTGGTGACTAAGAAGGCTTTTGGGAAATACTTGTGCAACTGCCATTTTTAAAGTTACGTCGTTCGTAATTGCTGACATTAATCATTATCCGGAAAAGCACCCCGTATCAGGCCAGACTTATGCTGAACACTTATTCCGATCTTAAACCATTTAGTGTTTATAGATGCTTAAAATTTGACCCTGCAATGATACATACTAACGACTGTACTGATGTATTGATTTCTCCTGATAAGCAGGCACATAATCACCCGTATCATTCTAAATGTGGTACTGTTTTGTATTAGACATTTTGGTAAGATGGAAAGGAGCCCATCATAGTAATTAATCTGTTTGAAATACAAGCAATAATGCTGTGTCTAGGTACTTGAAAGCTCTACATTTGGCTTACAACATGGCTGCACATTGCTATTTTAGGATAAGCCCAACCAGATTACTTGGGTTGCCCAGTGAATCCGCGGGTGAGTCCTTAATCCAGGCTGGGTATGCCTAAATCTGTACTTTTCTTTAGTTTCTGTAAGATCGCATTTTGTCTGATCTATTCCACGATGAAGTAAGCTCCCAGTGGTTTCAATCCTTGCAAGGATTTTATTTGTTCATGTTCCATATGATTACTTACAACAGCCTATATATCTTGCTCTTTGTTGTCTCCACATTGGCATTTGATCAGCTGTCGATTATAACCACACATACAAATTAACATCTTAAACATTGCAATATACATCTGACTGTGTCTTAAACATATAAACATTTTTGCAGTTCCTTGATGGTAAGAGATACCGGCTGGAAACAGCAGTTCCTAAAGACCTGGGTTCAAACCTTGGGTTGGTCTTGCAACGTATGGTTTGGTTACATAA
The DNA here is from genome assembly GCA_025084515.1 of Ancistrus triradiatus. Classification (NCBI taxonomy): domain Eukaryota; kingdom Metazoa; phylum Chordata; class Actinopteri; order Siluriformes; family Loricariidae; genus Ancistrus; species Ancistrus triradiatus. Next base: position 46,443 of record JAJAGP010000128.1, read on the forward strand.
CCATGTTACGGACTGGTGGCCTGTCCAGAGTGAATTACCGAATAGGCTCTGGACCTATCTGCAATGCTGACCAGGAAAAGTGGGGGTAAATTGTGACGCCTTGCTCCCCCCCCCCCATTCGCTTTAAAACTTTACCAGCATCATTGACTCAAAGTGACAGTCCCAGGTGAGGGAGAAGACAGACCAAGTACTGTGCAAATGTCTTGGGCATTCTATATTTTTCTAATTATATTCTGCTTATTCCTTGTTTAAGTTTTAGTGTTCACTGCACTTTGTAGTCCATCTGTTTCTCTACATACTTTGTTCATCCCATTTACTCTGTTCTCTAATGGTCAGGACCAGCACAGATCAGGTACTATTTGAGTGGTGGATCATCCTCAGCACTGCAGTGACACTGATAAACTGCTGTTCACTCACTGTCCACTTTATTAGCGACATTCGCCTTATTGCTCCATCTTGTAGCTGTAAAGTCAGAGACAGTAGCTTATCTGTTGTTGCACAGTTTTTGTTTAATCATCCTTTAATCCTTCACCAGTGCTCACAGGACGCTGCCTACAAGATGCCAAGATGGGACTTTTTTTGGTAAGTAGACGATTTTCAGTCCAGTAGTGACACTGAGGTGTTACAAACCTCCAGCAGAAGTGCGGTGTCTGGTCCACTCATAACACTAACACACCACCACACCAGTGTCACTGCAGTGCTGAGAATGATAGTACCCGATCTGTGGTGGTCATGTGGGTGTCCTGACCATTCGAGAACAGAGCAAAGGGGACTAAAAGCAGTAGGGAAACAGATGGACTAAACTTTAATATAAACTGAAAAATATGGAATCCCTAAGACTTTTGCACAGCACTGTAGACAGAATATTTGGTAGCAGAACTCAACCTTACGTCAGGATGCTGCCAACGGGGACCATCAGACATGCAGACAGAACTGGACCCAACCCAAGACCGAGACTGACCGACAGGGAGTTGGTACCTACAAACACAGACATGAACTGGGAAGTCCTGTCTGGTGGAATGGAGACTTAAATGGATCTGTGGTGACCTTACATTTAAGGTATGACTATGCACCAAAAGATGTGCCAAGCTGCTACCTCACCTCACCATGGGCAGGACACCAGGGAAACTCAGCGTTCACCAGGAGACCAGTGCCCTATCAACTCTGGTTCTGGTTCGAATCCCACCTCTGGCAAAGGGATGACATGTCCCATCCTAGGTCCTAGTCATCCGTGTTTGTCCACCACGCCAAGAGTTCCCACCTTCCAAGTTTCAAAGTTACTCTGGGTCTAGGGGGCGGGGTCTGTGGTATAGCAAGCAGACCAGGGATTCACATAATAATAAAACATCTGCTTTTGGGATGGACATCACTATAGACCATCACCTATAGACGGCTGTAACACGGCTCTAGATGACAGTTTTTTAATTAGCTAGAGATAAGATCATGCTCGTGGAGTGTGATTTAGACATAACAATTTGTGCCACATCTTTGAACAACATAGTTCACATTTTCACAAAAAGAACAAGAACACAGCTGTGAGCAGAGAAGTGACAGATATGAAAGACTGTGTGTGTGTGTGTGCGCGCGCACATTATTAGTTTGACTCATGTCACACTTGAGTGATGCATTTCCTGTTTCACACACTGTGACAGCTCAATTATTCCTGCTGAATTACAGTGTATATCTATACTAACAAACACACACACATACAGGGGCCCTAACACAATGCACACTCCGATTGGATTGGAGCATGATGAAGTCACAGGATGTTCTCTTGCCGTGAGAACTGATAACCTTTTCTTTCAAATAGTACGTGTAATTTCAAGAGCCCATAGTGTCCTGTTTATTGTCCTCGGTGGAATTACCGAAATTATGCTCTGTGGGGAGAAATTGTAACACCCACCCACCCACACACAAGGTAATGTTAACTGAGCCACTAATGCTGATGTATCCCTGACACATCATTATTCAGACAGTAAGAGATGGATAGGTGAAAACATTCCCTAATGTCTCTCAATCTCTCCCCTGCAGCAGTGCGGAGGACGCACACACACACACACACACACACACACACACACACACACACACACACACACACACACCTAAACCAGCTCCAGTGTTACTTCCATTAAGATAAAACACACTGTTAACAAAGTGCCTTTAGCACGGCATCTCCATCATAAAGCATAGACTTAATGACATCATCGATCAGGCTAGAGGATATTTCAGCATGAGCACGTATATATGTGTGCACGCATGTTGTGTCGGGAGCCTGGCTCTGAAAATTACCCATAAGCACCTCGCAGCATGCTTTGATGATACTCTGAGATTCCGTCACTCTAGTCGCCACAGTGGAAAATAAAGTACTTTATCCATTACAAAAAGGAATCTTTTAGTTTTTCATCTACAGAGTGAAGAAGGACAAAAAGAACAGGGACTCTTCAAATCTACAAGAGTATGATCTCATATTGAAGCCTCCCGAAGAAATGATAGCATTGTGCCCAGCATTTTCAGAACGACAACCTGAAATTTGCTAAAGCAGTTCTTATAGGTTAATTAATTACAGATATGCACCATTTAAAAACTGCATTACGTTTTGTGAAACAAGTTGTTGACCAAAATGGACAATGGACCGGGCACAGTCACATAAAGTGGGGCAAAATAGTATTTAGTCAGCCACTGGTTGTGCAAGTTTTCCGACTTAGAAAGATGAGAGAGGTCTGTAATTTTCATCATAGGTACACTTCAACTATGAGAGACAAAATGGGGAAAAAAAATCCAGGAAATCCCATTGTAGGATTTTTTAGGAATTTAATTGTAAATCATGATGGAAAATAAGTATTTGGTCACCCACAAACAAGCAAGATTTCTGGCTCTCACAGACCTGTAACAACTTCTTTAAGAATCTCTTCTGTCCTCAACTTGTTACCTGTATTAATGGCACCTGTTTGACCTCGTTATCTGTATAAAAGACACCTGTCCACAGCCTCAAACAGTCAGACTCCAAACTCAACCATGGCCAAGATCCAAAATTGTAGACACCAGAAAGAAAATTGTAGACCTGCACCAGGCAGGGAAGAGTGAATCTACAATAGGCAAGCAGGTTGGTGTGAATAAATCAACTGTGGGAGCAACTGTAAGACATACAAGACCACTGATAATCTCCCTCGATCTGGGGCTCCATGCAAGATCTCATCCCGTGGGGTCAAAATGATAATGAGAACGGTGAGCAAAAATCCCAGAACTACACGGAGGGACCTGATGAATGACCTGCAGAGAGCTGGGACCAAAGTAACAAAGGCTACCATCATTAACACACTACGCCGAGAGGGACTCGGATCCTGCAGTGCCAGGCGTGTCCCCCTGCTTAAGCCAGTACATGTCCAGGCCCGTCTGTAGTTTGCCAGAGAGCATATGGATGATCCAGAAGAGGATTGGGAGAATCTCATGTGGTCAGATGAAACCAAAATAGAACTTTTTGGTAAAATCGCAAGTCGCCATGTTTGGAGGAAGAAGAGTTCGGAGTTGAAAATGCGAAAAAAAATCCTGTACACTTGCAGACCTATACTATACATGAAGGAAAGATAACTGGCAATTATCTGTGTTTAGGCATATTTACTATCATATACTCAATACTATTTTTGCTATATTCATATTGGTGTAAATTCACTTGGCTTTTTGTCAGTGCGTTAAGTGGATAAGAAAATGAATGAATGAATGAAGAGCTGGGACGTGTTAAAGAAAGCTGCATCCTGTACGCTGCCGGCTGAACCAACAAACGGACACACACACACACACACACACACACACACACACACACGTTTCAGCCCTCATTAGGTGTTCCACTGCTCATCCTGCCCGGCTTCTCCAAACTGCAAAGAACACACCATAAAAGATTGTAAATGGCTGTAAAGTTTATTCCGCTAAAAGCAAAGATCAAGTTAAATTCCTCCCCATTTGCTTGTTTTGATGCCACCCTTAATCGTGGTTGCGTACATATAAAGTTTCTTCGCATAACTGTAGTGGATGGAAACACGACTTAATTCCCATTTTATTCTACTGAAATATCGTAAATGCGCACAACATTTGTGAAACCCAGCTAATGAGTCAGGTTTATGCTGTCTGGGATGCACATTTACAGAAAAGCCTAGAGTCTGGAGTATGCATTAGTGCAGGGTATGGGAGGACCTCCACCCTGCTGTGGTTTGACTGAGTGGAGGAGTAAAAGAAGAAAAGATGATTGATACTCAATTCTTTCTGCTTCATAACAGCTTTCAGACTGGTCTTACTGCTGGGCCTATAACCATTATAATGACATTAACCAGCTATAACCATTTTGGGAGCTTATCATGGAATTCATAGGACGTAGAGGACCATGTATTCTGAATGAGACGTCAGTCAACAAAGGTCTGGATAGGGGTCCCTGTTGCAGTCCCAGGAGATGATCACCCATCCATTCTCCATTCTTACATACACAGCCAGTTGGGACTGCCTACCACAGCGGTAGGCTAGCAAACTGCTCCTGCACCAACTGAACACAACCATGTTTCTTTGTGTTTCACTGTTTCGTTCCACAATTTATCCCCATATGGTCAGGATCACCGGGGAGTCTGAAATCCATCCTGGAGAACACAGGGTGTGGGAATTCGAAAATTGTGTACTTTACTGAATAGCAATGTCACAGATACACAAGTAATAAACAGTTGTTTAGTATACAAAATAAAAACAAATGATTTTTAGTAGGGGTGGGTGGTATTATATTTGTGCTTCACATGCTGGATTTATCGACTTAAAGCATCCCTAATGCGGTCAAAAACCAGCTGAATCTTCAGGCAAGGATGCTGTCATTGACATATAACGGTCGCTAGATTGAGTTCCTTGCCCAAAGCAAACAGGATCGTCCAATGCATCATTCCTTTCCGTGTTTGTAGTCGGTGTTGTGAGGCCATTTGATTAGAACATTTTTGGCCCTTCTATCTTTCAGCATAATGTTCTGATTACATTCTGACTGTTTTAATTTGCAATAAAACATGAATACTGTCATTTATATAAATGTAAGACTTCTAGTCGTCCCCCTGGTGGTAATACCATATACCAAGCAATCTGAAAATGGTATGACTGTATGAAACGCATTTTGCAACATATTCAACCTATGGTTTACATTTGCATTTAGGTCATTTAGCAGGCACCCATATCCAGAGAGACTGGATGAATGGCCTTATTCAAGGACCCAACAGTGGAAGCTTGGCTGACGTGGGATTTTAACCCTAGACCTTCTGGTTCATAGTTCAGCACCACTAGACTATCACAGTCCCACTATGGTTCTAATGCAGGGGTCAATCTTGAGCCCTGGAGCCCAACACACTGCAGATGTTCAACCCAAGACTTTCATGGACTGAATTTGGTGTTACAACATGGAAAACACAAATCTCTGTAGCATCTGCATCCCTCAATGAACTGGGTTTGATACCCCTGCTCTAATTCATCATGTTCCTGCTTCATACATTCCTACATCTGGCAAACACACCACTGTGCTGATTTAATACAGTATAATATATTTTTAAAAAAAGTTTCCCTTCCTTCTGGCATTATGAGAAATCACTCAAATATGATAAATGTGTATGAATTGTTCTTTTAAAGTACAGCATGCCACCACAGCAAGGGGTCACTAATAATTTACATACAATGCGACTTCCATCAAGGTCTAGAGGAGATAAATAAACTGTTATAGGTCTATAAATAAGATGTTGTTATTCTTTTCTTGGCAGTCTGTTGTGAAAGATGGTGGTAAAGAAATTCCCCAAGCATGTCTCATCAGATGAAAGGCTTTTGTCTACTTCAGGTCTACACAGGAAAGAGTCAATTTCACTTGACCACCTGATGAAAATACCTCATAAACCAGAATTAGCTGGTTGTTGGGCTGGTTGTTGGGCTTACCATTAACATGCAGATGTTGTTCTATGCTTTGTTCAGCTTTTATAATTAACTTCAGCTAACTGATTAAGTATTCTGAGTTACATATACAAATGTGTACCAGAGTGTGCATTAGTTCTCCAGAGAGCTCTGCGGAGGGTAGTTCCTCCCAAATTAGTCCCTAGAACTGTTGTGCGAAAGCGACTTGTATAAACTGGCTCACATTCTTCGAGTCTCTGTTTCATCTGGCTGACCTTCCGTATTGTTCGTAACACTTTCTATTGATGCATTCTTGGCTTCCGTCAAACCAAAAGTATCAGGTCCATCATACCATCTTCTTAAGTGTTATGGCTTTCTCCTTCACAGGGTTGTTACAGTAAATTGCTATTTTTTTAATAATTATTGTGAATTTCCACATATTCCAAAAGGTTTTATGCTTTTAATCATTAATTACATACATTTAATACAGTTCTAGATAAACAAAAACAATAATTTGGTGGTGAGGAATGGATTAGTCCTATTTAAATTACTTATGGGGATATTTGATTCTGACTTCACACAAATCAGAGTTCGAATGGCCTTCTGGAACCAATTAAGTTCGACTTCTGAGGTTCCACTGTACATTCTGATTGTGTAGGTATACCAATATGGATGCAAAGTTCAATGTTAGAGATGCCACAGAGTATTCCGGCAATTTTACAGAAAGACCAGCATACAGTTAGGAGTCTGCTGTGGCACCCTACTAGTCTGAGCACAAACAATATTTATCCAAGTAGTTCTAACTACACCAGAAACCAGAAAAACAGCCAGTCACAAGGTTTGGTACCAAGCATGCACAATTACATGATCCTATCGAATTTTAATGCACATCTTCCACCGTTACCACAGTGGAGCATAATAAATGACACACCCTTGTAAAAAGAACATGAGCTTGCCAGGAAAGCTGGCAAAGCTGGTAAAGCTGGTTCACCAGTCTAAACTGATCCAAAACACAACATATACTGGACTTTGCTGTTATTTTGTATTTGTTAAGCAGGATGTCTACAAAGAAGAAATTAAGTACCATACACCAATTAGACAGTGTGATGCTATAGGTAATGTTCTGTTGAGAAAACTCTGGTCCTGGCATTCACGTAGACATTACTTTGACATGTACCATCTAGACCATCATTTCACCGGTATTCCCTAAATTCAGTGAGCCATTTCTGCAGGATAAAGCCAGCAAAAAATTGTTCAGAAATGGTTTGAAGATCATGACAGTGTGTTCAAGGTGTCGACTTATCCTCTAAATTCTGAAGATTTCAATCAAAACAAGCATCTATGGGATGTGCTGTACAAATAAACCTGATCCATAGATGCCCTACCTCACAACTTTCAGAACTTAAAGGTGCTGCTAACATATTGGTGTCAGGCACCACAGAACACTGTGCCTGAGTGTCAGAACCTTGGCAGTACAAGAGATACATACACAACATTAGGCTGATGGTTATACAGTCGTATGAAAAAGTTTGGGCACCACTGATAATTTTCATGATTTTTCTTTATAAATCATTGGTTGTTCAGATCAGCAACTTGAGTTAAATATATCATATAGCAGATGAACACAGTGACATTTGAGAAGTGAAATGAAGTTTATAGGATTTACAGAAAGTGTGCAGTAATTATTCAAAAAACAAAATTAGGCAGGTGCATAAATTTGGGCACCCCAACAGAAAAAATGACATCAATATTTAGTAGATCCTCCTTTTGTAGAAATAACAGCCGCTAAACGCTTCCTACAGCTTCCAGTCTGGATTCTGGTTGAAGGTGCTTTGGACCATTCTTCTTTAGAAACATCTCCAGTTCAGTCATGTTTGATGGTTTCCGAGCATGGACAGCCCACATTTTCAGTAATATTCATGTCTGGGGGACTGATATGGCCATTCCAGAACGTTGTACTGGTTCCTCTGCATGAATGCCTTAGTAGATTTTGAGCAGGGTTTGGGGCCGTTGGCCTCGGAGCAACTTTGTCACTGATTCTAGAACATTGTTCTCAAGAATCTGGAGATATTAACTACAATCCATGCGACCCTCAACTTTAACAAGATTCCTAGTACCTGCACTGGCCACACAGTCCCACAGCATGATGGAACCACCACCAAATTTTACTGTGGGTAGCAAGTGTTTGTCTTGGGATGCTGTGTTCTTTTTCCGCTCCTTGTTATGTCCAAATAACTTAATTTTAGTTTCATCAGTACACAGCACTTTATTCCAAAATGAAGCTGGATGTCCAAATGTGCTGTAGCACACCTCAAGTGACTCCGTTTGTGGCGTGTCCTGCAGAAAAGGCTTCTTCTGCAGTACTCTCCCATACAGCCTCTCCTTGTGCAAAGTGCGCTGTATAGTTGAACGATGAAACAGTGACCACCATCTGCAGCAAGATGAGGCTGTAGGTCTTTGGAGGTGGGTCTGTGGCTTGACTATGACTGTTCTCACCATCCTTCGCCTCTGCCTATCTGAGATTTTTCTTGGTCTTGCCACTTCGGGAGTTCCTTAACTAGAAAACTGTGGCCTGTGGTCTTCCATTGCCTCACTATGTTCCTCACAGTGGAAACTGACAGCTGAAATCTCTGAGAGAGCTTTTCCCTTTCCCTGAACCATGATGTTGAACAACCTTTGTTTTCAGGCCATTTGAGAGTTGTTTTGAGGTTCCCATGTTGCCACTCTTCAGAGAAGATGCAAAGAGGAGAAAAACTTCCAATTGGCCACCTTAACCCTTTCTCATAGTTGGATTCACTTGTGTATGTAGATCAAGGGTCAATGAGCTTATAAAACAAATTTTGTGTTCCAATAATTAGTGTTAAAGGTATTCAAATGACAAGGGCACCAGCCTAATTTTGTTTGAATAATTACTGCACACTTTCTGTAAAACCTATAAACTTAATTTCACTTCTCAAATATCACGGTTTTCATCTGCTATATGATATATTTACCTGAAATTGCTGAGCTGGACAACCAATGATTTATAAAGAAAAATCATGAAAATTATCAGGGGTGCATAAACGTTTTCATACGACTGTATTATTATGGCTGGTCGTTGTATATGTTGTATATTTGTAACATATGCTTTGCCACCTGTTGGCACAGCGGCCATAATAATTATTCATCCGAGTGTTTTTTCTCAAGGTGCAGAGCTCAAGAATGATATGTTGGTCCATAATATATATTATATTAGGAAATTTATTATGATATTTTATATATATATATATATATATATATATATATATATATATATATATATATATATATATATCATACTAAATTTCCTAATATAATGCTTTGCATGTATGCACCATTTACATTTACAGCATTTAGGAGACGCCCTTATCCAGAGCGACTTCCAATTGGAACAGTCTTACAATCCAAGCAATTGTGGGTTAAGGGATTTGCTCAAGGACCCAACAGTGGCAGTTTGGTAGGTGTGGGATTTGAACCCTGGACCTTAGTCCTTAGACCAGAGTCCAGTACCTTAACCACTAGACTACCACAGTCCATTTAACAACTGCATTACATTCTGTGAACAGTGTATCCGTAGCTTACAGCCACAACATCTTTAATTAAAATACAGATTTTATTTCTTATTATAATTGTTAAGACCTCAGCCATTAAACGCATCTACTGATAAAACCTGGTCACAAACATGGTCAAAATGAGCATTCTTGTAAGTTTTATATTTAGGATGAGCATGTCTATGTATGGAAAACTAAAAGACTTTGATTAGCAAGCTTTTATGACATCCATTTTGGTACAGACACACGATCATCCTTTTAACCTACAAAGGTAAGTCAACCATGGGAAATTTAAAGGATAAACTCTATAGGACCCGTGTTCTTGGAGACTGTTTCGCCCTGGGAATAAAAACAGGAAACGTCACAAGTTTCTGCAGGTTTTCCATTAGAGCTAAATGACTCGGATGCATTATTATAACAACCTCCCCAAATGGAACACACACAAAGAGGTAAAAACCATGTCCAAGGAAGGGTGGACGGCACCAGTCACAAGGACAATCAAGATGTTCTGCCAACTAATACTCTATGCATTCCATGCATTTCACATGGTTGAAAGAAAGCCAAGGTCAGAACTAAAAGCAGAGCCAACAACTGCAACCAAGCGTTTGCGATAACTTGCAGAGTCTTTTACAGCGTTGTGGAGGAATTTTGGCCACTCATCTTTGCAGAATTGTTGTAATTTAGCCACATTGGCCGGCCACTCCTGGGAAGGTTCACCACTGTTCCATGTCTTTGCCATTTGTGGATAATGGCTCTCACTGGAGTCCCAAAGCTTTAGAAATGGCTTTATAACCCTTTCCAGACTGATAGATCTCAATTACTTTCTTTCTCAATTGTTCCTGGATTTCTTTGGATCTCGGCATGATGAGCAGTTTTTAAGGATCTTTTGCTGTACTTGACTTTGTCAGGCAGGTCCTATTTAAGGGATGTCCTGATTATTGCCACACCTGTTCTCAATCAGGCCAGGGTGTGGCTAGAGACAGTGAACTCAGGTGTGATAAACTATAGTTATGTTTTAACAAAGGGGGCGATCACTTTTACACAGGACTATGTATGTTTGGATTTTCTCCCTTAATAATAAACACCTTCATTTAAAAACTGCATTTTGTGTTTACGTGTGTTGTCTTTGACTAATATTTAAATTGGTTTGATGTTCTGAAACACTTAAGTGTGACAAACATGCAAAAAATAGGAAATCAGAAGGAGGCAAACACTTTCACACCACTGTGTACGCCTGTATCATTTATTGTTGTGTTAGAATGATTTGGCAAGGAGCTGGGAGAATGTTGTAGACTGGCTCACAGTAGCTTGTAATGAAAAGATTGGCTTATAGCAGTGAGATCAATGGGCTGACACAGGCAGTAACTAGAATCATGGATCAAACCTGGGTTGCTGAAGTTGCGCAAAACAACACTACTTATACCTATACTGATTAACTCTATTACCTGAATCCAATCAGCATTTTCCTCTTCTAATGTTAACTGGATCATAATACATTTCAAACTGTGGCTCAGTGGTTACGAGTCTGGACTACTAACCCAGGTTATAACCCTGTCGAGCTAATATTGCTCAATAGTGACTATCTATATATATACCTGAGGTTTCCATGAACCTAATGGCAAGGAAGTTTGGATTTGTCACTCAATCAGAACATATTTTTGTAATTTAAGAGTTTTACAATCTTTTGCCGCTCACTGGTATGGATGCAGGCGAATCATAAGAGGGAACCTTCTGCCCAACAGCACTGACAGAGCAGGACCTTGGACAGAAAAGGTGAACACAACACACAAGGAGGAACAAGAGAAACCGCACAAAGCTATATGCAGCTTATCGATGTAATCCCTCCCAGGCGGCAGCACACTGTTGCAGCATGGAGCATGGGGTCAAGTGAACTGGTAGGTAGTTCGTCATAGCAGGCGCCTTACTAATTCTGCTCCATTCCCCTACTGCCTCCAGCAGTGAGGTGTATAGAAGAGTGCAGCACTACTAAGAGGAACCACTTATTCATGTTCCCTTTCTGCATTCAGTGCTTTAACATTGCAAGTGACAATGTTTACAGAATTCCACCGTTGCCAGATTTATCTTCAATAATGCAATACACTTCCAAATTCTTTATCTCAAAAAGCACAGCTCTAAATACTGTCAGACCAGACAATAACAAAGAACAAATAGCAGAGTTAAAGTCAGTTTCGGGATAAGAACGCAACCGAACAGAACCGCAGAGGTAATTTCATGCACAGTGGCAGCTTTTCTTTGCTCTTCAGTAGGATTTAAGCTTTATACTGTAGGTTAACCCTTCAAGGACAATGTTTGAAAAAAAAGCTCTGCATCAAGACCGGGTTTTTCCAAGACTCTGCGTTTCGTCACTGATCATTTTCATCAGTCGCTTTCAGTACGTCTTACAAAAACTATAGAATGCCATTTGAAAGCATAAATATCTGAAAAGTTACCTTTTATCTTTTATTGGTAACAATAGACCTTTAATGGACTTGCAAGACAGGACCCAACCCTGGACAGGGCGCAAGTCAGATCCTGGCCCACATGGCCCTTAATTAGATTAAGCGGGTATGAATAACAATCAGTGAACAAGTAACAAAAAGTACTCCATGTCTATATGTATAGAACTAAATATCATACTGTATTTATTGATTGGGTTGTAAAGTGGAGCATCAGAAGTTGAAAGTATTGTAACTGAGGAGTTTAATATATACCGTGTATGTATGTATGTAGTCCTATGTAATATATATATATATATATATATATATATATATATATATATATATATATATATATATATAAAAAAAATGCTTAAATGCTTAAAAACACTAACATACAGTTGGGCAAAATCATTAACACAAAGCGTATACAAAGAGCATAATAAAGCGTTTAATGTGTAATTAGAATTTATTGAATAAAAGTATTGAAAGTGGAAAAACAAATAGTTATTATCACGACCACGGCTTTTCCTCACTACATTTCCCAGGTGCATCACTCCTGCCACGTCACCTCTCGAAGCAATGAACTCCTGATTTCCTCATTTAGGATGGGAGTGTGCAGGAGAGTACTGTACTGCGCATTGCTTGTGTGTATATTTGTGTACATCATTGGATTCCCATCATGAAGTCATAAAACCATAAACCAGACCATCGTAAAATGGGGACTACCTATATAGAGTTGGTTCCTGCATTGCACCCTGTGCTGCCAGGTCCTCGTTCAGTTCTGAAATACCCGCTTGCATTGTATATACATCGAGAAATGTGTTGCACTGTCACATAAAAACAGTTTCTCATTACATATACGCGTTTCCTTTTGGGTGGGGGTTGGTGAAATAAGATTTTTATGCATTTAAACAGTAATAAATAAAAAACTTATATCAGCATGTCACAGTCAGTGTTGATAATTAAATCAATGTTTGGGAAATACCACAGGCTCTTGGCGATTTAGTTAATAGCTGGTACACAACAGTACAGTACATTATATGGTGTATGGACATCATCCAGATTTCACAGAACGCATGGTGGACATTAAGCGACACATACCTATTTAAAAATTTGAGAAAAATACAAAATACAAGCATTTTCACTAGTGACTTTGGCACCCAAGTTTATATGAGGTAATCAAAGCAGAAAGACGACAGTAGTGGCTGGCCTAACCCCTTCATCCTTATTTTAAAGCGGATAATCTACCCTCAATGCCTTGCTCTGCTCTGCACAGGAAAATTGGGTAACCTTGGAGGTTGAACTAATTTCCATAAACCTAGCAGGTGCTGAGAAAAAAAGGCTTACGTGATTGTGTACTGCAAGTGTGAGCGTTAATGACATTCATTATATCTTATATCTACCGGTATGCGGCATTTACATCCATCTCATCAACGTCCGTTCACTTTAACGTCCAAGGTCTTAAAAATTAGAATAAATTATAATACAAAATAAAAATCTGTCCTTTAACTCCGGATTTAGTGGCCATATGCAGACAAAAAAAAAAAAAACGGCAAAGACACTAAAGTATTATGATGGTGTGTATATACAGTGGGGCAAAAAAGTATTTAGTCAGCCACTTATTGTGCAGGTTCTCCTACTTATAAAGATGAGAGAGGTCTGTAATTTTCATCATAGGTGCACTTCAACTATGAGAGACAAAATGAGAAAAAAAAATCCAAGAAATCACATTGTAAGATCTTTTAAGAATTTAATTGTCAATTATGGTGGAAAATAAGTATTTGGTCAATAACAAAAGTCAATACTTTGTAACATAAACTTTGTTGACAGAGGTCAAACGTTTCCTGTAAGTCTTCACCAGGTTTGCACACATTGTAGCTGCTATTTTGGCCCATTCCTCCATGCAGATCTCCTCTAGAGCAGTGATGTTTTGGGGCTGTCGCTGGGCAACACGGACTTTCAACTTCCTCCACAAATTTTCTATGGGGTTGAGGTCTGGAGACTGGCTAGGCCACTCCAGGACCTTGAAATGCTTTTTACAGAGCCACTCCTTTGTTGCCCAAGCGGTGTGTTTGGGATCATTGTCATGCTGGAAGACCCAGCCACATTCCATCTTCAATGCCCTCACTGATGGAAGGAGGTTTTGGCTTAAAATCTCACGATACATGGCCCCGTTCATTCTTCCCTTAACATGGATCAATCGTTCTGTCCCCTTTGCAGAAAAACAGCCCCAAAGCATGATGTTTCCACCCCCATGCTTCACAGTAGGTATGGTGTTCTTGGGATGCAACTCAGCATTCTTCTTCCTCCAGTTGAGTTTTTACCAAAACGTTCTATTTTGGTTTCATCTGACCACATGATATTCTCAAAATCCACTTCTGGATCATCCATATGCTCTCTGGCAAACTTCAGACGGGCCTGGACATGTACTGGCTTAAGCAGGGGGGCACGCCTGGCACAGCAGGATCTGAGTCTGTCTCGGTGTAGTGTGTTACTGATGGTAGCCTTTGTTAATTTGGTCCCAGCTCTCTACAGGTCAATCATCAGGTCCCTCCATGTAGTTCTGGGATTTCTGCTCACTGTTCTCATGATAATTTATGACCCCAAAGGACGATCGAGGTTGAGGATGAACTGGTTCACATTCCCTCATTGAATCTCATCTGGCTGATCTGTGTTGTTCACAGTACTGTCCATCAATGCATTTTTGGCTTCCGTCTAACAAAAGTGTCAGTTGTTTCAATCACTCATTAATGATTCCATACAGTTTTTCTGTGAAAATACTTTAAATATTGTCAGTACAATAGACTACAAAGACTATGCGACTATGGTTATGCCTGGTCAGTGTCCATTTGGGTGAACAACCTGTTTCACAGAACGTAAAGTGGTCGTTAAATGGTGCATGCCTGAATTGATGCATTTCTTCAACAAATGTGATATTAGTGGCTGTCTCAATCATTTCCTCCCATCCCCATTTCCTCTCCCATCCACATTCCATGAAGAGGATCACAGGTCATGGAAAGGGGTTATAGTCACCATAATGACAACAGAATGCAGTGACGACTTTAAAATAAATGTTATAGTTGTGTTGCGATAAAATCTAGCAAGACCAGCATGGGGTTTATGGAGCAGAACATTACTACGTAGAGCAAGCCAGTGTTTGGTACATCTCCTCCTTTCTCGTTTCTACTTCTGATGCTGTTTCTGCAGGTAATTTCTTTTTCATCACCATAGCAACAAAGCGCAGTCGTGATGGCAGTCTGTCAGCCATCAGAGATGTGTTACCTCAGATTAATGGTTACACACACAAACAAATCCACTGAAGAGTTCCCGAAACTCACATTGAAAAGAATTTGCTTTGAAGATTAAAAAAACTAACTGTAATACAAAAAAAAAAAAGAAAACAAACAAAAAAAACTACACAAATGCGCCATTCGTACTAAGACTCAGACTCGTTTGGAAATCAGACTGATAGTATGATTCCATGTGCAGAGCATACTCAACTGTCAGAGACATGTAAAAGAATAAAAAATAAAGAAATACAAGGTTCTGCAAAGATCTAGTAGTAACACGAGTCCTTGTAAGGGTTTGCATCATCTGTATTTTATCGATTCTGATTCAGTTTGCTATTGATTCCAAACTGGTTAAAGAAAATGTGCCAGGTATACAGAATATATATATTTTTTAGATTTCAGCTTCATAAGTAATCAAAAATAACTTATGTTAAGCTGTTTTCTTCCCATTTAAACCTACAATAAGTAAAATGCTTAACATAGCTTAACATACTACAACAGGGGCCTAAGAATTTCTCTCAATTACTACTGGTCGTAAGTAACCTCTACTGCTGAGATGACAAAGCTGTGATCCAAAACGAAAGTAGTCATTTTGCATGTAATAGGTTTACACGGTTAGAAAAACAAACAAAAATGTTTACTTCCAATAGTAACTGAGAAAAGTCTGGTGTTCCTAGGTCACCGTTTTAAGACATAAAACCACATTAAGCTTTATTCACGTTAAGTGTTTTAGATTCTCCTGGCTAATGCAGCATTTGGGCTGGGAGGCTGCAGAAAGTCGAACACAGTACTCTGCTGAAGCTCAAGATCATGCCTTAGATGTTTTGCCATGCTGGACAACCTCTTTTACAACAGATCAGCTTTCCACACATATTGCATTTAGTCTTTTCATTTTCTCTCAAAGTGGACCCATCTTGCGTTAATGTGCTAGCGGAGTGTACCAAAACAGAACCATGTGATGACCTACATGACTAAGGTATACGTTCCGACAAATCTTTCACAGAAGCTGAATGAATCATAAACCAAGAAGTGTAATATCACCTGTACCAAACCACAAACAAGGCATTGCCTGCATTGTAAAGCCTCACTCTCTTAAAAAATACCATCCTATAAAATGTATTTACAGGTATTCCCCATTTTAGCATGGCCTGACTTATATTTCGACACATAAATATACAGTCAGCTGAAACTGTGCTCTGAAATTTCAATATTTGACCTGGAAAGTGATTCTCTCCTGCACTCTTCAGCTTGGAACTCGGCAGTGAATGACTAGGGAATGAATAGGGAGTGAGAGCGCTGGGAAATGTAGTGAGGAAAAGCCGTGGTGCCATAACCATTTTCGTTTTACCATTTCAATACTGTATTCATTAAATGACATGAGATGTTCTGTACTTTCTTATAAAATAAGCTTTATGTTAACAATTTTGCCCAACTGTAGTTTAATGTAAGTGTTTTAAGCATGTTTAAGATGCACTACGATACTTTTCCTAATCTCTCCTGTCCTAGATCAGAGAACTTGGCAGATCGTGATGTAGGGAGCCACGTGGCGGGAAATTATTAGGTAAAGGCGTGGTCGCATTTGTGTTTTAAGCAAGTTTAAGGTAGGCTATGCTATGCTATACACAGCATACATTTTTCTCTCTCACCACCCCTGAAGACTCACATGACACCTCTTGTGCTTTCATGCTCCTCTTTAATAATCTACAAGGCTCACCAGAAAGTAAATTTAAGGGTTATTCTGGTATCCTTAAACAGACCGGAATGGCATGAGATCTTTGGAGGAATTGGAAAGATAGTGCACATCTGCACAGCACAGGATTAAAATTATTCTGACTGCGTATCCTTACAGTAGGTGCTTAAGAATTTCTTGAACCCTATTAGTTTGATAGTCATAACCTGATAAACTGACGTTTTCACACCTTCCAAACCAACAATGGGAAGCTTTTGCCAGACACTTCTTCAGGTAGAGCCTTCAGCTTGAATACCTTATTTATTAAATGTCTCCATAGCTGTGAACAATGTACGGAGGGGGATTAGTCTACAAGCCTCGAAAATGCTATCAATAATGACCAGAATGTTGATTTTACCTTGGGATACTGGTAAGGCTGTGATGAAATTCAAAGGGATATGAGACCAGGGACTTTGAGGAATAGGCAATGGGTTTCCCTACAGACAAGTGTCTAGACGTATGCACAGATCTGACAGCACTGACATACCTTTCAACATACCTTACAATGCCCAGCCACCAGAATGTATTGTTTGTCAAAGGCAATCTTTTTGAAACTCAGAATGCCTGGGGCTGAAAGAAGTGTGAACTCACTGAATCACTTCCTGTCAAAAAGAGATAGTTACATAGGTTTTATTTGGGGGACATTAGCATAATGTCTGTACCTTGTGCTCGCTTGACATCTTTCATGACCACTGGGCAGGTGCGATTACATGGTGGGTTGTTATGATGGCCTTTGGTGTGGTAATTCCTCTTTCTTATTTTCGTTCTTATAAGACAGTGCATCTACCTTGGTGTTCTTTGAGCATGGTCTGCATGTGACTATAGACTGGAACAAAGCAAAAAACAAAAGTATTCCTTCTGTAACAAAAGGGTGTCAGGAGAGAATGATGGCCAAATACAGATTCCCAGATTCTTTTGCTCCATTCACGTATTCTTCCTTTTCCCAGTGGGGGGGTATGATACTTGGTAGTCATCTTACCTGGTCAAAAGCTTTTGATAGCCAGCTTGCTGAACATGTTTGATAAATATTTATTTACAATACTGTGCAAAAGTCCCAAGTCACCATTAGATTTGTTGTTTTAGCAATGGTATAACGACCATACATAATATACTGTAAGTTATTGGCCCCAAAAACTTCAACCTTACACTGGTGCTGTTTGTGAACCCTTTAGAATTTTGTATATTTCTGCATAAATATGCCCTAAAACATCATCAGATTTTCACACAAGTCCTAAAAGTAGACAAAGAGATATAATTCAGAATTCATTGTTCCATCAATGATGGCAAGCCATCCTGGCTCAGATGCAGCAAAACAGGCCCAAACCATGATCCTACCAACACCATGTTCCACAGATGGGATAAGGTTCTTATGCTGGAATGCAGTGTTTCCCTTTCTGCAAACATAACACTTTTTTTTTTAAACAAAAGTTCTATTATGGTCTCATCCGTCCACAAAACATTCTTCCAATAGCCTTCTGCCTTGTCCACATGATCTTTAGCAAACTGCAGACGAGCAGCAATGTTCTTTTTGGAGAGCAGTGGCTTTCTCCTTGCAACCCTGCCATGCACACCATTGTTGTTCAGTGTTCTTCTGATGGTGGACTCATGAACATTAACATTAGCCAATGTGACAGAGGCCTTCAGTTGTTTAGAAGTTACTCTGGGTCCTTTGTGACCTCGCCAACTATTACACGCTTTGCTCTTGGAGTGATCTTTGTTGGTCGACCACTCCTGGGGAGGGGAACAATGGTCTTGAATTTCCTCCATTTGTACACAATCTGTCTGACTGTGGATCCAAACTCTTTAGAAATGGTTTTGTAACCTTTTCCAGCCTGATGAGCATCAACAACTTTTTCTGAGGTCCTCAGAAATCTCCTTTGTTCATGCCATGATACACTTCCACAAACATGTGTTGTGAAGAGCAGACTTTGAAAGATCCCTGTTCTTTAAATAAAACAGGGTGCCCACTCAAACCTGATTGTCATCCCATTGATTGAAAACACCTGATTAATTTCACCTTCAAATTAACTGCTAATCCTAGAGGTTCACATACTTTTGTCACTCACTAATATGTAATATTGGATCATTTTCCTCAATAAACAAATGGCCAAGTATAATATTTTGGTCTCATTTGTTCAACTGGGTTCTCTTTATCTACTTTTAGGATTGTGTGAAAATCTGATGATGTTTTAGGTCATATTTATGCAGAAATATAGAAAATTCTAAAGGGTTCACAAACTTAAGCACCACTGTATATACAGTTGCATATAGAATTAGTACATAGAGTTGCTAAAACAATGGTATAATCTAATGTTGGCCTTTTGCACAGTACTGTATATTCTGTAAGTATTTCAAATACAGTGGTACCTCAGCTCTCAACCACCTCACAACTTTTGATTAGAAAAATTTGTCTCAGTTCTTGTCATTTGCTCAGCCGTCAGTGCACTTGTAGCAGCTGAAACTCGATTCACGAATCACTATGCAGTACACAGTGATTGAGGTTTACAATAACTCTCGCTCAGAGAAGAACTCGGCTGTGTTTAGTGTGTTTTTCTTTATTTTTACAAATCTACATAGATCCTAAAAAGATTCGTTTATAAGACCCAGCCAAAATCAAAACAGGAATTGAATGCTCCAGAACACAGGCTGCACTTAGTTTAGCAGCTCTGCAAGCACCCCAAGTTCACTAATAGAGTAAGTGTTTTGATTTTACTTTTCACTTTCAATCCGTTAATCACCAAATAACATAACATTTTTCAACACCTTATTATAAAATAAGCTTTGCGTTAATGATTTTGGCAAACTGTAGGTTGACGTAAGTGTTTAAAACATTGACTTATCATAGCATCCTTCCCATATCTCCACTATTATACAGTATAGACCACTCTACCAGACACTCGTTAAACTCCCCAGTCCATGACATAATTAACTTATGATGGATAAATCATGTAATATAACTCCATTATTGCATATAAAGCCTTATACAGTGTGGATTTTCTTGGGTTGTGGAATGTATGAATTCTATTTACATTATTCCTTGTGTGAAAAATTTGCTGGGTACTTGTAAAATTCGGTTCTTGGCAGCCTCCTGGAATGAATTAATGACAAGAACCGAGGTACCTCTGTATATTATCATTACACAATTGCTAAAATAATGATATATCTAATGTAAGGCTGGCCTTTTGCACAGTACTGTATATACTGTAAATATTTCAAACATCTTGTCCATTTTGGAGCTTTCAATCTGGCACTCACCAAGACAACCATTTCACCCTGTTCCCAGAGAGGCCTAGGTTATGACATTGTAACCAATTTTATTAGTGGTAATTGTGTGATCATCATTAAAATGCAGGTTTTCAGTTTCTAAAGGTAACAAACCCATCTAAACTCTTGGTGGTATGGCACATCAGTAAATTCCCCTGATCCTAATGGATGGGCATCTTAGCAACTTGTTGGCTCTAATGTGACATTCATGCTATTAATACATGCAACCACCTTCTTAATTTAGGGGTTTATCTTCCAGAGTAAGTTTAAAAAATCCAACATCTGCAGGTTCTGCATCTTGTACACCATAGTCTATGTCACTGTGTGCCCGGTTAGTGGGACACCATACTCAAATAAGTTTATTCACACAGCTGGCCAGTTGAATGTACTGTGAATATGAAAGCTGATCATCATTACAGGCTAATTTCACTTGCAAATTGTACCGGTGACTCATTCCACCTGCTGTTACCTGCCAGTGTGTGGATATTCAGTGAATATTCTGTTGCAGAGTCAGTTTTATCTAAATAATTTCACCTGCATACTAACTGAAGGTTGAATGGTTGAAGAACTCACTAAATTCATGCTCAAATTGGCTGAAGGGGAGGCTGGAGGCTGCATGGTTGTAAATTGTAATGGTGGCCCATTACAATGCTTTTCCAGGTAAAAGTACCATAATTGACACAATCCTTGTGTGTGAGCAGAAGTGCATTAAACATTTTCAGGGCTGCCGACTCCTACAATTCGGTCCAAATGTCCCGATCTCCAGCAGTTCTCTCCAACTAGCTGGATCAAAGGGTCTGAACAAAACAGTGTGCAGATAGTTGGTATTGCTGGTTGGTTATCAACAAAGAGGGGTTCCACCCTTTGTACGTCGCTGAGATGAAGGACGAATTTCAAACGCTACATGTGTGAGTGACAATGGGTTGTGTCCAAAATGGCATACTTTAACATTATTAAATTATTTAAAGATTAAATCCAGTGCGCACTGCCAGACTATGAAGGTTTTTCGGTATGCCAGTGTGTAGTATGCAGGAATTCACTTCGTTGTTAAAAGACACGGCCATCAACAAAGAGGAGGTATGGGACAAGCTGCCTAGTTAAGCAGCTTCAATACATATTAAATTATACAATTGTAGCCCGTATTCATATTTGTTCACGTTTTATGCCATATCAGCACATTACAGGCTATGTATACCACAATAAAAAGGATGCATCCTTAGTCTGTCGTTTTAAAACGAATTAGAAAAGATGTTTACATTTACAAGTGTTCAAAAGTTCTGCATTTTCCCTGGTGATGAAGAAGAATGAAGCCTGACAATTTCAGATTTTGTGTTCAGTGCTGTGCAGTCCACTCAATATTCATATATAAATAATAAATAAAAACAAATATTAGGCACATAATTACGCATTTTTCACTCATTGGAGTAAATATAACCAAAATGCAAAATACTCTGACCTAAAGGCACCTTGCCATCCATCATGACAGTCAAAATGGTATTGTGGTATTGTGGTAATATTCAGATATGCTCAAAATGTACCCCATATGCTGCCATGTTCAATTCATGGCTATGGCCTTGGGTGATACTGGACCAGACTGTTAAAATTGGGAGCCAGCAATGAGTGTAATTAACAGCAAGGAGTGTCTGGTGTTCTTCTCTCACAGGTGTGGGGAAGATGGCTAAATAACTACAAATACATACAGACATGCTGCATTTTATTGCTTCTAACAAACTGGTTACTTGGCAGCCCTGCATTTGTCAAAGTGCCAATAACTTCAGATGCACTGCTTTGTGACTACCACTGCCAAAAAAAATATGAAAATATGGAAGGACAATATTTAGATGATCTCCCAGCTTTTCCACTTCATAGCAAGGAACAATAACAGAAATGACACCACACTCTGGCTTCATCAAGGATAACTTCAACAAACTAGGAGGTGGAAGATGCAGGTAGAAGCAAAATGCAATTCCATCTATATTAGTTACAATACACTGCTCTCACTCAGAGCAGAATTTGATTTCTTATGTTTCATTTCAAGTTCATCAGAGTGGGTTAGTGGTTCCTCATACGCCACAGCAAGATTTCAGACAATGGGAGTTCAGTAAGTGTGTCCAACTTATTTGTACATTTCAATGTAGATTTGTAATGATCATAAAATAACTGTAGCTGACAGGAAAGTTGATGACCAGCTTTTTATTTTATTATACAAACTATGAAATAAAAGAAAAAGCAATTTCCATAGCTTGAAGAGTATTGTCAGTAAATTAGGCAAACATAATATCCTGAAAATATATTTGACCATATATTTTAAGATGAGGTCAGTTTACAATACACTAATCACCACATAACATCAAGAAAAAAACAAGCACAATAATATAATTAATAATAATAATTTCCTGAGCATTAGGTTAACACAGGAATAAGAATATCACTCATCTGTAAGGTAAAGTTTAGGAAGCATTTTAGGTATTTGTAAAACTTAGGCTGTATTTTGCTTTTAATCTTGAGTGTTCGAATGAATTTGCATTTTGTTCTTGTTTTGTGTACATTTTAGAAATTTGGACAAAACGCACTAAGAAAAACGAATGCCCGTTTGAAACTGTCCTCCCACCTGCTGTGAAAAGTACTAAATTTCACATTTTTACTACTGATTAAGTACGAGCTCGATTTTCCAGGACTGCAAGCCACCCATAATGGCATTTTTCACAAATTGTCAGAGGGACAACACAGGTTGGAAAATTGGGAGAGAAAATTCGAGAGGGAAGACTGAGATGGTCTGGACATGTGCAGAGGAGGGATAGTGGATATATAGGTAGGAGGATGTTGGAGATGGAGCTGCCAGGCAAGAGACGGAGAGGAAGACCAAAGAGGAGTTTTTTGGTTGTGGTAAATGAAGATATGCAGGGAGTTGGGGTGAGAGTAGAGGACGTGGAGGACAGGGTGAGGTGGAAACGTTTGACTTGACCCCTGATAAAGGGAGAAGCTGAAAGAAGAAGAAGAAGAAGAAGAAGAAGAAGAAGAAGAAGAAGACTTTATATTGTTTTAAGGACATTACAAACATGATACTCTTTATATACATTGCATCTGCTATAAGGAATAGGACTGAATTGGCTAATTCCTGGAGTTGGCACAGTTGACTGTGTCTCAAATTGCACACTTTTACTCGAAGTAATGTTTGCGGTCATGTTGTTTACCATTCATCAGCGTTCTCCAAACTTTCCATTTTTTGCTATTGCTTTTCAAAATGAGTGTCCATCATAAGGTTTTTTTTTTTTTTTTAAAGATGAAACACTTCCAGAAGAAATATTCAGAGCACTGTTGTGCCCCCCTTTGCTCTGCGAAATTTTATGGAAGTTTAAGTTTCCATCGCTTCCCAGCCCAGAGTGACGTCAGGAGACACTGGCTAATAAACAGCTGTCGGGACCACTATCATTTCTCCGCATACGAAGGTCTGTAGCAGACATTTCATACCAGACCACTTGGTTGAACCGAAAACACCAGAAGGTCAGAGAAGACTGGCAAAATGTGCAATGCCTACTACAGCACTCAGACACAGCGGCGCAGGGAAAGACCGGCTGAACCCACCTTCCTGGAAGATCCATCAACAGATCTTACAATGGATGAGGATTACGGTGCTGTTCCTGAGCAGTCATGTCTGGACATGTCTTGTGCGGAAAATTAAGATCTGTCCCATGAAGTGGAAGAGCTGAGAAATTGGCTACAGGAACTACTAGTCCAGCTGAGTTTTGGACTAACAAATCGTTTGGCCGGCTCCGACGAGAATATGAAATTTTACACCAGGTAACTTGTACAGTAATACCCCAAAAATTCATGATTCTGAATCTGCTGCTTGACGAATTCACAATTTTTTTTTTAAATTTGCGGGTCCATCCGTAGTTTTTGTAGACGCTAAGTTTAGCATTAATTTGTTAATAATAATAACAACAACAATAACCAGAGATGATTTCATGAAATTAATGTTTTACTTACTGTATCCAATAATACTGCATGTATTATATTATATTACTATCGTATTATGAGAGTTCACGCGCCATTTTCTTTGTTTACGTTTCCAACATCAGCTACTATCTGTATATATTTCGAATACTGTAAAACGAATTTTCAACTTACTGTATCTAATTATACTACATATATTATCATTTTTCTGTAGTACTGTAGTAAACACCACTACAGATGGAATGCACCGACAATTTGATAACCAATTTACTGCTAATGTAATACATTTGCCAACAGATTCCCAAGCGATGACCACTTAATGGCATTTTGGTGTCTCATTGCAAATGTAGTGGGAAAACCAGAGCAGCACTAAGGAAAATGCAGATGTAATTGTGCAAAGAGCCCATTAGAGCAGCACAAAGTGTGGCGCTGTTTTAAAACACTGTTTAGTAGCCTACACTAGTACATGGTTTGAGACTCAACCAAAGATCGACCAATGGTAATGCAAAACGGTGCTCATGCTTTCATGGCATGAGGAAGTTTTAATAAATGAATGAGTCCGAATGGAAATACCAACGAATAATAATAATGATCGTAATAATACTACATCTCAAGACCAGAGTCAAATCTTGAGTACACTGGCCCTGGAGGTGGTATTGAGGTAATTCTGCTAATCTTCCTCTACTACATAATTATTTTTTTGGAGCAACTCTTAAGCTAGACGAGAGACCAAAAGTCTGAGAGCACTAGTGAAAATGCTTGTTTGAGTCTTTGTAAAGAAGTACTCTTTTAGCTGCACCTGACTTAAACCCCCGAGAATTTGTGGGGGGCACTTGAAAACAGAGAAAGGCAAGAACTCCGTAACATTACGAGATGCTCTTTGCAATATTGTGAAATCATGCTGGCATAAGGATTGTTAGATTTGCATGAACTTGCCAGCTTGAGTGCACACTTTCAGGCATGCAACTTTCCACTTCAGTTGTAATGGTATTATATAATTTGTAAAGAATAAACCAAACAAACAAAGAACAAAACAGTCCCCACTGTATGAACACATGTTTGGGTAAAATCAAGTGCAGGGCTAAACCCATCCACCGTCTTGCCTGCTTGGGCACAAATCTGTAACAGGCTTGGGATGTGGCTCTAATGAGGGAAGTTACCCTAGCATGTGGTATTAAAATAATCAGAGCACAAGAAAATACCTTTTGTTATTAGGCCCAAAATGTATGTCTTTGTAAAAGGATGTAGATGACATTCCAAGTAATTAACAAAATCAGCAACTAAACCACCACCATGAGTGAAAATCCATCTGGTAAAGTCTCTAGTAATGGTTCAATAGCAAAATTAAAGTATAGCCAGCTCTCACTGCTTTGATGTAGTGCTGCCTTTAAAGCCCCTTCACATGTGAGGTTTAATCCATGAAGTACTTTTCTAGGAGTCCAAACAAACAACAGCTCCTGTCCTGATAGCAACCAGAGCTTCAAAAATATCACATGCATGCCTTTTTCATTCACCTGATCCTACAAACATGGCGATATAATAAACAATTACTTACTTGAGAAAGCAAAAATAAAGGAGTTCCCCATGAAATGAGCCAGAACAGTACACAACAACTTTGAAGCACGTCTGCTAATACTACCTTTTCTTAGTTATATTGCCTGCACAAATAACGCAATTCTCCTAGTGGCAAGAAGTGGAACTGCTCCAGAAGTGTTCATTGAACCAAATGACATTACGAACACGCTACATCCAACCGTTGGTGTGGAATTAATTGGCTACAGTAATATTATATGAATCTGGTGTGTATGTGGTGTTCGTAAATTTGTCGGAAAGTTCCTAGGAAAACTCTCCGCCTTTTATGCGTAATGTAAACACAGTTTGCATGTCTTTTGACAATGTTTTCATGAATTATGCCCATTATATTTGTCTTTGCCCCACAGTGGCAGTATTTTTAAATGTACCATATACTTATCACATTAGCAGAACCTGGAAAAGACAGACATCACTTTGAGATAGAAATCCATCTGATTAAGAAGACTGTTGGTTTATTTCATACAGATCATCTTTCACAGACAAATCACCAACTGACACCCAAAGGCTATTTGTTTGAGTCAGATACGTCTTAGAAGAAAATTACCTCCATTTGTAGCAGGAAAATTACAGCAGCACGTCCAGGAGAGGTCTGGCTTCTAATTGCCGCACGACTACCATAGAAGACTACAGGAAGTGCACAGACAAACAGAAGGGTGTTTACACATATTAACAAGACAGCAAATCTAATCATGGGGGACAGGTGGTAACACAGGGGGGCATGGTGAGGGGTGGAGCTGAAGCAGCGGGGAACCACAAAGTAAACAACATGCATCTGTGATACAAACAAGCTCTTATTAGTTCATTCATTTTCAGTAACTACGTTATTGTGGTCAGACTTGTGGTAGATTCTGAACGTATCCTGGAAACTCTGAACATAAGGCAGCATCACAGTCACACCTTGAGGCAAGTTCGGGGAGAGATATCATTTTTTTGTGAAGTGGGAACAGTACCAGGAGGACATGAATACCACATCAACAGTGACCGTAGGCGGGAATTGAACCTGGTTTGCTTTATTACATTATGGAGAGACAGAGCAAGAAGAATCGAGAGAGAAAGGAGTCCGCTTTCTATCCATTACTTGGTCAAAAATGATTCACACCACTAGATGGCACTGCCGGCAACTTTTTCGGTCTCCCGTTCTCATTATTTCTATCCTTTCTTTTCTCCCTGATACTTTGATGGAGAGCTCATTAATGGAAACTGTGAATTCATACAAGCATTGATGGATATCAACTCCTGCTCATAAATTAAAACACCCACGGAAACTTTGTATGTCTATTATTAACCCCTCATTGACTCTTTCAACCAGTGAGACTGTTTGGCTTTGAGATGGCTACAAGAATGATGCATGGGAAATAAACCCAATCCTAGCATGGATGTCACGTGGAATACAGATTAACGATGATTGTTCCCCTTTCTCCTAAATTGGTTGTGCCCAATTCCCCAGCTTTTTGATACTCTCTGTCTCATGTGCATCGGGCTGCAGGCCAGAGATTGCTAGCATATGCCTGTTGTCATTATAGGTGTGGGAAGAGGGAAACTGCTGGGGCTGGACCACCCCTAGATTCACGTGTGTAGCATTCATAAGGAAATAGTTCTAACAAATAATTATAATAAGTATACAACCGTGGATTACAATTACATTAAGCAACGAGTGCACAATAATCCAATCATAGTTGGATTTCTGCAGTTATCCGATTATTCAAGTGGTCATGTATACAGCATACTCCAGCATATCTCAAGCACAGCATATATATATATATAACATCTAGAAGTCAGATTAAAAATTCAATAAAGAGAGCTGGATTTTACCTCAGTAATCGGATTTCCAACAGCATGTACTCCCATAATCTGTCGGGTTTTTTTTGGTCTATGCATGCATACAAATGTAACAAGCGAGAGTGTAACACGATTGCCAGACGTGCTTACTTCTAAGAGAGACTTTGCTACGTTTGGCATTCTTTCCAACAGACCTGGGTGGGTATTGAATTTGCGGGATCTGGCAACCTACGAATTAAATGCAGGACCCTCTAAACGGCTATCAAACACTTAGTGGAGACCCTGAAAAGCAGTATATGCCTTCAAAATATGCCTCCCAGACATTTGGCTGGTAGCGGTTCTAGACTTTTTGGAGGTGGGGTGGGGAGCACAGGCTAGGGCTAGTGGCTATAGGCACTTATGCACTGGAGGAACTTTTTCATAGTTCTTAGGACTGTGTCCCCTATGACACGCGGTCACACCGCAGGAGCTGAGGGTGATTGTAGTTCTTAGAAATGCGTAGATAAGGATTATTTTAGCTTCTACTTCAGGCAGGTACACAGTTCACAGTACCAGATGTAGCGATTGGTCCAGACACAAGTACCAGTGTTGAACTAAACCACTATGTTTAAATTTCCTTTCATGGGTATCCATATAAACAACAGACAAATGGACCAACATTGAAGTTTAAGCTTTATTGAGCCTATATACACAACGGATGAGGTACAGCACGATTTTGAGTTGTCTAAGAAAAATTAGTGTGGCTTACATCACTTCAGCATCACACAGTGTTCCTACTGACAATGACAATGCCAATGCAAACCAAAAACAAAATTCCCGGAACAAATATACAGTGGTGCTTGAAAGGTTGTGAACCCTTTAGAATGTTCTATATTTCTGCATAAATATGACCCAAAACAACATCAGATATTCAAACAAGTCCTAAAAGTAGATAAAGAGAACCCAGTTAAACAAATGAGACAAAAAATATTATACTTCTTCATTTATTTATTGAGGAAAATGATCCAATATTACATATTAGTGAGTGGCAAAAGTATGTGAACCTCTAGGATTAGCAGTTACTTTGAAGGTGAAATTGGAGTCAGGTGGTTTCAATCAATGGGGTGACAATCAGGTGTGAGTGGGCACCCTGTTTTATCTAAAGAACAGGTATCTATCAAAGTCTGCTCTTCACAGCACATGTTTGTGGAAGTGTATCATGGCACGAACAAAGGAGATATCTGGGGACCTCAGAAAAAGAGTTGCTGATGCTCAACAGGCTGGAAATGGTTACAAAACCATTTCTAAAGAGTCTGGACTGGACACCAATCCACAGTCAGACAGATTGTGTACAAATGGAGAAAATTCAAGACCATTGTTACCCTCCCCAGGAGTGGCTGACCAACAAAGATCACTCATGTAATAGTTGGTGAGGTCACAAAGGACCTCAGGGTAATGTCTAAGCAACTGAAGGCCTCTCTCACATTGGCTAATGTTAATGTTCATGAGTCCACCATCAGAAGAACACTGAACAACAATGGTGTGCATGGCAGGGTTGCAAGGAGAACGCCACTGCTCTCCAAAAAGAATATTGTTACTTGTCTGCAGTTTGCTAAAGATCACATGGCTATTGGAAGGATGTTTTGTGGACGGATGAGACCACAACAGAACTTACTGGTTTAAAAGAAGAGTGTTATGTTTGCAGAAAGGAAAACACTGCAATCCAGCATAAGAACCTTATCCCATCTGTGAAACATGGTGGTGGTAGTATCATGGTTTGGGCCAGTTTTGCTGCATCTGGGCCAGGACGGCTTGCCATCATTGATGGAACAATGAATTCTGAATTATATCAGATAATTCTAAAGGAAAACATCAGGACATCTGTCCATGAACTGAATCTTAATAGAAGGTGGGTCATGCAGTAAGGCACCCTAAGCACACAAATCATTCTACCAAAGAATGGTTAAAGAAGAATAAAGTTAACGTTTTGGAATGGCCAAGTCAAAGTCCTGACCTTTATCCAATCAAAATGTTGTGGAAGGACCTGAAGCCAGCAGTTAATGTGAGAAAACCCACCAACATCCCAGAGCTGAAGCTGTTCTGTATGGAGGAATGGGCTAAAATTCCTCCAAGCTGGTGTGCAGGACTGATCAACAGTTACAGGAAACATGTAGTTGCAGTTATTGCTGCACAGGAGGGTCACACCAAATACTGAAAGCAAAGGTTCATATGCTTTTGCCACTCACTAATTTGTAATATTAGATCAGTTTTCTTAATAAATAAATGACCAAGTATAATATTTGTGTCTCATTTGTTTAACTGGGTTCTCTTTATCTACGTTTAGGACTTAGATAAAAATCTGATGATGTTTTGGGTCACATTTAGAACATTCAAAAAGGTTCACAAACTTTCAAGCACCACTGTAGTTCTTGGGGGAGATCCATGGGGGTAAGTTTCTCTCAAATTCGTCCTTAGTACTGTGTGGTGCAAAAGCGGCTATTGCAGCCATGTGTCCACAAGAGTGAGGTAACTCACTCCTCATTTAGGGGGGCTGTGGGCTGCCAAGCTTGTTGTCAGAGGGGCACTGACTCCCGCTGCCCAGGAACCGCCGCTGCATTTGGCCACTTCATTAGCTAAAACCTGGAATGCACCGCTGTGCAGTGTTTGTTTATTCAGCACCTGTAACACGCTGAAGTTAGTGTCAGTGTTAATTAATGCCTGTGTTTAGGCTAGTTGGCTCAGTCGCGTTTCTTGTGTGTGTGTGTGAGAATGTTCTCTCAGCCCCTCATTTGGCAGTCCTTCCTAGGTGAAACTCCTGGGTGACAGGTACTGAACTTTGATGGAAGAATCAGGATCTCTTTTAGCCTTGATTGTACATCCAACATCTGTGAATTGGTCAGTCACTAGGAGCTGCTGTTGGAGCGACAGGGAGATAAACCATTGTCCAGCATTTCCTCCCTTAGACTCTCTGCATCTCTAATCATAGTCTTGCTTCTCTCCATACTGTACCTATTACACTTTGTCATCCCACCTCTCAAAATAACTATCTACATGTACAGTGATTCATTACACAATTTGTGGCAAAAACCATTCTTGCACGTGTATACTTGTTGCTTCATGTACACTCACTGGAAAGAATAAAAATAAAAATAAAGGACCGAGGTATGAATGTTGGATTGCTTCAGAACTCGGCATGGAGTTATGTCTCAGGCAGATGTGTAAATGATTGCAGGTGTGGTCTGATTAGAAACTAGGTTTTACAAGAGGGTGTAAAATGCTTCCCCCACTGCCCTATAAAAAGGCTCTCAGAGCCTCATTTTGGGTAGGGTACCTCTTGGTGAGAGACTGTTGCCTGCTAGACATTCCTCCATGATGTGAAGACATTTTGCCCAGTTGACAGACTTTGAGAGGTGGTGCATCATTGGACTGAGAGAAGCAAGATGGTCATTTTGACAAATTGCCCACCATCTATTCCATTCTGACCTAGCTGTTGGGAGCAGTGGTTCCGTGAGGGCATGCACACATGCCGAACAGACTCCGGACGGTTGACAAGCACTACTTTCAATTGTACACATTTCCCCAATAAACATATCCTTTCGCTCTAACATTACATATATCATCATTACATTTACACATATAAAGCTTCATTCTATCCAAATAACTCCATCTCAGTGCATTTTTTTGTGACACTGAGTATATTTACATACATGAAACACAAATATCTGTCTTAACTCTGGGGATCTAACTGCATGAGGGATCCCATCAAATCTGAGCAAGCATATTATACCTTTAATGGGATCCAAAAGGTAAGAATTCATTAATGTAGGACCGGTTGCACAAACATTTACATTTACAGCATTTAGCAGACGCCCTTATCCAGAGCGCCTTACAATTGGTACAGTCTTACAATCCAAGCACTTGTGGGTTAAGGGCCTTGCTCAAGGAGCCAACAGTGGCAACTTGGCAGAGGTGGGATTTGAACCCTGGACCTTTCGCTCCATAGTCCAGTACCTTAACCACTAGGCTACCACAGTCCCACACTTATTCAGTGGTTGATGTCTTTCAATCTTAGAGTTTAAATGAGAAGAGCTTCTGTAAAACAGAGTCAGTGCAGTTAGTGTTGGACCCTACAAGGAAAAAAACTAGATAGAATCAGAGAATAACTAAGAAACATAAAAGTTGGTGAAAATGAATGAAAGAGCACACCGCACTCTGTAACATTACAGTCCACAAAGCATAAAAAAATAAATTATTGGTCTGCAAAAATGTGTAGTGGCTATAATGGAGAAAACAGAGCAATGGGTAGTTCTGTAATACTGTTCATCCACAAGCCTCCACTTCTTATCTCTAAGAAAGGTCTGAAGACTTACTCTTTTATTGCCCTTTGTTTCACAATCACACTCCAAAGCACCTCTGTGTACAGTAATACTGTTTGGTCTATTTTTAGAACTTCATTTAAACCAGTGCAAACATTTCGTGTCACAGACCCCATGTGCACTTCAGATCCGAAATAATGTGTTATCCTTCGCTCTTAAGCTCTCACTTCTGCTCTCAATGCAGACAGAACATATTGCACCAACTACTGCCAGTGTAGCCGAGTATTTACACTTTCAGCACTGGGAGAGTGACTAATGGATAGGACGTTTGACATTTGTTATGTAGCTATATTTATTAGAGCTACCGGCATACCAACCAAACATACATCAGAAATTGCTTCTTCTACTCCATACACTATACATTGATGCCTATCTAAATGACAAAAAAGTGTCAGCTCTGTTTAATCATTTTGTTAATCACGTCCAAGCTGATGTTAAAAATTGTCAAGCTTAGTTCCTGAGGTGGAGATTGTTCTACCCATACAAATGATTAGAGTTTCTAAATGAAATCTCCAAGCCTCACAGGGTATTGTGCTTACACTCAACTACCATGAGCTTCACTAAGCAGCTGACTGGATCATGATACTACCACCGCCATGTTTCACACAAGGGATAAGGTTTTTTTATGCAGGAATGCAGCATTTTCCTATCTCTAGATATAATGCTTCTCATTAGAAAAGTTCTACTTTGGTCTCATTCACACACAAAATGATTTTCTAATAGCCTTCTGGCTTGTCCACATGATCTTGATCAAACTATAGATGGGCAGCAGTGTTCTTTTGGAGAGTGATGGCTTTCTCCTTGCCACACCTGCCATGCACACCATTGTTGCTCAATGTTGTCCTGATGATGCACAATATAATTATATAAAAATATAATTAACGACATAATTGATATAAGTCATGGTGAGAGATGCCTTTATTTGCTTAGAAGTTACCCTGGTTTCCGTTAGTTCCTTTAGATCACTTGCAGTAATTTTTCAGTAAATCAGTCAGTAAATCTGGAATCCATATTGGGAACTGACTTCTCAAA
Organism: Ancistrus triradiatus; assembly: GCA_025084515.1. Taxonomy (NCBI): domain Eukaryota; kingdom Metazoa; phylum Chordata; class Actinopteri; order Siluriformes; family Loricariidae; genus Ancistrus; species Ancistrus triradiatus. The sequence continues at coordinate 79,341 of JAJAGP010000128.1, forward strand.
CATAATCAAATCCAAGCAAGCAAGTCTTAAAATATATTTACAGTATTTCCAGATTGCAAAGATAAAATATCAACAATTTATAATTATGTAAATTGGCTTTGTATTAATGCAACTAACTGCGGCTTCACTGAAAGCATACTGTTACTCTACTCAGCCATGAACACACACTTACCTTCGACCCACAGGAGCTGCCCTCTAAGGCTGAATGTTAGACAAAATGTTTGTAAAGCATTGTCAGCACATGGTTACCAGTGTGATTTTTATTCTGCCGCATGGGCAGCATGAGTGAAAGAGTAAAGCTAGGCTCAATAAGCTGGTGGATAACTGGGTTGCATAGACAATCTACTGTACATTGTCTACAAATGGACTGGACTTTCCATTTTGTGTGACGGTGTTGGTGCGATTGCAGACCTCTGAGGGTTTAACAACCTTCATTAAAAAAGAAAAGTCTGGTGTGGCTTTACAGTTCCTCTGGATTTTGTCGCAGTTCAGTTTGCAAGAGATTTCCATAGAGAGAGTTAGCGATATACTGTATGGCTAAAACCTTTCAGACACCTCTCCTAATTAATGATCTCTGGTGTCTCAGCCACACTCACTGATTACAGGTTCATAATAAGAAGCACACAGGCATAGAATCTCCATAGCAGTAGTAGGATGGGTTGTACTGAACACCTTAGTGATTCTCAATATGACACTTTGCTCACTTGCTCTTCCCAGGTTTCATAGCAGAGGCCATAAGCTTATTTCTCATCTAATAGAGACAGTCATGTTGTAGCATACTACTGCATCATAATACTACAGAGGTACGCGCCACTTCATGTCCACATTACGTTCTGTGAAACAGGACATTGACTGAAATGGATGTTGACCCGCAGGGGTGAAATTAGGCCCTGGTTTGGTACTGTGTACAGCTAAAAGATTCAGTGATGGTACACAGTATCAGAAAGAGGGCAGAGCAGCTGCCACATTCCAAATGAATCAATAGATAGTGGACGAGCTATTGGGAAAAACTGTGTTTAAACTCCAGTATCAATGATAGTTGTTGGGGCATTCCATCACAGCTGGATGATTGGGTTAACTGGCTCACCCATTTTCCTTGAAACCCATTCATTTCACAGGAGGAACTTTTTCATTGTTCTTAGAACTGTTGGAGAAAGGAACTGGGAATGATTGTAGTTGTACAGGGACTTTTTTAGCTCTTAATTCAAGAAAGGGCCTTTTCTCATAGCACAGGAACCCGAAGTGACGCAAGTGTGAGACGACTGGTCCAGATCCAAGTGCCTATGTTGAGGGCAACTGCCATTTTTAAATATACACCGGTAGCCATATAAACAACATATCTACATGCTAAAAATGGAAAAAAACAGACAAATGGTCCGACATTGAGTGCGTTTACATGCACTCAATAATCTGATAGCTGGACAAAATCTGATTTTGTCAGTAATCTGATCTAGTTTATTGTGGCTCGGGCAGTAATCAGATGTCTACTTGCAACCACAGAATAATCTCACAGAAATATGTGAGAAATTAAAAATTTTAATATTAAACAATCCTATTCTCAGTTTTCTCAAGAATATACTGCGTTTCAGAGTCTCCAAAAAGTAGTTTCCAGATCCTGCGAAAAAAAAAAAAGTCACAGTCAATGGATAAAGTGGACAAATAAAGCCAAGTCTTCAGAATAGGTGGTCCTGTCAATTGTGCTGGCTAAGGAAAGCGGGTTACTGGTATACATGCTATGAGTAAACATATTACTGGAGTAAAATCCAGCTCTCTTTAACGGATTTCTTAATCTGCTTTCTAGATCAGAGCATGCTTTATACATGACCATTTGAATAATAGGATAACTGCAGAAATCCGACTATGATCTGATTATTAAGTGAATTCCAGGTTTTACAAATAAGCCAATATGCCATGGAGGAGGTACAAATTCATATGGCTTTCATAAATTCACCATCACTCAGCGTTCCTACTGGTGGTATAAATGCAAACCATAAATTGGGGGGTAGTTTCTCCCAAATTAGTCCCTGGAATTGTCTGGTGTAAAAGTGCCTATAGATGCAGGTTGGGACTCATGATGTCACTAATGGTTGCGGTTTAAACAAATCATGCTCCTTTTTCATAGATGTTCAGTTTAATGCAAAACTTGGTTGAATTCACTTAAATGTTTTGTGGATTTGCACAAGTTTTGTAAATCTGGAATTATACTCAATCTCTCCAAAAGTACAGTGGTGTGAAAAAGTATTTGCCCCCTTCCTGATTTCCTATTTTGTTGCGTGTTTGTCACACTTAAGTGTTTTGAAGCATCAAACCAATTTAAATATTAGTACACACAAAACGCAGTTTTTAAATGAAGGTATTTATTATTAAGGGTGAAAAAAATCCAAAACTACATGGCCCTTTGTGAAAAAGTGATTGCCCCCTAAACCTAATAACTGCTTGGGCCACCCATAGCAGCAACAACTGCAACCAAGTGTTTGCGATAACTTGCAATGAGTCTTTTACAGCAATGTGGAGGAATTTTGGCCACTAATCTTTGCAGAATTGTTGTAATTCAGCCACACTGGAGGGTTTTCAAACATGAACGGCCTTTTTAAAGTAATGCCACAGCATCTCAATAGGATCCAGGTCAGGACTTTGACTAGGCCACTCCAAAGTCTTCATTTTGTTTTTCTTCAGCCATTCAGAGGTGGACTTGCTGGTGTGTTTTGGATCATTGTCCTGCTGCAGAACCCAAGTTCGTTTCAGCTTGAGGTCACAAACTGATGGCCGGACATTCTCCTTCAGGATTTTTTGATAGACAGCAAAATTCATAGTTCCATTTATCACCGCAAGTCTTCCAGGTCCTGAAGCAGCAACACAGCCCCAGACCATCACACTACCACCACCATATTTTACTGTTGCAATAATGCTCTTTTTCTGAAATACTGTGTTACTTTTACGACAGATGTAATGGTACACACCTTCCAAAGAGTTCAGCTTTTGTCGCATCAGTCTACAGAATGTTTTCTCAAAAGTCTTGGGGATCATCAAGATGTGTTCTGGAAAATTTGAGATGTTGAAATGTTCTTTTTGCTCTGCAGTGGTTTTCTTCTTGGAACTCTGCCATGCAGGCCATTTTTGACCAGTCTCTTTCTTATGGTGGAGGCATGAACACTGACTTTAACTCAGGCAATTAAGACCTGCAGTTCTTTGGATGTTGTTGTGGGGTGTTTTGTGACCTCTTGGATGAGTCATCGTTGTGCTCTTGGGGTCATTTTGGTCGGTTGACCACTCCTGGAAAGGTTCACCACTATTCCATGTTTTTCCCATTTCTGGATAATGTCTGGAGTCCCAAAGCTTTAGCAATGGTTTTATAACCCTTTCCAGACTGATAGATCTCAATTACTTTCTTTCTCAGTTGTTCCTGAATTTCTTTGGATCTCAGCATGATGTGTAGCTTTTAAGGATCTTTTGGTGTACTTCACTTTTTCAGGCAGGTCCTATTTAAATGATGTCCTGATTGAGAACAGGTGTGGCTAGAGACAGTGAACTCAGGTGTGATAAACCATAGTTATGTTTTACCAAGGGGGGGGGCAATCACTTTTTTACACAGGGCCATGTAGGTTTGGATTTTTTTCTCCCTTAATAATAAACACCTTCATTTAAAAACTGCATTTTGTGTTTACAAACATGTAAAAAAATAGGAAATCAGGAAGGGGGCAAACACTTTTTCACACCACTGTATATACTAAAATTTGGACAAAGATTATTGTTCAATATGTCTCCTGGCAGAAGAAAGTGAGGTGATAATAGCCTATAATTAGTTGAGAACAGGGAGTGGTCCAGTGTGCACAGGTAAATTCAGGTGCTTTATTAATCCAGGCAGCTGGAGGGAGAAGCGAGATCACATCCCTTATCAGAGCTCAGGAATAAAAACACAATATTTCATTACTAAACTGTGTGTGAGAGCCCCGTGACAGAGAGACATGAATCAGTGTGAGCGAGAGAGAATTATGAGGGAGAGGGAATGACTGCCGGGAGACAGGAAGGAGGGGAGAAGGGTGACAGGTGAGCCACTAACGCTAATGCTAACATGGGCACTACATCATTTAACAGTTAATCCAAACTGCCACAGTCGACAAGGTAACCACTATCGAGTCATCCATCAGCACGGAGATCAGGAGATCAGGGAGAAACAGAGAGAAAGACAAAAAGTGAGACAGAGAGAATATGTTAGGCATGCTGTTGGATGAGGACGCTTTAAACAAAACAAAAAAAGAAATAAATAATAAACACAAACAAACAAAAAAACTAAGCAGACAGCAGTTGTTTCACTTTGTGTTTTTCTAGCTGTAACTCTCTCAGTTTCCCACATGCTTTTTCTCTGTCTCTCTAACTCGGTCTGTCTGTCTGACTGTCTCTCTCTGGTCTTTTGTTGAATTCCTGATGAAAGGAGATTGCGCAGCAGTCGCACAGCAGCACTGTGACCTTTTCAACACAACGTTACAAAAGAACGCGCAACGCGCAACACACACACACACACACACACACACACACACACACACACACACAGACTTTGTCATTGTGGGGACTTTCCACATAACATCAATCAAGGTAATTAGTCAATCAAGGTAATTAGTCCACCTCCCACCTACTCTAACCATAACCTCAGTAACCTAAAGCAAATTTTTGACCTCTTTAAAAAACAAACAAACAAACAAACAAAAAAAAGGTCTTTTTTTACCCATGTGGGTACATTTGGTCCTCACAATGATACATAAACTTGAACACGGCCCCTCCGCACATTCACTTTAGATCAATACATCACAGTAATAAGTAAAAAATTCAAGCATCAATTTTGATGTCATGTTTGCTCTTTGCTTAAATAATTATAATTTTTCCCCGATATTCCTTCCCAGGTAAGAGCTTTTTCATTAATCACTGGGTTCTTATAATTCACCGATTTTAATTATAATTGACTCAGTTTATTATATATTGTGTACCCATGTTTGAGTCAAAGTAATTAAAAACCACAAACCCCTTGTGTTAATAATGTATTAACTCATTACCTAACTGTAGGATGTGTGCTTTGTGAGGTGTAAGTGATGAGGAGGGAGTAATAACACACACACACACACACACACACAACCACACACCTCTTCATATTCCCTCATGGGACACACTGAAAAGTTGCACTGTACTATTAGAGCTAAATGATGCATTCAAATAGGAATAAAAATTTGTCTTTTAACTCCAGATGGCTGATCTTCCATGTTGTTTGTAATGCTGTCTATCAATGAATGTTTGGCTTCCGTCAAACAAAAGTATCAGGTCCATCATACCATCCTCTTAAGTGTTATAACTTTCACCTGCACAGAGTCATAACAGTACATTACTGTGTTATATAGAATTATGAATTTCCATACATTGTGGTAGCCTAGCGGTTAAGGTACTGGACTATGGACCAAAAGGCCCAGGGTTCAAATCCCACCTCTGCCAAGCTGCCACTGTTGGGTCCTTGAGCAAGGCCCTTAACCCACAATTGCTTGGATTGTAAGATTGTGTCAATTGTAAGTCGCTCTGGATAAGGGCGTCTGCTAAATGCTGTAAATGTAAATGTTTAGCATGTGTATAATAGCTTACACTTTGAATAGCCTTCCAGTTTTCAGCGGTTTCTCTAGCATAAAAGACTATAAGACAATATTAATATCCGGTCTACATCCATTTTCGTCAATGACCCGTTGCACGGAACGTTATACAGCCATTAAATGGTGCATACCTGTAATTTAGAGTGAAATCTAAATAAATAGTGACTGTGATAGTAAAATAAATATGGTCAGTGTATTAAAGTGACTTCATGTAAATTGGAGAAGGATGAAGGATCCTTAGATCTTAGTCTGGATTAGACTTCTGTGCCAGCTGGGATTGCAATTAAAGTTCTCTATGTGATGGGATGATACAAGTGGTGGGAAAGATTGAATTGAAAGTGAAGAACGTATCCTGGTAATAGCTGGTTTCATCTATATTAGCGCTGGCAAAGGACAGAAGTTCCTGATATGCTCAGAGCGTTGGGGTCTTTTGACTACGTTGAGCATTCCCTTGCTCTATCTGCAGTCCTTGCACAGCATTAGAAAGAATTTCAAAGAAAAGAAGCAGCCCTGAATTCTGCCAATCAAAAACCAATCATAGAAAACAATCATATTTTTTATTTTCATGAACTAAACAAAAATTTGATCAGTTGTCCCCAAACACAGACGCTGCTTTCGAGATGCCTTTCACACTGCCCCTGATTTGTGAAGTGCTTATCCAGTTGTTCAAAGGCTTCAAAAGCCTTTGCTCATACCTACAGCTTAGCTCCCAAGCTGCCCCTCGCTGCACCCATCACAAAAGCGGGGCTTCAACAATATCTTCAAAAGACAGCAAACCAGGGGAGCTCCTGGGCCATTCCTCATCTCCACACTGAATCTCAGCTCTGACCAACTGCCACCGTTTTTCACAGACATTTCTAACCAGGTATTCAGTCTCTGCTTTGTTCCCGGCTGGTTCAAAACTTCACATCACATCAAAGCAATCACAGACTACATGCTAGGCGCCATGCAGTTTGGACTGGAGTGCTCAGGGACCAGTGTAAGGGTTGTTTGTATTTTAACTCTGCATTCAACACCATTATGCCCAAGCCAAAATGTCTTAGCTGTTGGCGCCAGAACCCCTTTGTGGGTTTGTCCAAAGCTTTCACAAAACAAAACAGGATGTGAGGCTGAGGGTGCACACAACAGGGTTACTGACCCTTAGTACTGAAGCACGACTCTCTGCTGTCAAGAATGGCTGCATCTCAAAGGAACCCACTGTAAATAAGAACATACAGAAATACAAATTGCTTGGGAAAAAGTTGGGACGCTGCAAATTCGCAAAACTTATTGTGCACAGCTCCAGAGATCCAGATTTGAACACAACCTTCCATTACCATCTGTGTCTTGCATTTGGGGTCTGTCCAGGTACAAAAGTTCCCTTCCACAACCCAAAATTGTATCCTTACAAGATTGAATTGCCTGTATGTGTGAACCAGTATGATGCCATGTAATGTCTGGAACAGGGTTTAAAGGTTTGGTTACTCAACATGGACATGGACTCACTTGGTGCAATGCTACATGGCCATTGTGAGTACATAACAGCCTGGTTTGACTCATCCACACAAGACAAGAAAAGTGTATAATCCATAGTAGGTCATCATAAACCGCCCACCCTCTAGGATCAGGAAATGAGTGATTAAATCAATGCTGGCTGCTTTCAAAGAGCCAATTATATTTTTCCAGCCCTCCCTTTTTGGAATCAATTGAGGGAATAAAAACCAAGACCACAAAACAGGAACAACACTTTCCTCAAGCAGATTCTCAAATCAATCTTGACAAATTGGAGCAAAATGGTCTGCAGTGCTTGTTACTGTAATCAATAACTAATTGCACACACGCAATTCCACCTATTTAGCAGGGAAATCACTTTGTTCATAGTAAAGGTCTTATTTAACCCCTTGAAATACGTTTATTTGCATGTTTATAGTTTTATACTAGGTTTCTTGTTCAGTTTTATATAACCCCAAATCAGAACCAGTTGGGACGATATGGAAAGTGCAAATAAAAAAGAAGATGAAGTAGAAAAAACAACAACAACAAAAGCAAAATCAAAGAAACTGAGTGTTCATTACATTTACTTTGCCTTGTATTTCACTGCAAACAGTATGAACTCATATTCAATGTATTTTTTTAGTCAATTTTTTTGGTAATTTGTTAATAAACATCCATTTCCTATATTTCAAGCCTGCAACCAAAAAAGTTGGGGCACCGACAATTTAGAGCTAGTAATGAGGTAAACAAACTAAATAATGATGTGATGTCAACAGGTTCCAAACATGATTTGGTTTAAAGAAAATTACAAATATTTCTGATGTCATGATTTAATAATGTAGAGAAAGAAATATGCAAATCCCTTCTAATCTTTCTTTGGGGAGCATTATTTTTAATCAATTTACTAATTTTCTGACACATTTGTTGACAAACTGGAGATTCTCTGTCCAGCTTTGTTCCTCAAAGATACTGCTTTTTTACCAAATCATGATTGGAATTGCTTATTGACATCAACTAATTTGACATCAATTATTTATCAATTATTAGTTTTTTTAACATCATTACTAAACCTAAATTATGCTTTGAGAGTGCTGATGGAGAAGTATAGAGATGGTCAGAAAGAGCTACACTGCGTCTTTGTGGATTTGGAGAAAGCTTATGACAGGGTGCAAAGGGAGGAACTGTGGTGGTGTATGAGGAAGTCTCGAGTGGCTGAAAAGTACGTTAGATTAGTGCAGGACATGTATGACAACAGCGTGACATCGGTGAGATGTGCTGTAGGAGTGACAGATAGCTTCAAGGTAGAGGTGGGACTGCATCAAGGATCGGCTCTGAGTCCCTTCTTATTTGCTCTGGTGATGGACAGACTAACAGATGAGGTCAGACAGGAATCGCCATGGACTATGATGTTTGCAGACGATATTGTGATCTGTAGTGAGAACAGGACACAGGTAGAAGAGAACTTGGAGAGGTGGAGGTATAATCTGGAAAGGAGAGGAATGAAAGTCAACTGTAGTAAAACAGAACACATGTGTGTAAATGAAAGGGAGGCAGGTGGAACAGTCAGGCTACAGGGATCAGTGGTTACAAAGGTCCAGAATTTCAGGTACTTGGGATCAACTGTCCAAGGAAATGGGGAGTGTGGAAAGGAGGTGAAGAAGAGAGTACAGGCAGGATGGAGAAGAGTGTCAGGAGTGCTGTGTGACAAAAGGGTCGCAGCAAAAGTGAAAGAAAAGATTTATAAGAGAGCAGTGAGACCAGCCTTGTTGTATGGGTTAGAGACAGTGGCACTGACAAAGAGACAGGAAGCAGAGCTGGAGGTGGCAGAACTTAAGATGTTGAGGTTCTCTTTAGGAGTGTCTAGGGTGGACAGGATAGGAATGAGATCATCAGAGGGACAGCACAGGTTGGAAAATTGGGAGACAAAATTCGAGAGGGAAGACTGAGATGGTTTGGACATGTACAGAGGAGGGATAGTGGATATATTGGTAGGAGGATGTTGGCGATGGAGCTGCCAGGCAAGAGATGGAGAGGAAGACCAAAGAGGAGTTATTTGGTTGTGGTAAATGAAGATATGCAGGGAGTTGGGGTGAGAGTAGAGGACGTGGAGGACAGGGTGAGGTGGAAACGTTTAAGTCGCTGTGGTGACCCCTGATAAAGGAGAGAAGCCGAAAGAAGAAGGCGGCACCTGTGAGGCACAGGTAATTACTCTACAGCAGAGTAGCACTATTTTAGACAACTAAATATTAAAATAGAGAGAAAATATATGTATATACTAAATAGAACAAAAATATGTAGAATATTCAGAATTTATAGATACATAAGAGGGTTTTATTTTGTAAACTTTGAGTGTACTATTATATTAGGCAATGACATTTTAAAGTGGCTTAGTGATTTTGAATAATAGGCAAAATAAGTGTAAGAAACACTGCATTTTCTTTTTTTTAAATTTCCATTTCCATACCGTACCAACTTTTTCTGATTTGGGACTGCAGACTTTGTTTTATGCAGCAGAGTACTATCAAAAATGAACATACATATTAAACAACAGGCTATTTGGAAGGTGTTCAAATCCAGTCTTAACTAGCAATCATCAACGTAAATGCACAAACAAACAGTGACTCTAGTGAAGACAAAGGCTGTAGATTAGCCGACACGGCCGATGTTTCTCAGAAATGACACTACCATGGCAAATCTCTCTTCTATTAAGAAAATGCAGCCTGACTCACCATGCTGGGAAATCTAATTATAGTTGGAATCCAAGATGGTATCTGGTATGAAGGGAGAAACTTGTAACACGAGAAAAATCGCATCCATGTTTGGCCACACAAAATACACTCATTAGGCCATAATGGAGTGAACATGATTCATCAGTTCATACATTCATGGTGAAATCCCAACTTTATTGGGCATGCTCAAATTCTCTGATGGATGAATGTCAAAGTATGTCATATGTAATAAGTTAAGCCTGCATAGCTCCTACAGCTAAATTATATCACATTATCTTATCATGAATCAAAAGCTGTACAAGCTGTACTGATGTTTTAAGTTTGTATTGACGCCTATGTGATATTTATGGAAAGTACTTCACATCTTGCAAAAATGCAGGTCTGGGATTTAATCCCTGTGGGAGTTAATACAGAAATTGTGCAGGTTACATGAAATACATTGTACTATAGGCTTCACTGCCCATAGAGACCACAGGCGTCAAGACAAAGTGGAAAGTGCGAACCGTGTAATCAAAGAGTCACTGATAAAATTACACTCTCAATGGTACAAAATGGACAGAAGCTTTACCCACTGTGCGACTGTAACAAGTAGCAAAAACCACAGGAATAAGTCCATACAATGCTATTCCAGGATGCCTGATGAGATCAGAAAAGGTAGATGCACATGCACTGAAAAGGAACCATAATGCCATAGCTAATGCATAGCTTATAATAGATAGTCATGCAGGGTACACAATATTATGAAAACATAACAAACAGACTATGGAAAATTGGTGGGAAGGAGCATATCAATTGCTGAGCATTGATAACAAATGATGGGTTAAACGGTGCATAAATTCAAGTCAGATTTATTTATATAGCACTTTTTACAATGGAGCATTGTCTCATAGCAGCTTTACAATTTTAGATTATCTTCTAAGATCTAAGGCCAATCCCAAATTGAGCAAGCCCAGAGCAAGGGAAAAACTCCCTAAACATTATAAGGAAGAAACCTTGGGTGGACCAAAACTCAAAACAGGGTCCAACCTGCTTGGGTGGCTTAGATGATAAAGCAAATGGCCTGGGATTTTTAGGCCATGTGAACCACCCCTCTGCAGGTGAAACCTACCAACTCACCTATCTATAGGTCTACTTATTTTACTACTTAGTTCGTAAGTGTGTGTGCCTGTCCTATTGTAAGTAGTACTCCTATGTTTGTTCTCCCACTACCTGTACATTCTCTCTAACCTTTAACTATATAAACTGGTTCATATTCACTCGCTGAGTCTCTGTTTCATCTGGCTGATCTTTCTCATCTGGTCCAGCACAGTATCTGCTTAAGTGTTATGGCATTCCTCTACACAGGGTCATAACAATGACTGTATTTTCTGTAATTAAGGTGAATTTTCCATAAATTACAAAAGGTTTAGCTTGTGTATAACAAATTAGGCTTAAGATGGATGATAACGTTCCCCTCGTGTTTTCAGCGGTATCTCTGGTCCATTTAAGTTTTGTTTGTACACAGTTTTCTTGTGACAATACCCTTTATATTTACATTGAAGTAGCCTAAAAAGACCATATGGCTATGCTACTGTCCAGTTAACATTCATTTCAGTCAATAGCACATACCTGTTTATGTATCTTCTACACGTACTAAAGGGTTCTGTGGCAGCTATTGGTAAAACTCACCGGCTTTACTAAAGATATGGGATTGAGCTGCATAATGACAAAACTGTCTATTCAAAAGGCTCTTGGACTTCCTACCAGACACCACATCAGCTTAGACAATGCAATCAGCAAGACACAATGAGCTGCAGGGATGAAGGCCACCAGCCACTTCAGGACATGACCTTTACATGGTACTTAAGATAATAACAACCCTGCACCAAGTGTTCGTACCCGACAACACCCCTTATGCTGACAACAAGTGAAAAGCCCTTTGTGCAGATCCTACAATGTGTTCAAGACTAAAGGGATGCTAGTGGGTGGAGAGGTGGAGTGAAGCACAGGGCACAGTATGTCATAGTTCCCACTTTCTGGAAGACATCCCAGGAACCAACATCGCTGGTTCTGTCTATCTGACCAAAGCACAGGAATGGCAGAATCCATAAAGCGGTACAAAGTAAGCTGAGATCTGGAGGAGCGCAGGCTATAACATGGGTGGCGAGTAATGGCAAGTGACTGGCCAACATAAGTACCAGAGCTGTGATGGGAATGTAATCAAAAGTTCTGGAGTTGTGCAGTAATATATCAGAAAGCCATAGCTCAAGCACAATTAATGCAGAGCAGCACATGGAAAAAGTGTCAGTACTGTCGGTGAAAACTGTCAGTCTCGGTCTCAAGACCATAAACAAGTGGTCTCTGTCTCGTCTCGGTCTCAACCTCATTTGGACTAGGTCTTGTAGGTTTTGGGGTAAGGTGGACTGGTAAATTTTTGAAAAGTCCAATGTCTGAGGTAACTTTAATTATAAAATGAACTTTTTTCTAGACTGAGTCTTTTTTCAGACTTGGCTCTAGTCAGTACTCAACTTGTTGGAACCATGGCGAGCCTTTATGATCAGAAGAAGTATCCAAACCAACTGATGGCAAGGAAGTTCTAAAGAAATTATGTCATGTACTATTCCCCAGTTGCTCAAATGGTTAAAATAGCCAACCCATTAAACCAAACACCAACCAGTCAGATCAGCAAAGACAAACATTTACCATGTGGATCTAAAACTGGAAGCTATCAACTAAAAACATGAATTCAATTTCCAATAAGGAACATTTTAGGGTGCAAGGTCATGGAGAGAGAACTCATGGCAATGTGAAGAAAGATGAAAATCATAAAGCTAAAAGACCTTCATGCAAGTCTGATTACCATAAACATCACTAAACATCAATAAACCTGTCAGAATGAGTAAAAGGGAAATGTCACTCTCCAAGTGCGCCTCTTGAAGTGGGTACATTTTGTCTTAAATGTTCTGCCTGACACATCTTTTGACATCTTTTTGACATAATTCTAGCTACTGCTACTAAGACTGTAAAGGACGGAGCTCATTTGTAGAGATTGCTATTAGTAACTATGGGTTACTTGCTTGCAGGTCTTGGATGCTGCACTAATGTGTGTGACTCAACAGAAACACTGGGAGGAACGAAATTTGACAAACCTACACGAAAGCATCTCAGACGTAATATTCGAACAGACATGGATTGTTCAGAATTGCTGTAAGGCCTATTTGAGATAGGGATGTTAAGCATCCACAGGACTCATCCTAATATTGACTGCGAGTGTTTGTGATCAGTAATTTTCAGAGTGATTCATGCTTATTCACATGATATTAAACAGTGCCTGACTTGCAGAATGAAGTCTTTCTAGTTCAATAAAGATCTGGTTTTGTGAAGTGCGTATGGGTGACCAGTGACACTCTGAATGGACATGATTGATTGACTTTTGCTGTATTGATTCGCCATTATGGTGAATCATAGAGATTATTACAAGTGCTTGGGTGGTACAATGCTCTAACAAAAACACCACCACTACCCACATTTTCAAGTCTTGGCAGTGCCCTTGGTGTGGCCTGGCACTTCACAGACATGAATACAATACTGTAGATGTGAAAAATAAAGAAAAACAGAACAAACACAGCAAATATCTTCACTGAGCAAGGGCTATTGTGAATCACTGAATCACTGTGAGTCAGGAATCATGAATCGAGTAGCGGCTGAAAATCACATGGCTTGACTCATAGAAGGCTAAGCAAGTGTGCCTCATACCGAGACAAATCTTTCTAGTCAAAATGCGTCGAGAACCAAATTTCGAAGAGGTCCGAGTTGATCGAGAACCAAGGTAACACTATATATTACAAAATATATGATTAAATATAATATTATTTATTATCATACCACAGTTCGTTCAAACCCCGCAATCTGATTGGCTGAGAGACGTTTTTTTCCACGACATTATTGACGATAATGGCACTCTGACCAATGCTCTATAAGCATTGCTCCACGTCATATACAGATAGGCTAGCAACGACACCCTTCCCAAAAAGCAGCTAAGTTATAATGACACAAGTAATACACTGCCAAAATGAAAGCTATAATTAGCTTATAAAATCTATTGGTTTTGAAAACGATTTAAATTTGGAAGCTGAAGTTTTTAATGACCAACCTGAGCCACCTTTAGGATTTGGAAGTACTGGAACAGCAAAACAAAGCCACTACTTTAAATCAAACGTCCCCGGCCTCTGGATCCACAGCTCAACTGAAGAGCAACGACACTGCAGATCAGTTTTAGTCCCATCAACAAAAATTAACTGAATCAGCTTCATCACTCACAAAGACGTCGTTTGCTGGTGTTAAACTTGACATCTTTCATCAAATACCATCCGTGGCTGATCGGAGCTTCATTCACAGACAGGTTTGTTATTTCTAAGTCCAGCTCTTAACCCAGAGAAGCTGCTGATGCTCTATAACTCTGTTGGAACATTTATAATGATATTAACATTACTGATAATATTAACATTACTAATCAAACCGGATCCTAGACTTTGGTTATAACACCGGTTTCTCACTCCAATTAACTTAAGTTGGTAGAATAGTGCATTTTAGTAACAGCCTGCCATATAAACCCAACTCATTTTATTTGCTGTCATGTCAGTGGAATCTCAGTCAGCCATTGTCATACCTCTTTGGGTCATGGCTCTGCCTTATAGCTATTCTGTATCACCAGAAAACTAAAAGCTCTGTAGGAGTTCTGCTCATCAAAGGAAGTGCCATTTAAGCCGCTGTCCCTGTTCCTTCAGTGTGTGACATTCACTCTTCTTCCGAGTATGTCTCACATTTGGCTTGATTCAGCAAATTTAAAGTTTTGTGCTTGTGTTTCGAGATTTGTGCTTTTTGCCGAGAGCTTTGAGCTTCGTAAGTGATGTGCTCGCTCATCGTTCTTTGAAGTAGTGAGCTTTGTAGTAGAGCGACATCTCATATTTGAGCTTCATGAAGGCTTTTTGTGTGTTTCCGGCTCTTGTGTTTGAGCTCACGGCTCTTTGTCTGCACGTTAGTGTTTGATCTTATGCTGTCCTCTTTGAGGCGATTTTGGTTTCTTCCTTTGAGCTGCCATACGACGTTCCACTTTTGATTCCTCGGTTTGAGTTCTAGTTACTGTATGTTCCTTTCTGCATTAGTGTTATAATGAATCATTCAAAAATATACATTTTTCAGTATGTCACTACATAAATTAAAACTACACTCTCAAAGTCAATTTGGATTGTACTATTTAGGATGACACTTATGTTCTTACTCTATTGAACATGTGACCTTCAACCTAGACCATGGTGCATTTTCCAATTACTTATTATGTTATAGTTGTTTTGTGCTAAACCTCATCAAATTTCACCTGTATTTAGTTTATTAACCAGAGTTTCTTTTAAGAAGAGAGTTGACACAGTAGCCTGAAATCTTCACCGTGCTGTAAAGTTTCTTCAGTTGATCCAATTGTCTTTCCTTTGAGCCAGTACAAGAAAAGTGAGTTAAATAACTGTCTGCAAAAACTATATAGTGTAATACATTCATAATTCAGTATTTCTTCTATTAAAATATAAATATACATCGTCAAGCAAAAGCTTAAACTGAATGTGATATTTCAGAAGGTCTTTTGTCACTTTCCTCATGGACCTGGCCAACACTCATGAAGCTGCACTTTCAGTGAAGTTGAAGTGGCAGCTAAGTGCCGATGGGACACTTTGGGATTCCATCCAAAAATACATAAATAAAAGCATTTTGAAATTGATTGAATTGATTTATCTCAAAAGGGGTTATAATGTTTTGCTTAAAAACCTAATTAAAAACAATAAAAAATATAACCCCAAAATCAGAACTGGGACAGTATGGAAAAAATAACAATAATTGCGCCATTCCTTACATTTCTGTTGACTTATATTTCAGGTTTTTCTCTAATCAATTTAATTTCATTTGTTAATAAACCTCCATTCCTGCATTGAGCTAAAAAAAACTAATTAATGATGCGATTTTAAGCAGGTGTTGTCAACAGGTGATTATAATCATGATTTGATCCAAAGGAGTTTTTGAGAAGCAAAGTTAGGAAGTGGATCTCCAGTTTGTCAACAAACGTGTGAAAAAGTTATTGGAATGTTTATAAGTAATGTTTCTCAAAGAATGAATGGAAAGGATTTGCATATGTCTTCTATTACAGTGCATAATATAATGAAATTATTCAAGGAGGAATTTCAGTCTGTAAATGGACACAAGCCTAAACTGAAAACTTCTATCATTTAATATTATGCCTTATCCCCTTAGCAACAGCGGCACAAACACAGCCAAGAATGAACAGCACAGTGCTTTTACTAACTGTATTTCAGAATTCAATTCATGTGTGTAGCCTACAGCGCTCTAAGTTTGGTTCAAAAACTTGTTAATGAGACCCACTGCAGATGCATGTTCATGAGGAATTGTGAGATTTCAGTTCTGTTTTGAGTGCTAATTAGTCAACTAAATAGTCTCCCTAAATAGCACAGTACTAAAGAGGGTGTAGGGAGCCTAATGAGGGCGTAGGCATCTATTTCGGACACAGCCACATCTTCTGCGGGACAGTTGTGTGCTGTTTGCAATAGCTGTATAGCAAAAATAAGCAGTGGAGGAACAACTCTGGGGAAAAAACGTGAAATTTGAAAAAACTAAAAAAAGGCAAAGAGGCTGGGACAAGCACCTGCTTTAGCAGTCTTTACCACTGAAGACATTAAAAGAAAAGTTGATAAGAAATGTTTTAGAAAGAAAGAAAATCAGAATCGGCTGGTCATATGTTAAAAAAATAAAATAAAAAGCGACCAAGAATAATGCACTCGGTTAATTTCTATTGAACATACATTTATACATTTATATATATATTATGTGTTATATTTTGTTATTAATTAATAATTTATAATTTATAATTATTATATAAATAATAATTAATAATTTGCACAACGTTTCTAAATAAAAGGATAAACATAATAAAAATATGACAGAACATTTTATTTGTTGAGTGTGTATAATTCAACATGTAATATGAAATAGGTCTTTAATGTGGTCATTTTATTTAAAAGAAACTAAATCTATTCACTTAATTGACAGTAAATGTGTTATATTGTGATATGTATCATTATCGGGATATAAAATGTTGGTCATATCGCACAGCCCTAACTATAATCATATTTTACTGTATAATTTTTATATTGGGTTCAACTAAACTTCATGCTATTCCGTTGTACAAAATCTGCTCTATTCTATCCTAGCTGGAATACCTTTTAAGTTTCGCTCTATTCACATTCCATGGGAGCTTATGTCTCCAAAGCAGAGAGAGAGCTAAAAACAGAAAGAGAAGTAGAGAGAATCGCTGTGATGCCTTATTCAGCTCTTAAGCAGGTGGAGCTCTGTGATGGGAAATGTGCCCTCCTCTTCTTCCTCCAATAATTACTCTGCATGGATGGTGGATTCCCCTTTGCTTTTCTTTTTAAGATTTCTTTCGGTGCAGCTGCTGAAGAGGCCATTTGGTGGGACGATAGTGGTAATTAAGATCCAATTACTCTTGTGCGGTTGTATTATCAGTACAGGCGGCATGGTGAGGAGAGCAGCAGGGTGTAATTGTAGAAAACAGTGTCAGGCAGATCATAGCTTTTTATATCACCGCGCCAAACTCTTTATATTCACTTAACTAGCCTTATCATGAGATACAGCATGGGCAAAATTTTCTGTAATGTGTTGTCTAAAATGTATTGCTAGAGGGAATGCACACTCACACACACACACAATTCCTCTGAGCCACAAAAGCCTCCCATTAATACCAGCCTCCTGAACATGACATCCAAAGAGCAACAGAACAGAAACGAGAGCGTAATGTAGTCCAATGGAAACTGGCAGCAGAGAGAGAAAGAAAAGAAACAAAGAGATTCCCATTTTTCTAATTCAGTGGCTTTTTATCTTTTAGTGAAGTGACGGAGGATGAAAATCATTTGTTTAAACCTGCTATATAAAATAATCCGTCCTGTTATTTCAGATTGGCTCATCTCGTTTTCTCCGCAGGTCTAATTTAAGATCTCATCTCCTGCTCTCTCCAGTCAGATAGCACATCTGATTTCAGTCAGCGTGAAATCTGAATACTAATCGGCCAGCCGCACGTAAAGGAAATGAGAAAGGGAAGGACGGCATGGAAACGAGTTGCTTCATCCTTCATCTAATTCTTTCTGGCTTTACAAGAAATGGGGCTGTTCAAGGGGGAAACAAAATGAGGAAACGTTTGCCAGCCAAAGCTGAAGGTACTTAGGAAGGGATTCGGAGAAAAAGAGAAAGAGCGACAGAGGCTAAGTACAGTGTGTCGCACGAATGTCGATATCACATGAGCGGTTACAGCTTTATAAATGGCCTCTCCATCCATCCACATCAGGTGCTCCATCCATCTCCCTGATGGCCACTCGGCTCATCCTGCCATCCCTCTGTCCGCCTGCAATCCATATGCTTCAACCTTAGCCCACAGAATTGATAATGTGATTTGGGAGTAACACAGTTATCTGAAAGAGCGAAAAGGCTCAGTGGGTGAAGCTCAGCATAGGGTCTACTACCCTGACACACACTCTCCTCGGTTTCCTCCGCACATACACTCCGTATCCACACAACCTCTTCTCACTGACAACCGCTGTCTTTGCTAACGATATCAGCGAATCACGGACATATGTATCTCATCATGGACACACACTCTACTCATCAATGAATTCTGTCCTCACTGAAAGACAAACTGTTCAATGAGAAACAGAGTTGTCCACCCCAATATAATCATTGTAAACATACACACATGGACAAAATTGTTGGTACCCCTCAGTAAATATAAGGAAAACCCACAATAGTGCCAGAAATAACTTTAATCTGACAAAAGTAATAAAAAATACAAAGTCTATGAAAATGAACAAATGAAAGTCAGACATTGCTTTTCAACCATGCTTCAACAGAATTATTTTAAAAAATAAACTCATGAAACAGGCCTGGACAGAAGTGATGGTACCCCTGAAAAATGTGACCAAAGGGACATGTGTTCACTAATTAGCATCACAGGTGTCTACAATCTTGTAATCAGTCAGTGGGTCTATATATAGGGCTTCAGGTAGTCACTGTGCTGTTTGGTGACAAGGTGTGTACCACACTCAACATGGACCAGAGGAAGCAAAGGAAAGAGTTGTCTCAAGACATTAGAAGGAAAATTATAGACAAGCATGTTAAAGGTAAAGGTTATAAGACCATCTCCAAGCAGCTTGATGTTCCTGTGACTACAGTTGCATATATTATTCAGAAATTTAAGACCCATGGGACTGTAGCCAACCTCCCTGGATGTGGACGCAGGAGGAAAATTGATGACAAATCAAAGAGACGGATAATACGAATGGTAACAAAAGATCCAAGAAAAACTTCTAAAGAGATTAAAGGTGAACTTCAAGCTCAAGGAACATCAGTGTCAGGTCGCAACATCCGTCGATGTCTGAGCCAAAGTGGACTTAATGGGAGACGACCAAGGAGGACACCATTGTTGAAAACAAAACATAAAAAAGCCAGACTGGAATTTGCCAAACTACATGTTGACAAGCCACGAAGCTTTCATTAACTGAGGGGTACCAACAATTTTGTCCACGTGTGTAGCTAAATACAGTGGTGCCTCGGTACTCGTCATTGATTCGTTGCAAAAGGCTTGTCGAGAACTGAAAACAACGAGTACCGAGCAAATTTTTCCCACAAGGAATAATGTAAATTGAACGAATCTGTTTCAGACCCCCAGAAAGTCCACACTGTATAAGCATTATATGCATTAATGGAGTTGTATTGTTAGGGTGCTCCCTGATTGACGATGGGGTTTCGTTCCGACAAATCCATCACAAGTTAAATGTATCATGAACCAATGAGTATGATATAGTCTATACTCTATCATAGCGAAGCCTATTACACATTAACACTTAGATTAACACTTACATTAACCTACAGTTGGTCAAAAATATTAGCACAAAGCTTACTTTATAATAAAGTGTTGAAACATCTCATAGCATTGCTGCTAATGCTAACTTAGCAACAGCGACACAAACACAGCCAAGAATGAACAGCACAGTGCTTTTACTAACTTTAATTCAGAATTCAGTTCATGTGTGTAGCCTACAGCGCTCTAAGCATGGTTCAGAAACTTGTTAATGAGACCCACTGCTGATGCATGTTCATGATGAGGAATTGAGAGATTTTAGTTCTGTTTTGAGTGCTAATTAGTCAACTAAATAGTCTCCCTAAATAGCACAGTATTAAAGAGGGTGTAGGGAGCCTAATGAGGGTGTATGTATCTATTTCGGACACCGCCACATCTGCATGACAGTTGGGTGCTGTTTGCAATAATTGCATAGCAAAAATAAACAGTGGAGGAACAACTCCGATTGACGATGGGGATATGATCCAACAAATCCATCATAACTAAAATGTATCATGAACTAATGAGTTTGATATAGTCTATACTCTATCATAACGGAGCCTATTACACATTAACACTTAGATTAAACCTTACATTAACCTACAGTTGGTCAAAAATATTAGCACAAAGCTTACTTTATAATAAAGTGTTGAAACATCTCATAGCATTGCTGCTCATGCTAATGGCAGCCTGTGTTCTGGAGGATTCGGTGTTTGTTTCAGTGTCCCTTTCATTTGACTGTCAATACTAGAACCCATGGAGACTTATTTGCACTAACAATACAGTACTGTAGAGGTAAAAATAAAGAAAACCAATTAACACAGCAGAGATCTTCACTGAGCAAAGCCTATTGTGGATCTGAATCACTGAATCACTGTGTACTAAATCCTGAATCAAGTTTCGGCTGAAACAAGTTGGGACTCGACTCACAAGTTTAAGCAAGTGCTCTGAATACCAATACACAAGACGAGAACCGAGACAATTTTTTTAAAAGTCAGAATGCTTCAAGAACCGAATTTGACATGTTCTGAGGCGGTCGAGAACTGAGGTACCACTGTGATATAAGTTATACATAATTAATATCCATGGACAGAATTTGTGCTGACTATAGACACAGTTTTGAAGGATTGCATTCCCCCTTCATATGACCCCAAACCCACACACCTTTTATTTTACACTGTTAAAATGTATAAATTGTAAAGTGTTATACTTTTTGCATTAAGTAAATATTTCTGCACAATATTTGGTTTGATTCTATCTTTATATAATTTGCTTGTACAACTGCACTTATTTTGAATTTTGAATTTGAGCAAGCAATATGAGATACGCAGTATTCTCCAACATTCCGATGAGGAAGTCGGCAGTGCGTGATGTAAGGAGTCCCGTGGCAGCAGAATGAGCACTGGGAAATGTAGTGTAGTGAAAATGGGCTAGGATAATGCGCAGATTACACTAGGCTAACACACGCAGAACAAATAAAGCAAACCACAGAATACAAAAGATGAACCTAAACGCAATACAGTAAGAAACAGCTCTGGAAGCTATGAGCTCAATACACAGAGACAGCAGACAAGATAGGATTACATAAAAACAGGAGCATAGCGATCAGGCAAGGATTAAATAGAGAAAGCATAGCTGGCTGTGGAAGGTGAAAAGGGCCAGAAGGGAACTATGTAGGATGAGGTGCGCCGGGAGCAGTCCATCATCCTACATAGTGATGAAAGTTCAGTACATGATGAACAAAGGGATAATTCTAATGCCAAAACAGAATAACACAGATGAGAGAAAAACATCAACTGACGAAAGCAGATGACAGAGGGATAGAAAAAACGTGAAGCTGGCTGCAATTAGGCAGTTGGCTATGGAAAGAAATAAAAGACAAAAAGAGGAACAATGCAGGATGATGCAACTAGGAGAGACCACAGCTGGTGCTTCATCCTGACAACAAGCCTCATCCAGGATTCGAACCCTGGAACTGCCAGCAGCTGCTTGTATGTAGGTTGTGCAACATAAAATAAGCATTTATCTTGAAGTTTAATGTTAGACATACAAACACAGATCCCATGCTATGTTTTTATGGTCTCCACCTGCTTCTGAGAATGGGTCCTACATCGTCACTCTCATTTTCCATCTTTCAGAGAATTTGAGTTGAGTCGTATAGGATTCAAATCACAGATTTGAATGCATCTCTGCATTGACCATAAAACAGAAAGGGTGTCATGAGGGATTGTCCAGACTGTTTATGAGGTGCTGATTCAACTGTCCAGTCTGGCTTTTAAAAAAGTCACATTTAATTCCTCATTTGTTATTGGTTAAAAAAAAGGGTATAAAGTTTAAGAAGGCAATTTCAAGTTATGTTTGGCAAATCATTTTTTTTAAATATTTCCTTTTGGATTTTGCTCAAAAGTATAACACAGAAGCAGCTCTGAGAGTTTTAAATGATCAATTAGTGCAGGCTGACACTGTGGAGGTTTCTGGCGGTTTTGGGGTCACAATTGTTCCGATGTTCCTGCCACATATGGAATCACCACTGGTTTACACTTAGACTGCGGTTGTTGTTCTCCTCTCGTCGATCTGCTGGAGCACTGTTTGGCTGTCTTACCGGCTTTGACCACATTTGCCTAGGGCCTGCTTAATGTGAGATCTCTCTCCATCCTTGGCCGCTGTGTCAGTGGGGACACTCTCTGCTTGGTGGTACAGTGTCCTGATGACTCCTAGTTTGTGCTCCAATGGATGATGAGAGTGAAACCTTAAGAACTGATCCGTCTGTGTTGGCTTATGGTAAACATCAACTTTCAATTGTCCTCCATCTCCAATCACAACTTCACAATCTAAGAACGCTAACCTGTCATTCTTCACATCCTCCATGGTGAACTTAATGTGTTTGTCCACTGAGTTGATGTGGTCGGTGAAATGTGGTACGTCCTGAGATTTCATTTTAACCCAGGTGTCATCCACATATCTGAACCAATGGCTGGTGGTGTTCCTGAATATGATCTTAGTGCCTTCTTTTCCACTTATTCCACATAGGTTGACCACGATAGGTGAAAACGGGGAACCCATAGCGCACCCATGTTTTTGCCTATAGTACCGCTCTCTGTATGTGAAATAGGTAGATTGAAGACACAGCTCCGGAAGCAAACACAACTGGTCCATGTTAAGGGTGTTCTTACTGGAGAGGTTTTACTAGCTGAGACTGAAGAAGTCACTTAGATGAGTGAGTGATGAGTCAGATGTTCATTGACTGGACTCTGAATGAGAAGAGCAGTAACTTGTTTTTCCCTGTTAGCCAATCAGAGTGCATATTTTGTTTAGGCATGTAGAGATGGGACTGATTTTTTTCTGTTTGAATGGGTTGTTATTATTCAATAATGATAGAAAAGAAGTTCAGTTTATACTTAATGTTATCTCAGACAGATAACAATTTCAGTCCACCTTATCTCGAGACTGAGACAAGGCCAAGTCCAAATGAGTTTAAGACCAAGATGAGTATTACAACACTAGTGGAGTGACCCCAAAAGAGGACATGTCTGGGAAAAAGTTGGTTTAAACTTGGTTAGTCTCACAGGTACAGTCTTGTACAAATGTTTGGCAACCCTGGTTTGTGTTCTAAAATGTATGCTTTTTTATGTGCCAGAAAAGTTACTTAGAATTAGAAAATCAGCAGAACATGCAAGTTTTGATTAGGTATGGCCCAATATGATGTGTAATGCTGGATGAACTGAAATGTATCAGTGATTTAAGGTAGATTACATCATAAAGTATTTTACTGGGTAGTTGAACAGCCTTAATGTTTCCCTTTGATCTTAACATAACTTGTGCTTGGCAAATTTTGACAGACGTGACATGAGAAACCAATTAACGCTAACATCTCTCACATCACATGAATATACTTCACAATTAAATGTTGTATTCCACCTTTTCATGTGCTGGTGCATAAAATGGTCTTGATAAACTCAGACTGACTTTGTGACCTTAATCACTGTAATGCTGATGTTTTTGGAGTCCTATTGATCATAGCATATACTGTAGAATGCATTTGTAAAAGTGCCAGGTTTTGAGAAATGTATTTGAGGCTATATAAGAGCAGAGGCACTGAAATGTTTTTTTTTTCCCCTCCTTGAAACGAAACTCCAGGCCCTACAATATATGAACAATACTGAGTAATAACACTGAAAATACAGTATATTAGCTTGTGATTGATAATGTCAGAAGACAGGAAGATTGTGAGTGTGATAATGTGCTGATTTGTCAGCTTTAGATGAATGACGTTAATGATGTTCTTCTCATGTGTTAATCATACTCTGAGCTTTAAGGCTCTGACTCCTACTCCCACTAACGGGGCAATCATCGATCAAAATGTTTAGTATCTCATCAGAGTTGGTAGCTTCCGGCTAGAGAGACACAGAGAGAGAGAGAGAAAGAGAGAGAGAGAGAGAGAGAGAGAGAGAGAGAGATCTGCCATTCATCACTGCAAAAAATGAATGAATCAAACCCTTTCGGCACACAAATGATTCAGCAAAGCTTGCAGAGGTTGGGTCTGAGCATTTAACTGACGCACTGCCCAAATGCAGTGCATGGAGTATGGAGTGTATGCAGTATGGAGGTGTGTCATTTGCATGTAATAATGCATGTATGGTGAATGCTGGCACACATCTGGAGGCACGACATGTTTTAAGTTGGAGAAGCTGGAAGGGCTCAGGATCTGAGATGGCCCTATCTGGACTGGGAGATGCAGGGAGGGCCGAGACTAAGCCAAGGATCTGGGGAGCCTAATACTACCAGATGACATCCTGGTATGGGTACTTATCGTCCAACCATTACCTTTAAAAGTACATCAACTGTTAAACAGAGCAGTTGTATACTAATTGTTGGCAAAAAAAATGCACCCAGATAGAAATATCAGAAGAATCCAGGTTCTGTTTGGGATCCAATGACGGCCGGAATTGAGTATGGAGTCCTCGTGATGAGTTCTTCAATCCTGTCTTTGCTGTGGAGCGACACACTGTTCCAAGTTTGCCACCAATGCCAAATCGTATCTCATCTTGTATCCAGCCCAGAGGCGCCCTAACAGAGTAACTAGAGCCTCCTTTCAATTGCACAGTTTTCCGTAATAAGCTTATCCTTTCACTCTAATATTGTAATCAGTTATACATATCATTACATTCATACATATAACGTTTCATTCGATTACAACTACTTCTTCTTGGCAAGTTTTTTTTTTTTGCCAATGAGTGGAATGTACCAAAGTACAGTACTGTGCAAAAGTCTTTGGTCACCGTTGGATTTGTCGTTTTAGCAATGGTATAATGACCATATATAACATATTGTTGATGATTGGATCCAAAAATTTCAAACTTGGATTTGTCACTTCATAATACTCTTTTCCACTGACTTTCACTCTAAACTGTGTGGGCTTTAGCATATCGTAGCCTTTTCACCCTGTTCCCCTTTTTGAAACAGTGGTTTCTTGGCTGCTACCCTTCCAAAAGAAATCAAGCCTTTTCTACTTTAGAATGGTCAATCTGGCATCCCAAGGAAGCTGCCAGATTCAGCTATTGCTCAAGTGTAAGGAGAGGCCACTACAGTTATCACTGTAGCCTATAGAAGCTGTTTATTAAATGTTTTTGTTTCAGTTTTTTAATACTGCGTACAAATTTCCTGTATTTTCTGGTTGTATTCCAATAGAGAGACTGAGAATGTTTATATATGAGAATATTTAGATATTGAAATAATTAAATATGGTCATTATACTGTTGCTAAAATAATATAATATATAATGTAATATAATATAATATAATATAATATATAATCTCTTATTATTAATAAATATAAAAAAAATAATAAATCTAATAGTGACATAAAACTTTTGCACATGACTGTATGTGAACTTCTGACTAACTGAAAACCTGATATAGCAAATAAAACTTGAAATCTACCTCTTTTTATGTTTTTATCTTTAAATCACCCAAAATAGCAACTGACAGAAGATCAGCATTATATGTGGCTTAAATCTGAACACAGTACTGCTATGACTATAACATTCTCCTTTGGATCATTCTTTTTTGGTCTTATATAAAGTGTCTGTACTAACTGAATTAAATGCTGCTCACTACCTGAGACTTTATTAATGAAGTTATTTTTTGCTAAACTAAAGCTTTACACCTCTACGCAGCGTGTATCTTGTCCTGAGCTTGTTGTCTGTCTCAGGTTTTACAGATTTAGCTATTTCCCGCATCTGGCAAGGAGCGCAAATCAGCAGGTGGTGCCATGTGTTGTGTATACGTGATTAGCTAGAACCTTAGTCAAATCAATGTCAAATTGCGATCGCATATCGAAGCTGCATCAAACTGCGTTTTGCACCGGACCTTCAGAAAGATGCGCTTCACGCCCCGACTACTACATTCTAAAATACTTTCATTCATGAAATATTAAATTTAACTTTCCTCCAAAGGTCGCATAAATGCCAAGGTAATCCTTCTCCATATGCACCGATATAGTAAATGATCCTAAGCTTCATTTATAATCTCAGGCCAGATGTGAACATGATCGTGCTGTGCATGAGGGTGCATTTTCACGCTGGCTCGGCATATGCCATCGTTACCGTTCTCTCCAGGACAGGACAGCTTCACAATCTGCTGAGTGCATGTTAAACACGATGAGCCTGTTTTGTCAGCATGACCTGGGGTTTGGTCTGTATGTACAGTGGGGCAAAAAAGTATATTTAGTCAGCCACTGATTGGAAAATAAGTATTTGGTCAATGACAAAAGATCAACTGAATACTTTGTAACATAACCTTTGTTGGCAATGACAAAGGTCAAACGTTTCCTGTATGTCTTCACCAGGTTTGCACACACTGTAGCTGGTATTTTGGCCCATTCCTCCATATAGATGTCCTCTAGAGCAGTGATGTTTTGGGTCAACACGGACTTTCAATTCCCCCCACACATTTTCTATGGGGTTGAGGTCTGAGACTGGCTAGGCCACTCCAGGACCTTGAAATGCTTTTTACGGAGACACTCCTTCGTTGTCCGAGCGGTGTGTTTGGGATCATTGAAGATGGAACGTGGCTGGGTCTTCCAGCATGACAATGTTCTCACTGATGGAAGGAGGGTTTGGGTTAAAATGTCACGATACATGGCCCCGTTCATTCTTCCCTTAACACGGATCAGTCCTCCTGTCCCCTTTGAAGAAAAACAGCCCCAAAGCATGATGTTTCCACCCCCATGCTTCACAGTGGGTATGTCTGCTTCACAGTCCTCTTTGTCCAAACACGACGAGTTGAGTTTTACCAAAAAGTTCTATTTTGGTTTCATCTGACCACATGATGTGTATATGTATATATATATATATATATATATATATATATATATATACACACACACACACACACACACACACACACACACACACACACACACACACACACACACTCTCTCTCTGGCAAACTTCAGACGGACCTGGACATGTACTGACTTAAGCAGGGGGACACGCCTGGCACTGTAGGGCCTGAGTACCTCACGGCGTGGTGTGTTACTGACAGTAGCCTTTGTTACTTTGGTCCCAGCTCTCTGCAGGTCATTCATCAGGTCCCTCCATGTACTTCTGGGATTTTTGCTCACCGTTATTATGATCATTTTGACCCCACGGGATGAGATTTTGCGTGGGGCTCCAGATCGAGGGAGATTATCAATGGTTTTGTATGTCTTACAATTGTTCCCACAGTTGATTTATTCACACCGACCTGCTTGCCTATTGTAGATTCACTCCTCCTCATCCTGGTGCAGGTGTACAATTTTCTTCCTGGTGTCCTTCGACATCTCTTTGGTCTTGGCCATGGTTGAGTTTGGAGTCTGACTGTTTGAGGCTGTGGTCAGTTGTTTTTTATACAGGTAATGAGGTCAAACAGGTGCCATTAATACAGGTACCGAGTGGAGGACAGAAGAGCTTCTTAAAGAAGAAGTTACAGGTCTGTGAGAGCCAGAAATCTTGTTTTTTTTTGTGGCTGATCAAATACTTAATTTTTCAACATAATTTACAATTAAATTCTTTAAAAATCCTACAATGTGATTTCCTGGATTTTTTTTCACATTTTGTCCCTCATAGATGTCTCTCAAGTGTACCTCTGACGAAAATTACAGACCTCTCTCATCTTTCTAAGTTGGAGAACTTGCACAATCAGTGGCTGACTAAATACTTTTTTGCCCCACTGTATACAAGGCTGGCCAAAAATCAATATTTAATATACCAAAAATCATACCTTGAATGTGAATGTGAAAATATTCATTGACAAAAAATAACTCACCAAGAAGGAGGTATCAAATGAAACTATAAATGTATGAATGCAATGATGATACATGTAAGTGATCACAATATTAGAGTGAAATGATAAGTTTTTTTTTTAAAACTGTACAACTGAAAGGATTCTTTAGTACTTTGGTAGGCTGCCTCTAGCCTGGATACAAGACGAGATACGGTTGGGCCTCAGAGGCATACAGGTTCCATATGTATCTTGTGGCACATTTTTCCCACAGATTACGGTTCCAGTGCGTAGCAGTCCAGCTTTCTCATTCACAACACCACTGCAAACGAAGGCGAGGGTGGCTGGCTGTCGATGGCAGGACAAGTAACGGGTGCTGTGACCTCAAATTTCCTCCTGCTAAGCTAAGCCTGGAAATGGTACAGGCAGAGACGGCGGGTGTATTGAAGGTGCCACCTGTGTCTGGATGGCGGACAATGAAATGTGGGAGCTGCTTGTGCTTGTCGGTGGACCAAACAATCCTCTCTACTGGTGGTCTAGATGGAAGATATATATCCCATCGAGTCACTACCTTTTTCTCTTTAACAGTCTGTACTCGTTAAAGCTGGGAGAGCTGAGGGTTTAATGGTGGGTGAACCAGCAGCTCCGCCTTCCTCCCTCCACTGTACCCGACCATAATTGTTTACACATCCTATTATATGAAAGTAAAACTAATAATAATTTCGGCCAAATCTAACAGTCTGGAGAAAATATATCACACTATTAAAACCAAAATCACAAAGATGCTGTGAGCAAGAATTATTCGGGGGAAGGCATTTTACGTCCCTCCAAACTTTGAGGGGGGCATGCTTCTCCAAAAAAAACTATGCCTGTGTTCGAAATATGAAGTCTGATTAATGTTTACTCGGCTTAAATCAATAAAATAAAAATGCAGGCTTATGCCAAAGTACAGGTTTCACATGACAAAACAAAACAAAACAAAAAATATGAGTTGGCTAAGTTTCAATTATGGCTTGTATGAACCAGAATCTCCTTTTTCCCATTGTTATATTTGTGACACAATTTCCCTGTAGTTGATGTTAAAAGCATATTCATACCTCGTTATAAATTGTGTGCAACATCCAATAGAGCAGTCTGTCCCTACTTTTTATGTATTGCTTACAAATGTCTTCTTCTTTAACCATTGTTCCAGCTGTCTGGCTGGGTATTTTTGCCTCACTTCTTCTCAGTGAAACTTTAAATGTAATATTTTTTTAGCCTTTCTATCCTCATAACCTCCTCATTTCTTTTTAACTTTTATATGCAGGGCTCCATAAAATCCAAACACCTGCTCCCACATGACAAGTCTAAACAATGTTTGCAAGACTTCCAAAAGAATATCCAGCACAGGGTGATGTTCATTACTTTCCAATTCTAAGTCAGAACAGGTTATTATCGCCGTCTCAAGTCTCGACCATATGTCGTAATACCATTAAGCCTGCAGTAATTTGTACTGTGAACAGTGATATTGTCAGATGTTGACAAGAGCAATGAGAAAATAGAGGGCTTAAAAAAGCGAGAATGAAAAGGAACAACAGGAAGCTGTGACCAAGTATGGAAGGTGGCAAACTGGCATAGACAAACGACAAAAAGAGGGAGGACTGGTGGGATTTATTCTCACTTGCTTAATCCAACTCATGGTTCTAGTGGCCGGGGCCTAAATGGCAGCGAGGTCTGGACAAGGCCCAAGTTCATTGCAGGCCACATGCATACACATACCGAGACACTTTAGAGAAGACAACTGACCTAAAACATATCTTTTGGATGTGAGAGGAAACCATAGGAGTACCTCTAAACTCACATACAGTGGCCTAAAACATTATGACCTAAAACATCATCAGATTTTCCTAAAAGTAGATAAAGAGAACCAAATTAAACAAATGAGACAAAATATTATGTCTCGTCATTTATTTATTGAGGAAAATGATCCAATATTACATATTAGTGAGTAGCAAAAGTATGTGAACCTCTAGGATTAGCAGTTAATTTGAGGGTGAAATTACAATCAGGTTTTTTCAGTTATTGGGATGACAATCAGGTGTGAGTGGGCACCCTGTTTTATTTAAAGAACAGCGATCTATCAAAGTCTGCTCTTCACAACATATTTTTGTGGAAGTGTATCATGGCACGAACAAAGGAGATTTCTGAGGACCTCAGAAAAAGAGTTGTTGATGCTCATCAGACTAGAAAAGGTTACAAAACCATCTCTAAAGAGTTTGGACTCCACCAATCCACAGTCAGACAGATTGTGTACAAATGGAGGAAATTCAAGACCATTGTTACCCTCTCCAGGAGTGATCAACAAAGATCAGTCCAAGAGCAAGGCGTGTAATAGTTGACAAGGTCACAATGGATCCTAAGGTAACTTCTAAGCAACTGAAGGCCTCTCTCACATTGGCTAATGTTAATTCATGAGTCCACCATCAGGGTTGCAAGGAGAAAGCCACTGCTCTCCAAAAACAACATTGCTGCTCATCTGCAGTTTGCTAAAATAGAACTTTTTGGTTTAAAAGAAAAGTGTTATGGTTGGAGAAAGGAAAACACTGCATTCCAGCATAAGAGCCTTATTCCATCTGTGAAACATGGTGGTGGTAGTATCGTGGTTTGGGCCTGTTTTTCTGCATCTGGGCCAGGACGGCTTGCTATGATTGATGGAACAATGAATTCTGAATTATATCAGAGAAGTCTAAAGGAAAATGTCAGGACATCTGTCCCTGAACTGAATCTCAACAGAAGGTGGGTCATGCAGCAAGACAATGACCCTAAGCACTGCATTATATGCATTAATGTAGATGTATTGTACAGGTGCTCCCTGATTTACGACGGGGATACTTTCCGACAAATCCATAATTAATGTATCAAGTTAAATGTATCATGTCCCGATGAGTTTAATATAGTCTATACTGTATCATAGTGGAGCCTATTATACATTAACACTTACAGTTAGCCAAAATCATTAACACAAAGCTTATTTTATAATAAAATTTTTAAATAATAGAAAAATCTCATGTAATTTAGTGCGTAATGGATTGAAAGTGAAAAGTTAAAGCAAAACACTTACTATATTGGTGAACTCAGGGTGCTAGCTGCTAGTGCTAACTCTGCAGCCTGACAGCCAAGAGGACTTAGTTCAGTTCTCCTTTCAGTTGGCTGTCATATAACCATTTTAGGACTCATAGGGACTTATTTTCACTGACTATAGTACTGGAGATGTAACAATAAAGAAACACATGATAAAAACAGGTGAGATCTTCTCAAGTGCACCAAGTACCGAGCAAACGACAAGGACTGAGATAAAGTTTTCTAGTCAAAATCCATCGAGAACCAATTTCGACGCATTTCAAATTGGAACTTGATGAATCGTTACTATGGTATCTCTACCATGGGTTCACCAAAGTACCATAATAAAACCATGGCAGATTCATAGCATACACATAGTTACCATAAGATGCCTTAGTAGTTCATAGTAGAATCATGGTCAGCTATTCAATAAACACAGTTACTATAAACTACATAGTTTATAGATAGTTCTATTAGTTTTAGTTGAACTACTAAGGTATCTTATGGCAACTGTGTATACTATGAATCTGCCAAGGTTTTACTATGGTACTGTGGTAAAACCATGGTAGAGATACCATAGTAAGCATTCATATTGTACTTTCCGCCAAATAACCACAGTAAAACCATGAATATAAAATATAAACATAAATTAACATACCTCACAGGCTGCACACAATCAAGATGGAACCACTGGAAGAAACACAAATTTTCAGAACAGGCAATTCAATATCACCTTTTAAACACTTTAAGTAGGTAAATCCAGTGTGGAGCTACTAGTAAGTCACAGTGGGTCAAATAACTGGCGATCAGCACTTCTAAGTACGTGTAGGTGAAGCTGGCAAGCTGGTACAAACCTTGATATTTCACACCTCTACTGGAACTATGTTACGGTCTGAAACAGAAACTGTAACATAGTTCCTATGTACAGTGGCGCAAAAAAAGTATTTAGTCAGCCACTGATTGTGCAAGTTCTCCTACTTAGAAAAATGAGAGAGGTCTGTAATTTTCATCATAGGTACTGTACACTTCAACTATGAGAGACAAAATGAGAAAAAAATCCAGGAAATCACATTGTAGGATTTTTAAACAATTTAATTGTAAATTATGGTGAAAAATAAGTATTTGGTCACCCACAAACAAGCAAGATTTCTGGCTCTCACAGACCTGTAACTTCTTTAAGAATCTCTTCTGTCCTCCACTCATACATACTCATTACAGACCTCTCTCATCTTTCTAAGCAGGAGATCTTGCACAATCAGTGGCTGACTAAATACTTTTTTTCCCCACTGTACACACATAGTTCAATGATTGAATATTCATAAAAATAAATGGAATAAAAATATGTAAACAAAACATAAAAGTATGATAAGTAATATTTATGGCAGTAAAAATACACATGCTAAAAATACACCTAAACCAAATTTGACCGGCTGCTTATGACTGCATCATCTCAAGTTAAAAGACAGATTTTTATTTCCTATTACAATTTATTAATGCGAATGGATGTCGGTCGGGTGATCATTAAACAACGCTTACCTATACACTACTTACTTGCTAAAAGAAATTTACTGTATTTTCACAGGAAATGTGTGAACAAAAATAGTTTAAATATCTTTACCCTTATCCAGAGCGATTTACAATTGATACGACCTTACAATCCAAGCAATTGTAGGTTAAGGTCCTTACTCAAGGACCCAACATGTATACTCACCTGCTATCCACAGATCTGTCCAAAACATACTGTAACAAGTGCTGGGTTTAAATGGAGCTGAAACTGTGGTGTGCTGACTTTATTTCCACTTCCTGCTATATGATCGATTGGAGAAATCAGATATCATCTGCAGTCAAGTAGTTCTGGGTTTCCCATTGGCTGAGAGTGAGATGCTGTGAGATGATTTAAACACTACTTTCAAACAGAAATTACTCCACATGAAAAATGAGCATGCCTTTCAGCTCTGAACTCAATTACCATGTATCTTTAATTAAGTGGAGGAGATTTATGGGACAAAAATGAATGTTTTCAGAATATGGCATGTTTGACCAAACACACATTTCTTTTCACTTCCTACATTACTTTATTAAAAATCTATCTTGCCAGTTCCTGTAATCTGTGTTTATAAGAAACCATAAGTGTTTTAATTCTAGATTTATTTGGACTGCAGCATGTTTTCCATCTATGCTCTGCAATGTATACCAGGCATATACTAGAGTTTTTGCTGACTGAAAGTGCATTTAAACATGCAACACGCAATGTTGTAAATGGATAAACCTAAGATTTGAGACTGACTGTCTGATAGTCTTGTGAATAATACTGTAATACAAAACTTTTAGATTTTGAGTTAGAAGTTCAGCTGTATTTCACTATATCAATGTTCCAGTGAGGGTGCTCCGATGGTCCTGTGGCAGTTCACTGGCCCACCAAGAAGTTCATGTTTGAATATCAGCTGTGCCATCCTGAGAAAGGGACAGTGAGAAGGTCCTGGGTTTAATCCCCAGATGGAGCGGTCTGGGTCCTCCCCGTGTCTGTGTGGGTTTACTCTGGGTACAAAGAGATGCATGTTTGGTTAATTGGTGTCTCTAAAGTGGCCCAAGTTTGTGGGTGTGTGCCCCACAATGGCTTGGTTCCCTGTCTGAGGTTGTTCGTGCCGTGTGCCGCCGGTTGGGCACTGGTTCTCCCGCGACCATGTAAAGGATTAAACGAATAAGAATGAATGGATAAAATGAATTAAATACAACACCGATGCTTTCTTTAATCAGTCTGGAAGATTCTAGGAATTGATGGCAGTAGAGTTAAGTGGGAATGTACTTGTGATTTTATTTACCTTTATAGTTAGTGCCTTTTTGACCTTATTAATATGGGAAAATTTGAGTATCTCAGTCAGGACAAAGTCTGGTACCTCCTTGGGATCAATTTCCAACCAATTATTCGTACCCAAGAAGCTGCAATAATGTTATGAACACATGACGATAAATGGTTGAGCAATGCATAATTCAGGAAGGATACAAATTGAATTGGTGTGAATTGTTCAAGTGAATCTCAAGGGGTATTATGCTGAATTTTAGAAAACATGGCAAATACTGAAACAACAAGGTCTCAGGCTGAAAATAAACTGGGTGCAACTAAGGCTTCCAGCAGGACAATAATCCTTTCCAAAGTGAAGTCAGACTAGCTTAAAGACAAATTGAAGGTATTGCTTTGGCCATCACAAATCCCTAACCTGAATCCTAGAGAAAGTTGTGGACTAAACTTTAAAAAGTGTCCAGTCAAAGAGGTCCTCAAAGCTGCCCGAGTTACACCAGTTCTGTCATGAGGAATGCTCAGAAATTCTGCCAAAGCTTTTGGAGTTGTGAGACATTAAGTTTGCATGATATTAGCTTTTGTCTATGTAAACCTTTTACCTCAACTGGAGAAATGAACGCTTTAATAAATAAAATTGTTTACCCACGGTCTTTGACAAGTTTTCTCCCAGTTCTCAAGAATATATCCTCATAGCTAGTAGCTCATTGGGACAGAATAAAAACACTGCACACAACTCCAGAGGCAAAACAGCCGCAGACGTCTTGTAAATGTATCCCATGCTGTCTTGGACTTGCAGGCACAAATAATGAGTTCTTTTAGAGAACAGTGCTTGGATGGAATGT
The DNA here is from genome assembly GCA_025084515.1 of Ancistrus triradiatus. Classification (NCBI taxonomy): domain Eukaryota; kingdom Metazoa; phylum Chordata; class Actinopteri; order Siluriformes; family Loricariidae; genus Ancistrus; species Ancistrus triradiatus. The sequence goes on from JAJAGP010000128.1 coordinate 114,118, forward strand.
TTTTTCATTTTTAGACAAGCATGTTTTATATACAGCTCCAAACGCAGACATCACAAACAATTGCACGTTCTTAATTCTTATTGCTTTAATGTGAGAAATAGCAATGCTCTAAAGTAAAACATTGTGTGCTTTGGCACGTTTGGACCACCAGAGTCAAAGGGTACATTCAACTTCCCATGTAGTTAGTGAAATATAAGATATTATATATAAATTGTTTGATTCCACAGTCTGATACGGGTGAGTCACTGCATTTATTGAACAATATTTGCCATTTTTCTGTCATAAACAAAGTGAAAAATAAAAGAATTTTATTAATATAAGAATTTCAAGCCCTCAAAAAGCATCGTTTTGTGGGTTTTAGCAAAGCGAAATCATTTACACATGAATTTTAGATTTTTAAGTCTGGCATAAAACCTCATACTCCTCATGGACCACCAGTGGTACATATTACACAGTTTGAGAACAACTGCCCTAGATGGTAACCCCACTTGGAATGCAGCCACAACATAAAAAAACAAACAAAAAACAAACAAACAAACAAAAACAAGCCAGCCGCACACATTACAACAAAATGGGCACAAATTAGGCTGTTACAATTAAATGACAGAGCAGCCAAAGATAGTACAATAATCTATGCTACTAAAAACTTTATCAGTTTTTTGGAGAATCCATGCTTTAACACCCAAAAAAACATAACAATATAATATTAATACAGAAAAATAATATTAATCAACCTACCACACTTTCTATAGCTGCACAGCCCGAATATCCCCATACCCACCACCATTACAAGTGGTTATCAGAAGGATTATACAGAGCCCAAATGTTGCGTCCTCTTCCAACCACTTGTGCACAAAAGTCTCTTTAATTGCATCGGGGAATCATTAAAGCTGCAATAAAGAACTATAGTTACCACCATTACCTCCAATCAAGGAACAATAAAGTTCCTGCACCACTGTGCCACCCTAAACAATGCTAAATATGGGATATTTTAGACGTTAGGGCATAAGTTTAAAAACATAAATGAAACACACACACACATGCACACACTCACACAACAAATTTAACGTAAAATTAAGTGTATGCAAAGGTCTGGAGATCTTTTCAGATGATCCATGGAGGTTTTATCTCAGAACGTAATTGTTATTAGCATAATAAGATTTGAGGAAATGTGTTATAAAGTTAAACCTAGGAATTCAAACTAAATTTATTTCTGGAAGGCAGTTCAAATTCAGATATGTTCGAAGTCAGAATCCAATCCAATTTCAGACACACCCTGAGGCTGGGTCATCTGCTTACAGGTTTCACCAATGTTTGAAGTTGACATTTTTATTCAAATTTGGGAAGCAAAAAAAAGTCTAAAGGACTGTTTGATATCCGAATTGGTCTAAAATAAAGAAGCGTTGGAATTTCGAGGTTCCACTATATTTAAGTTTGTAGAAGTACTTTTCATTTGGAAAATGCCATGCCATGTGATCAGGAGATAAAAAAAAAAAACAATGTCCTAGCGGTTTCAGATGGGAATCTAGACAAAACTCATGGTTTCATGGTAGGTAAGTTAGTCACAAGGTGTATTTCATGATTTTGAAACGTTTATACACTGGACATGTTTGAGAGATGAATTAGACAAACAATCATGCATAATGTTAAACTTTTCTGAATTAAGATGAAATTAATTGTTAGCTACATTGTTTACATTTTGTGTTATTCTTTTCTTTCTTTTTTTTTAAAGCAAAACTATTCCCTTAAACGAATTTCTGATGCATCAACATACACATGCTTCCAGCTTATCGTGTGAGATTCTTTATTACTCAGGACGCTATTTTCCATTCTTTGTAAGTTATGTTCCAATTCTTGCTTTTAGCACTTTCCTTATCCCCTTGGTCATCTATACTTACCTTCAACAAGGGATCCGCATTCTATTAATATGCAAATCTGAACCACTCGCAACCCTACACACCCCATCCCCTTCCTCTAGTAAACCAGTGCTATATTGCCCGTGTTTGTAAATTGGAACATTGTAAGCTCTTATATTTTATGTCATAGTAACTCTTTCCTGTCACATACCCAATACTAATTAGATTTTCAGCTCCCTCATGTTTTTAAAGGAACGCGGGGAAACCACCGCAGGGACAATCTTCACAATCTGACCAGTCTTGCGTTTCAATTCATTTCCCCTAAAGGAATTAATCATAAAAACATGTTTTATAAAGTATTAGGTAATGCAGGGACCAAATCACTGTACAAGCCTGAGTCAAAAGTTAGATGAGTCTTAGGTTATTACTGTAGACTTCACCAGCAGAACTTACCCAGAAGGCTTTGATGCAGTCTGGTAGTGTCACAAAATCTGTGGACACAGCACAAGTGCAAACAGCAGCATTAAAAATATTTTTAAAACTAATTTGGGTGAGTTTAGATCAACTTTTGTTTCTTAGCTGTATATTACAGCAAATGGAACTTCATTACTTTCCCTTTAGCAAGATATCCGGCCACGGTTATGAAGAAAGCTGGGTGTATAAATGTGAAAACAATCTGCTATAGCTACACTATATATGTTCCTGCTGAACAATCAACACACCTTTGCCCCCTGTGTTGTAAATTATGTGGTTGAGAAGATGTACTTACAGTGGGGTGACAAAAAAGTATTTAGTCAGCCACTGATTGTGCAAGTTCTCCTGCTTAGAAATATGAGAGAGGTCTGTAATTTTCATCATAGGTACACTTCAACTACGAGAGACAAAATGAGAAAAAATCCAGGAAATCACATTGTAGGATTTTTAAAGAATTCAATTGTAAATCATGATGGAAATAAGTATTTGGTCACCAACAAACAAGCAAGATTTCTGGCTCCCACAGACCGTAACTACTTCTTTAAAAAGCTTCTTCTGTCTCCACTCGTTCACCGTGTATTAATGGCATCCTGTTTGACCGTTATCTGTATAAAAAGACAAACCTTCCACATCCTCAAACATCAGACTCCAACTCAACCATGGCCAAGACCAAAGGCTGTCGAAGACACAAGGAGAAAATTGTAGACCCGCAGCAGGCTGGGAAGAGTGAATCTACAATAGGCAATCAGGTTGGTGTGAATAAATCACACTTTGGGAAGCAATTGTCAGACAGACAATACCATTGATAATCTCCCTTGAGATTAGCTCCATGCAAGATTCATCCTGTGGGGTCAAAATGATCATGAGAACGATGAGCAAAAATCCCAGAACTGCACGGAGGGACCTGATGAATGACCTGCAGAGAGCTAAGACCAAAGTAACAAAGGCTACCATCAGTAACACACTACGCCGAAAGAGACTCAGATTCTGCAGTGCCAGGCGTGTCCCCCTGCTTAAGCCAGTACATGTCCAGGCCCATCTGAAGTTTGCCAGAGAGCATATGGATGATCCAGAAGAGGATTGAGACTATCATGCAAACACACCGCTCGGGCAACGAAGGAGTGGCTCCGTAAAAAGCATTTCAAGGTCCTGAAGTGGCCTAGCCAGTCTCCAGACCTGAACCCCATAGAAAATTTGTGGAGGGAGTTGAAAGTCAGTGATGCCCCAAAACATCACTGCTCTAGAGGAGATCCACATGGAGGAATGGGCCAAAATACCAGCTACAGTGTGTGCCAACCTGGTGAAGACTTATAGGAAATGTTTGACCTCTGTCAAGTATTGAGTTGAACCAAATTTATTGACCAAATACTTATTTTCCACCATAAGTTAAATGAAATTCTTTAAAAATCGTACAATGTGATTTCCTGGATTTTTTTTTCTCATTTTGTCTCTCATAGTTGAAGTGTACCTATGATGAAAATTACAGACCTCTCTCATTTTTCTAAGTACAAGAACTTGCACAATCAGTGGCTGACTAAATACTTTTTGCCCCACTGTACACTTCTGAGGTATAAGAGCTTATAAAGATGAATGCACTGAAACAGCATCGTGGAAGCCATCATGTATCATTTTTTCATGCTTATTCTTATATGCAAGGTCTCATTGTGGGTGGAGCTTCTGTCAAACAAAGCATAACTCCAATCCAGCTCACCATCCAGGATCTTCTCTGTGGTCCTACTGTAAAAACACAGTTCTTATAACCAAAGTTAGAGTTAGAGTAACAAGCACACTTTACATAAATCCATGCCACACCTCTACACATGTTCACAAGCATAATCTAGCCTCCCTAAAATATTAAAAAGTCGTATTTTTATAGACCTTTTTTTTTTAATGGAAAATTGTCTGGTAAAAAATGTTAACAGGTTAACTCTCAGGTTCAGCAAAAAGTAATTTTCTCAGATTTGCAGGTGTCTTTCCAGTCACAGTGTCCCTACTAAAACAGTGTCTAAAATTGCATTAATATGTACAGGTTGTTTTCTACAACTGATTGATTGAAATCAAATTACAGACTCTTACAACAATAATAATAATAATAATAATAATAATAATAATAATAATATGCTAGTCCACTACCATGGGGACCAGAAACAATGGGTTGTATCTTTGGGAGGCGACGCTGAACCCTACCCCGCCCCTCGATTGAATGGCGTGTCGCCCAGGGCATGCTTACATCTGTGCCTTGTATACTCCAGGGATAGGCTAGGATAAAACACGAAATAAATAAATAAATCCTTTAGTAGCAGGGCAGCAGGATGGAACTATTGTACAAGTTCCTCTAATTAGGCTTTTCTGTCAGAATCCTGAATGAACACCATGTCATTAGTCCCCAGAGCCACATTAATGGTAAGGCAATCTCTTGCATGATTGACCATCAGGAACTCTTCAGCTCACAGTCAATATCACACAACCAGACAGCTGAATCTCATTGTTATTTTAAGCAAGTCAAAACGTCTAATAAGGGTAACTCATCAATGGCCCATGCTAATGGTGGTGTTGATCAGCCCTTTCTAATTATCTCCATGTTTTCGCCAGCTATTGAACAGATCTGAAAAGCGTTATTGCATTAATCAAGGATGGCTAATGGTTAGGATACAGTTTGTATGCACAGTCAGTCACGCATCAATCTTTTTTCACATGAAATGGTTCCATTCATTAGAAATTAAATCTTGGCTATCTTCTGTCCAGCTGTATGTAATGGATGATTTAGTGTGACTTTATGGTCACTCCTGTAGCTGATCTCCTGTACAGAGAATTTTAAGATGTTAACACTTTGGTTTCCAACCAAAACTTAATACATTCTTGCCTTCATTTATTTTCTTATAAAGGGTCGACACAGGGCGCAAGGCAGAAACAACCCAGACAGGGTGCCAATCCATCGCAGGGCACATATACTCACATACCCATACACACACTCACATTCTAAGGGGCACATTGGAAACACCAATTAGCCTGACATGTCTTTGGGGAGCTGTGAGGCTCCAGTGCTAACCACTGCACCACCGTGCCGGACCTCAACAATACAATGAGTTTATATTATGGTAGCACGGTGGTGCTAGCGTGGTTGTCTCACAGCTCCAAGATCCTCAGATCGATCCCAACCCGAGCATTTGTGAAGTTTTTATGCCCTCCCCATGTCCACATGGGTTTACTCTGGGTACTCGGGTTTCTTAACACACAGAGACGTGTGTTAGGCTAGTTGGTGTTTACAAAGTGAAGAAAAAAGACTAGAAAAGAAAATGAATGAATGAAGATTAATATGGTAGTGCGATTTCAGTCACTTCACTGCTCTCTAGGAGAAAGTATTAAGTTGATATTAAGATCTCTTTTGTGATTGTTTTCTATGTGAAGTTGCGTTTATACAAAAACGAAATCAATTAAACCAACAAATAAAAAGATACCACACAGACATGGTTAATATTTTAAAGTTCTTTATATAGGCAAAACTCAAAAGCATAAATGATCACCATAGTTCCAGAACTCTAAGGGGTAGAATATCAACTTAAACCCTTTTACTATGCTAACACCCTTGTAATACATTGCTTTAAAAATCAATTTAAATCTATATAATCCAATCCATTGGATAAGTGCAGGTCATACGCATAACACTTTGCAGGCTGTAACACAGGCAGTACAATCCCCTATGATGGTCACAAAATCCCTGATTTATCCACTATCTCTGTTTGAAATGTCAAGAAGAGAGAAACTGAATATGTACTGGAATAGCGTGTGTGTATTTCGTGTCCCTTTCCAATTTATTTGCTATATCACTGCATGAACCCGTCAGAAAGTCAAACATACTAAAGAGTCCCTCTGTTCTCAGTTAAAAAATGTGAATGATTCCTGAAAACATGCCTTCTTTATAACATTTGACGAGTCACATCCTTTAGTATTCTGAATGGATTCCAGGCGTCTCTACTTTTAGCCTCCAGAGAATTTCAAACAGAGGCTGAGGATCAGGAATTTGAAGAATGCTATGTTAGTGGCCATAATTTGTTCACACAGTTTCCTTATACTGATGCGTAACGGATTTTCTGCAAATTGTTGTTTTTAAATCATCATCAGAAAACGGATTTGTCCATATTTAACACATAAAATTAACATACAGACCTATACATTATTTTGTCAAAACCTGTTCTCGTTGTTTGCTCTGTACTCGACACAGTTGCTTAAGCTTGTACGAGTCGAGCTGTGTGACTCGTTTCAGCTGGAACTCAATTCACGATTCATAATTCTGTACATAGTGATTCAGGTTCACAGGAGCCCTCAGTGAAGATCTCCGCTGTGTTTATCGTGTTTTTCTTTATTTTTACATCTACAGTACTGTATTCTTAGTACAAACAAGTCTCCATGGGTCCTAAAAAGGTTGGTTTACTGTATAAGAGCCAACTGAAAGAAAAACAGGTGCTGAATCCTCCAGAACACAGGCTGCAGTTAGCTTAGCAGCTGTGCTAGCGCACCAATAGAGTAAGTGTTTTGCTTTTACTTTTCCCTTTCAATTCATTACTCACTAAATAACAATTTATTATAAAATAAGCTTTGTGTTATTGATTTTGGCCAACTGTAGGTTAATGTACAGTGGTACTTGAAAGTTTGTGAACCCTTTAGAATTTTCTATATTTCTGCATAAATTTGACATAAAACACAAGCAGATTTTCACACCAGTCCTAAAAGTAGAGTAAGAGAACCCAGTTAAACAAATGAGACAAAAATATTATACTTGGTCATTTATTTATTGAGGAAAATGATCCAATATTACATATTAGTGAGTGACAAAAGTATGTGAAACTTTGCTTTCAGTATCTGGTGTGACCCCCCTGTGCAGCAATAACTGCAACTAAACGTTTCCTGTAACTGTTGATCAGTCCTGCACACCGGCTTGGAGGAATTTCAGCCCATTCCTCCGTACAGAACAGCTTCAGCTCTGGGATGTTGGTGGGTTTCCTCACATTAACTGCTCACTTCAGGTCCTTCCACAACATTTCTATTGGATTAGGACTTTGACTTGGCCATTCCAAAACATTAACTTTATTCTTCTTTAACCATTCTTTGGTAGAATGACTTGTGTGCTTAGGGTCGTTGTCTTGCTGCATGACCCACCTTCTTCTTGGGATTCAGTTCATGGACAGATGTCCTGACATTTTTCTTTAGAATTCTCTGATATCATTCAGAATTCATTATTCCATCAATGATGGCAAGCCATCCTGTCCCAGATGCAGCAAAACAGGCCCCCCAAACCATGATACTACCACCACCATGTCTTTACAGATGGGATAAGGTTCTTATGATGGAATGCAGTGTTTTCCCTTTCTCCAAACATGACAAGCAGCAATGTTCTTTTTGGAGAGCAGTGGCTTTCTCCTTGCAACCCTGCCATGCACACCATTGTTGTTCAGTGTTCTTTCTTCTGATGGTGGACTCATGAACATTAACATTAGCCAGTGTGAGAGAGGCCTTCAGTTTTGCTTAAAAGTTACACTGGGGTCCTTTGTGACCTTGCCAACTATTACACACCTTGCTCTTGGAATGATCTTTGTTGGTCGACCACTCCTGGGGAGGGTAACAATGGTCTTGATTTCTTCCATTTGTACACAATCTGTGTGACTGTGGATTGGTGGAGTCCAAACTTTTTTAGAGATGGTTTTGTAACCTTTTCCAGCCTGAATGAGCATCAACAACTCTTTTTCTGAGGTCCTCAGAAATCTCCTTTGTTCATGCCATGATACACTTCCACAAACGTGCTGTGAAGAGCAGACTTTGATAGATCCCTTGTTCTTTACATAAAACAGGGTGCCCACTCACACCTGATTGTCATCCCATTGATTGAAAACACCTGACTAATTTCACCTTCAAATAACTGCTAATCCTAGAGGTTCACATACTTTTGCCACTCACTAATATGTAATATTGGATCATTTTCCTCAACAAATAAATGACCAAGTATAATAATTTTGTCAAATTTTTTTAACTGTGTTCCCTTTATCTTGTTAGTCTAGGACTAACCTGATGATGTTTTCAGTCATATTTATGCAGAAATATAGAAAATTCTAAAGGGTTCACAAACTTTCAAGCACCACTGTATGACTAGACTTGATGTAACCTTGTGTGTCACTGAAACAAAAAACTGACTCATTTCTTTTTAGACAAATGCATTTTCGTTGCGTGACGCTCACCCTTTCCTTCTCCCTCCCTCCCTCCCTCCCTCCCTCCCACACACACACACACACACACACACACACACACACAAAGCTGGTGCTTCTACATTCATACATGACCATAATCAGCTCACTCCAGTGATCACTCACACACAGCATCAGTTAAAAAAAGACGGCACACATATCAGTCCTGTTCACACATTCGCAGTCTCTCTCTCTCTCTCTCTCCCTCTCTCTCTCTCTCTCTCTCACACACACACACACACACACACACACACACCAAATAAAGTATTCAGGTTCAGTCTGTCTTTCATATCAGTCATGAGCCAGTGCTAATCCTTTACACTTGCTTTAGAAAGGCAAAAAGAGATGTGAGAAGAGGATTTGTATTCAGAAACACTTTTAGCACCAAAGTGCAGCTGAGCACACAACCCTCCTATCTGTCCTGATACGAGGCTCTCTCATATCCATCTGCCCCTGCTCACCAGTAGCTACACCATCCAACCATCATTCATACCCATTAATATTTTTCCTTTAAAGCAGAATGAAGTGATGGCAAGAAAGGGCAAATAAAGGAAATGCCAAGATGGTGTGCTAAAATCAAATAACTATTTCAGAGAGCTAGAAACTACAGAATTACATCAAGCGCTTGGACCTCGAACTTAAATAACTTTACTTATATATTTTCTCTTTTTTATTCTTTTTTCCAGTGTCACCTTTTCAGGTTTGGCAGGAGCACACAAAAAGCCAAACAATTCCTTAAGTTAATGTATCGGCCAGGGACGAGTCTAAGATCAGAGCTTTAGGGGTTCTGAGCACCCTGTAAGGAACATTTTATAACCATTTATGAGGCATTATGGTTTAAAACATTTTAAGGTTTTAACATTTCTTTCAGCTTAGCAGAGACAAACGTCCATTTAAACAACAACACTCTTATTTTTAGGGGTGATGTAAGGAATTTTGTTGTGCGTCTCCCTATGTGTTTACTGTTCAGCTTGCGTGTTGACTTATGACTGCACTGCTGTTCATGCCATTCAAGTTAGAACCATGCGTTGCACTGTTACAGGAGAACCACCTGATTCAGCCAACAACTGAGGGGTTAAATGTCAAGATGTTTCCTTGGCCCATCCGTTTTGGAACTGAGCAAGCAGGTCGTGCAATGTTGTACCTTTTATGGGAACCTGGACGTTTTTAGAAACATTGTAGAAAGGCATATATTGCCTATGCTTGCCAGAATGAAGGAGATGAGCTAAAAACCTGACAACGACAGTGTGTGTGCTCCAGAGCTCAGTCAAGAGCAAGTTTCTCCACAACCCTGAATGGACAGAATGTCATGATTGAATCCAATTAGGAAAATAATTCCTAACAGGTGCTGAGCCTCAAGAGTAAGAAAGGGCTAGATATGCCTGGCTGGTACTGGCTACTCCTCTACAAAAGGTATGGCAATAAACACAGCTATTGCATGAACTTAAATTACCTGCCATGCAGGTAGACTGGGGCTGATTAGCCTGAAGGAAACTGATGACTTCTGCACAGTACTGTGCATGACAGACATGATGAACACACAATCCTCTGGACTAAATAAGCATGAACGTTTTATGCGTTATCAAGTTTGTTAAACGAGCGTCTGAATGAAACGCATTTCCTCAGAATGAGGGTCGGAGAGGGAAGAGGAACAGACAAGGTATCGCAGACGTCTCATCCATTGTTTCGTCAGACACCAAGCGGACATGACAGTTAAAAGCAGAGATAGAAAGGAAATGTCAGGATGTAGCAGGACGGTGGATCTGTAAGACAAACCGAAATCCAAAGTGAACCCAGCGTAACGAAAACACTTCCGTACCTTCAAATTCAACACATCAAACTGTCCGCTCTTGTGGCTGTGTTTTCCTCCTCGCTGCTCTCTGCGATTGGAGATGTCAGTGCGGTTTGTCTGCTTCAGACAGGAGAGAGAAGAGAGAGGACATGAAGGATGACTCTCTTGTCGGAGGATGTGCAGTAAATCTCTGCGTTGTAACAGTTCGAATTAACTATCAAAGAAAAGAGCAAAGAAGTATCCTTCAAGATTTTTTTTTTCGGGACAGGTGGCAATGTCTAACCTGTCTCTATGTCAGGACATGACAGCAGTGTGTGCATCTGAGTGAGTGTGTGTGTGTGTGTGTGTGTGTGTGTGCATGGCCTATGCGTGTGTGGACCCAGGTTATAATATATATATATATATTATATAATATATATAGATATATATATATATATATATATATATATATATATATATATATATATATATATCATTGTGAGGACAAAATTTCCCCATAATAATAGAAAGACCTTGTGCCTTTTTACGTTGTGCCGATATTTTGCTGGTTCCAACGAGGAAAGATTTTTTTTCCTTTTACAAAAATGACAACTTTTATTTGAAAACCCAAAAGAGAGAAAATGGGTAGCATGGTGGCCTCGCAGCAAAAAGGTCCTGGGTTTGATCCAAGGTGGAGTACCCTGTGTCCATGTGGGTTTATTCCGGTTTCCTCCCACAATCAAAAGACATGAATGTTAGGCTAATTGGTGTCTCTAAAATGCCCCTATTGTATGGGCGTGTGAGTGCTTGTGCGCCACGATGGATTGGTGCCCTGTCTAGGGTTGTTCCTGCCTTTTCCGCTATGCTACTGGCTAGGAACCAACTTTCCAGAGACACCGATCATGATTAAGCAGTTAAGATAACGAATGAATGAAGAAAGGAAAATGTTTTCCTTTTGTTTGCTGTAGTTAAAGTTAGGTAAAGGTTTAGCATTAAAAAGATACAGTAATCGTTATATAAATGGAAAATCCCCACAAAGATGATGAGACACAGTGTGTGTGTGTGTGTGTGTAGAGTTCATGATTGTATATCATTGTGGAAACCAAATGTCCCTTCAGGGATAGAAAGATCTGAGATTTTTTTTACCTTGTGGGGACAATTAACTGGATTTTTACAGAAACTGTACCTTGGAAAAAAACAAAAGATTCCAAATACAGTGGTGCTTGAAAGTCTATGAACCCTTTAGAATTTTCTATATTTCTGCATAAATATGATCGAAAACATCATCAGATTTTCACACAAGTCCTAAAAGTAGATGAAGAGAACCCAGTTAAACAAATGAGACAAAAATATTATACTTGGTCATTTATTTATTGAAATGATTAATCACTAAAATGATCCAATATTACATATTGGTGAGTGGCAAAAGTATGTGAACCTCTAGGATTAGCAGTTAATTGGAAGGTGAAATTAGAGTCAGGTGTTTTCAATCAATGGGATGACAATCAGGTGTGAGTGGGCACCCTGTTTTATTTAAAAAACAGGGATCTGTCAAAGTCTGCTCTTCACAACATGTCCGTGGAAGTGTATCATGACTTGAACAAAGGAGATTTCCGAGGACCTCAGAAAAAGAGTTGTTGATGCTCATCAGGCTGGAAAAGGTTACAAATCCCATCTAAAGAGAGTTTGGACTCCACCAATCCAGTCAGACAGATTGTGTACAAATGGAGGAAATTCAAGACCATTGTTACCCTCCCCAGGAGTGGTCGACCAACAAGGATCACTCCAATAGCAAGGTGTGTAATAACTGGTGAGGTCATAAAGGACCCCAGGGTAACTTCTAAAGCAATTGAAGGCCTCTGTCACATTGGCTAATGTTAATGTTCACGAGTCCATCATCAGAAGAACACTGAACAACAATCTACTTTTAGGACTTGTGAGAAAATCTGATGATGTTTTAGGTCATATTCCATGCAAAAAACAGAAAATTCTAAAGGGTTTCAGCACCACTGTAGCTCCATTAGGTTACTGAGGTTAATGTTAGAGTTAGCTTTAGGTGTAGCATTAATTAGCTACAGTAATCATTGCGTCAATGGAAAGTCCCAACCAGGATAGTTTGACTTAAGACACCACTGGGAAATAATGTCAGAGTACACGAAAGTACATTGGGGCAGCTTGGGAACTGGGGACAAAAATAGTGTTGCCAATTGAGGAACACAGCTTTTCTTTTTTTTTTTTTTTTACAGAAACTGCACCTGTTTTTAGGATACCAACATAATCAAAACATTTTACATACTTTAGGTTACTGAGGTTAAGGTATAGCATTATTAGCTACAGTAATCATTATGCCAATGGAATGTCCCCACAAAAATAGTGAGACAAACATGTGTGTGTGTAACATGCTTATATTACATTGTGGGTACCAAATGTCCCCACAAGGATAGAAAGATCTTATCTCTGACATTTGACTTTTTTTTTTTTTTACAGAAACGGCAACTTTCTTTTGAAAACCTAAAAGAGTCAAAATATTTGCTTTAGGTTACTGAGGTTAAGGTTTGGGGTAGGTCTAGCACTATTTAGGTTCAATAATGTTTACCAAGATTCTGTGTGTGGGTGTGTGTTAAATGGCCTCTACAGCTTGCATTATATTACAGGTGGCGTGACTTTAATGATGCCCAATTAATTGAAAGCATTTGAGAATAAAACTCAGCTGTAACTCTCAAGCAAGAATGAACAAGTAATCAAGCTGTGTTGGCACTTTATTGTGTCTTTAATAAAAGCAAATTAGCAAACATGCCAATCAATGGCAAGCTATAGAAGTATAGAACAGATATGGATGATCTACCAAGACATGTTCAATGTCTGAAGCTTGCTGAAACTTCATTTAATCCTCCTATGGAAGTACAAGAGAGTAAGTGTGGGACTCAGAAAGAGAGTTGTTGATGCTCATCAGGCTGGAAAAGGTTACAAAACCATCTCTAAAGAGTTTGGACTTCAAATCCACAGTCAGACAGATTGTGCACAAATAAGGGAAATTCAAGACCATTGTTACCCTCCCCAGGAGTGGTCGACCAACAAAGATCACTCCAAGAACAAGGCGTGTAATAGTTGGCGAGGTCACAAAGGAACCCAGGGTAACTTCTAAGCAACTGAAGGCCTCTCTCACATTGGCTAATGTTAATGTTCATGTGTCCACCATCAGAAGAACACTGAACAACAATGGTGTGCATGGCAGGATTGCAAAGAGAAAGCCACTGCTCTCCAAAAAGAACATTGCTGCTGGTCTGCTGTTTGCTAAAGATCACATGGAGAAGCCAGAAGGCTATTGGAAGAATGTTTTGTGAATGGATGAGACCAACATAGAACTTTTTGGTTTAGTTGCAGTTATTGCTGCACAGGGGGGTCACACCTGATACTGAAAGCAAAGATTCACATACTTTTGCCACTACTAATATCATTTGTTTAACTGGGTTCTCTTGATCTACTGTTAGGCTTTGTGTGAAAATCTGATGATGTTTTAGGTTGATTTATGAAGAAATATAGGAGGGTATCTGAATATCTGAAGGGTTCACAAACTTTCACGTCACATCATTTATTTTTGTAGTGCTTTTTACAATAGAAAAGCAAAAAAGCTTCACAGATTTATGTTTTATCACTACTTGTCCTGGTCAGGGTTGGGGATGCTGGCACAAATGTATGACAACACAGTGCACAAACATAAGCATACCCTGGATAGGGCACTATTTGATAATCCCCTGTTCATCCTTCCCTTTCTGGGCACAGTCAATTATGCCTGCATGTGATGCCCAATGGTCAGCGCAAGGTTTGACTAGTTTATTAGACCACTGTGCCACCTGGGTGCACGTCACAAATATTCATTCATTCATTGTCTTATCTGCTTATTCTAGTCAGGGTCACAGGAGAGCCAGAGCCTAGCCAGCAACACAGGGTGCAAGGCAGGATCAACCCAAGACAGGGTGCCAATCCATCGCAGGGCACATACAGTGGTGCTTGAAAGTTTGTGAACCCTTTAGAATTTTCTAGATTTCTGCATACTGTAAATATAATATAATTGAGGAAAATGATCTGATCTTACTTATTAGTAGTGGCAAAAGTATGTGAACCTTTGCCTTCAGTATCTGGTGTGACCCCCCCTGTCCAGCAATAACTGCAGCTAAACATTTCCTGTAACTGTTAATCAGTCCTGCACACCAACTTGGAGGAATGTTGGGATGTTGGTGGGTTTCCTCACATTAACTGCTTGCTTCAGGTCCTTCCACAACATTTTGATTGGATTAAGGTCAGGACTTTGGCTTGGTCATTCCAAAACATTAACTTTATTCTTCTTTAACCATTCTTTGGTAGAAGAATGTGTGCTTAGGGTCGTTGTCTTGCTGCATGACCCACCTTCTTTTGAGATTCAGTTCATGGACAGATGTCATGACATTTTTCTGTAGAATTCTCTGATATCATTCAGAATTCATTGTTCCATCAATGATGGCAAGCTGTCCTGGCCCAGATGCAGCAAAACAGGCCCAAACCGTGATACTACCACCACCATGTTTCAAAGATGGGATAAGGTTCTTATGCTGGAATGCAGTGTTTTCCTTTCTCCAAACATAACACTTTTCTTTTAAAGCAAAAACTTCTATTTTGGTCTCATCCATCCACAAAACATCCTTTCAATAGCCTTCTGGCTTGTCCACGTGATCTTTAGCAAACTGCAGACGGGCAGCAATATCCTTTTTAAAGAGCAGTGGCTTTCTGCCTGCAACCCATTGTTGTTCAGTGTTCTTCTGATGGTGGACTCATGAACATTAACATTTAGCCAATGTGAGAGAGACCTTCAGTTGCTTAGAAGTTACCCTGAGGTACTTTGCCAATTATTACACGACTTGCTCTTGGAGTGATCTTTGTTTTAGGTCAGATTTATGCAGAAATATAGAAAATTCTAAAGGGTCCACAAACTTTGAAGCACCACTGTATCATAGACTCTGCTATTATACAGTATAGACCACTCTACCAAACACTTGTTAAAGTCCTCAGTTCGGATCATATCCCCATTGTAACTCAGGGAGCACCTGTACAATACAACTCCATTAACGTGTACAGTATAATACCTTATACAGTGTGGATCTTCTGGGGGTCTGGAATGGATTAATTAAATTTACATTACTCGGTATGGGCAAAATTAGCTTGGTACTTGTCCTGATCCAAGGTACCACTGTATATGCTAGGCACAGCCAGCTGTCAATGAACAGCTTGCTATGGAAGCCAAAAAGGGTCAGAGAAGAACCTTGTAGCACAATATGGCTCTCCAGCACACATCATAATACACAAAATTAATACACCGAGCTACTGTATTGAATGGTTCTTCCGTTTGGATCTACTTTTCTAAAGACAGTCGCTGTACATCCAGAGCTGCTTTGCTCATGATCTAGAGACCATTTTGCAGTTTCAGTTCTTCAAAGTTACGACGTTTCTTAAAGCATTTCTTATGCGCGCACACACACTGCTCCTGCATTCTCACACTCATAATCAGCTCACTGCAGTACAGAGATAATTCAGGCACAACACCAACTGAAAAGAGCAGAAAGCACATTTTAAGCTGTCTCTCGCACAGCGTTGTGTAGTTGGATTGTGCCATTCGGGAGCTTGTGCTAATCCTCTGCTGGCTCCATAGCATGTACATATACACTGATGAGCCAAAACATTATAACCACCCACAGATAGAATAACAATTAATGTTCGTTATCCCATTACGACTCCGCATGGCAAGGTCTGGGATATATTACACGGTAAATGAACTGTTGGTTCTCATAGTCATGGTACGAGGCTAAGAGGAGAAATGGACACAAAGACATGAGTGACTTTGACTAAGGCCGAATCATCAAACAGAAGGCTGTTTGAAATCAGCAGGATGCACTTTGAGAATTACACAATGGGTTGGAGAGAGTGTGATGCTCTGAGCGTGCACACTGTTGTATTTAATGAACAGGGAGCAACCAACATGTTCGCGGAAGTGTATCATGGCACAAACGAAGGAGATTTCTGAAAACATCCGAACTGACCAACAAAGATCACACCAAGAGCAAGGCGTTTAATAGTCTGCGAGATGACAAAGGACACACACACACACACAGCTCTGTAAACTACCTAGTCTCTGTGGTTGGATTTGTGTGCATGTGTGTGTGTGTGTCTGAGTGAAACCAGCACCCAATGAAGTGAGCATAATTTCTCTCATTATCTGCTCTCTCAGCTCTGTGTTACAGTGAATTAGCGTCAGATTCCTGCAGCTGTGTTTCTTGCACACTGATCAGTGTGGACAGTTCTGTGGTAAACTCTCGCAACTCATTGTGTTTGTCTCGAATCGAATGTATGTTTATGGGCACTTCCCAATAGCATCATGATTACTACATTTACATACTTACATATTTAAATATTATACTTGGTCATTTATTTATTGAGGAAAATGATCCAATATTACATATTAGGGAGTGGCAAAAGTATGTGAACCTTTGCTTACAGTATCTCGTGTGACCCCCCTGTGCAGCAATAACTGTAACTAAATGTTTGGAGGAACTTTAGCCCATTCCTCCATACAGAACAGCTTCAACTTTGGGATGTTTTCTCACATTAGCTGCTCACTTCAGCTCCTTCCACAACATTTACATTGCATTAAGGTCAGGACTTTGACTTGGCCATTCCAAAACATGAACTTTATTCTTCTTTAGCCATTCTTTGGTAGAACGACTTGTGTGCTTAGGGTCGTTGTCTTGCTGCATGACCCACCTTCTCTTGAGATTCAGTTCATGGACAGATGTCCTGACATTTCCTTTAGAATTCTCTGATATAATTCAGAATTCATCGTTCCATCAATGATGGCAAGCTGTCCTGGCCCAGATGCAGCAAAACAGGCCCAAACCATGATACTACCACCACCATGTTTCACAGATGGGATAAGGCTCTTATGCTGGAATGCAGTGTTTTCCTTTCTCCAAACATAACACTATTTTTTAAACCACGAAGTTGTATTTTGGTCTCGTCCATCCACAAAACATTCTTCCAATAGCTTTTTGGCTTGTCCACATGATCTTTAGCAAACTGCAGATGAGCAGCAATGTTCTTTTTGGAGAGCAGTGGCTTTCTCCTTGCAACCCTGCCATCCACACCATTGTTGTTCAGTGTTCTTCTGATGGTGGACTCATGAACATTAACATTAGCCAATGTGAGAGAGGCTTTCAGTTGCTTAGAAGTTACCCTGGGGTCCTTTGTGACCTCGCCAACTATTACACGCCTTGCTCTTGGAGTGATCTTTGTTGGTCGACCACTCCTGGGGAGGGTAACAATGGTGTTGAATTTCCTCCATTTGTACACAATCTGTGTGACTGCGGACTGGTGGTGTCCAAACTCTTTAGAGATGGTTTTGTAACCTTTTTCAGCCATCAACAACTCTTTTTCTGAGGTCCTCAGAAATCTCTGTTGTTCATGGCATGACACACTTCCACAAACATGTTTTGTAGAGCAGACTTTGATAGATCCCTGTTCTTTAAATAAAACAGGTTGCCCATTCACACCTGACTCTAATTTCACCTTCAAATAAACTGCTAATCCTAGAGGTTCACATACTTTTGCCACTCACTAATATGTAATATTGATCATTTTCCTCAATAAATAAATGACTGAGTATAATATTTTTGTCTCATTTCTTTAACTGCGTTCTCTAGATCTACTTTTAGGACTTGTGTGGAAATCTGATGACGTTTTAGGTCATATTTTATGCAGAAATATAGAAAATTCTAAAAGGTTTACAAACTTTCAAGCACCACTGTATATCTACCCTAACCTTAATCTCAGTAACCAGAAAGAAAACTTTCCACTCTTTCTGTTTTTTTTTTTTTTTTTTTTAATAGTACTAGTTAAATAAATAAATAAATAAATAAATAACAATCCATCCATAAATCCAAATAGAGAAATCACCCAATACTGAGCCACTCTGGTTTGTGTTAGATTAAAATTGCGCTCTTATGCATATCATAATCTCTGTCCTGTCTGCAAGCAAGCTGCTGAAATCTGTAATTCCCTGTACAGAACATTTTGTGACAGCCTCAGCAGTAGTGTAACTCCTGTGTTTGCACAGAATGGGATAATTTGTTCTGTCCTTGCTGATATGTCCAGACACACACACACACACACACACACACACTTTAAATTTCCTGATGTACCAGTACACTGGTCTTGTGTTCTGAAGCCACAAGACTGCATTAGTAGATGACATCTCCAAATTATTTAGGGTTGCAACATTTCCATTATTGCAGTATAAAAAAAGATCTGAAAAAGTCAAGATTTACAGATGTGACTTATTTTGTCAGGTGACCTTATAGCCACCCT
Source organism: Ancistrus triradiatus (assembly GCA_025084515.1). Classification (NCBI taxonomy): domain Eukaryota; kingdom Metazoa; phylum Chordata; class Actinopteri; order Siluriformes; family Loricariidae; genus Ancistrus; species Ancistrus triradiatus. The sequence goes on from JAJAGP010000128.1 coordinate 132,846, forward strand.
GTTTTTTCTTAGTGGCTAACACTCTGCGTCTATAAAGAGCAAGCCGCTATTAATTATGTGGTTTACCAGCACTGTGGGAATTATAGTAATGACTTTATAGTCACACAAATGTGCCTTCACAGCACGCTAAACTGGTGCAATTTGGGCACATAAAGTAAGCACTCAGTCTCATAGTGAGTCCCAGAAAAGGACCACTTTGATGCATAGTATACAAGAGAAATTATTAAATCTGTCTACTTTAAGTAGTACTTTTAATAAGACATGACATGGATTTTCTCACCTCACAACCACACGGGGCAGAGTTCATCAAAATCTTAGGCCACCACTATATTAGATATAAAATTGTCTTAGGTGTTATTAACATATATAATCATTTCTCACTATTTATTAGAACACAACCAGACAATGCAGGACTTTATGGACTATTAAAAAACAGAGGAAAAAAAGCTTCTATACGCTACAGTGGCAAGTATTTAGTGTGATCTCCCCTTACACTTGAGCAGAATTGGCCAATCTCAGCAAACATTTTGTTGCTCTTCATATGTGCAACAGGACTGGGTGTTCACAGAATTAGAAAATGCATAAAATGTAACCACTTGGGATCCACTCAGCACATTCTAATGTCAAGTCAAGTCAAGTCAGATTTATTTATATAGCGCTTTTTACAATGGAGCATTGTCTCAAAGCAATTTTACAAGTTTAGATTATCTCCTAATAACTACGTCCAATCCCAAATTGAGCAAGCCTAGGGCGACAGTGGCAAGGACAGTGGAATAATGCTTGACCAAAAAATGTATTTACACAATAAACAAATAACATCTAAAATAAGTTTGGTAACAGGATATTGCGCTGAGATTGACCTTCTCAGTCATAGTTATAATATCATAAAATGTACAGGAAACAATAAGAGAGAACTTATTTTTGGCCTTTCCATGGTCTTCAGAAGGTCCAGATGATACAATTTCCTACTGAACATGTGATATGTTCCATAATTTCCAGAAGTGGGAATATGTTCTTGGTGACAGGACTGAGTGAAAACCTGGGGACATGATTAAAATGTGTATTTTAAGTTCAAATACTATGGATTCCTTAAGAAAAAAATACGACATAGATGGGAAACAGAGTGACACAACAATGCAAAAAAAAAAAAAAAGATTTCTGTAGGATTTTAATTATTATATTTAATTGTAAATTGTAATGTTAGACACCAGCTAACACATATTTCAGTGTTCTAGGTTGTTTTTAGTGATGTTTTAAATTAAATACATTAACTCTACAATTGCGTCACTGTTCAAGACACTTTGCTTAATAATATTAATAATTAAATGTTTTTTTTACAGTTAATTATATTAATTATCTATACACGTAATGTTCTGGTGACAGAAATGCCCCCTATTTGGTGGAATGGCTCAGCAGCATCTGGCAGCTTCATCGGGATGCCAAGTTGACCATTATATACTTTAAAGAAGCTTGATCAAGAATGGTCTTTTTGGAATGGTAGCAGCCAACAAATCACTTTTTCAGAAAGGGAACAGGGTGAAATGGCTAAGATATGCTACATCTCACAAAGACTGGAATGAAGATCAGTGGAAAAGAGTATTATGGACTGACAAATTTCTCTCAGGGAGAGCATGCCAAACAGGGCAATTCCAGTTCCATTAATCACCACTAGGTGTGTCTTTTGGTCGATCATCATATTGCCCTAGAGTATGCTCATAATCATACATTACCAACGCAAATCTGCACTCCTCTTATGCGACAGATTTCATTATGAATGTGACATTTAAATGCAGTTGAGGAGAGATGCTCTGGAGATCATTACTCCATAAGCAGTTTGGAGCAATTACATCAGAAGATTCAATTAAAATCTCCAAATTAAACAGGTGGTGTTGCACTTTTTCACCTGGAAAGTGAAATGAGTCCAATATCTCATGATTGAGGAAATAAGAAAAGATCAGTTTTACTGCACCCTGATTATATCGCCCCCACTCTCAGTTTAAAGACCACTTGAATTGGTTAAGTGCTGTTAGACTGATCCCACTGTCACAAGTTCTCTTTCTATATATAGCCTGTTTTTGTACCTAAACAGTTCTAGGGATCATTTTGGAGGAACAAACCACCCACAAAGCATCCCTGGGAACTACATTTGTTCCAGGGCTGAGGTCTCTAGGCTTGGAGCCATCTGGAATGGATCACCACACAGTTGAAACATGTACTGTGGTCAGGCTACTCAGTATTCTCGATATTTTTTGGAAGAAATGCAAGTCATGTGCTCCAGACCAAAGATGAAAAGGAAAAATTAGACTTTTATCAGCAACAAGTTCAAAGCCAGGGTTTGTCATGGCATGGGGTTGTGTCAGTGCCCATGCCAAAGGTAATTTACAGTTCTGTGATGGTAGAATTATTGCAGAAAAGTACATTTACAGCATTTAGCAGACACCTTTTATCCAGAGCGACTTACAATTGATACAATCTTACAATCCAAGCAATTGTGGGTTAAGGGCCTTGCTCAAGGACCCAACAGTGGCAGCTTGGCGGAGGTGGGATTTGAACCCTGGACCTTTTGGTCCATAGTCCAGCACCTTACCCACTAGGCTACCACAGGCCCCTACATTGGGATCTTAAAGCAGCCTTTAAGACAGCATCTTTTCCTGAGATGGCCTGTCTGCAGTCCTGGCTTGTCCCAAATAGAGAATGGAGAATTTTGAAGCAATAAATGCATGGAACAGTGATGAACCTTCCCAGGGGTGGCCAGTCAACCAGAATTACCCCAAGAGCGCAGCGACCCATCCAAGAGGTCACAAAAGACCCCACAACAACATCCAAAGAACTGCAGGCCTCACTTGCCTCAATTAAGGTCAGTGTTTCATGCCTCCACCATAAGAAAGAGACTGGGCAAAAATTGCTTGCATGGCAGAGTTCCAAGACGAAAACCACTGCTGAGCAAAAAGAACATTAAAGCTCATCTCAATTTTTCCAGAACACATCTTGATGATCCTCAAGATTTTTACGAAAACATTCTGTGGACTGACGAGACAAAAGTTAAACTCTTTGGAAGATGTGTCCCCCATTACATCTGGCATAAAAGTAACACTGCATTCAGAAAAAGAACATTATAGCAGCAGTAAAATATGGTGGTGGTAGTGTGATGGTCTGGGGCTGTTTTGCTGCTTCAGGACCTGGAAGACTTGCTGTGATAAATGGAACTATGAATTCTGCTGTCTATCAAAAAAACTTGAAGGAGAATGTCCGGCCATCTGTTTGTGACCTCAAGCTGAAACTAACTTGGGTTCTGCAGCAGGACAATGATCCAAAACACACCAGCAAGTCCACCTCTGAATGGTTGAAGAAAAACAAAATGAAGGCTTTGGAGTGGCCTAGTCAAAGTCCTGAGCTGAATTCTATTGAGATGCTGTGGCATGACCTTAAAAAGGCCGTTCTTGCTGAAAACCCTCCAATGTGGCTGAATTACAACAATTCTGCAAAGATGAGTGGCCAAAATTCCTCCACAATGCTGTAAAAGACTCATTGCAAGTTATCGTAAATGCTTGGTTGCAGTTGTTGCTGCTAAGGGCGGCCCAACCAGTTATTAGGTTAGGGGCAGTCACTTTTTCCACACAGGGCCATGTAGGTTTGGATTTTTTTTCTCCCTTAATAATAAACACCTTCATTTAAAAACTGCATTTTGTGGTTACTTGTGTTGTCTTTGACTAATATTTAAATTGGTTTGATGTTCTGAAACACATAAGCGTGACAAACACGCAAAAAAATAGAAAATCAGGAAGGGGCAAACAATTTTTCACACCACTGTACCTTGGGTTCATACTGTCTGTAATTAAATAAAAGTAAAAGTCTGATTTTTTTGTATATTTATTTATTTATTTGGCAAGATAACGAAACCCCAATTTAGAGATAGTTATACATGGAGTGTGTGTCTGTGGTTGATGCTGCACTGTCTGTGAACACAGCGGGAAGATAAACACACATGATGTTAACTGGCTGAGCCCCAAAGGGGTTTTTATTTGCTGTCAGTGATAGAGTGAAAGGGACAGAGAAAGATCTGGGGCAATGCTGGTGTGTCCTTTATGAGTGCAGAGACTTCAAACGGGGTGCGCTGGTGCTCAAGACGGGTGACAAGTCAGTGTGAACTGATTGCTTAAGGAGACTGCTTGAAGGAGGGAGAGCACAAACACTTAGCAGATGGTTTAATGCCTTCAGGTGTATTCGTGTGTTTTTAGATGAATAGCTGGTTGCTTTTTATTCTTCTCTAAATTATTGAGAAATGTGCGTGTGCTTATCACTGCCGTTCTGCTTGCTGTCTGTGGTTCTGAACTTACAATGCACCTTCCTGTGGGTAGTGCTTCCCTGCAGTGATACAGGTCATACAATTTGCAGTATGCATACAGAGACAGATAGAGAGAGAGAAAACAATGCAATTATTCTGATTTTCCAGCTTTTAACCAGATAGAAGACTAAAGTAATCAATGATTATGCAAGATGCAACAAGCTATAATAATAAAAAAAGTATTTTAAAAAAGTACATTCACTTTAACGTCCAAGGTCTTCAGAATTATAATAGGAAACAAAAATGTCTCATATACATATAATTCATGTTTGAATGACAGTAAAATAGTAAGAGTGAAAAAGAGTGAAAAATGCTTTAACTTTCTCAAAAATCGACAGTGCGCCTTAAAATGCGGTGTGTCTAATGTATGAATTAATTCTGGTTGTGCTTTCTGACCTAGAACCGATTGTAGATGGTACACGGCGCTGATAAATCTGTCAAAATGTTTTAGCACGGTCTGGGTAAGTTACGAAGCTTATGGCAACCGTAGTGCGCAGCATAGCGGAGTAATACGGTATGTGCTTCAGCATTAGGGTACGTGCATTCATTCATTCATTTTCGAAGCAGATTTCAAACTCAACGCCATCAGTCACGCAGTACAACATGGACATAGAGCAGCTGTGAGAGAATTCAACATTAACCAATCAATGGTACGGAAGTGGAGGAAGCAAGAAGACGCCCTGCGCCAGGTGAAGACCAAACTGAGCTTCCGACGGAACTTAAGAGTTTTGTTTCATTTCATGTGTCTTATAACCCGGTGCGCTTTATGTATGAAAATATACCCGTTAGCAGCCGATCATTGATATCGCGCCTTATACCCCTTATAACCATGTGCTTTATGGCCCGAAAAATACGGTAATGTGGTCATTAAATGTCACACACCTGTAAAAGCAGTTTAATAACATGTAATTATCAAATATTAATATTTTAAAATTGCCATATAATTAAAACATATTCAGTGTGATATAGTAGCCAAGTGGTTAGCACGGTCACCTCAGAGATTCCCCAGTTTTCCCCAAGATTCTGTCTGCGTGGAATTTGCATGTTCTCCCCATGTCTGCGTGGTACCCGGAGGGTAGTTTTGACTAGGGGTGTCTAGAGGCTAGTCCTCTGGGAGAATAAAAATAACCCAAAAAGGTCTGCATTATGAAACTGGCATAAAAATTGAAAACATACAACTACTGGAGAAATAGCCATATACAGTGCCTTGCAAAAGTATTCAGCCCCCTTGAACTTTTCAACCTTTTGCCACATTTCAGGCTTTAAACATAAAGATATGAAATTGTAATTTTTTTGTGAAGAATCAACAACAGGTGGGACACAATCGTGAAGTGGAACAAAATTTAGTGGATATTTGAAACTTTTTTTAGAAATAAAAAACTGAAAAGTGGGGCGTGCAAAATTACACCATGTAACAATTTTCAAAAGATTTTTTGATCCCAGTTGTTAAGTGTGTTTTCCTGATTGTTTGTACCCTAAATGAATAGAAAAAAGTTATTATTCCCTGTAAACTTTGCTTTTGTGGTCAGCATAATGATATTATGAAATTGATCTATTTTTAAGGATATTCGCCATATTTCAAGATACTTAAGAAGCTTCTGGAATTGTGAGAACTATCAAGAAGTTTCTAGAACTGTCCAGAATTATCTAGAACTTTCTGGGACTGTACAGAATTGTAGGTAGCTGTATAACTACAGTTATATAGGGCCACTATAGCCCTTCCTGAGAGACGGAGAGACATGATCTAATTGATTGGGATTGCATAGTAAGTGGGCAACAGCCATCACAGACAAAGGGGAACTGACCTAGACAGACGGGTGTGAATTCATTCTCTATTCAGATTCTGATAACGACAGTATTCACACTTCAGCCCACACCCATTACAGGAGGAGCTTAGGAAGGACCACTACTTTCAAATGTATATATTGTGTGTTACTCTGCTACCGGGTGATCAGTCTTTGTCTGCTGAGTCCTCAGTACACTCTTGTGCTTTGATACTGCATGGAATAAAGATTGACCATTTTTATCGAGTTTGGAGAGACATCCTTTTTCCTTACAGTACACAGCAACTTAGTTCATTTAGATGGCATCAAGAGGTTGCATACATCCAGCAGACGCGTTTTGCTATGTATGTGGCCATTTTATAAAGACAAGAGCGAAAAAGTACTGTGGAAGCATCTGCTAAGATGTGTGAGGCCTACAAAGCATACTTCGGCATGCCTGTTGGTGACCTGTTTCTATAATAAAAATTCATAATTTTCATTGCCGTGGTCACAAAAGTGAAGTTTATGATGAATGTAAGCAATTTTTAATTTGTTTTAGACATAAGCAATTGGAATATAACATTAAAAAGCTGGGAACAAAACTTGTGTTACATATGTTATTCGGCCCCCCCTTGCGTTAATACTTTGTAGCGCCATCTTTTGCTGCGATTACAGCTGCAAGTCGCTTGGGGTATGTCTCTATCAGTTTTGCACACATCGAGAGAATGAAATTTTTGCCCATTCTTCCTTGCAAAACAGCTCGAGCTCAGTGATGTTTGGATGGAGAGCGTTTTGGTGAACAGCAGTTTTCAGCTCTTTCCACAGATTCTCGATTGGATTCAGGGGTCTGGACTTTGACTTGCCATTCTAACACCTGGATACGTTTATTTGTGAAACCACTCCATTGTAGATTTTGCTTTTATGTTTTCGATCATTGTCTTGTTGGAAGATAAAATCTCCGTCCCAGTCTCAGGTCTTTTGTAGACTCCAACAGGTTTTCTTCCAGAATGGTCCTGTATTTGGCTCCATCCATCTTCCCATCAATTTTAAACCATTTTCCCTGTCCCTGCTGAAGAAAAGCAGGCCCAAAACACCAATGATGCTGCCAGCCCAAACCATGATTGCCTGCCACCACCATGTTTGACAGTGGGGATGGTGCGTTCAGGTTGATGAGCTGTTTTGCTTTTATGCCAAAACATAACATTTTGCATTGTGGGCCCAAAAGTTCGTCTGACCAGAGCACCTTCTTCCACAGTTTGGTGTGTCTCCCAGGTGGCTTGTGGCAAACTTTTTATGGAGATCTTTGAGAAATGGCTTTCTTTCTTGCCACTCTTCCATAAAGGCCAGATTTGTGCAGTGTTACGACTGATTGTTGTCCTATGGACAGAGTCTCCCACCTCAGCTGTAGATCTCTGCAGTTCATCCAGAGTGATCATGGGCCTCTTGGCTGCATCTCTGATCAGTCTTCTCCTTGTTTGAGCTGAAGGTTTAGATTGACGGGCCGGGTCTTGGTAGATTTTGCAGTAGTCTGATACTCCTTCCATTGCAATATGATCGCTTACACAGTGCTCCTTGAGATGTTTAAAGCTTGGGGAATCTTTTGTATCCAAAATCCGGCTTTAAACTTCTCCACAACAGTATCTCGGACCTGCCTAGTGTGGTTCCTTGGTCTTCATGATGCTCTCTGCGCTTTAAAACAGAACTCTGAGACTATCACAGAGCATGTGCCATTTATACGGAGACTTGATTACACACAGGTGGATTCTATTTATCATCATCAGTCATTTAGGTCAACATTGGATCATTCAGAGATCCTCACTGAACTTCTGGAGTGAGTTTGCTGCACTGAAAGTAAAGGGGCCCGAATAATTTTGCACGCCCCACTTTTCAGTTTTTTATTTCTAAAAAAAGTTTAAAATATCCACTTCACGATTGTGTCCCACTTGTTGTTGATTCTTCACAAAAAATTACAATTTCATATCTTTATGTTTAAAGCCTGAAATGTGGCAAAACGTTGAAAAGTTCAAGGGGGCCGAATACTTTTGTAAGGCACTGTAGCACCTATAGTTCCCTAAAACAGGTCTAATGACATCCATGGATAAGAGAAAACACAAAACTCTGACTCCTAACCTCATCTAGCCTCCTTTTTATGGAGCAGAAATACAGAGGCAGTTTAGTTTTACTTACTGATTTTAGATAGAAATGGAAAGTTTTTGTTTTATGTACTACCCAGTTTCGTTCAGTGAAAATGAATATTACATTTGAGTAGAACCTTGTGTTACATAAAATTCAGTGAAGGTGAGCTCAATGATCCATATCCTGCAGCTCTATCCAAGACGAGTAATGATAAAACCACAAACTCCTATTAATAATAATGAAGTTTGGAATTGTGGAATAAAATACAAATTATGAGATTTTTAGTGTATGAGCCATGACGCCATTTTCATAACTACAGCTGCTCAAGGGCAATCTGTAACTCACACATACACACACTGTGCAGGCCTGAATTATAACCTTAAATCAGACACAGTTGGGACGGTATGGAAAATGCAAAAAAATAATAAATGCAGTGTTTCTTTTTCATTTATTTCACTGCAGAGAGTATGAACCCAAGATATTTCAGTTTTTGTCTGGTTAATTTCATTTGTTAATAAACATCCATTCCTGCATACCAGACCTGAATAGCAAGTTGGGATGGGAAAACATTTACCACTTTATAATATTCCAATTCCTTCTAACAACACTGAATGGATGTTTAACCAAACGATGAACTGTTTCAGGTGCCATTTGATCCCATTCTTCCTGCAGGAATCAATATTGATTCATCTGACCACAACGCCGGATTCCACTGTGTGATGGTCCATCCCAGATGCCCCCGAGATTTGCCAAAATAATCTCTTGTCCCTGTAGTAATGTCAGCTATTGATGAATGATGGTTTTTGATGCAGTGCCGTTTGAGGTGGTGTGCTTTAGACCTTCAGTCACTGCTCTGAATTCATGTCTGGCCATGAAAATAAAATTCATGATTCATGATCCTAAAATCTGCTTGTGTGCTAATACTGGATCCATAGGTACACACCCAAACATACCATCCAAAAACATGGATGCTAGTATGGTGTTTGCTGCTACAACATCCTCTCTCTTAATAAGGCTTTCCACTAGATTTTGGAACAGAACTGTGAGATTGGGCTCTGATGTTGGACAATAAGCACCGGCTCCCAGGTGGCATTCCAGTACAAAGGTGCCTAATAGAGTAATGCTCAAGGCTCTGTGAAAGTCAGACAAATTCTTTATCAAAATTGGCAAACCATGTCTTTAAGGACTTTATTTTAGAAGAGCAGGGCAGTCAGCTGAGCAACTGATTTAATGGGGAGGTGAAAACTTGGGAAAGAGTTATATTGAGAGTCACTGAGATGTTCAGTACCACCCATTGCAGTGCTACTGCTGGTCTGTGGAGTTTTCAGGCCTGTAGGCTTCCTATTATGAAGTTGTTTTGTTAATGTGGATAAAATGACAAAGCATTCAGTATAACCCTGCTGATCCTGGTCAGTGTCACAAGGAATGGCTTAACAGACAGAAGTACATCCTGGACATGGGGCCAGTCCATTACATACTAAGGGACCACGTTCACGTTGCAATCCACTTATCTAAAATACGGTACAGTGGAACCTTGGAATTCAAACTTAATTGGTTCCAGTACGACATCATCAAGTAATCCTCCATGACAAAGTGACAGCCTAAAGAAATCCTGTAGTTCACAAAGAAATGTCACAGATGTCAATCCATGTGTGATCCACCTGCACACACACATACAGAATATATACTGGCTACTATCTGTAAGGGTGTTTTCTCTTGGCTACTAATCCTGACTGTAACCTCAAATCCAAATGCTTAAAATGATCTTGTACAACCGCCATCATGAGGAAATATGGCCTATTCAAAGTGATACATCCATGCAGAGGATTTCAGAAGTTAGGCTACCATATTTAGAAGCTACTGAATGAGGTAGTGTATGATTATGTCAATTTCTCGGAAAAGGAAGACTTACATCTCATGATTATAATGCTACATGACTATAAGCCATTTTTATGGAAATGGACACCACCATACATTATAGTCACGCAAGAGTTTAGATACTTTGCATACATTGTTTTATTTTAAACAAATCTATTAATTAAAATACAATATGAAAACTTTTAGTACTGTACTATACTAGAATTCTTATCTTTGAATCTTTTATACAATTTTAAACACTTACCCATAATGAAAATGAAAGGAACATTACCATATTTTTTGCCTTCAGGACTGCGATTCACTTTTCAGTCAGCAGGTGTCGCAACGGTTTACTCGTACAAGTTGTCTGTCATTCAGACAGATTTTTATTTCCTATACTTCATAAGACCTCAGAGGTTAAAGCGAATGGACGTTGATTGGATGGACTTTAAAGGGCGCATACCTGTACATCTGGAAACATCTGGTGTCCAGATAGTGGAGGAACCCAACTGGGGCCCAGAATACCCCTCAGGAAATTCAGTGCTCAGCTCCTTAGCAAGCCCAGATCATATTCTGTCTGGTGTGAGATAAGGTTTGAGTTTCATTTTGAATTGTGAGTTTCAATGAGTTTTAAACCACATCAGTGCTACTGTTGGACTGAGAACAGTCCACCTACCAAAAATGTCCAGCCACCAGCATCCTGTAGGCAGCATTGTGTGCAAGTGCCGATGAAGGATTAGAGGATGATTAACACTGTGCAACAACAGATGAGTTACTGTCTCTGATTTTACATCTACAAGGTGGGGCAGTATGGTACATGTCTAATAGAGTGATCCTGATCATTAAAGAACAGAATAAGAGAGACAAAAAGTATATAGAGAAATAGATGGACTGTGTATCTGATGAAGTGATTGGTGAGGGTATATGGTATACAAATAAATATAAGCAGACTCTTTACTTAAATCTAACAACATAAAACTTGACATGTTCAAAAGTTTGGCCACCTTCCTAAGTGAGCCACTAGTGTTTGTGAAAGGTCTCAGAACTTTGTAGAGGTGTCATAATGACTTTTGTTCCTTGAATACATTTCATTAATCAACACGGTCTTTGACCAGGGGTGCCCAAACAGAGTGGATCCATCTGTCCACAATATCCGTCTGTCTTCCTGTTTGTCCAAGAGTTTCTTGAGCTCCTACAGTAGCATTACATCACACAGCAGTAATCAGCGCTCAGCCAGGTGTTCAGTCTCTCTGTCTTTCGCTCTCTCTCTTCCCTTATGTGCTCGTGTGGATGGAATCATTTTCCCCATCTGTGTTAGACCAGCTTATTTCATTGTGTTTCCATCACCATAGTGCTGCTGTGCTTATATGTGTGTGTCTGTTTCCTAATTAAAAACTTTTTCTTGACACGTGTGCTAACTTTGGCCTCCCAAGAGCTCATAATGCACAGATCTCTGTACAGAACCACACACCATCATTCGCAGAGGATAAACAGGACACAACACACACCCACTCGCACACTATCCCTTGTGTGCAATTACTCTTTCCCAGCTATTTACTTCTCTGGGTGGTGCGAAGAGTTTGAAGGTTTGCAGGTAAACAGGAAACAAGCAGTCATGAGGTGTGACGAACAGTAACACACACGCCAACACACACCTGCACTCTTGTCACCTGAAGTTCTTTATGAGTTAGTTAGCTGAAGTATCCATCAGTATCCATGAAAGGGTTGGAGGAGCAAAGATGGGCAGAGGCTCTCCAGTTTATCAACAGATGTGTGAGAAAATTATTGAAATGTTTTCAAATAAAGTTCTTCAAAGAAAATTGGAAGGGATTTACATGTTTCTCGCTCTGCAGTGCATAATATCATTAACCGCTCCAAGGAATCTGATGGAATTTCAGTGCATAAAGGGCAAAGGCCCAAGCCTAAACTGAAGAGGCCTGATCTCCAATCCCTCACAAGGCATTGCATCAACTGTCATTCATCAATAGCTGATAGAACCACATGGGCACATGGTCACTTCAGCAAATTTGTCAAGAACTACAATAAGGAGCTACATTCACAAATGTCCAGAAGCAGCGTCGCTTCACTGATCTCTGGGGCATCTGGAATAGACCAGCACACAGTGGAAGTGTTTATTGTGGTCAGATCTGTACTCCAGATGTTTTTTGAAAGAAATTAAATGTGCTCTGCACCAAAGTTTAAAAATACTACCCAGACTGTTATCAGCAAAGAGTCTAAAAGTCAAGGTCTGTCATGGTATGGGGTTGTGTCAGTGGCCTTGGCAAAGAACATATACACTTAATGCAGACAAGTACACTGAGATTTTAGGGAGATACCTTTTCCAGGGATGTCCATGCATTTTTCAACCAGACATATCAGAAAAAGTTAGGACTGAAATATGTAAATCCTTTTCAGTCTTTCTTTAAGGAACATTGTTTTTAAACATCTGAATAATTTTCTTACACATTTGTTAATAGACTGGAGATCCTCTGCCCACATTTGTTCCTCCAAGACTCAACCTTTCCTGGATGCTGCTTTGCTGTTAATCACCGGTGTGTTTGAAATCACATCATTAATTATTTCATTTTTAACCTTATTACTAGCCCTAAATTATCCCTGTTCCAATTTTTCCAGAATGTGTTGCAGGTCTATAATGCAGGAATGGATGTCTATTAACAAATGAAATGAAATTGACCACAAAAAACCTGAAATATCTTGGGTTCATACTATCTGCAAAGAAAAAAAAGTCAAAGGAAATAATATAAGGAACGCTGGATATTTTTTTTATTTGCATTTTCCATACTATCCCAACTTTTTCTGATTTGGGGTTGTGTATGTATATAAACATTTATTTGGCCTGGTGAAAAAAGGTCACCACTTGGATTTAACTAAACAAATAGGTAAGAGCCTCCCACTGGATAATTACTGCATTGGTGCTCATGTTTCATCTGGCAACAAGTTATTTAACCTTAACTGCTGCAGTGAGTAGCTTCTCATTTGTTAAACAACCATGTCGAAAAACACATCCTGTGGTTGTGGAAAAGATGCTAATCTGTTTCAGAAGGGTCAAATCATTGGCATGCATCAAGCAGAGAAAACATCTAAGGAGATTGCTGAAACTACTAAAATCGGATTAAGAACTGTTCAACGCATTATTAAAAACTGAAAGGACAGTGGGGAAACATCATCTTCGAGGAAGGAATGTGATCGGGAAAAAATCTTGAAGGATCATGATCGGCAATCACTTAAACTTTTAGTGAAATGAAGTCAGAAAAACAATAGTAGAACTCAGGGATATGTTTAATAGTGAAAGCAAGAGCATTTCCACACGCACAATGTGAAGGGAGCTCTAGGGATTGGGACTTAACAGCTGTGTAGCCTTAAGAAAACCACTTGTCAGTGAGGCTAACCAGCAAAAACAGCTTCAATTTGCTAGGGAGCATAAAGATTGGACTCTGGAACAGGGTAAATCTGGACTCCTCAGACCACATGACATTTTTCCACTGCAGAGTGATGGGCACATCAAGGTAAGAAGAGAGGTGGCTGAAGTGATGCACCAATCATGCCTTAACCCAAAATTGCTTGGATTGTAAAATTGTATCAATTGTAAGTCGCTCTGGATAAGGGCATCTGCTAAATGCTGTAAATGTAAATGTAAAAAGGTGCCAGGAGAGCTTCTTAAAGAAGTTGTTACAGGTCTGTGAGAGCCAGAAATCTTGCGTTTTTGTGGCTGACCAAATACTTATTTTCCACCATGATTTATAATTAAATTCTTTAAAAATCCTACAATGTGATTTCCTGGATTTTTTTTCTCATTTTGTCTCTCATAGTTGAAGTGTACCTATGATAAAAATTAAAGACCTCTCTCATCTTTTTAAGTAGCAGAACTTGCACAGTGCTGACTAAATACTTTTTTGCCCCAGTGTGTGTGTGTGTGTGTGTGTGTGTGTGTGTGTATATATATATATTATATATATATATTATATATATATATATATATATATATATATATATATATAATATATATATATACATATATATATATATATATATGTATATATATATATATATATATATATATATATATGTATATATACACACACACATACACACACACACAGGGGCAAAAAAGTATTTAGTCACATTACACTCACACACTCTCACACTCTCTCTCTCACACCCAAACACACACCCACACTTCAGAAAATCACCTTGTTCCTACACTCACTGTCCATTTACTTAGTTCCACTTACTCTCTCTCTGAGTGTGTGTGTGTGTGTGTGTGTGTGTGTGTGTGTGTGTGTGTGAGAGAGTGAGAGAGAGAGAGAGTATTAAATGACTACAATAATCATTGTGTTAGTGGACAGCTGTCATAAACATGCAATTACCAAGATTGTGCATGTGTGTGTGTGCTGGGGGGAATGAGCGAGGGACGTCAATTTCATACATCATATTTCAAATGTCCCATCATGGGAGAAAGACTTAAGACATTTTACCTTCTGGGAACACTCTGTTTGTCCATAGCAGTTTCAAAAACTACAACTTTCTGTTTAAAAACCAAAAGAGCCAAAAGCTTTTCTTTATATTACTGATGTTAAGGTTAAGGATAGGTGTAGGGTTAGAGCTAACTACTTACAGTGCAATTATGTCAGTATAAAGTCCCCTCAATGATAGAAAAACAAACTGTTGTGTGTGTGTGTGCATGTGAGCGTGAGTGATTGCCAGCTGGTAAAGCCCAGCTGTGCGTGTAAGTGCTGCTGGGGGAATAAAAGACCTTTCTGCTGAGGCAGCAAACTGAATGATGACTCCACACACACACACACACACACACACACACACACACACACACACACACACACACACACACACACACACACAGCTTAGTGAGGTACGTAATGGCCAACTGGAACAGCAAGACAAGATAATATATAGGACCGCGATCATGTGCATAGGTAGACGAGGGTTTTCATCCCCCCGTTTAAGGATATTTTCAGTTCGCACATCCTAATTGGACCAAGAGTTGCCATGACATCTGGCCAGCTGTGACTGTGACTCAAATCACATTATTCCGTACTAAAAAGTATGCCGAAGTGTCCGGGGTTTCGCAGTTGAACTTGTCTATGTAGCACTACACACTAATGAGAAGGTGAATGCAGGCCTGCAAATATATACAGAGTTAAGGCCTTTTCACACAGAGTTGGATTTTTATGTAAGAAAAAATAAATAAATAAAATAAAAATAAAAATAAAAACGTACCGGGACCTTCACACCAAGTCCGATGTGTATTTTGTCTAAACACTCTGAAAACTCCCTGTCCACTCTTGCTTTCTTTAATTTCCTTTCTCTTCATGTGTCATAGAGATTTATTTTATTGCTGCTGCATATTACATCATCAAAAAAAATAAATAAATGAATGAACTGTTCTGATTGACAAACTGAGCTCTGATTGGTCAGTCTGATTTTAACATTGGAATTGGAACAGACTCTGTTTAAAAATTTCACGAAGCATCGCAGTCAGTCAGTTTCCGTCCGCTGGTGTGAAGGACAGCATTAATATACAAGTTTTTTCTTTCTTTCCCAAAAGGTGTGTTTTTTTTTCATCCGTAAAAATCGGACTCTAAAAATGGGACTTTAACCAAAAGATCATTCATAAAAATACCTGTTTTTGTATCCCTGTGGAGAAGAATCCATACATTAGCATTTCATTTACCCAAAACACATATTTGCAGCTACTACTTGAAGAGCAAGTAGAGCAAGGAGTGCTGAATGCAATGCACTTTAAATCCACACTCCCCTGACCTAAACCCTAATGAGCATTTATGGGAGCACTTGAAGACAGAAAAACCTGTGCATTCAGTAACATATCTGGAATATGTGGAAGAAGATTAGAGTACCTGGAGAAAACCCACATGGACATGTGTAGGACATGCATACTCCACACAGGCAGAGTCTGAGGTTGTGACTGAACACTCTGGAGCTGTGAGATGACTGCGCTAAGCCACCATGCCTGCAGTATGGTGTTTACCTGATTCAAATAAATTGAGATGATTGAAACTGTTTCCAACATAACTAATTGGAAAATGTCAACTAAGCACAAATACCTAACATTATAAAGTAAGCTACAATCCAGTTTGAAACCTAAACTGCTACAGACTGGAACTGTATCGTCTTTAGCAACGTATTTAGGTTTTGTTTGGGGTCCAACGATGGTCGGGGTAAGTATGGAGACCTCGTGGTGAGTTCTTCAATCCTGCCTTTGCTGCGGAGTGACACACTGTCTCAACTTCTGGTGTGAAGATCTGGGGAGCCATTGGATACAACAGTCGGTCACCCCTAGTAGTGATATGAGGGACACTAACAACTCAGTGATATGCGCAGGACATCCTGGACATATTGCCTCTCATTGCAGGGCTTCTGTCATTTTTCAGCAGAATAATGCTTGCTCACACACAGCAAGGGTTTTCCAGGATGTCCCTGACAGATTGCAACACTTCCTTGGCCTACGGTTGCCAGATTTGTTGCTAATCGAGCATTTTTGAGACCAGCTAGGACGCCAGCCTATGAGAGTTCAGGATCTACAATTCCAGCTGCAACTTGCGTGCAAATGTGCCATAGGATACCATACAGAACCTGTTTGACTCCATGCCCAACAGAATGTCATGTATCCAGGCTAGAGGTGGCCTAACAGGGTAACTACAACCTCCTTTCAATTGTACAGTTCCCCCTAATAAGCTTATGCTTTCACTCTAATAATGTAATCACTTCAATATATCATCATTACATTCACACATATAAACTTTCATTTGATCCCTACACTTCCTTGGTGCATTTTTTTTGTCAATGAGTGCATATTAGCTAAGTAACGCTACGCTTAGCTCCAAGAGTGAAACCAGATTTGAAATCAGCACCTTCTATTTAGTAGTCCAGAGCCTTTACTAATTTACGACTCCCATTGTTTCTGTATAGGGATGAATGCAAACCCATTCTTAGAGGTGTATTTGTACATGTATGGCAACATGTGTGTTCTAAACCAGCCACATTCCTCTAATATCACATAATAATGCTCAGGAATCATCATAAAAATTGCTATAGACCGGTCTCCACTTACCCTATAATAAATGATATAAGGCCCTGTAATCACGGTTTACACTGGCGTGCACTTGCTGCTCCCGCATGAAGAGACATATTAAAGATTCATGAAAAGGTCCCTAAAGTTCCCCTAAAATAAAGTGAAAGATGAAAATGACCCAAAAACCAAGTTCCCATCACTGTACGCTATTTGTTTTTTCCATTCCTTTCTGTGTTAACTTTTCCCAAGATGCACCTCATCTGAAACTTTAGCAGGAATAAATAATTGATGTGCAAGCAAACAGCAATTGTTACTTAAGGACTTCATGCAATATTTAATACAAGAGGTGCTGAGAAATTGGGAGAAAAAAAATATATGCGCGCATTGTTTCCGTGAGTTGCGTACAGTTAAGTGTCTGGGGAGAGTAATATGGGAATACTGAAAAAGAGCAACTTTTCTTAAAGTTAAAAATGTGTGTTATTGTTTTTTAGTTTTCTCCTCTACATTTCCTTCACTACACACAGATACCTCTTCCACTGATTCCACTAAGTGTACTTGGTGTACTTTTCAAGAATCTTTTGTATAGTAGTATGAGCAATAATTCAAACTGTCATAAACAGTATGGACTTAATTCAGACTGCCATGCTTGTATCCTCCTAATTCACAGTATTAATTGTTTTGGTTTAAAGATATTGAGTGAGTAATTACTGTAGGCTTATTTACACATCATCCCAGAACTACCCTTATGGGACGACTAGCAAGTTAGTCACACGATGGCTGATTTGTAACACTTTTGACGACATATATAGACAAGTATTTATAAATGCTTATTTAAAAAGGTAGATTTTGCCATGATGATTGATTTGACAAAGCAGAAAACTAAGATCATGTACCTATGGCCACCTCATAACATTTTAGGCGACTGACATTGCAACTTCACGCACATGCAAATGCATTATAGGCTTGAAGCTGGTAGAAGGAAGAAGACTAAGACAACAACTGCTTGGATTGTAAGTCACTCTGAATAAGAGCGTCTGTTAAATGACATAAAAATGAGAAATATAAATGAAGTATGTCAGTCTGGAAGGTGTCATTCTCTTAATTACTACACTTTGTAAATAATCTGATTAATTGCTAACCTGGTTTAAAGTTTGTTGTTGTTTTTTTAAGCTTTGTGTACTTGCATTAGATTCCATTTAGAAGTAGGTGAAAAAATACTGTCCAAAATACTTCCATTGTTCTCTAGGGGTTCAATGGAGTGAATAAGTGAGCAAGAGGATAATTGTACTAGATATGACAATAAAATAGCATTACTGTGTGACACCACCTTGTTATTGTGAGCCTTGCACTGTACTGCTGCATCAGTGGACAGCATTGTAGTGTATAGCACTGTAGTGGCCTAGCGGTTAAGGTACTGGACTATGGACGAGAAGGTCCAGGGTTCAAAACCCACCTCTACCAAGCTGCCACTGTTGGGTCCTTAAGCAAGACCCCTTACCCCACAATTGCTTGGATTGAAAGATTGTATCAATTTTCACACACTCCTAAAGGGCAGGGACCTCAGATCAAAGTAGTATTTACTTTTCTATTTCTTACAGTTCTTTCTTTTGCTTTCAGTTTTCACAGTTCTTTTCAGTTATCTCGTTTGCTCTTCACAGTTTTCTTTTTCTCATTTCCTATTTCAGTGTCCTCCATACAATTATGTTTTTTTTCTCAGTTTCTTGTTTTTAGTAATTTTTTTTTTTTCCCAAATTCAAATTCTTTCCACTTTTTTGGTGAGTGCTTCAATTCTGCCCTTGCTGTGGAGCTTTCTGCCCCAACTGCTGGTGTGATGGATGAGGATCTTTGGGCAAATGTGCCACAGGAAATCCTACAGAACACGTTTGCCTCTAATGCCCAACTGTATCTCATCTTGCATCCAGACTAGATGTGACCTAACAGGGTAACTAGAGCCTCCACTCAGCTGTACAGTTTTCTCCAATAAACATTTTACTCTAATATTGTAATCATTTACATACATCATTAGATTCACACACAAACTCCTTCCTGGTGTGGTGTTTTTGGCATTGAGTGTATAAATAAACTAATATCCTAATTAAACACAAAATAACCAAATAAAATAAACTTGAGACGTTACTTTATCCCACATACTAATTATGAGTTTAGTTCAGTTTCCATCTACAATTGGCGAGGGTTGCAGTCATGAAAATTCTAAAATAAATATTGGTACCTGCTCAGGTGGTGCAGTGGTCTAACAGCCTAACCCAACACTGGTTGTGAGTCCTGGTGATGCTTTATTGCTGGGTTGTCCATCACATGAAGGCACAATGGGGCTGTACCTGAGGAAGTGTCCCATTGAGGGATTATCCCACTGCAGCAGTGACCCCTGTTGACCTTGCAATGGACTGCCATGCTTTCTAGGGCATAGGCTCTAAATAGGCTTTGGAGTCCCTACGATCCTGGATAGGAAATGTGGGGACAAAACATGCACAAAAGTGTAACTAATTTTAAATCTTTGCTTTCTGGTTGTCAAGTTGTGCCCATTTTCTGGGAATTTAAAGGAATTTGCAGAATACCTCCAACTGGAGTTGGTCAGACCTTCTCAATCTGCATCTGTGCAGCACTTTTGTGTAATGTTATTTCTTTTTTTATCTTTACTTTTATTACTTTCCTTCTCACGCAATGTATTTGAATGATATTTTTCACTTAGTGGAATACTACCCAGCATTGGATGCTGCTGCTGCATAATTTCTATAATATTGCTGAAAAAGGGATTAATTATCATCAAATTACTATATCTGATTCTGCTAATGAATGCCCTTAATGTGCCGTAATAAGCTTAGACATGCCTGTTATGTTACATTCACTATTATTCTAACATGACTCAATAAATGATTGAGCAAACTTAAAAGGAACAACGTCTGATTTTTTCCTTATTTTACTACAATCTCATTAAGCAAACAGTGAGAACCTCTAATCATGCTAAACAATTTATAGAATGTGTTAAGCAAGAGGCATGTTTCATAATTAAGAGCTGTTTCCTTTATCTGGTAGAAAAAAAATACAAAAAAGGCTTTAATCAGTGAGCATACTGACAGGGTGCTTTATGTTGCTTCATATAATTTGGGAAGCACCTTAATCCCTGCTGTAAAATTCCTCAGGCACCCTAATTAGTTGAAATTAATTAATTGAATTAAGTCACTCAGTGCAGATTGAGGGAGGATTAAACAGCAGGCCATATTACAGGAATGCATGTTATGTTCTGTGTTGATCTAAAGTCAGTTCCACAGCCCCAGGCACGACAGTTGGTTGATGTGTGCGCTTGGGACTGCAGGTGTTTTAACATACAGTATAGGTCTTTTTAAATAAAGCACGCTAAAATGAACGTGAAGGGAAACCCAGCTATTCACTGAAAACCACCTGGGACCAGGTATCGGAGTAGAGGATTTTAAGGCTACAGTCACACAGAAGGTAAAAGTGTCATAAATACTTTTACAAAAAAACAAAAAAAAAAAAGGTTTTTCATCGTATGTGACACAGATTATCTTTGTTGTAGCTAGATAGAGCCAAGTCCAAGTCAAGACCAAGACTTTTAGTACTCAATTCTGAGTCAGGACCAAGACTGGGAGTACAAGAAAAAAAAGGAAAAAAAAATGGAAAAGATTACCGTATTTTTCGGACCATAAAGTGCACCGGGTTATAAGACGCAATATCAACGATCGGCTGCTAACGGATCTATTTTCATACATAAAGCGCACCGGGTTATAAGGCGCATGAAATGAAACAAAACTCTTAAGTTCCGTCGGAAGCTCAGTTTGGTCTTTACCTGGCGTCTTCTTGCTTCCTCCACTTCCGTACCATTGATTCATTAATGTTGAATTCTCTCGCAGCTGCTCTATGTCCATGTTGTACTGCGTGACTGATAGCGTTGTGTTTGAAATCCGCGCTTCGAAAGTGAATGAATGAATGCACGTACCCTAATGCTGAAGCACATACCGTATTACTCCACAATGCTGCGCAGTACGGTTGCCGTAAGCTTCGTAACTTACCAAGGCCGTGCTAAAACATTTTGACAGATTTATGAGCGCCGTGTACCATCTACAATCGGTTCTAGGTCAGGAAGCACAACCAGAATTAATTCATACATTAGACGCACCGCATTTTAAGGCGCACTGTCGATTGTTGAGAAAGTTAAAGGATTTTAAGTGCACCTTATGGTCCGAAAATTACGGTAGTTTGTCTTCTTAGCACTTTATATTCATTAAACATTATATAATTTAATTTAAAACATAACTAAATTGTACATAACCTCAAATTAGTATTAATTATTATTATTACATTATATCCTTAGTCAAACTAAGGCAATGTAACTTTTGGAAGCAAATGGTGATGATTTGTTTCCCTTTTCTCACACAATCAGAATCACCACAAAGGCAACTGAATATAGCAACAACATCCATTCTATTCATTAGATTATTAAATGTGAAAACATAATAATGGTCATTTCAGATTTTGTGGAAATTGTAAAGTAAAGCAAGCCTTCGAAAATGCACACAAAGTCTTAAGGTCAGATTATTCAAAATAAAATGTGTTCATTAACTGGATACTGAAAGAGAAGAGCAGTAACTTGTTTTTCCCTGTTAGCCAATCTGAGTACAGATTTTATTTAGGCATGGAGAGAAAGGACTGATTTATTCTGTTTGAATGGATTTTTGATATTCAATAATGATAGAAAAAAAGGTCAGTTTATAATTGATGTTACAGACAGATGCACTACATTCAACTGGTCTCGAGAACAATTTCCATGTCCACCTTACCCTGAGACTGAGGCGAGACCAAGTCCAAATGAGTTCGAAACCCAGACGATACCGAGACCACTTGTTTTGGTCTTGAGACAGGACTCAACAATACTACAATAGTGTTCTGATGATACGTGTTGCCTCGTGAATATTTGCTTATACAATACATGGGATAGTCGTTGACAAGTGTCTCTTGCGACATCCACGCCTGAGAATGCATCCACATCTCGATCCCACCAGCTCTTGCTCTGATTTAGCATTCATTTATCCCTATCTAATGAAGTAGCTGGTATGACCCCACAGAGACCCATTCATTCATGCAGACTCTACACAAAGGACCCAGACCCCTCCACCTGGGGATTGAACCCGGGACCTTCTCGCTGTGAAGCGACAGTGCTACCCACGGAGTCACCGTGCTGCGCTTTCTGTCTTTTGTTGTTCAACCTAAAAAGATCACTTCCATCCAATTCACACATCCTGTTATTTCCCATAATGATAGATGAGTAAGACAATTAGGCCTGTGCATCACCTCATATTTAACAGGAAGTCATGGCTTATCATTGAAGTGTTTCCAATCATGCAGCTTAACTTTAAAACACGACATATGAATGGGAATATGCTACCATTAGATTTTACTCCTAAGAGTCTCTAGGGGTTCCAACAATTGTGGTACATATAGATTTGAAATAAATATTTCTTTCATGTTCAGATTTAGTTTGAACTTTATGTCATTAAAGTGAAGGGTAGTTTTTTTGTGAATATTGTGGATATTATATTGAATCAATGCACTGAGCAAAACAGCCATTGGTTGGATGGACTTTAGACGGTACATACCTGTATTAGTTTTTAAAATGACATCTTATAAAAGCAAAAGAATCCCGTTTCACCACGCTTATCCTGCTCAGAGTTATGGGGGAGTGTCTGGAAGCAAACTGAATTCATGGGCAATGGTAGACGTACACCATGAACAGCATGGCAATTAACATGCCAGTTAACTGTAGGCCTGGTTAAGTCCAGCCTTCACATTGCAAATCTGACCCAGGAACTGTCAGTTTTGCTGAGTTCCAAAATACAAATACGTTAACACAATAACATTTGCTGTAATTATTCCTTTGGGGCCCCTGATTTACCTGGCCGGCCCCTTGATTGTGACACATTCAGTCCCTGATACACGTCACGCTGGCATGCTCTGCCGCAACACACTCGAAGTTTCTGCAGGAACTGCACTTTCTAGTTTGTATTATTAGTATTATTAGTAGTAGTACTCTGGAAAAGTATTGAGCCACCTTTAAATTAGATATATCATTGTTTTAGCAATAGTATAATGACCATATATAATTATTTATCAGTCCCGTTTCAGAATACTACTAAATACAATAAATTTGTATGCAGTATTGAAAACCTGACAAAACAAATCAGAAAAAATGGCCACATCTCGCAGCTTCATCGGAATGAAGAAGCTTGACCAGTAATGGTCTTTTTGGAAGGGTAGCAGCCAATAAACCGTTTTTTTAAAGCAAGGGAACAGGGTGAAAACATTTAATACGAATATCCGTTGAAAAGAGTGAATTAAAGTTTGAAAACTTTGGGTCCAAGCGTTGACAGTATTTGATCATCATTCCATTGCTAAAACATCCATTCTATTCATGGCCTTAGACTTTTGCACAGTACTACATGTGCTAAGAATTTATGACAATAAGCAATTAGCCCAATGCAAAAAAAAAAAAAGCATGCAGCGCTATGCCTTTTAAAAATCAACCCTCATGGTGATGAGGTGAACCCTCATCACCGTCTCTATCATTAAAATATGATCTAAAAAAAACCTTTAGTATTGCCTCTCTTTCAAATTTAAAACAGGTCATATTGAAGTGCTGGTTAATGAGGTGAGATTTCAGATGGTGTGTGTCCTCTGACTGACTGCGTTTTTGTATGTGTGTGCGTGCTTTCCAAACTTCTCTGTTTCAGTGTGTGCGATAATTAGTCTCTAAAGCCGGCCTGCTGTGACTGGCTACACATGTTCCAGTTGTCACAGGTGCATTGTGGGATTTAGCAGCACTGACAGCCATGACGGCACCATCTGGACACTGACACCCACCATGTTGCTTCAAAGCATGAGAGTGTGTGAGTGTGTGCGCACGCGAGTGTGTGTTTGAATTTAATGTATCATTGTGCGGACCAAATGTCCCCACAAGGATAGCAAGATCTCACATTGTAACCTTTTTTTAAGGTTGTTTTTTTGTTGATCCTATTTTAGATTATTTTTTCCTTGAACTTCAACATTTTTTTTTGTTTTTTTTGAAAAACCAAAAGTGTCAAAAGATTTGCTTTAGGTTACTGAGGTTAAGATTAGGATTAGGTGTAGGGGTAATTTTAGGTGTATCATTACTACTAATAATATTGTTAGAAATAATATTATGTCAGTAGGAATTCCTTGGAATGATAGATAGACAAATGTGTGTGTGTGTGTGTGTGTGTGTGTGTAGGTATGTGTGAGTGAGACTTGTGGCTCCCTACTGACTGGGGCTTTGGTAAAGCTCCCTTTGTGGATCAAACATCACTCTGAAGTGTGTAATGTGCTAGTGGGAGTGAGAGACGGTGAATATGAGAGTGAACCAACAGCACTCTGATCTGTGTGTTTACACAGTCAGATATTCAGCTGAGTGTAAGTGCTTGTGTGTGTGTGTGTGTGTGTGTGACACAGTGTTCCCTGCTGACTTTCTTGAAATAATTTTGTCGGGCAAAATTTGTACTGAAGTGCAACGAGAAAGTAAATGTGTCACTCTTGTAAGGTCAATAAATCCCATTAAACCAAAACACTGCAGTTGTTGAGCTTAATAGAGCTTAGGATCATTAATACACAAACGCTAACTTCAAACTTGATTGTACCAAGTAAAGTGAGCATATTTGAGTAATAAATCTAGCTTGTATTTTATATTGGACACATAACAGTAGTTAATGGATAAGTCATTGCACATGTATTCTTTTCTTCTTATAATTGAGTAAGCTTATAGCAACAATCAGTGTGTTTACATGCACTTAAGAATCTGATAACTGCACAAATGCACTTGAGTAATCAGACAATGGGAAACCTCTGCAAGAAGGTCCTGGGTTCGATCCCCAGATGCAGCGGTCTGGGTCCTTTGGTCGTCTGGTTTCCTCGCACAGTCTAAAGACATTAAGTAGGTTAATTACTACAAATTGGTCTTATCTGAGTGTGGAAAAAAGTATATATATGACTAGTGTACTTTACCTTGTGTATCGATATAGCCTTGTGACTCTCGTTAAAATGGCCATTGATGTTGATAGTGACATTAAATAAACAAACAAAAGCTGTTAGGGTTCACTGTGTGAACAGGAGTCGGACCCAAGTGCTGGTAGCTGGATATGTTACTAAGCCCTGCTATTGGGGCTGAGGAGAAGATTAATGTGCTTTTAGGAAACTATGAGAACTTCACAAAAATGAATACAAACATATACACAAACACACACACACACACACACACACACACATATATATATATATATATATATAAATATAAATTATACAGTGGGGCAAAAAAGTATTTAGTCAGCCACTGATTGTGCAAGTTCACCGACTTAGAAAGATGAGAGAGGTCTGTAATTTTCATCATAGGTACACTTCAACTATGAGAGACAAAAAGAGAAAAAAAACTCCAGGAAATCACATTATAGGATTTTTTTTTTAAATATAATTGTAAATTGTGGTGGAAAATAAGTATTTGGTCAAAAAATTTGGTTCAACTCAATACTTTGTAACAAAAAATTTGTTGGCAATGACAGAGGTCAAACGTTTCCTGTAAGTCTTCACCAGGTTTGCACAAACTGTAGCTGGTATTTTTGGCCCATTCCTCCATGCAGATCTCCTCTAGAGCAGTGATATTTTGGGGCAACACGGACTTTCAACTCTCTCCACAAATTT
This sequence comes from Ancistrus triradiatus, assembly GCA_025084515.1. Classification (NCBI taxonomy): domain Eukaryota; kingdom Metazoa; phylum Chordata; class Actinopteri; order Siluriformes; family Loricariidae; genus Ancistrus; species Ancistrus triradiatus. The sequence continues at coordinate 158,755 of JAJAGP010000128.1, forward strand.
TCTATGGGGTTGAGGTCTGGAGACTGGCTAGGCCACTCCAGGACCTTGAAATGCTTTTTCCGGAGCCACTCCTTCGTTGCCCGAGTGGTGTGTTTGGGAGCAGCCATGTTCCATCTTCAATGCTCTCACTGATGGAAGGAGGTTTTGGCTTAAAATCTCACGATACGGGGCCATGTTCATTCTTCCCTTAACACGGATCAGTCGTCCTGTCCCCTTTGCAGAAAAACAGCCCCAAAGCATGATGTTTCCACCCCCATGCTTCCCAGTAGGTATGGTGTTCTTGGGATGTGACTCAGCATCCTTCTTCCTCCAGTTTGAGTTTTTACCAAAAAATTCTATTTAGGTTTCATCTGACCACATGATATTCACCCAATCCTCTTCTGGATCATCCATATGCTCTCTGGCAAACTTCAGACAGGCCTGGACATGTACTGGCTTATGCAGTGGGGCAGAATCCGAGTCCCTCTTGGCGTAATGTGTTACTGATGGTAGCTTTGTTTACTTTGGTCCCAGCTTTCTGTCTGCAGGTCATTCATCAGGTCCCTCCCTTGTAGTTCTGGGATTTTTTTGCTCACCGTTCTCATGATCATTTTGACCCCAAGGGATGAGATTTTGCGTGGAGCCCCAGATCGAGGGAGATTATCAATGGTCTTGTATGTCTTACAGTTGCTCCCACAGTTGAGTTATTCACACCAACCTGCTTGCCTATTGTAGATTCACTCTTCCCAGCCTGGTGCAGGTCTACCATTTTCTTCCTGGTGTCCTTTAACAGCTCTTTGGTCTTGGCCATGGTTGAGTTTGGAGTCTGACTGTTTGAGGCTGTGGACAGGTATCTTTTATACAGATAACGAGGTCAAACGGGTGCCATTAATACAGGTAACCAGTGGAGGACAGAAGAGCTTCTTACAAAAGAAGTTACAGGTCTGTGAGAGCCAGAAATCTTGCTTGTTTGTGGGTGACCAAATACTTATTTTCCACCATGATTTACAATTAAATTCTTTAAAAATCTTACAATGTGATTTCGTGGATTTTTTTTCTCATTTTGTCTCTCATAGTTGAAGTGTACCTATGACACTCCCGCTTTGCAATGGCGTATAAATAAAATGATCCACAGTGGGAAATGAACCCAGATCACTATCGTTGGAGCTCCAGCGCTCAACCGGCTGAGCTACTGAATGAATATAGTGAAATATGGAAGTGAGTGGCCTTTAAAAGGCAGAATAAAGAGCTGTTCGGAGACGAAAACAAGCAAAACACCAAAAACAAGTTGGGTTGTATGGAGAACTGAAACGTTAACAAAGCCGACCTAGCAGCAAAAAGAGAGAAGAAGAAACGAAGTGCGCACGTTCAGCGTGCCAAGTCAAACGACCTGAATCGATTTCGTGAACGATTTGCGAATCAAAGCCCGGGCTTGCTCCATAGCGACAAGCCGGGCTTATGGAGTGAGATCACTATCTTTATACAGGCTGGAGAAACAAAAGGAAAGTGCTGAAGAAAAAAAAAAAAAAAAAGCACTTGCAACACAGCAAGCAGGAAACAAAAGCAACACACGCTTGCTAGTATAAACTCAGAAACACTGAGTAGATACATTGCCCAGCCAAAAAAATGTCTCCAACTTGATTTAACTAAGCAAATAGTTAAAGCCTCCCATCGGATAATTACCACATTGGTGATTATGCCTCAGCCGGCAACAAGTTATTTAACCCTAACTGATGCAGTGAGTAGCTTCTCATTTGTTAAACAACCATGTCGAAAGACACATCCTGTGGTCATGGAAAAGATGTTAATCTGTTTCCAATCTTCTCTGTTTCAGTGTGTGCGATAATTAGTCTCTAATGCCGGCCTGCTGTGACTGGCTACACATTATCCAGTTGAAACTCTGGACAGAACTGCTTCTGCAATGTTACAACATTCATTTTTCCCCAGGATCTCGTACTGATGATGGGAGATTTGGACCACTGCGCAAAAGTCTTCTCCAGCACATCCTAAAGATTCTCAATGGGGTTCAGGTCTGGACTCTGTGGTGGCCAATCAAAGTGTGAAAATGATGTCTCATGCTGCCTGAACCACTCTTGCACAATTTGACCTCTCTGAAACAGATGAACATCTTTTCCACGACCACAGGATGTGTCTTTCGACATGGTTGTTTAACAAATGAGAATCTATTCACTGCATCAGTTAGGGTTAAAGAACTTGTTTCCAGCTGAAACACAATCACCAATGCAGTAATTACCCAATGGGAGGCGCTTTTTTTTTAACTATTTGCTTAGTTCAATTCAGGTTGCGACCTTTTTTTTGGCCGGGCAGTGTATAATCAATGTATACTTAGTAGTTAAGAGTGGAAGCTCGTGTCGTGGTGAGAAACAAAGGCAAAGCCTGGCAAGAGTAAAGAGTCGATCGTACCAGAATCCGACCCCAACAAACCCCGTTACCTCAGACATAGCCTTACCAGTATCCGTCTGCAAAGGAACACTGTTACCATCTTTCCCCAAGTACCTCGTGCCAAAAGCATTACAGAATACCAAAGGTGCGAAAGCCAATTCAAATGCAAAGCTGCAGCAAGAGACACTGCTCTCAAACAGCTTTAAGTATCCAAAGGATCAGGTGTCTCTAATCAGCCGCAATCAGTCTCAATTGTAGTGAGCACATGCGTGCTGGGGCCTGCCATCCTAATCCCAGCACTTTTTTCTACGGCATCGCTGCCCTATTGTGTCAGGCCGTGGAACTGCGTGGTTCCTAACATAAACATCATTTTCTTGAGTATATATTGGTGTTTCATTGTTTCTCCAGTGTTCAGTAGCCGATTAACGTGTGCTGCATTTAATTCCAGGGTTGCCAGATCTCCCCAGATAATCCCCCTTCTGGTCTATGTAAACAAGCCCAAAAGAAACTAAATCTCGATGAGAAAGTAGATCTGGCAACCATGTTTTTTTCTACTAGCCGAACTCAGGTAACTGATATACCTGCTATGAGAAATCAGATTACTGAAATAAAATCCAGCTGTCTTTGATCTAAAAATCAGATAAAGTAATCCGATATAGTATTCTGTATACATGACCACTTGAATAATCAGATAACTGCAGAAATCCGACTATGATCGGATTATTAAGTGCATGGAAACGCAAATCAGTGAAACAGTCAAACCCCACCATCTGAACACCCAATAACTGAATTCCTGCTAAAACATTAATTTTCTTTTGTTGCATTTACTTCTTAGGTATAATACTTCTTCATTTTAATCTGACGAACAAATTGTAAAAGGTATGCACCTTTAATGACCGCATTTCATTCTGAGATGCAGGGTTGTAGATCGAAATGTTTTTTTTGCTACTGCACTGTAAATATAAAGGATATTTCCACAATAAAATTGTATTGAGGAGATGCATAAATGCATCAGAGATACCGCTGAAAACAAGTGGAACGCTGCCATCTACACTGCATCTGAAGTCTAACCTGTTATACAGATGACTCCCTCCAGGAAATGCACATCGCCTTGGTTCTTCAGTTACAAGTACACACTAACAAGCACACACTGTAGAACCAAAATATAAACGTGCACAATGGAATATATACATAAACATACCTCTGTGGCTATTTCTGTAGTGCTTTTTATGATGAAGCTTTGTCTCAAAGCAGCTTTACAAGTTTCTGTCATCTTTTAATTATTGGATCCCAATCTAAGCCCAACTAAGCAAGCCTAGGATGACAGTAGCAAGGTAAAACTTCCCAAACATAAGAAAGAAACCTTGGGAGAAGACTCAAAAGGGACCCAACCTCCCTGACCTGTGTTGGTCCAGGACACCCACACGACCACCACAGATCAGGTACTATTTGGGTGATGGATCATTCTCAGCACTGCAGTGACACTGATGTGTTTGTGGTTTGTTAGTGTGTGATTTCTCATACGATTGGATCAGACACAGCAGTGCTGCTGGAGCTTTTAAACACTGTGTTCACTTACTGTGAGTCTTACATCTAGCGTATTGCTCCACCTTATAGACGGCAGCTCATTTGTTGCTGCACGGTTTGTGTTAGTCATCGTCTAATCATTCATCAGTGCTCACAGGATGCTACCTACAGGATGCTGGTAGCTGGACATTTTTGATAGGTGGACTATTTTCAGTCCAGCAGTGACACTGACTTGTTTCCATCAGCATCATATCTTGTCATCAAGCCAAAAAATATTTAAAGCTGTCATTTTCGGTGTATACTTAGACGTTTTCCATGTTTATGTTATGCAATTATAAAGTGATGCATTACTTTGCATGTAAATTGTTGTTTATGCTTTAGAGTCCTGCTACTGTACTCCACACTGTTGTAAAGCAGTGATAGCTTGACAGTGCTGGGATTTGAACCCCTTTAGTATAGTACCTACAGTGATGCTTGAAGGTTTCTGTACCCCTTAGAATGTTCTATATTTCTGAATAAATATGATCTAAACCATCATCAGATTTTCACACAAGTCCTAAAAGTGTATAAAGAGAATCTAGTTAAACAAATGAGACAAAAATATTATACTTGGTCATTTATGTATTGAGAAAAATGATCCAATATTACATATTAGTGAGTGGCTATTAGTATGTGAACCTCTAGGATTAGCAGTTAATTTGAAGGTGAAATTAAAGTCAGGTGTTTTCAATCAATGGGATGACAATCAGGTGTGAGTGGGCACCCTGTTTTATTTAAAGAACAGGGATCTATCAAAGTCTGCTCTTCCCAACACGTTTGTGGAAGTGTATCATGGCATGAACAAAGGAGATTTCTGAGGACCTCAGAGAAAGAGTTGTTGATGCTCATCAGGCTGGAAAAGGTTTAAAAACCAACTCTAAAGAGTTTGGACTCCACCAATACATCTGCAGTTTGCTAAAGATCACGTGGACAAGCCAGAAGGCTATTGGAAGAATGTTTTGTGGTTGGATGAGACCAAAAAGAACTTTTTGGTTTAAAAGAAAAGCGTTATGTTTGGAGAAAAGAAAACACTACATTCCAGCATAAGAACCATATCCCATCTGTGAAACATGGTGGTGGAGTATCATGGTTTGGGCCTGTTTTGCTGCATCTGGGCCAGGACGGCTTGCCGTCACTGATGGAACAATGAATTCTAAATTATATCAGAGAATTCTAAAGGGAAATGTCAGAACATCTGTAGATGAACTGAATCTCAAGAGAAGGTGGGTCATGCAGCAAGACAACGACCCTAAGCACACAAGTCGTTCTACCAAAGAATGGTTAAACAAGAATAAAGTTAATGTTTTGGAATGGCCAAGTCAAAGTCCTGACCTTTATTCAATCAAAATGCTGTGGAAGGACCTGAAGCGAGTAGCTAATGTGAGGAAACCCACCAACATCCCAGAGTTGAAGCTGTTCTGTATGGAGGAATGGGCTAAAATTCCTCCAAGCCGATGTGCAGGACTGATCAACAGTTACAGGAAATGTTTAGTTGCATTTATTGCTGCACAAGGGGGTCACACTATATACTGAAAGCAAAGGTTCACATACTTTTGCCACTCACTAATATGTAATATTGGATAATTTTCCTCAATAAATAAATTACCAAGTATATTTTTGGGTCTCATTTGTTTAACTGGGTTCTCTTTATCTACTTTTAGGACTTCTCATGATGTTTTAGGTCATATTTATGCAGAAATACAGAAATTTCTAAAGGGTTCACAAACTTTCAAGCACCACAGCAATTGAAGAAGTGGCTCTGCTCGAAGGCCTCTGAACTGGAAAACACCTTAAGCATTCACAGACAGTAAGCCCAGCCTCCTTGAAGAGAATCCTGTACTTTCACTCCGAGTCATTACCCATGGCTCATGACCAAAGGCAAGGGTGGGGGCATCCAACTCCAGATTGAGCTGGCAGAACACAGGTTGCTGGCATGAGTTGATTGCTTTCCAGCCTGAAGACTTTGATTGAAAGTAAACTGGCATCTCAGCGGTTCCAACAGTAGTTCATAAACGGCACAGGAGAGCTTACATGTTTAAGCCAATCTCCAACAAAAAAGGCAGCCTACTTTGTTTGAAATTGTGGTTTATGCTTGCTCAGATGCATTTGATAAAGCCAAAAAAACTCTAAATCTCTTTTGTCGTTTAAACAAGGAAGTTATTGCATGGTATGAAGTTATTAGCTGTTCATTAAACAAGTTTTAATTGGGGAAAGTTTGTTCCATAAGGTGAGAACTCTCGATGAGTGGCTAGTCTGTTGATCAGGCTGACAAAGCAGTTGGTTGATTTGTTCCTCTTCAGGTGTTGTGCAATAGAGGAAAATAACTGTTGGAACACTGAGTTGGTGAGTGCTGATTGTCCAATTATTAATTACTCCTATTGGCTGAATTTTTGATAACTAGGCGACCTCTTTGACTAATTTTCCTACATGTTTTGCCTGTTTGCCAACTTTCTCCTCTCATAGGACTTGCATTTCTTAAAATATGTTCGACTTGTGTGACTTGCTGCTTGCTGATAGACAGTTGCTCATATGTTTTCCATAAGGAATAAAGTGAATTGAATTAATCCATTCCAGACTCCCAGAAAAGCCACACAGTATAAGGCGTTATATGCATTAATGGAGTTGCATTGTACAGGTGCTCCCCGATTTACGATGAGGATACCTTCCAAATCTATCATAAGTTAAATGTATTATGAACTGAGGAGTTTAATGAGTGTGTGGTAGAGCGGTCCATATTGTATAATAGCCTATGATAAGTAATGATAAGTATGTTAATGTTTAAAACACTTAGATTAGCCTAGAGTTGGCCAAAATCATTAACACAAAGTTTATTTTATAACAAAGTGTAATTTGGTGAGTAATGGACTAAAAGTGAAAAGTGAAAGCAACACTTACTCTATTGATGAACTCCAGGCTATAGCATAGCTGCTAAGCTAACTGCAGCCTGTGTTCTGGAGCATACAATTCCTGATGGTTCTTATGAACTAACCTTTTAAGGACCCATGGAGATGTTCTTGCACTAACAATCTGGGCAACCACTTATGAATCTGAACCTGAACTGTGAATAGAGTTTCTGCTGAAACGAGTCGGGTGGCTTACAACTCTTACAAGTTTAAGCAAGTGCTCCAAGTACCAAGCAGAGACGAGAACTGAAGCAAATCGTTCTACTCAAAATGCATCGAGAACCAAATTCGACGAGTTCCAAGGTAGTCTAGAACTGAGATACCACTGTATATTAGGGGTGGGCAATATGACAAAATGTTATTGTATCATGATACATATTGTTATTGTGATAAAACGTATGTTTTTCTGAGCATATCAAGGATATCGTCTGTGCTTAAAGAACACTGAGAACACCTGTTATGATTAAAATGTGATGATTTAGCATTACAAAGTCTTTAATTCTATAATCAGTTTGTTCTAAAGCACAGAGAGGGATTTAAATAGATTTTTATACGTTATATATCAGAGATTAAGGGCAGGATGAACGTAACATCAGCAGAACATGAATTTTGACGTAATTAAAAGCCGTATGAACGCTGATCTCAGGTCAGTATTTAGCTGTGATAAGGTTAGGGAAGGTCAGTATTTAACGTCTCTGTACAGCAAGTCCTTTGTTGTATTGTCCAATCAGTAACACTCCTATAATATCTTATAAGGTTGGATAATATACAGCAGGGTATTTGAAAACATTTCTCTTTACAGAACCTATCCAGATCATCCAGGATCCTAGGACCTTTCTAGTGCATGCTCCTTTTTAGCTCACCCCACGTTTTCTATGAGGTTTACATTAGTAGACTGAGATGATCATGGCAGAAGCTTGATTTTGTGTTCATTAAACCACTTATGTTGATCTGGACATATGTTTCGGATCATCATCTTGCTGGAAGGTCCAATGATGACCCGTTTTCAGTTTCTTGGCAGATGCAAACAGATTTTGCTTCTGAATGTGCTGGTATTTCATGGAGTCTGTGATGCCCTAACAAAGTTCCCAGGACCTTTGTAGAAATCCTTATTTTTATGCCAAACCCATTTTTGGTGTTTGTTGCCAAAACGCTCAACTTTTGTTTCATCTGACCGTAGAATGTGGCTCCAAAGTCCCAGTAGTATTTAACAAACTGCATTTATGTTAGTGGTTAGCTTAAAGGAAAGACTTTTTCCTGAAAAACCTTCCAAATAATCTGTTGAGATGGAGATGGCATCAGTTCTGGAGATCTGGTGACCCCAAGATGCTACTTTTTTCTGTAACTCTCACAAAAGTAATCCTTGGGGATTTTTTTGCCTTGCTTATCTTCCTCACTATGAATGGTAGTAAATTAAAATAATTTATGTGGGTGCCAATAATTGTGATGTGATTTTGTTAAGAATAAAATTTCCCCTCAGACCAAACTTATTTCAATTTATGATGATTTTTTTTTTTTCCTGTGAGAGATTCGGCTAATGCACCAAAAGGTGAGTTTATAACTTTTTTTTTTTTTTTTTTTACTTACGTTTACCTGAGCTGCCACTAATTGTAACTTAGACTGTACACGAGAGAAACCACACTATTGCTCTGTGTATCAATTAGACACTATATACTTGAGAACACTATAGAACAAAAAGTCTGAACACCACAGATTTTATCCAAAATAATGGACATTAATATGAAGCCTGCCCCCCTTTTCCTGCTACAACAACCTTCACCCTTCCACAACCCCAAATCAGAAAGAAAAGTACGTCTTGCATTTACTCTGACATCTACTGCACTGTAGACAGTATGAACCCAAGATATTTCATGTTTTTTCATTTCATTTGTTAATAAAACATTCATTCCTGTGTTTCAGGCCTGCAACACATTCCAAAAAAAGTTGGGACGGGGGCCAAGTTAGGTCTAGTTATGAGGTTAAAAAAAAAAAAACAATGATGTAATTTCAAACAGGTAATTATAATCATGATTTGGTACAAAAACGGTATACACAAAGTCTTTGAGGAGCAAAGATGGGCAGATCTGCAGTTTGTCAACAAATGCGTGAGAATGTTTTTAAAGATTTAATAAATTATGTTCCTCAAGAAAGATTGGAAGGGATTTACATATTTCCCCCTCTACAGTGTAATCATTAACAATTAAAGGAATATGGAGGAATTTCAGTACGTAAAAGGGCAAAGGCGCAAGACTGAACTGAACACCCATGATCTCTAACCCCACAGACAGCAAAGCAACAAGAACATCAATAGCTGATAGAACCACATGAGCAAGGGATTACTTTGGCCAACCTTTGTCAAGCATTTCAATACAGAGTCACATTCACAAATGTACTACAACATGGAATTACATTCACAAATGCCACTTAAAACGTTACTGCGCCAAAAAAAAAAAAAGCCTCATACAGTGGAAGACCAATCAGTATTCCAGATCGTTTTTGGAAGAAATCAACGCTGTGTGCTCCGAACCAAAGACGAAAAGGACTATCCAGACTTATCAGCAACAAGCCCAAAAGCCAGGCTCCGTCATGGTATGAGGTTCTGTCAGTGCAGTTGGTAAAGGTACACTTCTGTGGTGGCAGCATTAATGCAGAAAAGTACCTCAAGAATTTAGAGCAACATAAGCTGCCTTCAAGATGACATCTTTTCCAGGGATGTCCGTACATTTTTCAACAAAACAATGCAAAACAAGGTAAAGTTAGGACTGAAATATGCAAAAACACAAGTTAATGCAAGTAAGACTGCATATTTCTTTAATTTTCCATACTGTCCCAACTTTTTTTTTCTGATTTGGGGTTGTAAAAGGGTCTTCCAACAAACTACAAAGCATTATGTTCAGAAGACCATACTGTACATACATTTGCATGCAAGGAGCTGTGTTTGATAATAACAGTTGCAATCAGTATTTATTCTGTGGAGTTCCCTTTAGAAGAGAGTGTGTGTGTGTGTGTGTGTGTGTGTGTGTGTGTGTGTGTGTGTGTTCAGGCATGTTTATTAAAGCAGTCTGTCACTCAGCGTTCTGCTCTGATGAACTCATCCATTATTCACTCTGTCACTCCTCCAGACAAAAAATCAATTACTTCAATGGGAATTATCCACATCAACGTGTGTGTGTGTGTGTGTGTGTGTGTGTGTGTGTGTGGTTCATGTATCATTGTGAGGACTAAATTTTCCCACAGGGATAGAAAGATGACATTATTTTTATCTTGTGGTGGAACTTTTTTCCCCCACACAATCTGCAACTATGTTTTGAAAATAAAAAAAATTATAAAATAAGAGCCACAAGATTTGCTCTAGGCTACTGAATTTTGGCTTAGGTAAAGGTGTAGAAATAATTAGCTACAGTAACAAGATGTCAGTGGGAAGTCCTCAGAATGATAGAAGGATACAAACTTGTGTGTGTGGTTTCATACTGCATTAGTGACAATAAAAAGAAGATTCTTTTTTTTTTTCTTTAATGGGTATTAACACTGCTCAGTTACGCTCTCCAACACGCATACACACCTTCAGTGTGTTAATAGGTGACAGTGTGCCCTGCCATCTCCTGCTTTATTATTCATATTTTGATCCCAAGTGACTTATTTGAATAAATCATGAGCTCTGATTGGGTGAAATGGGCTTCAGGGTGGAGAGAGTGATGAGTGGTCAAGGGTCAGCTGTCAATCAAAAAGACTTTCAGACAAACCTGTGTGTGTGCACATGTTCTTAAGTTGTAGGGTTAGGTGCCTGTGATACAGTAAAAACCAGGGGACATTAGTGACAGCACAGGGAACTAGAGGTGATTCATTTAGTCTTTTTAAGTGTCTAATTTGAGTGTATTCAACTAAATAGTTTGTTTAGACTCTTTTTGGCCCAAATGTCAGTCTGATCATGGCACCGTCTAAAGTAGAAAGTAAACAACATGAGTGGGAAATATTTATGGTAATTATATAGAGTAAAATTAGCTAATAATAAGTGTTAATAATGCATTGAAAACATTTTCACCACCAATCCTAACACAAAAGATTACTGAACTAAAACCCTGGATATTGCCAATTTGAACCTAACAAGCCCAAAGGAGACTCATTAAATGCAAAATAAAAGAACTTTGATTCAAACAGTTGAGCGGACCAGCTGAACCTGAAATTAGGAAAAGTGTCATGAATCTTTGCTTTGAACCATTTCAGTTTAAAATTTACTAATGTTTAACAGAAAACAAGTATATGCAAAATGGCACTTAACTGTTTAGCACTTTTTACAACAGAGCATTCCCTCAAAGCAGCTTTACAAAGATCTAAGATGATCTAGATATAAAACTACAGTAAATATAATTTAAATATTGAAATATAATAATAATAATAATAATAATAATAATAAAGAAGATGGTGCGCATCGTCATTTAGACCAGTAAACAGAGTCTGCAGGAAAGTTAGGAAGTTAGCAGGACATTTTTGTGGGCATGACATGCTCCATCCACTGGTGGAGCCAAAACTGGGGTCAGAAGAACAGCTTAGTGTGACGACTAAACAGCTACCAGATCAACAGCTGGGAGAGAAAACAGAATATGTAGTTAGTGCCTATTGACAGAACACGTTTGTGCACGTGTAGCATGAGACTCTGGCAGCACTAACTAAAACAGCACAGCTAGAAAGGGAGAAACCAAGACTGTGGTAGCCTAGTGGTTAAGGTACTGGACTATGGACCAGAAGGTCCAGGGTTCAAATCCCACCTCTGCCAAGCTGCCACTGCTGGGACCCTCAACCCACAATTGCTTGGATTGTACCAATTGTAAGTTGCTCTGGATAAGGGTGTCTGCTAAATGCTGTAAATGTAAATATAAATGACCAATGTCTGCTTAAAGGCATTACACAGTGATCTGGCCAATAAGAATGGGAAAAATCTGTACAGTGACCACAAAACTGCTGCTGCTGACCCAATCCGGTCTTATGCCATCTTCAAGATGGAACAAGATCCTGAGGTTTTATTCCTTCAGCTGCAGAGAGCAACCCTCTCTTGACCCCACCCTTTCATCTTGCAGGTGGTGAACCCACAAGATGGCTCCATAAAGCCATTTCAGGCCTTTATGGAGCCTGACTGAGATGAGCACTTTCTGGTAAACACAACCCACAGGCCTGGCTTCAGTGGTGGGTCCTGGTAATCCAAATCCAGGCAGGGGACACTGATTCTTATTTGTACCTTTCATGGAGGATTTTGGGTCGCATTTCTGACCTCTCCCCTCAGACCTTTTCACCAAGGGCGACCCTACTGGGAGCATCACGTTCCTGGTGACATAGCTCTGAGGATCACTGAAGAACACAAGCCTCTTTATGATAAAGTCTCGAACCTTGAAGGGGATGAAGGTGTATTATGATATACACAAATCTGAACTGGATAGATAGGAATTCATGAAAACGTATTTTTTGGCAAATACATAAACATTGCACAGTTTTGATCTCCTCAAACCAATCCTGTAATGTTTTGTTCATGATTAAATGAGACACAGAAATGATAATGCATCCGCCATCAAAGCCCAGGGCAGCTCACACACATAACATGGGTAAAGAAAATATGAATTTTGTTTGGCTTAATACATTCTTCCTCCTTCGGGCTAAAATAAACTGAAATATTCTACAGGAAATAAATCAACAGTGATTAGCCATCAGGCCAGAGGCTTCAGAAGCACTGCAATCAAATCAGGACTAAAGCAACACACAGGATTACTACAGAATATCAAATTCTTTTGAGCACACACAAAAAAAACACTCCTTATTCAAATGTTGTGTGTCAAGCAGAATGTCATGCTTGGGACACAAGAGCGGAACAGTACCCAACCCAGTAATCCTAGTCCAAAAGCAAATGTTAGTGTGTCTTTATTAAATAAATCATACTACAATGGACTGATAAGAACATACACTACATAGACAAATGTTTGTGGACACCCAAAAAAATTACATCCAAAACATGCGTATTAGACGACAACAACAACAGCCTTTGTTCTTCCAGATTTTAGAACATGACTGTGATCAGTCCAGCACATGTTCAAGGTATCTGATGGAGTTCTCAATCAAAGCTGCCAAACCAATTCTCCATGGACTTTGTTTAAGGACAGCAGGGAGGAAAATTGATGAAATGACATGTTGGAAGCTGAATCCTATAAATGTGTCATACTGAGAACCACTGGGGTATCAATGCAACCCATTCTACTGCCGCTGTTTGTCCATGGAGAATCCAGCAATGTATGCTTTATATTCTGAATGTGCTACAAATGAGTGTTGCTGAAAAAAGCAAGAGCTCAATATTTAGATGAGGTGTCCATGTCTATATATAGTGTATGTACAGTAGAGATTCAAGACATGCTACTCCTTAGTACCTAGTACTGAGAAAACACAGACAAATTAAAGGGAAAAATATAGTCCGTCTTTGTAAGATTTTGCACCACCTTGTTACACTAGAACAGATTCTACAACTCATTGAAACTGTACTACTGGTATTACTGGGCTCAATTCTTTCAAACCACCTTCCCTGACTTGGTAGTTTGATTATGTAAGTTAAAAACGGTGTCTAAGATATATGTAGGTCCAAAATCAATCAAAGACATTCAACCCTAAAGGCCATAGCATATGATTTACATAACTGTCACATTTACCAAGTCACGTCCAGCAGAAGGAGGCATTATCATCCTGGAAGTGACTCCCATCATGATGGAAATTCAATCTTAGTGATCATGTGACCAGTCTTTATATTCATATGCAGTCTCACTTCACATCCTACGCCAATTTTGTGCCATCCCACAGCTTTATCCCAAAGCCCTTTTGAAAAGCATCTTCCGAAGCCACTAGAGTGGTGAATTATCTGCATTATCTGGAAGGTGATTGGTTGTACCTGAGCAAGGTTGTAATAGTTATTCTAATTGGTTGATCAAACCAGGTACAGGTATGTGACATTTAATGACTCCATTAGGTTCTGTGAAACAGATCAGACATTACCATAGTCACATAGCCATTTTATGCTACTGTAATGTAAATACAAAGGGCATTTTCCAAGAAAACTGTGTGCAAATAGTATGTAAATGCGTCAAAGACATGCTTGGAATGCTACCATATACACAGCACCCAAAGCTTAAACTGTTAAGGCACATGCTAAACCTTTTTTTGATTTATGCAAATTCACAATAATTATAGAAAATACAGTAATGTACTGTTACAACCCTGTCAAGGGGTAAGCTGTAACACGAGGCTGATATGATGGACCTGATACTTTTGATTGATGGAAGCCAAAAATGCATTGAGAGACAGTATTAAGAAGAACATGAAAGATCAGCCAGAAAAACAGACTCAACATGTGAATGTGAATCAGTTTATATTGTTATAGGTTAGAGAGAATATACAGGTAGTAGGGAAACAAGCAAATGAGTACTGCTTACAATAGGACAGGCACATACACTTATGCATGGAATTTATAGCTTGTTACAGTTAAACAGCATTGATCGGATGGTCATTAAATGGCACATACCTGCAATATAATTTAAATTTTCAGTTTGATGTTGATGATTATAATAAATAAATACTTCTTTAAAAAAAGCTATACTAGTATTAGGTTATATTAAAATTTTATATATTTAATTTATTTAATTGTCAGGGTATAATGTGACACAAGGTAAGGATTTTGACCAGTTATGCGATATGTCGTTTGACAAGGGGTGCCTAAACTTTTTGCACACGACACCTGCACTTGTTTGCACATTTGCAGAAGAATCCAATCAGCCCTTATTTTAAATGACTTTCCAGACATCGCTTATCATTTCCAGCCCATGCCTGTAGGAGTGTGCGAGTGGTGGGAGGTCTGTACTGATGTGTATCTTTTGTGTGTTGGTCTGATTCCTCACCTGTGTGAGAGCATCTTGATGATGAGGAGTCAGTGAGGTGTAAAACTGCAGGTGTGTGACCTTTCCCGCCTCCTCCATCTGTCTTCATTTCACATAAATGGTCTTCAAAGCGTTCAGCCACTGAGTCGTATCTGAACATTTCTCACTTTTCTGAACAAACATAAATTTACCCGGCATGCACTGCAGCTGTAAATTCTCATTTCAAGACTGCAGCAGAAGAATGGAAAACTGGAGTTTTCGGATCAAAAAGCAAACAGGAGACATTCGCTTGGCATCCATAATCTGGTGGATGGGAGTGGCTCGGTGGATGTGGATGGGGATGAGGGACTAGTGATAGACCATTTAATCGGTCAGCCGATTAATCAGACCTATTAATGCCATTTTGAAACAATCGACATTGGCTGATATCTGCACTTATATCAGCTGATGTATCCACTATTCAAAATAATGGGGAACATGCAGAGAAACATAATGAGCTGCAAATTCAAATTAGGAAACAAACTAAGACTACTGAGTGATGAAAACAAAGAGATGCTTAGATTCTATATATATATATATATATATATATATATATATATATATATATATATATATATATATATATATATATATATATATATATATATATAAATAAATGAGAAGATGAAAACTTTGTTTCCAGCATTATAATTTATTGCTCTTAACTGGAATTAAAAACCAAAATATGCTGCACTTTTTTCCAGAAAGAATGTGATACTGTCATCTGGTAATAAATATTGTAGTTTTTATTTTAAAAAAAAAATTTTTTTATACACCAGCCATCGGTCAAATCCCAGCTCCCCAAAGCTCCCAAGGAGCTAATGCAAAGTAAATCAATATTCATGAAAATAAATAAAATAAAAAACATATAAACAAAACATCAAAATAGAACATAATATTTATGGCAGTTAAAATACTGTTTTTTAATTATCATTATTTGACAAGCTGTTAATGGCTGCATTGTCTGGAGTTAAATTATTTTTTTTCCTATTATAATTTATTGCAAAGGTTAAGACCATCAAATGAATGTTGATCGGATGTTTATTATGCGCTTACCTGTAGACAGGTATGTCAGTATGTGTGCTGTAGCAGTGCTTAGATCAGGCTGCATTATAAACCACATACGGTAGCATAGGGGCCCCTTGGGTCTGGAACATGTAACAACCCTCAGACCCATCCCCCAACAAAAGGAGCACTGAGGCTTCTGCCATTGGCACAGGTTTGGAGACCACAGGTCAACACTTTCGGCGACATGGAGATAACCCAAATTTGTCTTATACCAGCCATGAATCAAACATTGGGACCTAGAGTAAACTGCCATGAGAACATTCCTACCGGGCATCACAATGAAACAACTTCGCAATCAAGAGTGTCTTAGTTGTCAAAGCACTGGTTCCCGATCCTTAGCCAAACTGGTTTGCTTGAGATTTGAAGTGGTGTTCCATTGTGATGCCTGGCAGAAGCATTCCCCTGGCATTGTAGGTGTAGTGTAAATCCAGGTTGGGTTATCTCAGAATATTTGAAAATGCAGTCTGCATGTTGCATGGAATGCCATCTGTAATCATGAGACTGTGTTGGAACAGTAGTTAGGGTACTGGACTTATTACATCTTTGCCAAGTTGATGCTGTCGGATTCTTATAAGCAAGGTCCTTAACCCACAATTTCTTGAATTGTATGGGTGTGTCAGTTGTAATTTGCTCTGGATAAGGACGTCTGCTAAATGACTTAATATAAATGTAATCAAAGCTAAAGGTTGTAACAGTATCAGTCTACCCCACATGCAGTCATAAATAAAATAATGAGTCAGGGACCCCAAAAAACCCCATCCCTCCAAACATACACCATACATGGACACAGAAACAGTCATATATACATCATAGTACACAGATACTTTTGCAGGAATATCCATATACAAAGCATCTATCCCTCATGCACAGTCTCTATCCCCCACAAGCCTTTGTCTTAAGTATTTAGATTGGGCTCCCATGACGTTGTTTACGCTGATGCTCCCATGAAGTTGTTTACTCCAACAAATAAAGAAATGTAGTGTTAATGTTCGTATTGATGTTGTACTGTTGAATTAAGTTCCACAGTTTATCCACCAATGCCAGCCAACTGAGCTCAAAAACAAAATTTTCCCAAACCAGGACTCTGCATGTGAAGCAGGAACCCATAAGCTTGATTGTTTGCTAGCTTTTTGAATGTTCTTCCTCATTTGAGCTTCACCCCACACCACTTCTAACTCCCTACTGATCTCTAATGGTCAGAGCTAGTATTACCTTTATATAAACATGGAATCAGAGGGACATCAGTTACAAGGGAGTCCAACAAAATATGAGAGTGTGCATTGTTTTTTTGTTTTTTTTTGGCCAAGCAGGGTATATGTCCTGTGTAGCAGCTGCTGGGTCCTATGAGTTTAATGGAAGCAGCACGCAGCTTACTATTACTAAATGTTGTATTAACAAATGGATCTTCCATGTGAGATAAAAGAAAAAAGGAATCAAGACTATTCTTTGTCCTGGAACCCAGGTGGTGGAATGAACGTCCACTGGATGTCCAAATAGCTGAGTCTCTTGCTGTCTTCAAGCAACAACTAAAGACTCACGTCTTCACTCAGCACTTAAGTAAAGACTGGCACGTTCTGTTTGGATTGTGTTCTTGAGCTATTGCTTATTTGTACTAACATGAGGTTTTGTCTGCTAAGGAGAATCAAAGCACTTCTGTAAGTCACTCTGGATAAGGGCGTCTGCTAAATGCTGTAAATGTAAATGTTACTAATAGGTGTGGTTTCCGTTGGCTGCTCACCATGCTGGGGTCTCTTCTCTGCACTGTACTGGCAGCGCTAATTCTGGTTGTGTGTCACATGTATTTTCTTTCCCATTTATTTCATGCTTGGTGTGTATGCTAGTGTGAAGGGATTATGTCAGGAGTGTTAGCTACTTTTCCTGGTGTGTCAAACTGGAACAGCCAGAGTATGCCTAAACCTGAGCTGGCTGAATATCGGTTTTATTTGTTGTCTTTGTGTGTTCATTGTATTTTACTAATTGTATATTAACAAAAGTGACAAACGGGGTTATTAATAGACTTCAGGAATTTTGAAATGTGTTTCTATGATATATTGCATACCATATTTCCTGGGGTAAAATGATCCAGATCTTCTGTTAAAGCTACATACTTCAAATACAGCAACAAGTAATTGACTGAAGCCTCTTCATCATATTTGGGCCACCAATACAGCAAATGATTTAAAAATTAGCAGCCCTACCACCCCACTATTGGAAAATAAACCACTTTATGAGGCAGCCTTGCTACAGAGCTTAACCATTATTAGATTACTTAAGTGCATGAAGCACAGATGATTAGATTTCTAGTAAATATCCAGTAATCTGCACATTTCCTTGGCAAATTTGCTTAATGTTTAAACTGATTGTTTTTTAAGGATGTTAATATTTTCTCAATACTAATGTCAGAAAAAATACAGACTGTAGTCCATCTCTACATACTTTGCCAGTCCCCTTTCCTCTGTTCTCTGACCCCCACAGAACCACTACAGATAATAATGTTTGGGTGGTGATTCATTCTGGTGGTTAGTACAACCCTGTCTGGTGCCTCTGTTTGTCTATGTGCCTCATATTATGAACCATTAGCAATATGTGTGGCTGAAATAACAAAGATCACAATTTAGAAGGGATTTTTACATGCTTTTGGTCTTATTTATTGAGCGCAGACATGAGCTAATGATAAACAACTGAATGCATTACAATATTTGAAGCTACACCTATAAGGTAATAGCTATTTTGGGATATTATAGGAAACCTATATGAATTTGGGGATATATTATGCATTTAATGTTAAACATGGAATGGAAAAAAGATCATTTCCATTTATCCATATATAGTGTATCCTTACTATTTTCTGTGCCTATATATGTGAGCTGCACCTCAAACAGAAAATACTGGTAGAGTGAGGTTTGAGATTCATATAGGATGACAATCACTTATGATTGCTGGAATAAAGAGCACTGATAGACTCTGCTGCTAGGCTAAGAAAAATGTCAGTAGCATGAAAACGAGATGCTATAATAGGGTTAATGTAGTTCAAGACTTTTAATATTAAGACAAAATGACTTTTCTGCCACTTGCCATGTGTTCAGTTCTCTAGTGGCTGCTGATGAAAAAATTAAATACATTAAATACAGTGGTCCTGGAAATTTTGTGAATTGTTTAGAATTTTGTAAATGTATGCATAAACATGACTGAAACATCATCAGATTTCAAATTCTAAAAGTAGATAAAGAGAACACAGTTTAATACATGAGATAATATATTATACTCAGCTATTTATTGAGGAAAAGATCCAATATTTAATCAGTTTCTTCAATGATGACAATGTATCCTGACTCAGATGCAGCAAGACAGGCCCAGACCATGATTCTACCACTATCATGTTTCATAGGTGAATGGTTGTTATTATGCTGGAATGCAGTTTTTCCTTTCTCTAGACATAATGCTCATTTATACAAAAAAGTTCTATTTTGGTTGCATCTGGCTTGTCCACATGATCTTTAGCAAACTGCAGATTGGCAGAAGTGTTCTTTTTTTGAGAGTAGATTGTTCTCCTTGCAACCGTTCCATGCATAACATTGCTGTTCAGTGTCTTCTGATGGTGGGCCCACGAGCATTAACATTAGCCAAAATTAGAGAGGCCCTTAGAAGTGCTTAGAAGTTACGTTGAGTTCCTTTGTGACTTTGTGAACTATTACAAGCCTTGCTCTTGGAGTGATCTTAGTTGGTCACCCACTCATAGAGAGGACAACATTGGTCTTGAACTTGCACCATTTGTACACAATCTATCTGATTGTAATGTAGATGTATTGCTGACGTTCAAAGTCTTTAAAGATTGTTTTATAGCCTTTTCCAGCTTGTCTGAGGCTCTCAGAATTCTCATTTGTTTGTGCTATAGACTTTACAGACGTGTTGTGAAAGATCACACTTTGATATATTACTCTTATTTAAAAACAGCAGGTTTCCCACTCACATCTGACTATCATCTCAGACCTGACAAGTGACACTAATTTCACCTTGAAAATTAACTGTTAATCTTGGAGTTCCACATACTGTTGCCACTCACAGATATGTAATAGTGGATCATTTTCCTCAGTAAATAAATGGCCACGAATAATATTTTTAACCCATTTTTATATCTATGGGTTCCTTTTATTAATCTATTTACAGGACTTGTGTGAAAATCTGATTACATTTTATGTCATATTTATGCAGATACATAGAAATTTCTAAAGGGTTCACAAACTTTCAAGCACCAGTGTAACGAAGGAACTCGAATATAGGTTTCTTTCTTCAGATCGACTGAAAAAGGAGCAATAGATATCACTTTATAACACACTGCTAAACTAATTGACTAATGCTGTTCTTAACAGCTCAGTGATTCACTGATTTAAAACTAAATATTTAGCCATTAGCACTAAATATTGAACTGAATCGGCACATAGCGATTGCCTGCTGGGGAAATAAGAAATATATTAATGCAGACTTATTGTGCATAGTGCTATCATAAAATTACTTTCATTTTCAAGCAGAACTCATTAGATCTGGTCATAGATTCAATAGCAGGGGTATTAAATATACATACCACACCATTATAGATCATAAATAAATGATTGTTAAATATAAATGGCCTGTAAATGACTCTTTATTATAGTGTGCACTCTGCTAAAGTCGTACTTTGCTCATAAAAGCTCATAAAAGCTCTCTTATATAAAGGAAATATTTAGTCATTAGCATGTTAGCTTAATGTATGACACTTGGATGTTTTTTGCACTAGCATATTAAATTGGCTAAGTCTATTAGCATTCTGTGGTTAAGGGATGCACGTTAAAAAATGTCCAATGCACTGTGGTTTGCCTGCTTTAAAAAGAAACATTTAACCATTAGTATATTAATTTAGGTTTGTACCACAGTGTTCTTAAATCCGTGACTCTGTCTGGTTGTATTTTAAACAGCATTATCCCAAAAGAAAGCTAATAGTCATATTGTTGCTATTCTGTTGCTATTCTCAGTGGTGAAAGTACAGGCGTCCTTGAAAGTTTGCAAATCCTTTAGAATTCTGTTTCTGAACACAGTGGTGCTTTAAAGTTTGTAAACCCTTTAGAATTTTCAATATTTCTGCATAAATATGACCTAAAACATCATCAGATTTTCACACAAGTCCTAAAGGTAGATAAAGAGAACCCAGTTAAACAAATGAGACAGAAATAATATACCTGGCAATTCAGTTACTATGGAAAATGATCCAATATTACATATCTGAGTGGCAAAAGTAGATACTGAAACCTTTGCTTTCAGTATCTGGTGTGAATCCATTGTGTAGCAATGAGTACAAATAAATGTTTTGATTACTTATGAACATCAGCTTGGAGGAATTTTAGCCCATTCTTTCATACAATAACTCTGGGATATTGGTGGATATTGGATATTGGTTTCCTTACATGAACTGCTCACCTCAGGTCCTTCCACAACACTGGATTAATACTGATATTAATACTGATACTGATACTTAACATTGGATTAAGAGCGGGTTGAATTGGCCATTATGGCATTATTTTTCTTTAAACATTTTTTGGTAGAATGACTCGTGTGCTTAGTCCTGATGTATGACTTTGATATTCTGATCCGGAACTGGCCCTAGTTTGTGAGTGTGTGTGCCCTACGATGGTTTGACTCCCTGTCTAGGGCTGTTCCTACCTTGCACCCTATGCTACCAGCTCTCCTGCGACCATGTTCAGTATTAAGTGGAAAAGAAAGTGAATGAATTAAATAAGTAACAGGCTATTGGATCATTTTCGTCAATGAATGAATTACCAATATAACAATATGTCTCGTTTTTCTTTTGGGTACTCTTCATCTTCTTTTAGGACTTGTGTGACAAACTTAAGGTTTTAGGTCATATTTATGCAGAAATTATAAAGGGTTCATTAACTTTCAAGCACCATTGTATGTTGTAGTCACACCAGTGAAATGGTGTGTCTCTGCTCATGCTTATGGTGCTTCTTGAACGTCTGGGGCTCCAGAGCATGGCTATGGTGGAGATGCTGCTTTTTGTGTAACCAGTAACAAATACCAATATAAACACAACTATAATGAAGGCTTCTGGAACTGTTTTCTGGCATGGAGAGAATAAATAAGAAATGATGTTAGTGTTTGGTCCACTGCTTTGATAGCAAGGTTTGGTTCTCTTTCACCAACCGTAACATTTTATTATCTTTCCCTTTGTTATACTGAATTTGTACAACTTTGGCCCGATGCTGCTCAAGATTCTTCACCTGTGGTGAGACCATTGCCTGGACCTAAAAGATCTTAATTTAGTAACTGGACCAGACACCTTCACTGTTCTCTGTGACTAATCACTCTTACAGTTCAACAGACAGAACTCCTATTCAAATTGTTTGAGAGAACATTTTTTATTCACAGTGACATTGTCTAATACATAGTTACTTTTGTGGCCTAGTGGCTAAAGTACTGGGCTATGGACCAAAAGGTTCAGGGTTCAAAACTAACCTCTGCCAGGCTGCTACTGTTGGCACATTGAGCAAGGCCCTTAACCCCCAACTGCTTGGATTATAAGAATTAGTTGTAAGTGGCTCTGGATAAGGGTGTCTGCTAAATGACAAAAATGTTCCCAGTTTGAGCTAGGTTTTTCCCTAATTGGTCTCACGGAGTTTTTCCTTGCAACTGTCCCCTCTGGCTGCTCATTTGGGGTATAAACTCAACTGTTGTAAATCTGCTTTGAGACTGTCTATTGAAAAGGGACTTGAACTTTTTTACTTAGCATATCAGCCCAATTTTAGTTTACCCTAGTGTGAATTTAACCAAGTTAGCACAACCAAGAGCTTAGCTAATTAAAATGACTTTTAGGTTGTTTCTATTACTGAAATAAAACAATATATTGAAATTAAATAAATACATTAATATAATTCAGTATAATCAAAACAATAATGAATGAATGAATTAAATTAAATTAAATATAATAGTGAATAACTGGCAATTCTTTACAGTGAGACAGTCGAACCATGGCTGAATCCCATTTCGGAGGCTGCATTTGAAGGCCAATTGTGTTATAGCGGCGCGCCTAGGCTGTCTGCGGTTAAGCATCTCCTCCTCCAATAATTAAAAAAACACAAAAATAGCATAAAAACTAAACTCAAAATTTCTAGCTCCATTTTTTATAAAGCTTATAGCTGTTTTGTGATACTGTGAGGACGGGAACAGTGATTCTGTGACGCAAACAAGAACTCCAAAGCAGAGTAGACCATCTCGTGTCGGTTCAGCCTTCGCCGCGGTCTACACAGCTTTCAAAGGACACAGCTTCATAGACCGTGTAGACCACGTCTTTCGAAGGATGCAGCCCCTGAAATGGGATTCAGCCCATGTGCTTATGCTGAGCTCAAACAGGAAGTAGGGGCAAACAAGGACGAATGCAGCTGAAGGGCTCCTCTAGTGGTGTGGAAGTGACATGTCAGAGGCTGGTGTGACATGGTGTTATGCTAATAATAATAATAATAATAATAATAATAATAATAATAATAACAACAACAACAATAATATAGCAACTTCCATACTGCAATAGTTCAAAGTGCTTAACAGTACAGAAAATGGCTGAATGGCTATAAAATAAATACAAATTATAAATACAACATAAAACAGTGATAACGCAGGAATCATATTAAAAGAGAGGCTTGAGTAAAATGACCTAATGAGTGAATGAATACACAGTAAATCAACATCTCACTGATGCTAGAATACAGTGTAGGGACTTGGATCTGGAACCTGAAGTACCTGGCTCCTTGTCATAACAAAAATGGTTTGGGATCAAGAGTACCTAACCTCACAAGCCTGAAGCTTGTTTCAGAGAATACTGATCTGAAGTGTATTTTATCAGGTAAAATGACAAAGGTTAAGCTAAAAGAATTATAATCAAGACAATATTTAAGCTAAAAGCATCAAAGAATAAAAAGCAGAGCCAAATTAAAAAGATTACAATCAAGATTAAATTGAAATATTAGAGTGATGCTAGAGAAAAGCTGATGTAAATAGAAATGCTGTAATTTTCCTATCTGCTTAATGCAATTCAAAGACACTATCGCATTGGAAAAATGTAGAGACAAAGGAGAATACCCAGATAAAAGCCATACTGACAATGTGAGAACATGCAAACTCCACACAGGCAGCAGTCAGGCTGAGAATTGAACTCTCCAGTTGTTAGGCAATAGCCCTAACCACTGGACCACCATGCTGCCTATTAATAATGACAACAACAATAGTGATAATAAATGTAATTTTACAGATATAGCACTTTTTATTTTAATTGTTAAGAAGTTACCTAAAATCTATGGGAATAACTTTAACCCATGTTTTTAATACAGTTAAAAAAGGATCAGGTTATACAGGTGTTTCCTCTGGATTTGAAAGTAACTACAGGGCTTGTATTCCTAATGTAATCTGAAACACTAATTCAGAGTTAAGGGATATAAGGAAACCGCTTTTCCTCACCTAGCAGAAAGACATGGTTCAATAAACAAAAAGCGCAAGGTGGGCGATACTGCTTCAAGGGATCAGGAAGGAGAGAACATATTTAGATACTTTAGACTTTTATATGTCATTAGTAGGACTTTTTACTGAATGTGATACTTAAAAGATATTCGGTTTAAAATAAATAAACTCAAAGTAACTTTATCCAAATTTAGTTTGGACATGAGCCCTAGTATTTTGAATCTCATATGATGCATATTAGTCTCAGCCTCAGTTTCTTTCCATTTTTTTAGTGAGGGTGGCAGTATTTTATGTATTAAAGCACACACATATAAATATATTTTGCTACATTGATGGCTTATACATCTTTGTATCTGCCATACAACTGTCTCTACTCACCATCACAGACCACAGCTGAGCCTTCAGTGATAGAAAATGTATTTTTTCAGAAAGCTATTTGCTTCCCCTTTGCCTTCATTGGACTGTTATTAGACTGTAGATTGAATTTAGTGTAACCAAAGTGCAATAATAACTAGGTACCTGCTTTGGTGATGTAGAAGATGCAGGGATTTCATAAATCAGCCCTGAGTGAAATAATATATATTTATAGGTGCACTTGAAGACAGACAAAGCCAGGCATTCAGTAACATCACAAGATGCTCTTTGGAATATTGTGTAATCATGCTGAAATAACATGGATCATCAGA
Source organism: Ancistrus triradiatus (assembly GCA_025084515.1). Classification (NCBI taxonomy): domain Eukaryota; kingdom Metazoa; phylum Chordata; class Actinopteri; order Siluriformes; family Loricariidae; genus Ancistrus; species Ancistrus triradiatus. The sequence continues at coordinate 183,799 of JAJAGP010000128.1, forward strand.
TTTTGCACAAACTTGTGGAGTCCATGCCAGCTTGAGTGCCTGCTGTCATTTCAGCAAAAGCAATTACTCAGTTACAGATTGAGATTCAACTTTTCACTTAAACTATTATGCTGATTATATATATATACACATGTATGTATATATATATATATACACACACATGTATGTATATATATATATATATATATATATATATATATATATATATATAAAAATATATATATATATATATAAAAGATTGTAGATTTCAATGGATTTCAGAAAGTGCAAAAGAGAGGAATTCTCACTAGTGGTCTCAGACTTTGTGCCCTTGTAGTATATATACTGTACTGTATACTGTATATACAGTCGTATGAAAAAGTTTGGGCACCCCTGCTAATTTTCATGATTTTAGTTTATAAATCATTGGTTGTTCAGATCGGCAACTTGAGTTAAATATATCATATAGCAGATGAACACAGTGATATTTGAGAAGTGAAATGAAGTTTATAGGATTTACAGAAAGTGTGCAGTAATTATTCAAACAAAATTAGGCAGGTGCATAAATTTGGGCACCCCAACAGAAAAATTACATCAATATTTAGTAGATCCTCCTTTTGTAGAAATAACAGTCGCTAAACGCTTCCTACAGCTTCCAGTCTGGATTCTGGTTGAAGGTGCTTTGGACCATTCTTCTTTAGAAACATCTCCAGTTCAGTCAGGTTTGATGGTTTCCGAGCATGGACAGCCCACTTTTTCAGTAATATTCATGTCTGGGGACTGAGATGGCCATTCCAGAACGTTGTACTGGTTCCTCTGCATGATGCCTTAGTAGATTTTGAGCAGGGTTTGGGGTCGTTGGCCTCGGTGCAACTTTGTCACTGATTCTGAAACATTGTTCTCAAGAATCTGGAGATATTAACTGGAATCCATGCGAACCCTCAACTTTAACAAGATTCCTAGTACCTGCACTGGCCACACAGTCCCACAGCATGATGGAACCGCCACCAAATTTTACTGTGGGTAGCAAGTGTTTGTCTTGGGGATGCGGTGTTCTTTTTCCGCTCCTTGTTATGTCCAAATAACTCAATTTTAGTTTCATCAGTACACAGCACTTTATTCCAAAATGAAGCTGGATTGTCCAAATGTGCTGTAGCACACACCTCAAGTGACTTCGTTTGTGGCTTGTCTGCAGAAAAGGCTTCTTCTTCATTACTCTCCCATACAGCCTCTCCTTGTGCAAAGTGCGCTGTATAGTTGAACGATGAACAGTGACACCATCTGCAGCAAGATGAGGCTGTAGGTCTTTGGAGGTGGTCTGTGGCTTGACTATGACTGTTCTCACCATCCTTCGCCTCTGTCCTATCTGAGATTTTTCTTGGGTCTGCCACTTTTCGGGAGTTCCTTAACTAGAACTGTGCCTGTGGTCTTCCCATTGCCTCACTATGTTCCTCACAGTGGGAAACTGACAGCTGAAATCTCTGAGAGAGCTTTTCCTTTTCCCTGAACCATGATGTTGAACAACCTTTGTTTTCAGGCCATTTGAGAGTTGTTTTGAGGCTCCCATGTTGCCACTCTTCAGAGAAGATACAAAGAGGAGAAAAACTTCCAATTGGCCACCTTAACACTTTCTCATAGTTGGATTCACTTGTGTATGTAGATCAAGGGTCAATGAGCTTACAAAACAAATTTTGTGTTCTCATAATTAGTGCTAAAGGTATTCAAATGACAAGGGTGCCCAAATTTATGCACCTGCCTAATTTAGTTTGAATAATTACTGCACACTTTCTGTAAAACTTATAAACTTAATTTCACTTCTCAAATATCACGGTGTTCATCTGCTATATGATATATTTACCTGAAATTGCTGAGCTGGACAACCAATGATTTATAAAGAAAAATTATGAAAATTATCAGGGGTGCAAAAACTTTTTCATACGACTGTATGTGTGTGCGCATGCGCATATGTATTTCTGGCAGGAATGTGGCAGGCATTTGTCCATTGATGAGGAAAACAAACATCCAACAAACAAATTGATAGGACAGTGTCCATGGACAACTTCCACCCTATGCAACAGCTTAGACACCAGTGGTAAGTGAATGTAAGTATGTGCTCTGTGGGGAACAAAACTTTAATGTACAACCCCAGAGACAAAGTTGGGACTGAGCGGGCGGTGTTGATTTCTCTTGGCTCAGAAACATCTGGGTATGGACCCGTCACACTGTGGAAATACAGTGGTGTGAAAAAAGTGTTTGCTTCCTGTTTCCTATTTTTTGCATGTTTGTCACACTTAAGTGTTTCAGAACATCAAACCAATTTAAATATTAGTCAAAGGCAACACAAGTAAACACAACATGCAGTGTTTAAATGAAGGTTTTATTATTTTAAAAATCCAAACCTACATGGCCCTGTGTGAAAAAGTGATTGCCCCCTTTAACCTAACCCTTAACCCTAACCCTAGCCTAATAACTGGTTGGGCCGGCCCTTAGCAACAACAACTGCAACCAAGCATATGCGAAACTTACAATGAGTCTTTTACAGCATTGTGGAGGAATTTTTGGCCACTCATCTTTGCTGAATTGTTGTAATTCAGCCACTTTGGAGGGTTTTCAGCATGAACGGCCTTTTTAAGGTCATGCCACAGCATCTCAATAGGATTCAGCTCAGGACTTTGACTAGGCCACTCCAAAGTCTTCATTTTGTTTTTCTTCAGCCATTCAGAGGTGGACTTGCTGGTGTGTTTTGGATCATTGTCCTGCTGCAGAACCCAAGTTTGTTTCAGCTTGAAGTCACGAACAGATGGCCAGACATTCTCCTTCAGGATTTTTTGGTAGACAGCAGAATTCATAGTTCCATTTATCACAGCAAGTCTTGCAGGTCCTGACACAGCAAAACAGCCCCAGACCATCACACTACCACCACCATATTTTATAATGTTCTTTTTCTGAAATGCTGTGTTACTTTTACGCCAGATGTAATGGGACACACCTTCCAAAGAGTTCAACTTTTGTCCCATCAGTCCACAGAATGTTTTCCCAAAAGTCTTGGGGATCATCAAGATGTGTTCTGGAAAACTGAGATGAGCTGTAATGTTCTTTTTGCTCAGCAGTGGTTTTCGTCTTGGAATTCTGCCATGCAATCCATTTGTGCCCAGTCTCTTTCTTATGGTGGAGGCATGAACAGTGACCTTAACTGAGGCAAGTGAGGCCTGCAGTTCTTTGGATGTTGTTGTGGGGTCTTTTGTGACCTTTTGGATGAGTCGTCGCTGCGCTCTTGGGTTCATTTTGGTCGGCCAGCAAAGTCTTTGCCATTTGTGGATAATGACTCTCAATGTTCGCTGAAGTCCCAAAGCTTTAGAAATAGCTTTATAAGCCTTTCCAGACTGATAGATCTCAATTACTTTCTCAATTGTTCCTGAATTTCTTTGGATCTCGGCATGATGTTTAGCTTTTAAGGATCTTCTGGTGTACTTCACTTTGTCAAGCAGGTCCTATTTAAGTGATGTCCTGATTAAGAACAGGTGTGGCAATAATCAGGCCTGCTGTGGCTAGAGACAGTGAACTCAAGTCCAAAAGGCAGGGTCTGTCATGGAATGGGGTTGTGTCAGGTCCCTTGGCAAAGGTCATTTACACTTCTGTGATGGCAGCATTAATGCAGAAAGGTACACTGAGATTTTAGAACAACATATGCTGCTTTCAAGACGAAATCATCCATGCCTTTTTCAGTGAGTCAATGCAAAACCATATGCTGTACACATTACAAAGGCATGGCTTCAGAAGAAGCTGCAGTCCTGACCTGTCCTCAATAAACAATGTGTTGAGAATTTTGAAATGAAAAACAAGACAATGAGTTAGTACTGTTTCGCACCTTAAGACCTTTTGCAGGAAAAATGGGACAAAACATCAAAAGAAGTACTTCATTGCTTGTTATCCTCTGTGCTAAAAAGTCTTTTGACTTTTTGAAGTGTTGTGAGATGAAATGGCAACATTACAAAGAGGTAAATGCCACTGTAAACTTTTTGGAATGTGTTGCAGGCCTGGAATGTAGGAATGGATGTGTATTTCAAAATGAAATGAATTGGACCAAACAAAACATGACATACCTCAGGTTCAAACTGTCTGCAATGAAATAAAAGTCAAAGTAAATGTAAAAAACACTGTACCAACTTTTTCTGATGTCGAGTTGTAACACATTTCTGCACTTGGACTGCATACATTTGAAAACACATTGAAAAAATAAAGCATACAGTTTTCTATGTGAAAAAACGTGGGCACTTCCCATTTAATTAATTAGAGTTTTGAAGGTGTGACTGACTTGTTAATGGTTACTTAAAATATGTGTCATGTTTAAATGAGTTAAGAGATTGTGTTAACAACTTTTCATCAGCTTTTTTTTGCATAATAGTGTAGGTTGTCACATTAATTAGCCATAGTGATACACATATTACTGAAAATGCCTCGCAAACATTGAAAAACATTCAGCTCTTTTTATTGATTTGAATAAATAAAAAAAGCAAATGCAGTGCTACCATGAGACATTAGAAAGGCCGGGCTACACAGCACTTTGCTTTCAGAGCTAAGCAGCAGTAAGGAGGAAAGTCTAAGAAAATCGGCATTAGCTGCCACAGCAAATCACTGCTAACCCACACGCACAGTGCTAAGCAATTTTCACCTCTAATCTCCTAATAAGATTATAAAAAAGTGCAAATATGTTTACGCATTGCTGCTCATAATTACATGACATAATCTCGCCTTATAAAAGTAAACCTGAGTTCACAGTATTTAGCAATAACTTATTTGTGCAGATTGTGCAGAGTAGCCTGTACGGGGGGCTAAATTAGTAAATATTTTAACATAACTGTCTGGCTGATGAAGGGCTTCCTGTTTGAAGGATGTGCTGTCTCACAGAAAACATCGATAGAACATCCTTCAAACTTTTCCACCAGAAGTGAGGGTATTCATTTAAACATTGACGTTTTTAGATGAAGAATTTTGCAAGTCATGCACAGTGCACTATGGGTCATATTTAGAGTTGGTGACTTAAGACACACAAATGGATAAGCAATTCGATTCACAGTCACACTATGTGGCCATCTAATTCCATTTTTTATTACAACTTTAGTTCATACCTCAGGTTTTTTGAAGTAGTTCTCACAGGTCATGATTTTCTTCAGTCAGGCCTAGGCCATCCCATTTAAAATAAGAACATGGCTTAAAACAACCTGTGAAACAAGTTAAATATTTTATCATAATCTTTGAATGAGCACTGTATAACTAAAAACTAAGGTTAATAATAGTTTTGAAGTTCTAATAATTCAAAATGAGACACAGCAATAGTTTGTTTTGTCTGCATCTGACATCTCATACACATTATATACTATATACTGAGTCATGTGAATCTGCTTATTTATAAACATACACAAGCAAGCTGAAGACACACACACACACACACACACACACACACAAGATGGCTACACAGTATGTAGTGTGTTCAGCAAGTTGCTCATGTGTGCAGTTGAAAGCAACAAGGTGAACACACTATAGACAATGTACCCAACTTGTGAGTGCAGTTAAAAGCAAATCTAGTGATACTATCACTAGGAGTGTGTGAGTGTGTGTGTGTGTGTGTGCATAGGTGAACTTTATGTATCATGTAAAGACCAAATGTGATAGAAAATCCAGATTTTTTTTATCTCTGGAGACATTTTTCTGGTCCTCACAAGTAAGACTGCCTTTTTTTAGAACAACTTTAAACAACTTGAAAGACCCAAAGAGCAAATATTTGACCAAATATTTGTTAAAAGATCTGCTTTAGGTTACTGAAGTTAGGTTAGGGTTAGGTGGATGTGTAGATGTAGTATTCATGTTGAAAATACATAGCTACACTATATAGACAAAAGTTTGTGGACACTTAAGCATTACATCCAAAACATGCTACAACAGCCTTTATTCTTCTAAAAGGGCTTTCGGCAAGATTTTGGAACATGACTGTGAGGTCAGCTTCTGATTTGGCATTCCAGACTTTTGACATTCCATACCATTTCCAATGTGGCTGATGGAGTTGAGGTCATAGTTTAGCACAATCCAACCGATTTCTCATTCAATATTGGCATAACAGTTCTATGCGGACTTGATGTTGATGAACTGACTTGTTGGAAGTGGAAACTAATAAATGTGTCATACTGAGAGTCACTAGGACATCTATACAATCCATTCTACTGCCACTGTTTGTCTGTGGAGAATTCAGAAATGGATGCTTTATATTATGAACGTGTTACAAGTGAGTGTTGCTGAAATAGCAGCGTTCACTAATTAAAGAGGTGTCCATAAACTTTTGTCTATACAGTGTATGTGCTAATGTTTATGACACTTTAGTGGTTAATGGTAAACACTCTATAAATACATTGATAACTTAAAATGAGCAGTGATGCCTTACACAAAAGAAGAGGTTATGTCACTTTTGTAAATCTCTGTCCATTCCACTAACTGTTTTATTATAGTGACTTGTTCATTATTATACTGAGCTCTGCTCCTCTCCTGCATTAGTGCATGTGAAATGGAGGTGTTTGCAGATGACTGTGAGTGGTCGTGAGTATGTATCGGTCATCATGTCAGTCTTTTTGTGTGTAATGTGATAGTTATGCCATTTGGATATTTCAAGTAGGGCACTTAGAAGTGGAAACATTATTCCAACGAAATGAATAATTAAAAGCACAGGGCCAGTCCATATGTGTTGCGATTACTTAATATACTATATTAAGTAATATATACAAAATTCATAATGCAATTACACACTAAATAATTCAAGCCTACCACCGTGATGGATATTGTAACCTAATGCACATAATGCAATAAAATATCTAGGAATTAACTAGGCAGTAAGGCCAGGCACCATGATCACAAAGAATTAACAGCAACATTTTGTTTCCCGCTGTTATGTGCCTGATAGACTTTTATCTATCTACACTGGACTATCTACTCTGCAGTTATGGCAACTTTTCAGTTATGTGTAACATAAAGGTAATTGTTGCAGTCACTACCACCCAATTAATTCTGATGAACCTGATGACGACTTAGCAAACTCTCTAATTTAGTTGCATGCATGAGTTTAAAAACCCATAATACGAATTAAGACTCGTTTATGGTTTGTGTATTATCTCATTTAAAATTTGGCTCTGCTGAACTTGGCTTGTCTGATGAAAGCGTAAGACTTTCGATTTGGCAGGTCTATGAAGAATTTTCTGTAGTTTTAGATCTCCTCTTTGTGTATTATGTATTCCTATCTCTGTTTGTCTTTTTATAGCTTTTTGCTGAGTCTTGGGCTTTTCCCTCTATAGATCTGACTTATTTTGCCCATTGACATAAAAAAAATAACACACCCAGATAGAAATGTCGGATTGCTGCAAAACTCTGCATGCCGTCATGTTTCAGGCAGATATGTAAATGATTACAGTTGTGGTCTGATTAGACACTGGGTCTTGCCACAAGAGCTTCCTCTCAGAGGCTACTTCAGGGTAGTTAACCTCTTGGCGAGAGATCGTTGACTGCTAGACATGCCTCTACATGCACTCAGACATTTGCCTAGTTGACAGACTTTGAGAGGGGGCAAATCATGGTACTGAGAGAAGCAGGATGGACGTTTTGACGAATTGCCCACCTTAAGAGTTCATGTAAGAGTAGACAGGTAGGACAGACTACTGCTCATGTGCACTGGAGGAAAAAGTATGCAAGAACACTATACCTACTGTGAAGCATGGGGGTGGAAACCTCGTGCTTTGGGGCTGTTTTTCTGCAAAGGGGACAGGACGACTGATCCGTGTTAAGGGAAGAATGAACGGGGACATGTATCGTGAGACTTTAAGCCAAAACCTCCTTCCATCAGTGAGAGCATTGAAGATGGAACGTGGCTGGATCTCCCAGCATGACAATGATCCCAAACACACCGCTCGGGCAACGAAGGAGTGGCTCCATACAAAGCATTTCAAGGTCCTGGAGTGGCCTAGCCAGTCTCCCAAACCTCAGCCCCATAGAAAATGTGTGAAGGGAGTTGAAAGTCCGTGTTGCCCCCCAAAACATCACTGCTCTAGAGAAGATCTGCATGGAGGAATGGGCCAAAATACCAGCTACAGTGTGTGCAAACCTGGTGAAGATTTATAGGAAACGTTTGACCCCTGTCATTGCCAACAAAGGTTATGTTACACAAAGTATTGAGTTGAACCAAATTTATTGACCAAATACTTATTTTCCACCATGATTTACAATTAAAATTCTTAAAAAATCCTACAATGTGATTTCCTGGATTTGTTTTCTCATTTTGTCTCTCATAGCTGAAGTGTACCTATGATGAAAATTACAGACCTCTCTCATTTTTCTAAGTAGGAGAAGTTGCACAATCAGTGGCTGACTAAATACTTTTTTGCCCCACTGTATAGTTATCGACAAAATCCCAGAAAATATCGTGATATAATTGTTTGTCAGTATTGCACACTCCTAATATGTATTTGATGTTAATGCTAGATACATTCTAGTGTAGGTGTGTTGTTTGGTTTGCGGTTAGTGCATCAGTATTTAGATTTGTTTTGTTCTATGTGTGATTAGGATCTGGTAGAGCCTTGCCTGAGATTACTGTGAGTAGCAACCAAGATGTGAATCTATGCTGAGTATGTTTGGTTCTTGCTCTTGCTGCTAATGTCTACCTTAAATTATGTGTGGTTTCATTTATTGGAGGTGATCTTTGCTTTTCATTATATTTTTTTCTTTGCACCATGTTGGGGATAATAGTGCCAACAGTGTTATTTGTACAAATTTAATATTGTTTTTTTTTTTCTCTCAAGGTCCTGTTGGGAGCGTTGCCGTAGGCTGCCCCAGGTTGCACCTGATTCAGCTTAGATGCTTCCATAGCCTTTTATTGAGGCCCTTGTGGTCTCATCAGCATCGATTGATTCACGTGCATTTAATATGCTTTTTATAGCACATTCTTTTTTGAGCACCAGTGCTATTTTTTCTATGTTGTTGTTTGTCTGTATTTATTCCTTTGATTTGGTTTTGAATTATTGTTTGATTCTTTTATTGTATTATTCTTTTGCATGGTTAGTATTTTTGGGTTGGCAGCTGAGACATACTGATGTTGTAGGTTCTGGGTCCCATGGGTTGAATGGAAGCAGCACACAACTGTTATTAATTATTATTGTATTTTTGTTGTCTCACTGTAGAGCATCCGACGGTGTGTGTGGTTTCCACTGGCTTGTTACCATGCTTGCTGTGTATGTGTTTGTGCAGAGCATGGGTCAGGAGTATTGCCTAGTGTATCTGGTGGGGTTGGAACAGCCAGTACAATCAAATCTGAGTTAGTTTAAAAATCTGTTTTATTGAAGCTGTTTTATTAAAAATGTTGTTGTGTACTCGATATCTTTAGTAGTTGTATATTAATAAAAGTGACAAATGGGTTTATTGAGGAGGTACATTGTTCCTGAAGTCTATGACATGTTGTTTGCATCTCTGAAAATCTTTTAAACTTAATTGTGTTCCTTCTTTTGTCTTTCTCATATCATATTGTATTTCCCGGGATGAAACTCCCCCCAGGTGGCATAGTCGGATCATTTTTTTTCTAATGTTATGTCCAAGAACCTCAAACATAGTAATGTGTAATTGACTGAAGCGTCTCCTTTGCATTAAAGTGACATTGATTTTTCTTCAGATCTACAACTCTAGCTAGTTTTCTCAAGTTCTAAATGTTTGGAATGAATGATCGGCAGATCTAGATTCCCTGGGATAAATGACTGTCTTCTGTAGAACTTTACACTTGTGCTTTAGTTGAGTCTTGGTCCTCCCAAGGTTTCTTCCTATAACACTCAGGGAGTTTTTCCTTGCCACTGTCGCCCTAGGCTTGCTCAATTTGGAATTGGACATAGTTATTAGGAGATAATCTAAACTTGTAAAGTTGCTTTGAGACAATGCTCAATTGTAAAAAGCGCTATATAAATAGATCTGACTTGACTTGACTTGACTTTACCAAGTGTAAAGTTCCTGTAATCAAATGAAAAGAAAGACTTTTACTTAAAAGGCGACATATTATAATTTTCCACAACCTGACACAGTTCCCTGTCTGTGTGCTCTGATTTGCATTGGCTTTCTGTCCTTCCCTCCAGGTTACGCACATTTGGTAATAGGGCAACAAACCTATACGCACTCAAAGATCTTCTACAACTAGGCAGCTTATCACTGACTCTTCCAACCTTTGTAGCGTTGGTGATTTAGCTTTCTCCACACTTGCTTACTACCTACCTGTACAAATTCACTACAATCTTCAATATTCAAAACTAACCTTAAACATACCTATTTTAGACAGGCAGATTTTAAGATTCATAAGTAATAATATGTAAATTGCCACCTGAAAGAAAAGTAGAGGTAGAACTAATATTATTTAAGGTAGAGGAGTCAGAATGCCAGTCTGAGTTTGTTGGCTGATTCCTTTCATTAACTATTTTGGTGATTTCATCATCTCACAGTTTGTAGACACCCTTTTAATCACTTCATTGGTTACAGCAACCCTTTGGGACCAGGAATCCTTCATCTGCGTCTCCCTTGACTCGGTCTCATGGGCTATGTGGCAGAAGATTGGTGGCCCAGTAGGTGAAGTGAGGATGGCAGTCTGTCCAAAAGATACTGTAACTTTGATCTCTCCATCACCACTCACTTTGGTTGATCCAGCACCCAGCTGATGTTACACACAGCCAATCCCCCATAAGAGGTTTCCAGATGATGTGGGGAGCTGTCTGGGGTTTCTGGAGCCTTTCAGAGTATCAAGTGTTTGATGGCCCTTACAGAGGAGCTGAGCAGTGGTGCACACCTGGGTGTGGACAAAAAACCCACAACCCTCATGTGTGACACCAGGTGTGAGTCGGTGTGAGACCCCTTGCCATATCTGCCCAAAGCTGGACCAGCCCAGTGAAAATCTAGTGCATAAAACAGAAGCTGTGACTCCCAACATGCCCCTAGATGTTTTGCCTTAAGTTAAATAACGAAAATTAAAAGACGAAGGGTCTTTGGCTGAGAAAAAGAAAGATTTCAGTGAGTAGTCTGTTTTAAATAAAGTTAGATAACTTCAAAACAGAGACTGAAAGGATACAAAAATGTAGACTGGATTGGTGGAGTCTAAACTCTTTAGAGATGGTTTTGTAGCTTTTTCCAGCCTGATGAACATCAAAAACTCTTTTTCTGAGCTCCTCAGAAATCTCCTTTGTTCATGCCATGATACACTTCCACAAAAATGTGTTGTGAAGAGCAGACTTTGATAGATCCCTGTTCTTTAAATAAAACAGGGTGCCCACTCACACCTGATTATCATCCCATTGATTGAAAACACCTGACTCTACTTTCACCTTCAAATGAATTGCTAATCCTAGAGGGTCACATACTTTTGCCACTCACTAATATGTAACATTGGATCATTTATCTCAATAAATAAATGACCAAGTATAATATTTTTGTCTCATTTGTTTAACTGGGTTCTCGTTATCCACTTGTAGGACTTGTGTGAAAATCTGATGATGTTATAGGTCATATTAATGCAGAAATATAGAAAATTCTAAAGGGTTCACAAACTTTCAAGCACAAACGTATATATATTTGCATGACAGAAAACTAGTACTACAGGTATTTTACAATGGGAATGTGATAATACATATAAATACACATTCAGCAGAATCTGAACTTTGAATATATAATATAGCCCTAAAGTTGCAAGCCTGATGTTCTGGAAATCAACCATAGTCTTCAATGGCTTTATAAATTTGAAAGGAATACTGTATTCTCAGAACATATAATAGTTTATACTGATGTTTCTAGGGAACAATCCTACACTTTTCTGTGTGACATTTCCATGTTTCCTCACTATTAAAAGGGGAAATGGGCACATTAACGATTATTTATAAATGAATTTGATGCCACCTACTGCACTTTCAGGTTTTGGTCCCTTCAAACCAAGCATCTGAAATCTCTTTAACTGCTAGGTTTTTGCAGATAAGATGATCATAGCAGCTATACCAATCAGCCATAACGTTAAAATCACCTGCCTAATATAGTGTAGGTCCCCTTTGTGCATTCAAGGCTCTGACCCATCGAGGCATGAACTCCACAAGACCTCTGAAGGTGTTCTGTGGTATCTGGAGCCTATATGCCTAGATAGCAGCAGATCCTTTAAGCCCTGAAAGTTGTGATGTGGGTGCTCCATCGAACTTCCATCAGGTCGAGTCAACACCTTATACTCTTTATCATGTAACCCAAACCATTTTTTGCAGTGTGGCAGAGTGCATTATCTTGTTGAAAGAGGCCACTACCAATAAAGAATAAAGTAGCCATGAAGGGGTGTACTTGGTCTGCAACAGTGTTTATGTGGAAGTACATGTCTAAGCGACATCCACATGGATGTCATGACCCAACCATTCCCAGTAGAACATTGCCCAAAGCATCACACTGTCAGCGTTATTCACTTCACCTGTCAGTGGTTATAATGTTATGTCTGATCGCTGTACAGCTACAAAGGTACTCATAAAAATAAAGTTGGATTTTTAAGACGGTCAAGGGGAAGTGGACAAGGATTCATTTCTGAGTCTAAGAAAGAGCATACATATTAAGTAAGGGCCTCTCTATCTCGCTCTCACAGCACAGAATGAAGATGAATCCCTTCATTAGGAGCGTTTTTAATGCATGAAAAATAATTTATTCATGGAAAATTAACAAATGGTTCATTTCAGCTGAAAGGAGGTCTTGCATTTAAAGTGTGTGTATGTGTGTGTTCATGCTCATTGAAACGACCTTATTCACACACCACTGATTTCAGGGAGCATGAAGCAGATACCTGAAATGGTGATTCTGATGACTATTATGCTGTTACCACTTTTTTCAGGTCAAAAGTAAACAAACCCAAGAGTATCTGTTGTATGAAAAAGCCAGTAAACATGTAGTCAAAAAGCACATTCGTATTAAGGTTCAGATTAACGTACTGAATTATTACGAAAACTTATTATTAAGCACAGGTATGCACCTTTTAATGACTATCCAATCAATGTCTGTTCGCCGTAATGACCAAGGTCTTTATAATTATAATAGGAAATGAAATGATCTCTTTTAACTCCAGACACTGCAGCCATAAACAGCTGGTCACCTCAACAGTCAATGAACCTTGCGGATCCACGAGCAGAGGCGGGAGTTAAAGAGCTTAATCGAGGACTTTAATATATACTGTATATATCTGTTACGGTCCAGCCAGGAAAAGACAACTGGCTGAGAGGGAGAGAGGGAAAAAGGACCCAAGTGCAAGAACGCTCCCCCAAGGGGCCACTAGGCGAGGGTGCGGTCACGGGAGCGCTCTGGCTCAGTTGGCAGCCCCTAGGAACAAAACGGAACCACCGAATGAAGAAGGAGTGAAACAATAGCAAAACCAGTACCAGATGGATGGAAATATGAACAACCGAGGAATAAACTGGGATATAAAATAATGGGTCAACGCAGAGAAAGCGGCGCCGGTGTTTGAACGGAATCAGATGAAGCCCGGGGTCAGATTCGATCCGAGGATCCCAGGTGTGGAAGAATTATCAGGTCCATCCTACCATCCTCTTAATTGTTACTGCTTTCTCCTAGACAGGGTCATAACAGTACATTAATGTATTGTCAATAATTATTGTGAATTTCCATAAATTACAAAAGGTTTAGCATGTGTGTAACAGTTTAGGCTTCCACTCATGTTTTCAGTGGCACCTATGATGCATTTACATACTATTTGCACAGTCGTCTTCTGAAAATGCCCTTTATATTTACATTACAGCAGCATAAAAATGACTATTCGACTAATGTCTAATGCTAATGTCAGGTCCATGACTTGTTTCACAGAACGTAACGCGATCGCTAAACTGCACATAGACAGTAATTCCTTTTTTTTCCATGTCTACAATAGTTAAAACTTGCATTTCCTCTCTTCTCAAAAGTTCCTTCTGCAATTTAAAAATAAAATAACTACAAATTCTCTAAGCTAGAAAGTTGGTGCCACTTAGGAGAACAGCATGTAGGAATATTAAATTTTTTTATTAATTTATTTATTTTTTACACGATTTGATGTAAACCTGCATCCAACTTTCCTACAGCATCTGGAGCTGAACCTGCTGGTTAGTGCCTTCTACTTCTAGTGCAACATGTGAGTGTGTAAACATTTGGGAGGCAAGAAGGTACGCAGGGATGGACTGCACTTCTTTTACTATACCCATGTGTGTGTTAATTAGAGCTCAGCAGATGGACGGGAGACCATGTTTTGCATGAGGAAGGCTAGAGCAGAACGGATATGGGGTGGGTTTATTCATTTTCTTATCTGTGGAAACCTCCTTCTCCCAAATGACACTTCAGCCACAGGGGAGGAAAGAGAAGAAGAATCCAGCCTGCAGGCAGAAATGAAGTCTCTCTTCATCACTCTCACACACATACTCTCTCCTGATGCGTTGGAAAGGCCTGTACCCATCTCTCGCTGATTTCCCGCAGGCCTCCATAGCACAGCAGATGGGCAGTGGAGAATGTGCACTTGTTCTTGGAGTGCTCCCTAAAGAGAAGGGTGTTCAGCTCTGGTTTGCGAAGAGCCATCTGCGAGTCATGTACTCTCCAAAATCCTGCCAGGACTGCCAGGACTTAGTTACCCACCACCTAGTTATATCACCTATTTGAAAAAAAAAAACAATCATTCGGTGACCACTTTCTCCTGGTAAGAGCTAAAGGGTAGTGGGTCTGAAGCCTGCAGAGGTGGTAAGTAACGAAGTACAAGTACAGTGGGGCAAAAAAGTATTTAGTCAGCTACTGATTGTGTAAGTTCTCCTACTTAGAAAGATGAGAGAGGTCTGTAATTTTCATCATAGATACACTTCAACTATGAGAGACAAAATGAGAACAGGTGTCTTTTATACAGATAACAAGGTCAAACAGGTGCCATTATTACAGGTAACGAGTGGAGGACAGAAGAGCTTCTTAAAGAAGAAGCTTGTTTGTGGGTGACCAAATACTTACTGTCCACCATGATTTACAATTAAATTATTTTAAAATTATTTAAAAGGACTTGTGGTAGCCTAGTGGGTAAGGTACTGGACTATGGACCAAAAAGTCCAGGGTTCAAATCCCACCTCTGCCAAGCTACCACTGTTGGGTCCTTGAGCAAGACCCTTAACCCACAATTGCTTGGATTGTAAGATCGTATCAATTGTCTGCTAAATGCTGTAAATGTAATTCCTAATCAAGCTTCTTTTGTGGGACTGTGGTAGCCTAGTGGTTAAGGTGCAGGACTATGAACCAGAGGGTCCAGGGTTCAAATCCCACCTCAGCCAAAAGCTGCCATTGTTGTGTCCTTGAGCAAGGCCCTTAACCACAATTGCTTGGATTGTAAAACTGTACCAATTGTAAGTCGCTCTGGATAAGGGCGTCTGCTAAATGCTGTAAATGTAAATGTAATGTAAATGAAAATTACAGACCTCTCTCTTCTTTCTAAGTAGGAGAACTTGCACAATCAGTGGCTGACTAAATACTTTTTTGCCCCACTGTACATCATTACTGCATTAAATATTTTAGGTATCTGCACTTTACTTGATTATAACTGTAAGGTAATACTTTTTACTTACTACATTTAAAAAAAAAAGATACTTTTTACTCGATACATTTCAAACCAGGTTCCTTATTTTAGCTTTCTGAATCTGTAATTAAAATTCATTTATTTATTTTGTCTATTTGTTTTTTTTGTTTTTTTCACTTAGGCAATTCTATTTAGGCACCTACCTTTTGAAGCACCAATCAGAATCCTACGTTTATACTTGACGCATTGGAACTGCGTGGCCGGAGGGTGAACACGCCAACAATGATGCAACTGTGGGGGTGTGGACCTCTCAATAGGTTCTAAGAACAGAGTGGCCTCCATAATTTTTAAATGGAAGAAGTTTGAAACAACCAGGACTCTTCCTAGAGCTGGCTGTTCCATCAAACTAAGTAATTGGGAAAGAAGGACCTTGGTAAGAGAGGTGACCAAGAACCCACTGTTCACTCTGGCTGACCTTCTGTGTGCAGATGGGAGAAATGTCCAGAAGATCAACCATCATTGTAGCACTCCACCAATCTGGGCACCTAAAAGTACCTAAAATACTTCCAGACTGTGAGAAACAAGATTCTCTGGTCTGATGAAACCAAGATTGAACTTTTCGGCCTCTATTCTAAGCATCATGTCTGTAGGAAACCAAACACTACACATCACCTACCCAATACCATTCCTGCAGAGAACCATGGTGGTGGCAGCATCATGCTGTGGGGGTGTTTTTCTAAAATTCTGTAATCTCTTTGAAATTATGGGGTATTGAATGCAGAATGATGGAGATAAGCTTGATTTTTGTTTCCACAAAGTCTCATCATGACAACATGTGAAAAAAAGTGAAAGGGTCTAAAGACTTTCCAGATGCCTTGTATGAGGTACCATCAACCTGGTGTGACACCCAATAAATTCACATTCAACTCCAGAATCACTGGAATCTTTGGTGCCATATGTAAAGAATGGAACAAAAACGTATTTGTGCCTATTTACTTCCCAAAACATTACACGCCTTCCTCAACATTCTACATAATACAACCCATAGCTTCCCATATCCAGTAATAATGCAACCTGCTGCTGAATCCCATCCCATCCCATCACATCCCTGATGGTATAAAATATCAAATAATACCTCCTCCCGTTCATCAGATCACAAACAACCCTTTGACATCTGTTCATGTTTCTTCTGCTTTCATGACATCAAGAGTTGTTCTATTCTAAATACGCCCACACTAGACAACTCTGATCTCAACAGCTCTAACTCTTTCTTACCTCTATAAAATTCTTAAGCAGGCTGCATACAATCAATGTTTCTCTTTATCCTGCCAATTGAACTCCAGGATCGCAACCAGTCTGGCTTCAAAGCAGCACAATCTACAGAAACTGCCCTTGTGGCTGTTTTCTCGATATTTCATCAGCCTTTTACATAGTCAACCAAAGGGTTCTCCTCTCTGTGCTCTCTAGCTTTGGGATTGAAGACAGCATAGCAGTGGCTTATTTTCTATTTGGTAATGTGAAGTGTCATGGGAAAAATCCAATGCGCTGCCAAACACCCACAACTCATAGTCCCACGAGGTCCAGTACTGGGCCCTCTTTTTCTACACATCTGTATCCTCTCATGCCTACTAGTGATATGCTGACAACAGTCAACTCTTCCTTGTCTTCTTTTCATCAGGTACTCAGGTCTCGACTCACAAGTCAGCATTTCTGGAGGACACGGATGTCATGTCATCACTTGAAGCTAAACCCCAACAAGGCTGAGCTGTTTTACATTCCTGTAAACACTTCCCGCATCAAGAACATGCCATCCCTGGGGAACTCTTTGATCATACTCTCAGTGTTGTGCTGTATAATCAGCTAGAAATATTTGCTCATGTTGCAAAACTGATCCAATAATGCAGGTATCTAAACTACAAAATCAGGACAATTCTACCATTTATCTCCATAGATGCCACTCCGGTGCATGCTTAGTGTATTTTTATATCTAGGCTACAGATGCACCCATTGGTGCATTGGCTGGTGACCAGTGATCGGCCGATCAGTCTCATATAACCAATTCTGTTCCGGTCACATTTAGCCTACACTTCTGAAGCCAACAGTGGCACAAACACAGCCACACACATGAATAGCACAGTGCTTTGACTAACATTAATTCGGAATTCAGTTCATATGTATGAAAAGATTTAAACTTAAACAGTTAAAGCTCAACCACTCCCACTGTTTAGAGAGTGATGATCTGTTTTTGGCTTGTTGTTCGTCTGTGATCCGTTTAATGTGCATATGTCTTTTTATTAGTCGGTAAAAGCATACAGTGCGTGTTCTTAATTGTGTTGTTCCATTTATGCCTGGGATTTAGCCTAAGAGTGTGTTTTTAGTGAATTCAGTAGCTTACAGTATGCATGACTTACCGTCTTGGTTGGTGTACGCTGCTACCGGAGTCAGGTGAGTTGCAATTCAGCGTCTTTGCTAGTACTTGTACCCTTGCACTAACTGGTAAAAGGTTCTTCTCAAGGTTGAAATAAAGTACAATTTGAGCAAGTTTGAAGTGATTGATATTTGTGCGGCCAATGCCATAAAGCTAAAGCTAATGAGAGAATAGAGCCTGGTACATGCCAACAGCCCTTGCTCTTTCTTTAGCAATTCTTTCTATATGCTGTCATTTCAAATTCTTAGACAGAAAGAAAATCCGAATCGGTCAAAATCAGACTCGACTGGTCATATATTTAAGAAATTGGAATAGGCCAAAAAAATTGCAATCGGTGCATCTCTAATCCAGACTGAATTAAGAGGATAAAAAAGTGAATGAATGGCTGTGAAAGTGGCTAATGCAATTCACTCTTGGCAGATATCCCACTGAATGGCATCAGATCTCTGCAACTCATTCAGAATGTAGCAGCATGCCTGGTTTTCAATTTAACCAAGTTCTCACAGGTTCCCATCTGCTGCGTTCCCATCACTGGCTCCCTGTAGCTCACTGCATTAGATATGTAACACTGATTTTGCAAAAAAGTCAAATTTGACCAGCTCCCTCTTACTTAAAGGTACGACATTTAAAGTTCATCCGATCAATGTCTGTTTACTTTAACAGCCAAGGTCTTAAAAATGACAGTAAATTATAATTAAGCAATAATACACTCGAGGTCATGCTTTAACGTGCAATATTGGCAAGGGTGTACTGGTCTTCGGGACTCTGCCTGTGGCCTTGTGTCTACGACTACAACACCCCCCGTGTTACGGTTCGCCATGATAAAAATGAATAAAGAACCGTAAAAAGAAAAGGATAAGGGTTTGTTACCTAAATGCAGTTAGTTCCAGATGGAAATGGTGAATCAAAATATAAATAACAAAAAAGAAACGAAAGAGAAAACTAAAAAGAAGCAAAAAATAAACTCATGCTGTAAGCGTACTCTGCTGAGCTAACAGTGTATTGGGTCTGCGCATGCGCAGTACGCAAAAACCCGAGCGGAGCTTCCGCGAGCGTGTGCCACACAAATAATAACAAGGAGTCCCCGCAGTGAAGAGGATGAGGCTAGAGAGCTCCGCGTCCTCTTCAAAGCGTGATCGCAGGGGTTAAATGACTTCCCTGATCGCAAGGAGGGGAGGCAACGGCGTGAGAAAGGAGACGGCGGGGGCGAAGCTGAAAACAGCCGGAGAAAGTAAGAATCCAAAAATGCCTCGTGAAAATAAAAGTAAACATAAAACTGTCCCTACACTAAAACTAGGGCCCTACCTTACCTGGGCTATCTCTAAATAGCCCCCGTCTGGAGATCTTGGCACCCCCAGACGTACCACTGGCCAAAGAGCGACCCCTGATAGTACCCTCCCCCAAGGGGCATTATCCCGACACCCCTACATGTGAAGCAGGGGCCAGTAGGGAAAGCATTACACACCAGGCACAAGGTTGGGTGCTGGCTTGAGGAAAGCCACCAGCAGCTCAGGGATGGGACTCAGCACAGGCAGCTCAAGGCCGAGTTTTGACTCGGGGCTGGCCATAGGCAGCTCAGGGGCAGAACTCGGCGCATGCAGCTCTGGGGCGGGGCTCGGGATAACGAGACCCAAGGAAAAGGTCGGTGCAAGTTGCCTGGCCGGGCGGATGGAAGAAAACGGTCATGGCACAGGGATCGGTCCTGACAAGCGGTGGGCAGGGACCGGTGCTAGACACCGTAGCGCAGAGGTCGGGGGCTACGATCGGTGCGCGAAGGGCTCAAGTACGAAGTTGGCACTAAATGCTCAGGCACGGAGCTTAACTGCTCAGGTGCCGAGCTTACGAGCGTGGATAGCCCAGGTATGGAGGTAGGCGGTGCTAAATTGTCAGGCACGGAGCTAAACTGCTCAGGTGCAGGGTTTATGGGCGTGGCGAGCTCTTGTACATGGCTAGGCGGCACTAAATGCTCAGGCATGGAGCTTAACTGCTCAGGTGCTGAGCTTACGAGTGTGGCGAGCCTAGGTATGGGGCTAGGCGGCGCTAAATGCTCAACTACAGAGCCTACGAGCGCGGCGTGCTCTTGTTCGAAGGTGGTGCTAAATGCTCAGGCACAAAGCTAAACTGCTCAGGTGCAGAGCTTACGGGTGCAGCGAGCACTTGTATGGGGCTACGCGGTGCTAAATGCTCAATTATAGAGCTTAATTGCTCAGGTTCAGAGCTTGGCAACGCTAACTGCCCAAGTACAGGGCTAACGAGCGCGGTGAGCTCAGGAATGGAGCTTACTTGCCCAGGTATGAAGCCGGGCGGACTTGACGTGCTGCAGATCAGACCTGTCCTCTTCCTCACCCACTGTTCGGTTCGGGTTTATAAGACAGGCTGTGACTAAGACACACTATTCTACAGACTGAAGCAAATCTGAGTAAGATCACGGTGTTATAACGAAAGTCTAGGATCCCATTTGATTAGGATCCCATAATGATTAGAAATTTGTATGATAAAGCTCTTGTAACAGCAGTTATAAAGCATCAGCAGCTTCGCTGGGTTAAGAGCTGTACTTAACAGATAGCATATGTCTTTGTGAGTGATGAAGTTGATTCAGTTAATTTTTGTTGATGGGATGAAAACTGATCTTCAGTCTCGTTGCTCTTCAGTCGAGCTGTGAATCCATTAAGTGCCCGGGACATTTGATTTAAAGTTGTGACTTTGTTTCGCTTTTCCAGTACTTCCAAATCCTAAAGATGATAAACCTTTGGTTTGGTTGGTCATTAATTGCTTCATCTTCCACATTTAAAATGCTTTCAAAACCCAGCTCCCAGCACACTTCACTCCCAGCACGTCACCCCTACGTCACACACTCCATCATTGACTATGCACGTCTGTACCTCGTTTGTTATGATCACCCTGTTTATTTGAATGCTGCACTTTTGCTGTTTTTTTGAAGTTTCATTGTTTCTGCACTTTATCACCGAGTGTTCCCAAATCTGAATTCTAACTACTTATAAAACCCCTGCCATTTTCTGACTCAGTTTATCACGTAAATAGCCTTCCAAGTAAACAATCATGAATTTTGGATCCATCCGCTTCTCATAGTGATGATGATTGCTGTACAGTCATGTATTCATTATTTCCAAAATGAACTGGGTTGATAATATGGTTCAGGAGTCTGCCCCACATATAGTTTCAGTTCGAAGCCACTACTGATTAATAAAGGCCTGTAACTGCTCAACGGAGGGTCAGATCAATACAAGAAAATAGCATACTGTTGTTTTCATCTTGCTTTGTGAGGTGGCACTGAGAGCGTATGTGATTGGAAGATTTCTCATGGACTATTAGCCCTGCACTAAAGTCATCATCAAGGTGTTTTTCTTCTCTTTTCTTTTTTTGTTTCATCGATGAATCAGGAAGTCATTTGCATATAAACAGCAGCTCTGTGTTATTTCGGAGTTACAGCACTGAAGTATGTACAGTTGCTCTTATATAAGATGAGCCAGCAGCGATGTGAACGCGGATCCTCGCCGCAGTGGGTTGATTAGCACTGATTAACAGACATGATTCTGATTAACACATTTTAAATAGGAGCAAAAGTTCAGAACAGCCAAGACACAAGCAGAATTGTCTGCTTTTATTAGGAAAGCAGGAAAAAACATACTGTACAGCACCTCATTCATCTTCTGGAATTAATTTATATTGTGATTTAATATATAATTATACAGTAGTGTTTAAACACCACGTTAGCAATGACTCAAGAACATTGTTCCATTATCTTCGTAACGTAGCCAAGGTCAAAACTATTCTCACAGCAACTGAGAGTAAAAACTTCTGCATGAGTTTGCATCTTCGCGTCTGGACTACTGTAATGCACTTCTTGCAGGTGTCCCTAAGAATCTATTTGTAGTTTAAGAGGTTTCAAATACCAGTGGCCAAAGTACTGGCAAAAACAAAGATGAGACCACATTATACTCTTCATTAAAGATTTGCATTGGCTAACTGTGTCATCCAGAACTGATTTTAAAATACTACTGCTTACCTTCAAATGTTTACATGGTTTTGCCCCTCAATACTTTAGCACAATGATCATGAGTCATGCACCCTCAAGAGTTCTGAGGGTGGTTTGTGCTGCCATGGCCCCAAACTGGACAACCTGAGGGCCCTGGATGACTTAACCACTTCTAAGAAGAAAGTTAAGACTTCTCTATTTTGTAAGATTTTTAATTAAGTTCTATTCAAAATATTACATTTTATCTAAATTGTTAGTCCACATATAATTATACATAAGTATACATCCTGTTTTATGATGGCCTGACTTACGATTTCACAAAGGTTTCAGAATGAACAACACTTCAAACCTTGAGGTGGGTGGGCTGTAACAACAGAAGGCCACAGTAGATTCAAATTCTATTAGTCAAGAACAGAAAACTGAGGCTGCAGTGGGCACAGACTCACCGAAACTGTTGAACGTGTTCAACGTGGTGGATGCAGTGGTTAAGGAACTGGACTATTGACTAGAAGGTCCCTGGATCAAATCCCACCTCTGTCAAGCTGCCACTGTTGGGTCATTGAGTAAGGCCCTTAATGCACAATTGCTTGGATTGTAAAAGTCTATCAATTGAAAGTCACCCTGGATAAGAGCGTCTGCTAAATGACTAAGTGTAAAACTGGATGCCTGAAAGCTGGAGAAACATAGTGTGGTCTGATGAATATTGATTTCTGCTGAAGCATACAGATGGTAGGGTCAAACTTTTGTGCCAACAGCAGGAATCCATGCAATGTATTCTTGGCATACTTTGGGATTAATTAATGCAGATTAATCATCACTTGGATGGCACATTCACATTTGCCTATTTGAGTATTGTTGCTGACAACAATACTCTGCTAAATGAAATCCCTTCATGGCCATAATTTTCCCATCTTCTAATGGCGTCTCCAGCATGATGTTGTGCGATATCACAAAGCAAAAGTCGTTTGAAAGTGGTTTCATATCATAATGAGTTCAATGTTCAAAATTCCTTCCCAGTTGCCAGATCTGAATCCAATAGTACACCTTTGGGATGTGGTAGAATGAGAGAATTGCATGATTCAATCATGTAAATGCTGAGCAGAATTTCAGACGAATGTTTCCAACATCTAGAGGAATAACTGAGGCCGTTTTGAGAACAAATTGAAGCCATACCCAGTATTAGATGAGGGCTCCAAATAATATATGTGTTTATGTGTGGTTTTTTTTTCTTTTCTTAAAAACAAACTAATAGGTAAAATAAGGATAAAATCAAATCATAAAATGAAATTTAATTTTTATTGCTATTGCATATCTTTGTTTCTACATGTTCTATAATGCCACATTGCCAAAATGGATATCACTTCAGCACTTTGGGCTGACCCTGGATCTCTACAGGCTAAGACAACTGGACTGAATATATTGTTGTAGCCATCGTCTCAGTCAATAGTCTTGGTGATTCAGAAACGTGTATTGCTTATTGATTTTGTCAGTTCAGAGGATTGTATTGTTAAGATCAAGCCAAGTAAAGAGTTGATGTGATTTTTGCTGTAAGTCTTTGCTTATCTTCACTGAGAACTAGAATCACGTTCTTTCTCTCGCACATACCCACACAACCACACATGACTGTGCTAAAATAGCATATTGAGCTCTTCTCAATCCCCTCGGTTCTTAAAGTGCCTCTATTGATTCTCGTCTTTCTCTTAGCAGCAGGTTTGTCCACTCCACCAAGGACCATAAATTTCACTACTCCGGAAAAAAGAAGAGAGAAAGAGAGAGTAGTGAGGAACTGACACTCAGTTTCAATAACACAAACCTCAGTATGGGGCACGAGGCAATGGAGGGCCTGTAGAAAGGAATTATAATGGATGCAACCCAGCTCTCAAATAACCCTTAAATAGGCAAAATATTCAGTGGGGCAAAAAAGTATTTAGTCAGTCACTGATTTTGCAAGTTCTCCGACTTAGAAAGATGAGAGAGGTCTGTAATTTTCATCATAGGCACACTTCAACTATGAGAGACAAAATGAGAAAAAAATCCAGGAAATCACACTGTAGGATTTTTGGGTGGTTAAAATTCCAAAGTCCCTCTGCCTTACCAGCAGAAATGACACCAACTAGCATTTTTGTACATATTCTGACTTTATATTAATTACATATGCAGTATGTCGCCGAGATGCAAACCTTCAGCTACTCTTTATTAACAAATGGTTGTGTTTCAGACTGTGTACAGTACATACCTCCTTTTTGTAGAAATTTTGCGCTACTTTAATCCTAGGGTTTAAAGCAGTGATGGTCTTGCTGAGAAGCGGTGAGCCATAACACTAAAATGAAAGTAAGTGAGATCAGGTGTTGGAGGCCCATCAGCTGGATGCTTAGGATAACTATGTTGGACTTGCAAACTTTTGGACATACAAATCCACTCTCAGAATGGAACTGAAACTTATCTTGGGGACTTATTGTATTAGCCAACCTCTTCTTATTGAGATTGGTATTTGGGGGGTCTATAACACAAGAGACATTATAATGTCAAATGTCTAATAATGCAAATAGAATTATGACAAGATCATCTCATTAACTTCCATTAGAACAAGTGAGCTAATTCTCCAAGCTCATCCACATATAAGCATAAGCTTTCGGCAAATCTTCCTGTCCCCTAGTATAATAGTAAACAGGCTAAGCCTGTGATGAGGCAGCTGGTTTGGACACAGGCACAGAATGATACTGGTATCACTCTCTGGGGGCGTTAGAAGTGAAACCAGCCTATATGGGAGTACTGGGGAAGGAGGACCTTCCTGTTCATATGATTGATGCCAGACATATTTGAAAAAAGGAGAGAACGAGTGTGTTTGTGTGATTGAGTACCCAAAGGGGGAACTGGATCCTGCACCAGTGAGAACTAGTGAGGGCACTATAAGGAGGGACTACGAAAAAGGCAGGACACAAAAAACTGAACACAAACTGGCATCTGTCAACAACAAGGAACTCAAAATAGCTTCTATGCACAACTTCCCTGTTTTGAAATGGAGGTTATAAAGATGATGACCACAGTAAGACTGGGATCGGTTCTGATCCCACACAGTCATATTAGGTTTTATGTTTCCTGCTTTCTTTCTACAGCTTAGAACTTAATGATTTCTCAATTAGCTCTTTATTTCTGTTATTTTCAAGCACTGTCCTTTCATAGCACCATTCTTCCAATAAGCTCACTTTATCAATGTAGTTTGTCTATCTGGCATTCTCAAGCCACGCTACTTTGTCCTCAGAGATCTTTAATTTTCACAACTCTCCTTTCACCTCATCTTACTTCACTGCCTTTAACTTTTATCTTTTCTCAGAAACATTCTCATGACTCCCCTAGATCAACATTGTTATTTTCCCCCTCTTTCACAGACACATACACAATCATACCATTCACCCGCAGCATCTCATATAAAGAAACTGCACTGACTATGGCTTTTGGCCAGTTTAAATAGCACATTAGTCAAGTGCAGATTGTTAATGCTGAAAATGTTAACAACACTTGACCATGCTGTGACTTCTGGTCAATGTAGTTCACAGGGCTGCCTTCTTCGACCATGCAGAGCACCTCTGCCACTCTCTGGTGCTGCTTGTGGATGCCGCTGACACTCTTACAATGCCAATATCTGGTATTTGGGATTGAGCATGTATAGTCTCACTATCTCTGCTACTGTGATCATCATAGCCAGTAGTTACAAATAATGGATGTAGTACCTGCCTTGTTCTAGTTACTCTGTAACAATGGACATTGCCCAAGGAGGTTGGGTCCCTTTTTGAGTCTTGGTCCTCCCAAGGTTTCTTCCTTATAACGCTTAGGGAGTTCTTCCTTGTCACTATCTCCCTAGGCCTGCTCAATTTGGGATTGGATGTAGACATTAGGAGATAATCTAAAATTGTAAAGTTGCTCTGAGACAATGCTCCATTGTAAAAAGCGCTATATAAATAAATCTGACTTGACTTTACTTGACATAAGATGTGCATCTGAGGTTTGGGAGTTATAGTGGATAGTAGGGATATCGTTTAGTGTTTTTCTGTCTCAGGAATCCAATTTTTTCTAATCGCTCTATAATAAGCAATCAAGCTTGAACGATTATTTGTATACAACTCATGCCGTATTGACACATGATTCCCAGGAGGTTTCATTTCTTGACAGTTCATTTTTAGAAGTTGTGCAATCGAATGACATCGCCACAGTCTGCCTGAGACTGCTAGCTTTATTAGCATTGTGCACACATGTCACACTCACTCACAGGGTGATAGAAACATGGGACAGAGGCAAACAAAAATGCAAGCACAGGTGTTTAATTTACACAAAAGATTCATACTAAAATGCAGGAGTATGGACAAACAGGAAATAACAGGGACCAGCAAAACCACACACTCACACCCAGCAGAGAGAGAAACACTATACTTTACTGTATGAATGGAAAAATGCTCAGAAGAACTGAAGAGAAACCAAGCCACCAATAAACACTCAGAATATAGTGGCACAAGCACTAGAAACAGGTAAACACACAGAGGATAAAAGGAATCACAAACTACAAAAGGGGTGACGCTAAAAGCTAATGGCTAACAGGAGAGACATGGGAAACCACACACGTATACACAGAAGAAAATTGCCTGTCATCTGAAGGAGCGCGTGAGGGGTGAGGCTACCAGAAGTCATGCTCCAAAGTAGTGACAACATGACGAAAGTATGCATCTCTTCTAATTAGTGATATTCGATATATCATCCACACACTAATAACAGGTTAAAAATATTAAGCATATAGTAGTTACATAGCAAACACACATTGTGTGTATTGTATGACCATACATACAGTAAACCAAATTATGGTTTTATTACAGTACATAAATAAATGTATTCTGAAGAACATACATTTGATAAAATTGACATTTGTATATACAGTGGTACCTCGGTTCTTGACCACCTTGGAACTCATTGAATTTGGTTCTCAACACATTTTGACTACTCGGCGCACTTGCCTAAATTTGTGAGTCAAACTGCCTGACTAATTTCGGCTGAAACTCAATTCACGATTCAGTGATTCACGATTCAGTGATTCAGGTTCAGAATGGCCTTGCTCAGAGAAGTGTTTATTGTGTTTTACATCTACAGTACTTTATTCTTAGTGCAAATAAGTCTCCATGGGTCCTAAGAAATTTTGTTTATAAGCAAAACAGGAACTGAATGCCTCAGAACAAAGGCTGGAGTTAGTCTTATAGAGTTCACCAATAGTGTAAGTGTTTTGCTTTTTCTTTTCCCTTTCAATCCATTACTCACTAAATTACATGATATTTTTCAGCACTTTGTTTTATAGCATAAGCTTTGTCTTAATGATTTTGGCCAAATGTAGCTTAATGTACATGTGTAAAACCACACACTCACACACAGATACACAACATGGGGACTGTGGTGGACTAGTGGGTAAGGTACTGGACTCTGGCCCAGAAAGTCCAGGGTTCAAATCCCACCTCTGTCAGGCTGCCACTGTTGGGTCCTTGAGCAAGACCCTTAACCCACAATTGCTTGGATTGTAAGATTGTATCAATTGTAAGTCGCTCTGGATGAGGGCGTCTGCTAAATGCTGTAAATGTAAATGTAACATGGGGAGAAACACTATACTTATACTGTATAAATGAGAAAATGGTCATAAGATCTAAAAAGAAACCAAACCACCAATAAACGTTCAGAGGATAGCGGCACTAGAGTATTAAAAGGAAGCACAAACTACAAAAGAGGTGACGCTAAAAGCTAACGGCTAACAGGAGAGATATGGGAAAGCACACATGCTTGCCTGGCACACATGCTGCTCACACATGCATCTGAAGGAGCGGGTGAGGGGTAAGGTTACCAGAAATCATGTTCCAAAGTAGTGATGACTTCCTGACAGTACACTATTTTGCACAAAGCACATACCCATCCTTTCTAATTAGTGTTCTCTGATGTTTCATCCACACTAGCCGATAACAGGTTCATAACATTAAACATACAGGTGCAATCTCCATGGACAAACAATGGTAGTAGAATTCGGCTGTTTTAATATGACACTTTTATATGTTCTCACCTCCTTAACAAGACAGTTTGTCAACTTTCTGTCCTGCCCTCCTAAAACCAGTCCATAAAGAAATGGTTTGCCAACTTAGAGTCTCGCTTAGAGTCCTGACCTTAACTACACCAGACTATCTTTCAGATAAACTGGAATGCCAAGCATTGGATAATGAAGGACTGGAAACGAGCAGCGCTCGTGTGGGATAAACTTTACTATAAAGTCAGAGAAAGTAAAACTTACGTGGAGAGTTACACAAAATGTGGGCTGAAATTGCCCCTGAACATCTTTTAAAAATGTCAGCTAGAATGCTAAAAGTTGGGAAAGTTATAATTGCTGAAACTGCAAGATTTGCTGTAAAATACTTTTTTTCTTACATTTATATTAATCATTTCTGAATTCAGGATTAGTTTGAATCATTCCAAGCTACTGCTTTTTACTCTTTTGGAGGTTTATAGAGATCATGAACATGTGTATTACTGATTTATCCAATTAGCATTCTGTTAGCATCCACCTATTCACTCAAACAACAAAATCACTGTAAACAAATGACTCCACCTCAAAAAAAGGTACATTTCCACAATATCACAGCCTTTCCCAAGCTTATTTAAAGTAACTAGAGTTACGGCAAACAAACCCAGCCTAGACCAACCATTAGCATTTTACAGTAAGCAAGCTAAAAACTAGCATTATAGTCAGCTTTAATCCAAAAAACAGCATTTAATCATTTAATCATTCCAAACTAATGCTTTTGACTCTTTTGGAGGTTTGTAGAGATCATTAAAATGTGTATTACTGATTTATCCAGTTAGCATCCTGTTAGCATCCACCTAGCATTCACTCAAATAACAGCTTTAATCCTGGACGATGTAATACAGTGTAATGAAACAGAGCATGTAGTGCTGCATTCTAACCATCACACACTAACCTCCTCTGCTTTGTTCTCCTGATCAGAAGTCCCCTTAGCTCTGCCCCACTGTATCCTAGGTGGTGGATTGAGGACACAGCCGACCTGCCACACTTCATTAGCTCTGTCCTTCATAATTTCAACATGACGGTGCTGCGGGAACCAAGAGCAGCAAACTATTTAACACCTCAATCTACTGCACTGATTACACACTTGAACATGCACACGCGCACACACACACACACACACACACACACACACACACACACACACACACACACACACACAGTGATTCACATGCACGCCTTGACAGCGCAGGAACATTTACATGCAGCTGAACGCACTCAATAAAGGCCTGGGTCAAAGATGGAGTAAAGTGTGATGTGTTTTCTTGATGATAATTTTCAGCATTAGTATTAGTTTGGAATATCACAGCATGAGTCAGATCTCTGTTTATATTTACATAATGTCAGTTCTGTTTCATTGTAGAATAAGTGCTTTTAAAATTGACTAACGTTGCAGGATTTGATTAGCTGGATTCATGCTGATTAACAGCAAAATAATATTAATGCACTCAATTCAGAAATAGTTGTTTATTCACTACATGTTGTTCTCACATTTACAGCATTTAGCAGGCGCCCTTACCAAGAGCGACTTGCAACTTATAGGGTACCAAGCAATTGTTTGTTAGGAGTGTTACTCAAGGACCCAACAGGGATGCTTGGCAGAGGTGGGATTCGAACCCTTAACATTGTGATCTAATGTCCAGTACCTTAACTACTAAGCCACCACAGTCTTACATTGCAATGACAGTGAAATTATTTTAATATATTTCTAAGTGCGGCTTGGTGGTGCAGTGGTTAGCACTGTCAGCTCACAGCTCCGAGACCTCCGGTTCGATCCTGATTCTGGGCTCCGGCCGTGTAGAGTTTGCATGTTCTTCCCATGTTTGCGTGTTTCCCACATTCCAAAGATATATTAGGTTAATTGGTGTTTCCAAATGCCCCTTATTGTGTGTGCCCTATGATGGATTGGCACATTGTCTAGGGTTGTTCCTGCCTTGTGTTGCTGGCTAGGCACTGGCTCTTCTGCGACCCTGACTAGGATAAGCAGATAAGACTGAATAAGAATGAATGAATATTTCTAAGTGTAAATATAAATTATATGATGCTTTTTACCTACTCAGAAAACAACTTAAAGCAGCATAGTGCACCAAAACAGCACAGTTGTACAGCACAATGTGATTGCTTTAAGACTACATGGCAATAAGCCCAGCTTCCCCTTCAGCTTCATTAAATACAGCGATTAATATTTACTATTGAGTGTATATTATTCATTATTCTTGATAGAATTTAATATTTTAGCAAATCATCAAATGATCAAGCCTCTTAAATGTGGAGCAGTTTCAATATTTATGGGATGTACAATTAAAGCAAGCTTTGGTAAAACAAGCTTTGTGTTAGTTATTGTATTAGGCAACCAACTGTAGCTCCACTGGAGGATATAGGAAGCATACAGTAGTATTGTGGCTGGATAGGAAAGATGCATGGCTTCACACAAACACACACACACACACACACACACACACACACACACACACACACACATAAATTATTAGAGGCAATATTATTAATTATTATAGATAAATACTTGCCTCTATTAATAGCCAAGTCTGTGCTTAAACATTTTACGCGGTAGTGTACGTACTGTATGTAAGAGAGTTTAGATATAGAATGTAAATATAGAATATAAATACACATTAAGTAGTCCATCTTCTTAATGTTTGCCGCCAGCAGCTGGTTTCTCCCTCTAGTCATCTCTAAGGGCTGAAACCAATGGTTTTGCACCTGTGATTAGGTCTAAATTATTAGGTCTATCAGTCCCTTGACAATATGGGGTAAACATTGAAAGTGTTGCAGAAAAATATATTAGTATTTTTATGATAATCACCTGGAAACTTGAGGACTTTCAAGCCTTCTTAATGTGTTTGCAACCATCAGCTTTGTTGTGCAGAAGCTGCTCTATTGTGGTTTGTTTAACACTTTCTTGTTTACTACATAATGCCTAATAGTTTTGATGTCTTCAACATTAATCTACAATGTAGAAAACTAAAAATATGAAAAAACACTGGGTTAGAAAGTGTGTCCAAACTTTTGACTGGTACTGTGTAAATATATATATGACCACTTTTAAACTTTAAAAGCTTTGAAACTGAATAATGTGAAAAATAAGTAAAGACTTCTGAAATGGTTCATCTGGTGCTGCACTGTTAGCATAGGTTCTCTGTAATGGAGCATTTAATGGTCACTTCCAGTGTAAATACTGCATGTTTGGCTCAGTGCACTGCGCTAAAAGCCCTAATGTGACCTGACTGGACCCTTGAGGTCATGTTTATATGCCCCAGCGCAATTAGCATACCTTAGTGTCCACTGGAAAAAATGAATTGTTATTGGAAAGCAGGTGCTGCTGATGCTAATTCGGATTCTGAGGATGCTGAAGCTGATTTAATCACAGACACGTTGCTATAGCGATACACACACATTGATAATACTGCGATGTACACACGGATGAAGAGTCAGTATTAACGCAAGTGGAGGAGGTCAACTCCGTCTACCATGAATATTCACAGCACACGCCCTTGGGGACGAAAGACCCAATTAACACATCCCATTAATTACGAGACTATCACAACTGATTAGGAGATGGCCGTCTGCTTGCGGCACAATGAGGCCCATATTTTCTGCTTCATGGAGGCAAAACAAGCTCAACTGCCAATCAGAGTTAAGGACCGTGCTTGTGCGTGCATGTGTGTGTCTAACCCTGTTAAAGTACTGAAAATGTACTGAAGTGAAATTTAATTTAGCGTACAGTTCATGCTATTCTAGTTAAATCTAGAGTAATTTATTTTATGTATGGCGTATGTAGATTAAATTGGTTTAGTTTAGCTCGCAATACAGTGGAGCAAAAAGTATTTAGTAAGCCACTGACTGTAATTTTCATCATAGGTACACTTCAACTATGAGAGACAAAATGAGAAAAAAAAATCCATGAAATCACAATGCTGGATTAAAAAAAAAAATTGTAAATTATGGTGGAAACTAAGTATTTGGACAATAACAAAAGTTCAGGTCACTACTTTGTAACATATCCTTTGTTGGAGAGAGGTCAAACGTTTCCTGTAAGTCTTCACCAGGTTTGCACACACTGTAGCTGGTATTTTGGCCCATTCCTCCATGCAGATCTCCTCTAGAGCAGTGATGTTTTGGAGCTGTCGCTGGGCAACACGGACTTTCAACTCCCTCCACAAATTTTCTATGGGGTTGAGGTCTGGAGACTGGCTAGGCCACTCCAGGATTTTGAAATACTTTTTCCGGAGCCACTCCTTTGTTGCCCGAGCAGTGTGTTTGGGATCATTGTCATGCTGGAAAATCCAGCCCACGTTCCATCTTCAATGCTCTCACTGATGGAAGGAGGTTTTGGCTTAAAATCTCACAATACATGGCCCCGTTCATTTCTTCGCTTAACACTGATCGGTATCGTCCTGTCCCCTTTGCAGAAAACAGCCCCAAAAGCATGATGTTTTATACCCCCATGCTTCACAGTAGGTATGGTGTTCTTGGGATGCAACTCAGCATTCCTTCCTTCTTCTTCCTCCAAACACAAGTTGAGTTTTTATTTACCAAAAAGTTCTATTTTGGTTTCATCTGACCACATGATATTCTCCCAATCCTCTTCTGGATCATCCATATGCTCTCTGGCAAACTTCAGATGGGCCTGGACATGTACTGGCTTAAGCAGGGGGACACGCCTGGCATTGCAGGATCTGAGTCCCTCTCGGCGTAGCATGTTACTGATGGTAGCCTTGTTTCGCTGGTCCCAGCTCTCTGCAGGTCATTCATCAGGTCCGTCCGTGTAGTTCTGGGATTTTTGCTCATGATCATTTTGACCCCCACGGAATGAGATCTTGTGTGGAGCCCCAGATCGAGGGAGATTATCAATGGTCTTGTATGTCTTCCATTTTCTTACAATTGCTCCCACAGTTGATTTATTCACACCAACTTGCTTGCCTACTGTAGATTCACTCTTCCCAGCCTAGTGCAGGTCTACCATTTTCTTCCTGGTGTCCTTCGACAGCTCTTTGGTCTTGGCCATGGTTGATTTTGGAATCTGACTGTTTGAGGCTGTGGACAGGTGTCCTTTATACAGATAACAAGGTCAAACAGGTGCCATTAATACAGGTAATGAGTGGAGGACAGAAGAGCTTCTTAAAGAGGAAGTTACAGGTCTGTGAGAGCCAGTAATCTTGCTTGTTTGTTGTTGACCAAATACTTATTTTCCACCATGATTTAAAATTAAATTCTTTAAAAATCCCACAATGTGATTTTCTCGATTATTTTTTCTCATTTTGTCTCTCATAGTTGAAATGTGAGAACATTACAGACCTCTCTCATCTTGCACAATCAGTGGCTGACTAAATACTTTTTTTGCCCCACTGTATCTGGTGTACGCTAAACTAAGCTCTGTCAAAATTAACCACATACCTCACTCTAAACAAAACCAGCTAACAAAATACTGTACATTTGTACTAGTTTTAATTCGTGTGCAGTTCATGCTACGTGACTGAAAATTAGAGTGTCTCTTTTAATTTAGTAAAAAGAGTGTCTGGTTTCATTTTCAGCATGGGATTTTATTCAACAAGGCTTAAGGTTATATTGGTTCTCTGTTTTTTTTCTGGTGTCCTTTCAGCCTGAGCTGGTTTAAGCTGCACTGTCTACTTTAGTTTAGCCTAGTTTAGGTTAGCCAACTGTTGAACCTTTTGGATTAATTAGGCGTCTGTATTCTCGGCTTTGCTTAAACCTGAGTTATTTTGATCCACAACATCAGCTGTAGATTTGCAAACAGTGTCTCTGTTTTGGTTTAGCCTTGTTTGATAAGCCTTCAGTATATAGTACTGTGCATAAGTCTTAGCCCACCATTATATTAGATAGAACATCATTTTAGCAATGGTATAAATACCACATTTTTTTCTTGGTCTCTTTATTACAGTACAACAATACTTTAAATAGTTTTGTTTTATTCTACCATATATTGAGTGATCTAAATAACATTATTACCTTTTTCATCTTCTGTTCAGATCAGCTATCACACCTAATGAGTAAGTCAAATTTAATTTAAAAGTGAATGTACATTTTGTCTGGTACATTATAGAAACATCCATCACATTCAACATGAGGTGATAATTTGTTTAATAGATTCCTGTATTGTTGTGACATTTCAGACATTTGCCTCTATCGCTCCCCTCTTTATCTTCATTTCCAGTTCTACTTACAGTATCTTCATTTTCATTACATGCTCCTCCTTAAAGATACTTTAACTCAAAGTTCAGGACATTCGAATGCCAACCATTCAGGAAAAGTGAGTCTTTTGTTGCAGTGACCAGTAGGCCAGGCATTGCCACACTTGCTTCTGATGATTTCAAGGGTAAAAGCAATTTGCAGCTCTTCAGTTCTGTTCCTTTGACTTTCTCCTTGAAACTAGAGCAGTTCATACATTTTCAAATAAATGCGGATTAAAAATTTTCACATCAGATGACACAGAGACAAATGACGGATTTAAAGAAGGAAAAGGCAAGATGAAATGAATTCATTTACTTAAAGTAGGTGTGTGAGAGCCTTCTTCTGAACTCTCTATATGGGCTTCGTCTGGTATTTTATCCAAAGGTTGCTCGCCATTATTCCTGTCAGTAACTAATCCAACTGGTCAGTATCTTGATTGGCAGGTCCTCTTCCAGTCTTAAACCTCTCCCTTCAGGCTTCAGTAGCCAACGATAGAATGGTTCAAACCAGGGAAGGATATGAACGATAGAAAGATATGAACAAGGAAACCCAGCACTGTAAACTGACACTCTACCTAAAGAGTAAACTCAGTTCAGATCGGGTGCTGAGTCTACAGTCACATGACAAAGAAGGAGGTGCCCTCATTTCTCGTACCTCTGGGGAATAGTTTGTTTCACCCCAATTTCAGATATTGCTCTTCAGATCCCAGTCAAATCAATGAAATGTACTTTGCGAGTAATCACTCAGAGTCCCATGTTTGACCCTTAGCAATATGATGCATCAGATATTTATTACTTCTGAAGTCCGATGCCCAGAAGGACTGATCAGTCCACATTGCACATTGCAAAAGAAACAAAAAATGAATGTTTCTCTTTGTTTATGCACTGCTCCTTGTTCTTAGCAGTGCAATTAGAAAGATGATATATGTGTGAAATGTTATGTAATATATTGCACTATTTGATTTGCTTAGTTGTACATTTTCTATGCGGAGCCCAGATTGTTCTTGGCACCAAGCTTTCAGCAGCATAGGAGCTCATAATGCAGTTTTAATTGCGAGTGTTATTACTCTCGGTCGACTGATTAAACACGTTCAGGTCGATATTAGAGGCCAATCATCTGCAGCTTTGCGGCCTCTTGAGTAAACGCTGCAGGTTACTACTGGAGCGCAATTAGAAATGTTGTATATTGTAATAACGAAGAACCGTGTCCTGTAGGGAACCTGGCAAAGTATGATTAATGACAATGTATCAAATGGCCCAGTGTAATTAAAGAGGCTCGGTGTCCATGCAGTGGCCAATGACAGTGCACACTAGCTATTTATTTGATATTTATTTAGTAACCGCTTATTGATTTATGAAAAACTGACTTGCCTTAATAACTGAAACAAACAAACGGTCAAACTAGAGTAGCAATATTTTAGTCATAAACCACATACAGTACATTCCATGGCTGTTTGGTTAATAGAGCTCTATGTCCTAAGAGACTAAGACGTGTACCTCATTAAAAAAAACCCTTTGAAAAATCATAGAATTTGCTGTTGCTTTCATAAAGAATAATCAGTATTTTCTCACAGGTTGCAGGTGAAGAGTGAAGTCCCTGGTGTCACTTATGTTATTATATGAATCGGATGGCCAATGCAGCCAGAAGGCACTGCCGAGATATGAACCCTGGTCACCATGGTGGTGTACCAGCAAACTGCACATCCCTTCTAAATAGTATGTACTAATTAGTGCACTAACAATGATTATAGTAAGAGTTTAACACACTATTTACTACATCTTTTAAAATAAATCTTTCGCAAAGCATCCTAATTGCTGTGGATGAACTGGAGTAGGAAAGCTGTAAATTGGTTTTGAATGTTATTTAACCATATTTTCCTTTTGAAATCAAACAGTGATTGAAATAATAATAATAATAATAATAATAATAATAATAATAATAAAGGTGCATCTCCTGAAGGAAACGCAGAATGGTTGTGCAGCTACAGTAAGTGGGGGATATGGTGTTGTTATGTGGTTGCTATGGTGTTGCTAAGTGGTTGCTAGGTGGTTGCTATGGCACCCCAGGTGGTAGCTATGCGGTTGGTTATGGTGTTGCTATGTCATTGCCACGTGGTTGCTTTGCTGTTGCCATGGTTGCCAGGTGGTTACTAAGGTGCTGATAAGTGGTTGCTAGGTGGTGCTATGGTTTCCCAGGTGGTTGGTAGTCAGTTGCTAAGTGGTTACTATGGCGTTGCTAATTGGTTGGTTGCAAAGTTGTTGCTAGGTGGATGCGATGGTGGCGCTAATGATTT
The DNA here is from genome assembly GCA_025084515.1 of Ancistrus triradiatus. NCBI lineage: Eukaryota > Metazoa > Chordata > Actinopteri > Siluriformes > Loricariidae > Ancistrus > Ancistrus triradiatus. The sequence continues at coordinate 220,407 of JAJAGP010000128.1, forward strand.
CTGTGGTATCCCAAGTGGTTGTTATGGTATCACTACGTGGTTGCTATGGTTTCCCAGGTAGTTGATATGCTGTTATTAGGTGGTTACGAAGTGGATGCTGTGGTTACGCAGGTTGTTGCTATGGTGTTGCTAAGTGATTAATAGATGGCTACTATGGTGTTGCTACGGTATCCCAGGTGGTTACTATTATGTTGCTAAGTACTTGACAGATGGGTGCTACAATGTTACAGGTAGGTGATTGCAAGTTTTTCAGGCAGTTGCTATGGTGTTGCTTGGTGACTGCTAAGCAGTTGCTAGAGTATCTCAGGTTCCCATGTGGTTGTTGGGGAGTTACTAGTGTATTTATAAGTACAAATTTAAGCAAATTAAGAAACACTTAAAAGTGCAAATGCAAACTGTACAACAAAGAATATATACTGTGTATGTATATACATATATATATATATATATATATATATATATATATATATATATATATATATATATACACACACACACACACACACACACACACACACACACACACACACGTGTATATATACATTATACCCTGTTTTATTTAAAGAACAGGGATCTATCTATAAGTCTGCTCTTCACAATACATGTTTCTGGAAGTGTATCATTCCACAAACAAAGGAAATTTATGAGGACAAAGAGTTGTTGAAGCTCATCAGGCTGGAAAAGGTTACAAAATCATCTCTAAAGAGTTTGGACTCCACCAATCCACAGTCAGACAGATTGTGTACAAATGGAGGAAATTCAAGACCATTGTTACCCTCACCAGGAGGTTTGCATGGCAGGGTTGCAAGGAGAAAACCACTGCTCTCAAAAAAGAACATTGCTGCTTGTCTGCAATTAGCTAAAGATAATGTAGATAAGCCAGAAGGCTATTGGAAGAATGTTTTGTGGATGGATGAGAAAAAAATAGAACTTTTTGGTTTAAAAGAAAAGCCTTATGTCTGGGCCAGGACGGCTTGCCATCATTGATAGAACGATGAATTCTGAATGATATCAGAGAAAAGAAAATGTCAGGACATCTGTCCATGAACTGAATCTCAAGAGAAGGTGGGTCATGCAGCAAGACAACGACCCTAAGCACACAAGTCGCTCCAACAAAGAATGGTTAAAGAAGAATAAGGTTCATGTTTTGGAATGGCCAATTCAATGTCCTGACCTTAATCCAATGGAAATGTTGTGGAAATGTTGTGGAAACCCACCAACATCCCAGAGTTGAAGCTGTTCTGTACAGAGGAATGGGCTAAAATTCCTCCAAGCCGGTGTGCAGGACTGATCAAGAGTTACAGCAAACGTTTAGTTGCAGTTATTGCTGCACAGGGGGGTCACACCAGATACTGAAAGCAAAGGTTCACATAATTTTGCCACTCACTAATATGTAATAATGGATAATTTTTCTCAATAAATAAATGACCAAGTATAATATGTTTGTCTCATTTTTTTAACTGGGTTCTCTTTATCTACTTTCAGTACTTATATGCAGATAGATAGATAGATAGATGTAAAATGATCATTTATCACAGAATTTATAAATTAATAATTATAATCCAGGCAATAAAATCAAAGTCTTTGCAAACTACAATCACCACCATCCCCCATACCCACAAACTGCTGAATGTAAATACCAGAAGTGCTTCTGCTGTTCGCAGGATAAATGTTATATTCTGGTGTGTAAGCAATCACTTCATGATGTTAAAGTTGAATTTAAAGCACATTGAGGCAGACAATCGAAAGGTGCCTTGTAGTATTTACTGATTTGTAAAGGAGGACTTAAAACACAATTTGGAACACAGCCGCTCAGGCATTTGGAGATGGATGAAAGTGCTAAAGCCATTTAAGACTGTTAAAACCCAAGAAGAGGATTTTCTTATAAACGAAAAGTTTGATTGCAACACCATGACCTGTAAGCACATTATGCTAGAACTCTCAAAGCAGAGATGACAGACCTTTTGCTGCATGCGGTTTAAAAAAGAATAATAAATAAATAAAGCAATAACTGACTGCATTTCAACTTATCATTTTTTAATATGGTTGAGAGTATGCTGTGCACACCTGTGCTTCTCGCAGGCATTTTCTATTTTCAATTTCATTTCTTTCTTGGGGGAGTTCAATCTATTTTGCTCCAGCGCCTCTCTTTTTGCACCTGTGGTTTACCTGTGCTTGCTCAGATCATAGCTGTTGTGTGGCATTTGTGGATTTCCAGGCATGTGCATCATCGATGGTATGGTGGGAGCACACCGTTTCATACTCTCACGGCTCAAATTGACAATATTGCACTGAATATCTAATGTCTTTATTCATAGTTCTGCTTGATGTAATTATGATACACTATACAATGACTATCAGAACTTTATCCAATTGATTGGTCTTGCCCAAAGGAAAGATATTTGCCTATTTTTTTTTTGTTTCCTTTGTTGCTTCTGGCTGCTCCTTAAGCATAGCATAGTTATATATAAAATAATTACATAAAGTATGTATATAATTAAACCTGAGACTTGGCCTTAAGATCAGACCAGCTTGCTTTAGTGCTTTACATGCTTTAGATGTTTCTGCCTTGCAAAGCAACCTTGAGGGCCAAAAGGTTGCCACATATGATCTTATGCAAACATTTGGGAGACCTGACAAAAGACACTAGAGGATCATCTTGAAAGGTGCCAGAAGTTTTACCCACGCCATTGTTTTGTTCCTTTTTTCCCCAATATCTAGATATGTTAATCATTTTTGGTAGAACAGCTTGGCTCTCCTTTGCCGTTACATTCTCTATTAGTATTTTGCTTTATAATTCAGAATTCATTGTTCCATCAAAGATGACAAGCCATCCTGGCCCAGATGCAGCAATACAGGCCCAAACCATGATATTTCCGCCACCATGTTTCACAGATCCGATGAGGTTCTTGTGCCGAAATGCAGTGTTTTTTATTCCAAATCAAAACAAATAGTCCACTTTTTGTCTTATCTGTCAGAATCCTCCTTCGTTTGTGCCATGATGCATTTCCACAAATGTGTTGGGAAGATACGACTTTCATTGATATCTGTTCTTTAAAAATAACAGAGTACCCAATGAGACCTGATTGTCATTCCTTTCATTAAAAGTGCTATCTGGACATTAAGACAGAATTCCAACTGGGTATTGTGATTCCTCCAAGTAAATCTCTGCAAGTAAGTATCATTTACGTCATTGCGACACCTGACAGTAGATAATCATTCTGGTGCAAGCTACAACTGTCCCTATTATGCAAAGGACAAATGAAGACGTGAAGTAAACACTTCAAACCGTCCATAAAACCAGCGAACAACAAAAACATGCACAGACTCACATATAATCTTCCCATCGTCACTGGGACTGATGTTCCTTCTTTAATGAGGCTAATTGTGATGTAACATGCCTGTGCTGATGCTGAACACAGCTTGTCATTAGTGCTGATAAAAAGGGCCGACCTGATTTTACTGACTTTCTCTGGCTTTGTGGACTTTTGGTTCTATTTCCTCAGAGACCTCATCACATAGAAAGCTAATTAAAGGCTGGAAATCATATGTGGGTTCCGCAAGCTGACCATGATCTCATACTAATGTGTATCAGAAGGATACATACTGTACATGTATATAAAACTAAACTTACACAAAGTAGCAGTAACATACAGAAAACTGTTCCTTGTGAAGTGTGACCGCAACCTAATCAGTATTACACTTAACCTCACTAGTACTTTGTTTAATTAGTACATAACCATTGATCTTAAAACATTATGGAACACTGGTTTAGCAAATTGAGCCTCTTATGGCTTTGAGCTAATGCAGATGAGTTTTCTAACAAAATGCAAGCTAATTACATGCAGTCAACTGGAAAGTCTGTGAACCCTTTGGAAAAATAGTACAGGCATGCACCATTTAATGACCATCTGATCGACGTTCGTTTGCTTTAATGACAGAGGTCTTAAAATGATAATATATCATAATAGGAAATAGTAATTTGTCTTTTAACTCCAGACACTGTAAACAACTGGTCACCTCAACCCCCAATCAACGCTGTGGATCCATGAGCAGAGGTGGGAGTTCACGTGGGTCATGTGCTTGATTAGCACGTGGGTCATGTGCTCGATAGCTCACGTTTGGACTACAGACTGTCCGAACTCTGTTGATGTGTTTACAGACTTTTACTTAAGTTACTCATGTTTGTGTCTATGACTTTCCGCTACTTATTTGTACCAAGCTGTGAATGGCGTTTGCAAGTGTATGTGATTGTCCTATTGCAAGTAGTACTCCTTTGTTTGTCCCTTCACTACCTGTATATTCTAACCTAGAACTACAGTATATAAACTGGTTCACATTCACTCGTTGAGTCTGTTTTATCAGACTGATCTTCTGTGTTGTTTGTAATACTGTCTCTCAATGCATTATTGGCTTCTGCCAAACATAAGTATCAGGTCGATCATCTTAAGTGTTATGGCTTTCCAATACACAGGGTCGTACCAGTACATTACTGTACTTTCTATAATTATTTTGAATTTCCATAGATTATACATGCGGTAGCATTAGGGATGCTGTATAGATGGCAGTGTTCCACTCATTGGCATGCAGTTGTTTTGTGAAAATTCCCTTTATATTTTCATTACAGTAGCATAACAAGATTATATAATCATGGTAATGTCCAGTCAATGTCCATTTCTGTCAACATTCTGTTTTACAGAACGTAATGCGGTCATTAATCGGTACATACCTGCATGTGGATTTTTGTATTAGTTGTGTGAGTTTGTACGAAAACAGAAAATCCTTTTGCAGCAATAACAGCCAGGGCTGCTCTCTGCCAGTGCTGACCAGACTTGCACAATATTAATGAGCAATTTTAAAACATTACAGGATTCCATGCATAAAGAGTACCCAGGAAAGATAAAGAGTACCCCTGTGTGTACCTAGGAATCCAAATGGTAGAGTGGAGCAGCGGTCACACATAGCCTCCACCACAGGGGCCAGGGTTCAAATCTCGTTGGTACTTTGTGATCGGGCTAGGTGTCACATTTTTCTTTTCTTTTCTTTTTCTTTCGGTAGAATTCAGAAATCATTGCCCTTTATTCACAATGACCTGCTAGAGCATGAACTAATAAGCTTAGGAAAAATCTTGAGCTCTGTCAGAATTGTTTCCCTTGGCTATAAACACTCATCTTTAAGCCATGTCATGCCTTTTAGGAGGCAGTTGTTTCTTATTTTAGATTCCTCTAATAACATGCTGGATATTTCTTTCAGGGTTAGATATGAATACAGAGCATACATGGTTTGTGTGAGCACTGGCTTGTGGTGCTTTGAGTCTGGCATAAACCGCTCGTCTGTCGGCAAAGGATTCAAAAGGAAATTGAACATGAGGTGGTGAACAGATAAAATGTGACATGGAGTCGGCTGAGGATTTCTCTGACGAAGATGAAACTGTTTCTCAGGAGGGCTATGTTAATGAACTTGAAGCAACTCAGGGTGAGTCCTGTAATGCCCTTGATGTGGAATCTCAAGAAGAATCTGAGGTGAATCAAACCCTGTAGACACGGAAGGAAATTAACAACTTTGTAGATGAAACATATGGCAAACAAACTACAGTTAACGACTTTTGCCCTGATGAAGATAAGTTCTCAAAATCTGTTTGTGTAGTGTGCCCTGCCATGGACTGGTGCCCTGTCCAGGGCCTTGTGACCCCTGAAACAGTGATTCGGATTTAGCGGACATTTTGTGGTCTATGAATGCCTAAGGCTTGGAATCAAAGAACTCTTTTTGGCATCCTATTTGATATAGATGCAATGCAAACCAAAGATGAGGAACTTTTTTAGGACCTGTCTAAGGGCAAGTACAGTCTAAACTTGTTATCTCACTCACGTCTGTTTTATGGAAATTTTGGGTGAGAGGTGACATTCCTACCTGAAGCTGACCTAATGTGTTTTACTGAGCATCCCGTGTGATCGTACAATCATATTTACAACGTACATAAACATGTACGTACCTGTAGATTTTCTATAAATTTGAGAAATGATTGACGATTGTTCCTGTGACGCGAAGCGCATGAAGTCCAGTCTGCGAGGAATAACAGACAGGGGCTGTACATCATCCGGCGTTGCAAGTTCTGATTGTTCAAAATAGCGCATTGGCGTATCAGTCGCGTGTCGTATGCTTTAGGCCAACTAAAAGACTGACGATGTGATTAATGGAGCAATAACAAAGCAGTGAGGCATCAGCAGAGTGAGCAGGGTCAAGGTTCGCTGGCAAAGTGAGCTCCCACCTGAGGAGACAGAGAGCAGGGAAGGCGACCCTGTCAGTAAGATTACTGTGCATCCTACTGACCGGTCAGCTAAGAACTTGGAGGCTTAATAGGGTAGAATTTAATTGCTGGCAAGACATTTGTCCAATTTCAGGAATGGCGAGGGCGTGAGCTGAGGTTGGCAGGTTTTTTGAGATAAAGGGCATGGAGGGAAATCCGTTCTGCCATCACAGTTGGACAGATAATGATGGGCAAGATAGCAAGGTTAGGCTGTACTTAACACAGTCACCTCACAGCTCCAGAGATCCCCGGTTTGATCACGACCTTGGACTGTGGAGATTGCATGTCCTCTCCACATCCATGTGGGTTTACTCTGGTTACCTCCCACATCCCAAAGACACGTTAGGTTAAATTGGCCCGGTATGGGTTAATATCAACATAACCTGGCTAATGTCGTAAATAGCCATTGATTCTGAGGCGGCGTTAAATAAAAACCAACAAACAAAAACAAAGAACCTGCCTCTCCTCTAAGTACTCTGTAACAGGATCAAAAACTTCAGGGGCCTTGTGATCCCCCAGCATGGTTATGCATTACCTCTGGGTGTTTAACAGATAAAGTTTGACCCCGGTTTGATGGTGTTTCATGACTATGGCCTTATCAAACTAAGGCTGCATATTAAACCTTCTTTATTGCGCCACTTTGACCTGAGCTGAAGCCCTCACACTTTAAAATCTCTCTGCTAACCTTTAAGCCTGGGAGACAGCTCTGTACACAAGATGCCCTCTGAACCTGACACCCACAATGTGCGCAACTTGAACTACATACACTCTCCTGAATCTGACGCACACTCTCCCGAATCTGACACATACTCTGCAGCGGTGTGTGACGCTCCCCATGCCCGGCAATGCCAGAGAGAATAATTGGACAAAGTTTCATGCAAATCTCGGCACGACACGGAATTAAAGGTGCGATCTGTTCACTCATGCAGATGACAAGTTGAGCCCTCATTTTCTCCCCTCAGAATAATCAGCATACGCTCGCTGTCTGCGTGTCTGTGTGCGTCTCTCTGTGCGTCTGTGCATGTGTGTGTGTGTGTGTGTGTGTGTGTGTGTGTGCGTGTGTGCATGAGGAATCTTACAACTCCTGCTACATCTAGAGAAGGAAGAACGAGAAAATAGTCACAAGACTTTCACCACTACGGATCTGAGAAATGAAACACATACATTAAAATTACTATACAATCTTAATTTAGTAGAACGCAAAATGGATTGCTTTCAAAATGTAGTGGTGTCATGTACAGTCAAATCCCTTTATCCAAATATAACTCAATTCTGGTAATAACAGGATAACAGGCATCTTCAAAAAATTATACTTTTAGGAATGCCATCTTAGTATACATTATACATTCAACTGCCATTTTATTAAGTACACCTCCTTATTTTGACAAACATTATTTACTTTAGCAGTTCCACTAACAATAGAGAGGCACATTGTAGTCCTATAATTACAGACTGTAGTCCATCCGTTACTCTGCATACTTTGTTAGTCCCCTTTAATCTGTTCTCTAATGGTCATTACCCCAACAGGACCACTAAAAAATCAAAGTTTAAAACATGTGGGTCCACTCTTCAACAATATGTTACATATGGCCATAATACCATTTCCAAAACAACAAATCTAATAGTGACCTAAGACTTTTGCATATCGCTGTATGTGCAGTTAGGATCAATATGTGAGGTTGATTGGTGTCATGGTGTTGCAGGATATAGTAGGGACCCAGCTTCAATCCTCACCTCTGGTTGCTGTCTTTGTTATGATTGGCATGTTCTTTCCTGGTTGATCTGGCTATCCAACAAGTGGATTGGCTAGACTAAATTTAAGATTTAAGTTAGTGTGTGATACTCTGTGACAAAATAGCATTCTGTCAAAAGCCTAGTTCCACCTTGTTCCTAGTGTTGTTTAGCATATATTCTACTCTTACCCCAAACCTCACCATGGGAAAGAGGAGGTTCTATTATTCTAATATTATCTAATATTCACCCTTTTGACGTGATTACATACAGTACATGCTTTGGAGAATGGATAACCCCTTTTTTTCATGGGTGGCAGCTCAGCATTGTGGCAGTAAAGCTTTAGAGTTCACTTCCACACCACAGCTGGAGGTGGGCTGTGGGTGGCATATCATCTCCAGCTATCAAAAGGACCATGGCAGGCAAAGACACGAACATAGTTACAACTTTTACAGTTTACATCAGCTTTTTTCCCCCACACATATGCTTCTAGCTCGGGTTATTTCATACTGAACCATTTCTAATCGCATTGCATTGCATACTTTGTTTTTAATGCTTTTGCATTTTGATGTTCAAAGCTGCATTGAGCATGAGAAAGACTCTCTCTCTCTATATATATATATATATATATATATAAAATGTCAACGCAGTGTACAATAATGAGCCTGAGTTGATTTATATCCGAACACGGTTCCTCTGTGATAGAAGAGCTATGTGATAGTTGTTGCTGCATTCAGATGGGAAATAAAGCCTGCAGATGTCTAAATAGAAAGCGATTGTTGAGTCGAACTCTGCAGCTGGCTGAATATTTTTAATTTATTAGTCTTACTGTCGAGCGTTGCTCATGCTGATTTCAGTGTTATTAAAACACATATTTCCTTAACATAGGCCACCAATTGAAAGTGTTTCTATAGTCTTCTATCCTCATGATGCATATATATATATATAAAATCTGAAGTTAGTTCCTTGTGAAAACCTATGCCATCATTGACAAAAAAGTAAACATTTATGCCCTTAAATACAACCACAAATGCACTCCTGATTAACTCCTATTGATGGCAGTTGTTCAGTCTAAAGAAGGTTCTAAAACTCATTACATTGTACTGAATTAAATAGACAGTCAACTTGGATTATGTGTACTTTTGTTCCACTGGAAATCTGACATAATGAACTAAAGCTTAAATTAACCCAGAATGTCTAGGTTTCCAGATTCAGCACTGACAAGTTGCCACTGCAAGACCTGTAACCCTGAAACGCTGGAATTATACCTTTTAAGACTGTTTCAGCTGTCATAACAAGAGTATCTAATAATTCTTTAAAAATCTGATATCAACCAATCACACTCAATGACGGCCGCATGTGTTTCCTCTCATGGCATTTTTCAGCAGGATAGTGCTCTCCCAAGCACAGCAGGGGTTTCCCAGGAATGTGTCCGCAAGATTACAACACTTCCTTGGTCTGTCGTCAGATTTACCGCCAATCGAGCATTTATGGGACCAGCTAGGACATCAACTTCAGCAAACTATAAGTGTGGAGGATCTACAAGCACAGTACTGGGCGCATGTGTCATAGAGGCATGTCTAGCAGTCAACAATCTCTCACCAAGAGGTACACTACACAAAAGTAGCTTCTCATAGCCTTTTTATAGAGCAATGGGGAAGCACTTTATGCCCTCTTGTGGCAAGACCCAGTGCAGTTGCTGCAGATTTGTCGGTTGCACATCCATGATACAAATCCCCCAAATTATCCCAAAAAATGCTCTATTGGATTGAGATCTGGAGACTATGGAGGCCATTACAGTGAACTCATTGTCATGTTCAAGAAACCAGTTTGAGAGTATTTGAGCTTTGAGAAATGGTGTGGACAAGATGGTACAGTGTAGTCATAAGGGGATGGGCATGGCCAGCAACAATACTCAGGCTTTTACATTTAAACAATGATAAATTGGTATTAAGGGGCCCAAAGTGCCCCAAGAAAATATTTCACCATTACACCAGCAGCAGCAGCCTGAACCGTTGATACAAGACAGGATGGATCCATGCTTTCATGTTGTTTACACCAAATTCTGACTCTACCATGAGCAATTTAGACTTGCTTGTGCGAATAGTAGCCTCAGTTGCCTGTTCCTAGCTGACAGGAATAGTGCCCACAGTGGTCTTCCGCTGCTGTAACCCATCTGCTTCAAAGTTTGATGTGATACCTCGGTTATAACGAGTGGTCATTTCAGTTAATGTTGCTTTTCTATCAGCACGAACCAGTCTGACTGTTCTCCTTTGACCTCTGGCATTTTCATAGAACTGCTGCTCGCTGGATATTTTTCTCTTTTTCAGACCATTCTCTGTAAATCCTAGATGGCTTTGTGTGAAAATCCCAGTAGACCAGCCCCTATAGTCCCAACAACCATGCCACTTGACCAAAGTCACTTAAATCACCTTTTGTCCCCATGCCGATGCTTGGTTTGAATTTCAGCAGGTGGTCTTGACCATGTCAACATACCTAAATGCATTGAGTTGTTGCCATCTGATTTTCTGATTAGAAATTTTCGTTAAAGAGCAGTTGAACAGGTGTACCTAATGAAGTAGCCAGTGAGAGTACGTACGCTTCCTGAATAACACACTGAACGGAATATTAAACAGTATCCATGATTATTTTGTGAAAAGCTTTCAAACAGACTAAGTTTAAAAGAAAACGTGCGGGGATGTAAAATATAAAATGGGAAATGGAAGGAAGAAAGACTACTATTTTTAGTAATCTGCCATGTGTTGTATCACTGAGACTCTGATTTACAGCTTGCGTTCTTAACAAACTTGATCAAATCCCAAAATGTGTAAGCTGATATACTACAGTGTCTATGGAGGATTGCGTGTTTCAAATAAGCAATGTCTTGTCCATTTCATTAAAATATGAAGCAAAATACACGGATTGATCAATGCACATCCATTCACTTAGCACCTACAGTGTGATTTACCAAACTGAAAGACATTTTCCAGAGTGCCAAGTGTGTGTAATTAACACAACAATAGTAAAATATAGTAAAATGACATGTGATACACGTATTGCAGAAAGAGCTCAACAATGTAATAATGTACTAAACACATTGTAATAACCACATCTCACAAATGTATCAACAGATCTGGTATTACATGGCTGAATATCACATGAATGAATGAGTTATATGGATGATTGATGCCTTGCAGACATCACCTTTTGCCATAGTTAAATATGTCAGTTTAGAATAACAGGTTGCTAGACTTCCTATTGATTGAATTCTTATTACACAAGCACAGCAAATGAGACCTAGAGACAGACAGAGAGAGAGAGAGAGAGAGAGAGAGAGAGAGAGAGAGAGAGAGAGAGAGAGAGAGATTGGATTTTATCTATTATTAGAATATATCTTTCAATCCAAGCACAATGGATGACAGAGAGTCTGTCCAATAACGGCTCTAAAGAAACACTGGTCAACGAAGATTTTGTCCCATATAAAATAACTGTTTCTTATGTTCTTATGCAATCCAAATATAGTACTGTGCAAAAGTCTTAGGCCACCATAAGGTTTGTCGTTTTAGCAATGGTATAGTGATCATATATGACACACTGCCGACTCAAATGTGATAACATTTCAAGAGAAATTTCAATTTCCATTCAAATCAAACTAATGCTAATAATTTCTTAGGTGTGAGTTGTTTTCCAAAAGCTTAGCCTTTTTTTCACCCATTTCCCCTTCCATTAAAGTTAGATTTTGCCTGTGACACTTCCAAAAAGATCACTCCTGATCAAGCTTCGGATTGTAGAAGAGTCAACTTGGCATCCTGATGAAGCTGTCAAATGCCTCTACTGCTCAAGTGTAAAGTGTAAAAAGAATACTTGCCACTGTAGCCTATAGAAAGTTTTCTGATTTTTTTTCTATTTTTTAATACTGCATACAAGTGTCCTGTATTTACAATACACTCTAGTTATTTTTCAGTGGCTGTTTTTAGTTGTTGTTAAAATAATTTCTCAACATTTCGCCCATCTCCAGTGCACTGCTCAACAATGTAACAACAGCCTAATGATGTTTTCGACTTACCTCGGATATTCAGAACTTGAAATTGCGTCATCAGGGACCTTGGTGCATTTGTGCTACAAAGTGGGAAAACATGGATACATCCACAAAAAATGCTTGTTTTTTTATTATGCTGTCCGAGCACTAAAAGCCAATAAACTGCGTCTGTGAGTCATGGTGCGTTCCACTAAACTTAGAAGTGGAGTAATTTTAAAGAAAAACCAACCCCAAATTCGGCCAGTTTACATATTTTTCATATTGCTGCTGGCGAGCCGGTGCCTAGCCAGCAGCACAGGGCAAAAGGCAGCAACAACTCTAGACAGGGCACCAATCCATCATAGATTTATGTAGTATTTGCTTAAGATTAAACAGCATACATACAAATCAGCCAGTTTAATCTGAAACATGGACTAGAATTATGGGCTTTAGATGCTCTGACATTGCAAAACAAATTAGCTTCTTTTGTGATAGCGTCCGTTTCCCACTTTGCAGTATAAACACGACACAGTCTTAAGTTCTGACTTCCCAAGTCCAAGGTAAATCGGACACATCGTCAATCTCACTTACTAGGTTTGTATGTGGGAACTGAGTGTATCCCCGTGTGTCACACAATACACAAAAAGTATATGCCATTAGCGGTAGTTACCTTAGTTTAGTCAACCATAAAATTCATAGATTAACCAGTTGAATTCCATAATGGGTGCACAGAGCAGGGACACGTATCGGGTTTCCTGGGTGAGTGATAAATGTTTTGGATTAAATGACTGATTGGTTACAATTAATTGTTTGTGGTGTGCCACCAGGGAGAAATGTTACCACTGGAATACTGAAATACATATTTTTATTTTATCATCCACTAATATTTTCCCCATAATAGTTTTTTTTAGGCAAAACCGTGACATTGTGCCAATGATTTTGGCCAACTGTAGGTTAATGTAAAAAACTTAAACAGTATGATGCAGTATAGACTATATTAAACTCGTCATGATACATACTAATGATGGATTTGTCGGAATGTATCCCCATTGTAAATCAGAGAGCACCTGCACAATACTACTCCATTAATGCATATAATGCCTTATACAGTGTGGATTTACTGGGGATCTGGAATGGATTCATTCAATTTACATTTGAATTTGCTCGGTACTCATCATTTTCAATACAACTGTATTTTGGCATGGCAAAGTTACAAGACCTGCCTCAATCCAATAGATATGTTGTGTTAGGACCTAAAGCGAGCAGTTCATGTAAGGAAACTCATCAGATGCCCTAATGCAGAGCAACTTACATGTAGCAAACCTAAGACTACACTTTAATATGATTAATTTTTAATGAACAAACGGGGCACCACCGGATCGTTTGTGGACTGGAAGATCCGGAAAACCAGTTGAAAGGGAACAGCGAAATTGATCAAAGTTATTTTTCTCGACCTTTGTTTGGATGAAACTCTCACACAAGGCGGTAAATACAAAAGGTTATAACAAGTTTATTAATTGCAATCAAGGCAATACCAACAGACTATCTGATGTAATAACGAGTGTATCACAGAGTTAAAATCATAAAATGACGGTGAACATGTATGTATCACAGTATTGAAAATAGGGAATGATGGCAAACATACATATCACAGTATTAAAATAAGAAACCAAGATGACTCTATATGGAAATTATCGGTCACGCAATAATTACCCAGAGGCACTGTTATGAACTAGTTTGTTATGACGCAGTGAGTTATTAGTAACACAAATTACGTTGAACGTGAATAGTATGGTAGAAGCTACTTAGACGTGGATGAGTCTACGTTGAAGCGTGGTTTAAGATCAAATGCAAGGTTCGAGAATCAGGGACCCAGATAAGACACACCAAGTGGTACTTGCCTGTTTCTTTGCGGGAGCTCACGCGAAGGAGATGGAACGGAACCGGGCCTCTGCCTGTCGTCAGAAGTCACACGGGGGAACGGTAGCGGTCCAATCTTCAGATCAGATGCCACTGTTCGGTGGACTCTGGATGATCTCGGCTATTAGCCTCTCGGTTCGCGCCGACATGCAACCCGTGGAGCCACAGATGTGTTGCGGGCCTTGCCTTGGTTTGGCTTTCTTCCCAGCTTGGTGGTCGTGGTCTCTGATCTCGACTTGCGGGCGTACAACTCAGGTTTTATCTTGGCCACAGATAAAGGTGGAGTCGAACACGTTCTAGCACCACGAGCTTCAAAAGACTTGAAAAACTTGGATGTACGAGAGTGGTAGAGCATGAAGGAGATCTTGGCTGGTTGGTCTACTTTCGTCGGCTTAATTTCTAATTCGGCAATACCGAACCACTAAGACTGCTGGACACAGAAAAACTTAAAAATAAAATGCGAAAACTTGAAAGAACTTAAGAACGAAAACTAAAGACTGACAAAGCTGCAACTTTAAAAGACAACGAAAAGAAAAGACTTAGAAGAACAAAGAGAACAAAAAGCACAAAAGACTCGAAGCTAAGCTACCACGCGGTTGGCCCGCGTCGCTTTTGTATGTTCCGGATCGTAGGCGGTCGGAGGCGGGGGCACAAGGAGTTGCCCTGACTTAGCCAATGAGAAGCTTGAGAAGCATCAGTAAATCCCTCCTATCGTGGATGTGCCTTCTAATTTCACTATATACAGTATATGATTATATATGAGAGTATGAAAAATATCCCTGATCACATTCTTTGTATGAAATAGCTAAGAACATATGGGTGTGTTTGGACTCATTATGAAGCAGTTCTCATGTATTTTCTTAATTGAGTGATCCAGGCAAAGATAATCTGTTCCCAACAAAAGTTAATACTATTATTAAAAGGTTTGCCTCTTAAAAAGGAAGGCAATAGTTCCTTGTTTTGTAAATCCAGGGCTGTCTTTCTGGCTCCAGGTTGACTGAGAAAAAGGTCGTTATTCTTGCAACAGTCGTAGAGAAATTGAGGAAACTGGTGGTCTGAACGTTGAAACCCCCTCTTAAGGTTACACATGGGCTTAGTTTATGATTGCGAGATGTCAAAGGTTATCTGGTTTGGCCAAGTTCCTTCTGTTGTTTTGAGAAAAAGGTTGTTTATCTGCCCATTAATCTGTGCAGAGTCTTGTCCAGATGGCGGGTCTTTTTGTGTTCCAATGTGTCATATAGTTTAGGACTTGGTGTTGGAAAAGGGTGTATAGATGGCAGGCATAATTGAAGGACTGTAATTCAGCTATTAACGCTACATACAGTTGATACAATCGTACAGTCCAAGCAATTGTGGGTTAAGGTCCTTGCTCAAGGACCCAACAGTGGCAGCTTGGCAGAGGTGGGATTTGAACCCTGGACCTTTTGGTCCATAGCCCATTACCTTAACAGCTAGACTACCACAGTCCCTTGCTCAATGACACAACAGTAGCTGATGGTTTAAGCTATATGTATGCAAAATTATAGACAATACACAATCTTTCAAGCACTGCTGTACGCTGATTTACTCACACTTTTGTTATGACAGAAAATGTGTCATAACTTACGCTTCACATTGTATTTAAGCAATGCTCACTGTTATGCAGGTTTAAAGCCCATTATTACATTCATTTTAAAATTCAATGGGGAGGCTTCACACATTCAACATAAAGGTATAGTTCAAGAATAAAGTTTATGAAACCCCCAGACTTACAGCACACTAAAATAATCTCTAAAGTCTCTAAAGTACTATGAAAAATAACAGCACTGTTCTCGCCATGCACACAGCAAAAGCATGAAAGCATTTTATCATAAGTTTCCAGACTTTCATCCCACCAATCAGACAGTCTTTTTGACTGATTAAAAAGCAAAGTACTGTCAGTACTGTGTTTATCCTTTTTTTTTTTTTTTTCTATACTGGAGTAAGACTAATTGCTTAAGCACAAATCTCGTCAGGCGTGAGATTAGATTTTCTTATGGTGGTAATGGGATTTGCTGTGGACAGAGATGTCACTCAAACTTCACTTTCTTCATCAACACAACAGGAATGAAACATCTTGAATTTGTTCCTATGAGAGCATACGCCTGTTGTACAGCAAAATCTTGAAAAAAAAAAATTTCACTTCTCAATTTATTTAAATTAGAAGTGTGTACTCTGTGAACAACTTGACTCTGTTTTCTCCATATTCTGTGTGTTTATTGCTCTTTCGTTGTGCTCTCTGCTGAAATTAAGTTTTTTTCCCATCAGTGACCACTGCAGCTTTTATTACTTCCATTGTGGTTGTGTTTACTCTCCTTTGAGCACTGGTTCTATGCATTTTTTCCAATTTACACATAAAATGGATTACAATATTTAAGAAATTAAATGGGTCTCTTCAGTGAGTCCCTGAATTGGTGACAGGTAAATAATGTTATGAAAAATGTCTGTATGGGTACTAACCTTACTAAACTATCTCCAAATCTCCTATCTCTAGGTATCTAGACATTCTTTTGTTAACATCTTTCCTAAAATGGTTTTAAAGGATACAGGGACTGGCCAAGTCAAAGACTTCATTATGTTTTCACAGAACCATTTTTGTGTGACTTTGGATGTGTGATTCAAATGTTTGTGTTACTGGAAGATCTAAGACGGGCATGGTCACTGTCACTTCACAGCTCCAGAGATGCCTTGATTTGATTCCTGGACTCTTTTTCTCTGTGTGTACTATTCATGTTCTCCCTGTGAATGTGCTAGGGTTCCTCTGGGTGCTCTGGTTTCCTCCCACATGCCATTGATGTCTTTTACATCAGATGGTATCTCTAAAGTGTGCCAGTGTGAGTAGGTGTGTGGGCATGTGCTATGGATTGGCCATTAGGCCCTTCCTTTCTGCTTTCCTATTTTTTTGCATGTTTGTCACACTTAAGTGTTTTGGAACATCAAAACAATTTAAATATTAGTCAAAGACAACAAAAGTAAACACAAAATGCAGTTTTTAAACGAAGTTGTTTATTATTAAGGGAGAAAAAAAAAAAAAAAAACTACATGGCCCTGTGTGAAAAAGTGATTGCCCCCTAAACCTAATAACTGGTTGGGCCACCCTTAGCAGCAACAACTGCAACCAAGTGTTTGTGATAACTTGCAAAGTGTCTTTTACAGCATTGTGGAGGAATTTTGGCCACTCATCTTTGCAGAATTGTTGTAATTCAGCCACATTGGAGGATTTTTGAGCATGAACAGCCATTTTAAGGTCATGCCACAGCATCTCAATAGGATTCAGGTCAGGACATTGACTAGGCCACTAAAAGGCTTCATTTTGTTTTTCTTCAGCCATTCAGAGGTGGACTTGCTGGTGTGTTTTGGATCAATTGTCCTGCCTGCGAACCAAGTTCGTTTCATCGCCTGAGTCACAAACAGATAGCCGGAACATTCTCCTTCAGGATTTTTTGGTAGACAGCAAAATCATATTTCCATGTATCACAGCAAGTCTTCCATGTCCCTGAAGTAGCAAACAGCCCAGCCATACAGTACCACCACCTATTTTACTGTTGCTATAAGTTCTTTTTCTGAAATGCTGTGTTACTTTTACGCCAGATGTAATGGGACACACACCTTCCAAAGAGTTTAACTTTTGTATCAACAGTCCACAGAATGTTTTCCCAAAAGTCCTGGGGATCATCAAGATGTGTTCTGGAAAAATAGAGACGAGCTTTAATGTTCTTTTTGCTCAGCAGTGGTTTTTGTCTTGGAACTCTGCCATGCAGGCCATTTCTGCCCAGTATCTTTCTTATGGTGGAGGCATAAACACTGACCTTAATTGAGGCAAGTGAGGCCTGCAGTTCTTTGGATGTTGTTGTGGGGTCTTTTGTGACCTCTTGGATGAGTTGCTGCGCTCTTGGGGTAATTTTGGTCAGCCTGCCACTCCTGGGAAGGTTCACCACTGTTCCATGTCTTCACCATTTGTGGATAATGGCTCTCACCGTGGTTCGCTGGAGTCCCAAAACTTTAGAAATGGCTTTATAACCCTTTCCAGACTGATAGATCTCAATTACTTTCTTTCTCAATTGTTCCTGAATTTCTTTGGATCTCGGCATGATGTGTAGCTTTTAAGGATCTTTTGGTGTACTTCACTTTGTCAGGCAGGTCCTATTTAAGTGATGTCCTGATTGAGAACAGGAGTGGCAATAATCAGTCCTGGGTGTTGCTAGAGCAAACACTTTTCACACCACTGTATATATATATATATATGACATTTGAAACTGAAATGCTGAAAGATCCAAGAAAACCTACTAGAACTTTAACTCTATAATACCATGCATCATGACACATCTTGATACTGAAGACTTTGCAACAAGTATGCATGCTTTTGCGTTGCTGTGGTTGATGGCCTGGATATGAACTATGTTAGATATAAGCATATCTTCAAAGATGCACATTTTTAGGAGGAGGTGACTACAATAGAGAGACTGTTTGGTTAATTAAGGCTGCTTTTAATCTTTAATGAACAAATATGAAAGAGAATATGTGGGAATCTACACTGTACAAAATTCACACTGATGTCGACACAATGTTCTGATTTATGACTACAAACCCAAATTAGAAAAGTTGTGATAATATGGAAAATGCAAATAAAAAATAAATGCAGTGTTTCTTACATTTACAGTAAGTGTGTCTATATGTACTTAATCTGATAACTGTAGAATATCAGATTTGGTCAGTAATCCAAACAATCAGTATGCACTTCAATAATCAATGGGAAGGCGCAGTGGTTAGCACTGTCGTGTCACAGCTTCGAGTTCCCTGGTTCGATCCCGACTCTGTGTGCAGCCTGCATGTCCTCCCCGTGTCTGCGTGGTTTACTCTGGTTTCTTCCCACATTCCAAAGACATGCGTGTTAGGTTAAATGATGTTTCTAAAGTGCCCTTAGTGTGTGAATGTGTGTATGAGTGTGTGAGTGTATGTGCCCTACGATGGGTTGGAGAAAGACCTGGTGAACAACTCCATAAAAACCATCACCATGAAACTCTGTGGATCAGTATAAGACTGGTCTATGGAGTATCCAAGGGTCAGACGCGACTAAATGGATAGAATGAATGTATCAGTGGGAAATCTCTGGCTTTAAATGACTTGGATTTCACCTTTCCAATCAAACAATAATCTCACAGATAAATGTAATGTAAACTTTAATATTAAATAATCAAATTCTTCATTTTCTTGAGTACATAATGATATTCAGTCTCCACAAAGGCTTCGTTAGCCGTTCGTGTAATGCTGGGTTGTCAGATCCAAGCGACACCCTTACCAGATCTATTTAAATAAACCCAAAATAACCAGAATCTGTAAGAATAAACGAACCTGGCAACCGTGTTCTTTTCCGCTATCCGCTCTGCTCCCATGTGCTGACTGAGAAACATGATAGAGATCGGACTATGCGGGTACATGCTTTAAGAAATCTGATTTCTAGATTTATGGTATAATAATAGTATAATAAGTCCAACTCTTATTGGATTATTAAGTGCATGTAAATGCACTCGGTGACCTTTTATTTCATTGCAGACTGTATGAACCCTATATATTTCATGTTTTGACATTTTATTTGTTAATATACATTCATTGCTGCATTTCATGCCTGCAACACATTCCAAAAAAAGGTTGGTACGGTAAAGCATTTACCACTTTGTAATGTTGTCATTCCTTCTCACAACACTCACAACACAAAGACGTTTTGGGACCGAGTGTTTCAGGTGTTTTGTCCCGTTCTGCCTGCAAACCTGTTAGGTGTGGAACAGTACAGGGTTGTTGTTGTTGTGTTTTCCTATTGAAAATTCTCCACACATGCTCTGTTGGGGCCAGGCCAGGACTGCAGGCTTGTGGTTATATTAGCTATTGATGAATGACGGTTCTTGCTGTCAGAGGAATCACGGGTCTTCAGTTTAGGATTGTGCTCTTGCCCTTTATGCACTGAAATTCGTTTAATGATATTATGCACTTTAGAGGAAGAGTTATGCAAATCCCTTTCAATGTTTCTCAGAGGAACATTGTTTTTAAGCATTTCAATAATTCTCTCACGCATTCATGACAAACTGGAGATCCTCTTCCCATCTTTGCTCCAAAAATTCTCAGCCTTTTGTGGATACTGCTTTTGTACCAAATCATGATTGCAATCACATGTTGACATCAACAGTTTTTTTTTACCTTGTTACTAGCCCTAACTTGCACCTTGTTTAATGTGTTGCAAGGCTGAAATGCAGCACTGGATGTTTATTAACAAATTAAATGAAGCCGACCGAAAAAACCTCAAAAAAAATCCATGAAATATCTTGGGTTCACACTGTCTGCAATGAAAAAGAAGTCACACACAAAAGTGTGTGTGTGTTAAATGGGACAAAATACACTGAGAGAGAAACTGAGAACTATGTGTATGGCAATAGGGTCTCTCAGGCTCTGGACTATCAATCAAAAAGTTGTGCCAAGCTGCCACTGTTGAGCAAGTCCCTCAGCCCTCAATATCTCAGCTCAATACTAATTCACTCTGGATGACTGTGTCCCTTAAATGTAAATGCAAGAAGGGAATACAGCATAAACATTTGCAGAGTATAAACAGAGGAAACTTAATTTCCTACAAATATAGGAAAGTACTTCAGAGAGATCAAAAGGAATTACAAAATACAAGGAACAACAGAGCACCAAGAATAGGAGGACAAAGCACATAAATGAGCATCACTAAAAATGAGTAACCACAAACATGAGGTAATACCAAGAAGAAGAAAACTGAGGAATGGGGGAACACTAAGAGTGATGTAACACCGGCAACCAAGGAGACATCAGCAACAAGTGCAGATCAGAAGATGATGCAACATTTTCATTGCGTAGCACCAGGGATGTAGCCATGTGTTACATTTACATTTACAGCATTTAGCAGATGCCTTTATCCAGAGCGACTTACAATTGATACAATCTTACAATCCAAGCAATTGTGGGTTAAGGGCCTTGCTCAAAGACCCAACAGTGGCAGCTTGGCAGAGGTGGGATTTGAACCCTGGACCTTCTGATTGGAAGGTTGTGAGTTCAAATCCCAGTCACTAACAGCCTACTATCGCTGGATCCTTAAGTAAACTAGTTAACCATCACCCTCTCACATCAATAGACTGCTCAGGATAAATGTGTCTGCTAAATGATGTAAATACATAGTTTAATTCATGTTTGGACGGGACTGTCGTAGCCTAGCAGTTAAGGTCCTGGACTCTGGACCAGAAGGTAGAATGAAGACACATTTATCCTGAGTAACCTATTGATATGAGAGGCTGACGGTTAACTACTTTACTTAAGAACCCAGCAATAGTAGGCTGGTAGTGGCTGGGATTTGAACTCACAACCTTCCAATCAGAATCCATAATCCTAAGCACTGAGCCACCACCGTCCTAACAAAAGGGCCAGTAAGTACACGAGGTGATTAAAATCCTAGCAGTACTGCTGTGTTTGATGCATTAGCAGCAGCTGCACACAATCCTGCTATCGTGTACACAAAGAAGTACATCACAAAACTGTAACACACAGTAAATGCATGCCGTACCTCACAAGAGAAGATTAAGGATCTTTATGCACACACAAGATACACTGAGATATACAGTGGTGCTTGAAAATTTGTGAACCCTTTAGAATTTTCTATATTTCTGCATAAATATGACCTACAACATCATAATATACTCACACAAATCCTAAAAGTAGATAAAGAGAACCCAGTTAAACAAATGAGACAAAATATTATACTTGGTCATTTATTTACTGAGGAACATGATCCAATATTACATATTAGTGAGTGGAAAAGGATGTGAACCTTTGATTTGAGTATCTGGTGTGACCCCCCCTGTGAAGCAATAACTGCAACTAAACGTTTCCACCTTCTCTTTTTTCAGTTCATGGACAGTTCATTAACAGATGGCCTGACCTTTGCCTTTAGAATTCTCTGGTATAATTCAGAATTCATTGTTCCATCAATGATGGTAAGACGTCCTGGCCCAGATACAGCAAAACACGCCCAAACCATGATACTACCACCACCATGTTTCACAGATGGTATAAGGTTCTTATGCTGGAATGCAGTGTTTTCATTTCTCCAATCATAACACTTTTCTTTTAAACCAAAAAGTTCTATTTTGGTTTCATCCGTCCACAAAACATTCTTCCAATAGCCTTCTGGCTTGTCCACATGATTTTTAGCAAACTGCAGACGAGCAGCAATGTTCTTTTTGGAGAGTAGTGGCTTTCACCTTGCAACCCTGCCATGCACACCATTGTTGTTCAGTGTACTTCTCATGTTGGACTCATGAACATTAGCATTAGCCAATGTGAGAGAGGCCTTCAGTTGTTTAGAAGTTACCCTGGGGTCTTTTGTGACCTCGCCAACTATTACACGCCTTGCTCTTGGAGTGATCTTTGTTGGTCGACCACTTCCACATTTCAAAGACAAGCATTAGGTCTGCTTGTGTTTCTAGAATGGCTGAGTGTGTGTGCCTGCAAGAGCCCTGCGATAGACTGGTGCCCAGTTCAAGATTGGTTCTTTGCTTGCACCTTGTGCTGCCAAGCAGGCCCTGGTGCTCTCTACAAGAAGCTGGGTTAAGCTGTTATAGAAAATGAAGGAATCATGAATAAAGTATGTTGTTGGTTCTCAGATACAACAGGAGCAATTTGCTAGATTACTGCCACAGAGACCTGAAATCAAGTCCCACCACTGCTTACTGGCATCGTACAGGCATGGTTGGCCATGCCTGAGGGAAAGCAGTCAGGTCAGGGGATCTTCTTCCATTCCTGCGATACTGCGATGGACTGGCATCCTATCCAGGACATGCTTATGCCTGTGACTGTGGTCTTCGAAACAGATGTCAGATATCTTCATGATCCTGACCATGAAAAGGAAACGATAAAGAAAACAACGATAGAGAAAACAGACATATTTTAATGAAGGGGACACCTTGCAGGTCCCCATGAAGAAAACAGCTTTTTTTTTTTTTTAAACAAAAACTTTAACTTTCTTTTGAAAACACAAAAGAATCAAAAGATTTGCTTTAGGTTACTGAAGTGAAGGTTAGAGGCAGGTGTAGCATTAATTAGCTACAGTGATCATTATGTCAATGGAAGGTCCCCACAATGGTCGAAAGACAAACTTATGTGTGTGTATGTTGGGGGATATTGTCTCATTTCACATGGCAAATGGCTAGACTCTGTCAGGCTTGCTCGCCCGTTAATTATGACTTTGGGAACAAGGGAGAATGGACTAGGCATCGGAATTAGGCAATTTACGGAAGTTGTGTCGAGATTGAGCAGTGAAATTCGATGAACTAGCCATTCATGTTAATGTGTATCCACTGAAACAGTAATAAACTTTAGCTGCAGTGCAGCAGTGGCAGAGAGAGCAACTTAATTAATTTGGAATGACTGGTTAATTAGGAGTGACCAGTTAGTGCTACTATTAGTATTGACTCATCCGTGAGTTACGCTGCACTTTTCCATTGCTTGCATACAGGTTCCTTAGTAGCTGTTCAGAGCTGTAGAATTAGTCTGATTGAAAAACAAAGCCAGTTCCACAACACTGCCAATGGTGGCCCCTTGATCAACGCCCTTAACTTTTAACTCTAAGTTGTTTTGGATTTGGGAGCCTGATAAATGCTGTAAATTGTATAGCGTTTAACAGAATCTGTTCTATTTATAGGGCATGGTGGCTCAGTGAGTAGCACTGTCAACTCACAGCAACAAGGTCCTGGGTTAGATCCCAGGTGGAGCACTGTGAGTCCTTTCTGCGTGATGTTTGCATGTCCCCGTGCCCCCGTGGGTTTACTCCGGGTGCTCCCACAGTCCAAAGGCATACCAGTGCACCTGAGCCAGCGTGGCAATTATCAGAGCCAGCCTGTAGCCAGACTTGGCGCATGCTGCAGGCGCATCCTGGTTGGGTTTCACTAATGGGCAGAAAGAGTCCGTGTGCATCAAGGGACCGCTGGACGGATGGCAGCTCTATTTAAATGGAGCTTGGCATTGCTTACACCCCTTGTTAGAGGCATTTTCCATGCCATGAGGTGAGCTCAATAAAACTTTAGCATAGAACTGTCCCTGGTCTTCCCATATCTGCATCAACACTACAATATTTAAAATGTGTGTGTGTGTGTGTGTGTGTGTGTGTGTGTGTGTGTCTGCATGAATGCATGTGACATTATTGAAATTGTGTTTTGTCTAATTAGATGTCAGACTCTTTTGTGTGGGCATTAATGAAGATCTGATGAAAGGTCAATACAAATTCGAATATTTTAACAGAGTTTTAACCCGGGTGCAAATAGCATTGGACACACAGGCTGTACCTCAAATAATTGTAATTATGATCCGAATGACATAATAGTAAAACATGAATAATGGACAGACATTTGAGTGTAAATAAAATTACAAATACTCCAAAACAAATACATATAAACAAACCCAATTCAAATAATTTGCTCTTAAAATACACAATATTCAAGCATAACTAGTGTTTTGCTTGCAAACTTCTCTTTAGCATTCCCAAGACACAGAGGCAATTTACATAAAACTAGTTGTTAAGGACCTCAAATGGCAAGCAAGGTTTGGTACCGAAATTGCCAGTCATTGCCAAGTATATAAAAAAGCATTAGCTCTAGCTTTAGACAAAACTTACCTCACAAAACTTACACAACATACTCACTAGCACTTTATTAGGTACACCTGTTCAACTACTTCTTAACGCAAATATCTAATCAGCCAATCACATGGCAGAAACACAATGCCTTTAGACAGGTAGACATGATCAAGACAACCTGCTGAAGTTCAAACCAAGCATTGGAGTGGGGAAGAAAGATGAATTAAGTGACTTTGAATGTGACATGGTTGTTGATGCTAGCACAGTTTTTTAGAAACTGATGGTCTGTCTCCCACAAAGACATCTCTAGGGTTTACAGAAAATGGTCTCAAAAAGAGAAAATATCCAGTAAGGGGCAGTTCTCTGGTTGGAACAGCCTTGTTGATGCCAGAGGACAGAAGAGAATGGCCAGACTGGTTTGAATTGATAGAAAGGCAACACTAACTCAAATAAGCACTTATTACAACCAGGGTATGCAGAAGAGCATCTCTGAATGCACAACACCTTGAACCTTGAAGCAGATGCGCTACAGCAGCAGCAGAACAGGCAGCTGAGCCACTGGCTACAATTCACTGGCTCGTGAAAATGGGACAATGGAAGATGTTTTCTGGTCTGATAGCCTCAATCCCCTTTATAGACGCCACACATCATTACCATTCCACATGGTACATTACAATAATGCATAAACTCATGCTGTGTTCTATTGGACATGTTTAATATAATTTGGTATTCTTGTTCAGACATTGTATACCTTTTGTTTTGCTTTCTTGTTTCTCTTTTATTCCTATTTCTCTTTATGCCATGCACCAGTATATCTAGACAAATTCCTTTTTTGTGAAAACTTACTTGGCAATGAACCTGATTCTAATTCTAACATGTCTTGATTTATGCTGCAACGCTCGGATGGCCTCCACAGTCACCAGATCTCAATCCAGTAGAGCTCATCTGGAATGTAGTGGAATGGGAGATTCACAGTCATGGATTTGCAGCTGACGAATCTGCTGCAACTGTGTGATGCTGTCATGTCAATATGGACCAAAATCTCTTGAGGAATGTTTAGGTTTCCAGCACCTTGTTAAATCTATGGCATGAAGAATTAAGGCAGTTCTGAAGACAAAAGGGAGATTAACCCAGTACATTAGACGGTGTACCTAATAAAGTGTCTTTGAATGTAACTAATTTAACTAAATCTAACTAAACTTTCTTTCTTTGTTGCACTGGTGCCATTAGTTTTAAATAAGTAACGGAAGATAAATCTAGCTAAGCACTAGCTCAAAGCTAGACGAATCTGTTAAGTCATCTCAAATAGAACTGTGTATGGGATTTCTGACACTATGATGCACTGCTATCTACCGTAATGGACAATGAAGACTTGATTGGGTCGCTGTGTGAGTGATGAATGATATTCAGCCATGCGTGTATGGACAGCATATTTATTCAAGAGCCAAATTCAGATTGACATTATTTATAATTCATTGATTGATTTAAATTACATGTCTACAGAAATGCTTGTGCTGATTTGTGAATCCGGAGTGCAAGGAAATGTACAACGGCCAATGTGCAGCACCAAACAGGGACCCACTGTTCAGACTTACAGAAATATCTGTTTTTAACAAACCTACACGTCACACAACTACTGGCACTAGAAAACTTTTTATGCATAAATATGACCTAAAACATCATCAGATTTTCATATAAGTCCTAAAAGTAGATGAAGAGAACCCAGTTAAAGAAATGAGACAAACATATTATACTTGGTAATTTATTTATTGAGGAAAATGTTCCAATATTACATATTAGTGAGTGGCAAAAGTATGTCAACCTTTGCTTTCAGTATCTGGTGTGACCCCCCTGTGCAGCGATAACTGCAACTAAACGTTTCCTGTAACTGTTGATCAGTCCTGCACACCGGCTTGGAGGAATTTTACCCCATTCCTACGTACAGAACAGCTTCAGCTCTGGGATGTTGGTGGGTTTCCGCATCAACTCAGAAATAGTGCCATAATACACTTCCACAAACATGGGTTGTGAGGAGCAGACTTTGAAAGATCCCTGTTCTTTAAATAAAACAGGGTGCCCACTCACACCTGATTGTCATCCCATTGATTGAAAACACCTGACTCTAATTTCACCTTCAAATTAACTGCTAATCCTAGAGGTTCACATACTTTTGCCACGGACTAATATGTAATATTGAATCATTTTGCTCAATAAATAAATGACCAAGTATAATATTTTTGTCTCATTTGTTTAACTGGGCTCTGTTTATCTACTTTTAGGACTTGTGTGAAAATCTGATGATGTTTTAGGTCATATTTATGCAGAAATATAGAAAATTCTAAAGGGTTCACAAACTAGAAAAATTTGTCTCAGTTCTCACTGTTTGCTCGGTACTCTGCGTACTTTCTTAAACGTGTATGAGTTGAGCTGCATGGCTTGTTTCAGCCGAAATTCGATTCACAATTCAGCTGATCCAGATTCACAATAGCTGTTGCTCAGAGAAGATCTCCACTGTGTTTATCATGTTTTCTTTATTTTTACATCTACAGTACTGTACTCTTAGTGCAAATAAGTCTCCAAGGGTTGTATTGACTGTCAACCAAAGAGGAAGCAGGAAATTCAAGCTCCAGAACACAGGCTGCAGTTAGCATTAGCAGCTATGAGTTCAAAAATAGAGTAATTGTTTTGCTTTTACTTTTCACGTTCAATCCATTACTCACTAAATTACCTGAGATTTGTCAACACTTTATTATAAAATAAGCGTTGTGTTAATGATTTTGGCCAACTGTAGGTTAATGTAAAAGTAAACATTAACTTACTTAGACCGCTCTACCAAACACTCGTTAAACTCATTGGTACATGATGCATTTAACTTATGCAGTTAATCTATTAATGCATATAATGCCTTATACAGTGAAGATTTTCTGGGGGTCTGAAACAAATTTATTCAATGTACATTATTTTTATTGGAAAAATTTACTTGGTACTCACCGTTTTCAGTTCTTGACAAGCCTTCTGGAACGAATTAATGACGAGAACCGAGGTAAAATGTTTGAGGTAAAATGAAAAATGTTTCTGCTTTCCTATTTTTTTTTCCTTCATTTTGTTTTTCTTCAGCCATTCAGAGCTGGACTTGCTGGTGTGTTTTGGATCATTGTCCTGCTGCAGAACCCAAGTTCGTTTCAGCTTAATGTCACGGACAGATGGCTGGACATTCTCCTTCAGGATTCTTTGGTAAACAGCAGAATTCATAGTACCATTTATCACAGCAAGTCTTCCAGGTCCTGAAGCAGCAAAACAGCCCCAGAACATCACACTACCACCACCATGTTTTACTGTTGCTATAATGTTCTCTTACCGAAATGCTGTGTTACTTTTATGCCAGATGTAATGGTACACACCTTCCAAAGAGTTCAGAGTTCCAGACAGATAGATCTCAATTACTTTCTTTCTCAATTATTCTTGAATTTCTTTGGATCTTGGCATGATGTGTAGCTTTTAAAGATCTTTTGGTGAATTTTTTTTCTCCCTTAATAATAAACACCTTCATTTAAAAACCCGATTTTTTTTTTTACTTGTGTTGTCTTTGACTAATATTTAAATTGAATTGATGTTCCAAAACACTTAAGTGTGACAAACATGCAAAAAAATAGGAAATCAGGAAGAGGGCAAACACTTTTTCACACCACTGTATATTGCTCCTTTATTATATGCCTAATTATATCTGTTTTAACAGAAAAAGATAGAAACAAATCCAAACACAAGAAAAGTGTATTTGCTTGGTGTCATTGATCTTTTTGCTGATATTTAAAGTCCTTATCTGCAGTTCCACTGGTGCCCTGGATGGTTATAAGGATGATCAAGTCACGAAGAGAGCAGCAACAATCATCACAATTTAAAAGTGGATCCCATTAATAATCAGACACTGCACTCAAAACATACCCAGCAGAAAGAAAAACGCAATGGTGGCCTTGACAGAGATGACAAGGCCAGCTGGATTTCAGGTTTCTACTGTTCTCTGCTTGAGCTCCAAGTTCCACTGTGACTGGAGAGTGGAGTCAAGCACTGATTAAATCTGCCTTAGCTTTTATCTTTATCCTTCCAATTTAAACTCAGAACAAATAATCCAAAAACAAGAAAGACAAATAGTAATGAGCAACAGCCATACCAAGGCCGCACAGTGTGCTACACGGTTGATGGCATTGCAACTGCTTATTGTTGTATTTCCTTGTTATTGACCACATATGACACTTTCTGCTGCAACTTTTAAGCAACATTGCCATGTAATCAGAGGTGGACAGTAATTAATTAGATTTATTCACTGAAACTGAAACTGTTTATTTAGTGTAAAATTGAGAATGTAATGAGGTTCAATATTCCAACCAAAACCTACTATGTTAAAGTTTTTAAATGACATTTTAAACTACTTTAAACTACTGTCTTTTAAAAACTGTATTTTTTTCTTTTACTGAAGTAGGTTTTGTTTGAAGTTTTGTACTTAAATCACACTTTTTACTGAGTAAAAAAACGTAAACAAATGGCGCAAGAAAAAAAGCCCAGGAAACTACTGCAATGAATGATGGGCAAGAGAACAAGCTGGCTAAAATCACAAGAAAGATGGAGACAAGCAACGCAACTGACAGGGAAACCTGAACTCCCGGCCATATTTAAAGCACCACGTTGCCTTCCAGTGCAGAAAAGGGAACAGCTTTATTATGATTTATTATAGATCTTCAATGGTTGCATCGTTTGAAAATGTTTTATTGGTGGTTCTGCACTAAAATGATGCATTATACCTTCCTAAATGTTGTCGACACGTTTTATTTTGTTATTGCTCTTTAGGTTGTAAAAGTGTTTTAATTAAAAGCAACTAATTATTTGTATCCCATTGCCATTTTTGCACTACAGATACTCCCCATTTTGCCTTGAGAATCAGACAATAAACATAAAGCACATTCAGCAGAAACCATACTGTGAATTGTTTATTAGTTACATTAATGAAAACTGATACCAGAACATCTTAGAATCTCCCTGAGATAGTTTCATTTCTTTCTTTTTTTGTCTTTCTTTTTCACAGCCACACAAACAATCAGACCTTTTACCGGCAGTATCTGGTGTAAAGTAGCCACACTAATGCTGAATCTTGGCCAGCATAAATATTCTGTAAGTGCAGCCTTTTAATGACGAATGAGCTAACCCATGTGACGAACCATGGCTTCTTCACAGGCATGGCACAAGCTTGTACTATAACTTTTTTAATTATTTTTGGGAGTTTTTGTGAAAGTCGCAGATGACACACAGAGGTTAGAAATGTAGAGATATTTTAAAAGTTTAGGAACTCATAAATGAAAATAAATGTACGTACTGTTATTTATACAACAGGTACTTCCAACCTTACAATTTGATTGGGTGAGAAGCATTCTCACCATAATGATATTTGTGATAACTAAAACTGTGTCACTCCATTGATGAGTTGCCATATGCAAAATAATGGAATAACCCCAATAATTAAGTAAATTCTGTTGTTTAATTCACATGGAATTTTAGTTTTAATCATGTTTCCCTTTCATCTTTGCTTATTTGCACTTTGTATTTGAAATTATTGCTACTTGGTAGTGTATATAAACCACATGACATTTGAAGTGTGCTCTGTTAGAGCCGGGTAGGGAATTGTTAAAGTTGCATAGCAAAAACTCATTTGTTGTGGACCTACTTTTTGGTTGAAAGTATTGTCAGTATTAAAGCACAATCAGTATGGAATTCAACTGTGGTTTAAAAGCAGTAGAACATTCGAGGTTGTCACCATTGGCTCGTGCCTGCGACCAAATCACAGCTGTGATGTTATTCGCGATAACACGGTCCCTCTCCAACTCTCACGTTCTGTTGCTTAAAAATAATATTACCTGTACAGTATGTACTCATACCTCTTCTATGATAGAAAGTGAGAGCCAAAAAAAATCCCACAGAATTTTCCAGATCCAAACCCCGTGATGTGGATGGATAACTGTACTGGACTGGACTAGAAAATCTGTGAATGGATTTGCCACACACCATGATATGTGACTGAATTCGACCCATTCTGCAAGGAAGAATGAGCAAATATTCCCCCAATCTTGGTGTGCAAAGCTGGTATATACATATCCAAACATACATTACCATTCTGTGAGTAAAGCTTCTATGGAGAATCTTATTAAGAAAAGCACACTAAGCGATTGTTTCAAAGGACCATGGTCATGGTGATTTTCTGTAGGCGATGTTGCTTTTTAGAAGGTTGAATTATGTGTAGAGTTAATGCATGTACAATACTGATTTTTAAATTTGCACTAGGTATACTCACAGATCACTTTATTAGGTACTTGTCCATTGTATCAGTTTCACTTATCATATAGATGCACTTTGTAGTTCTACAATTACAGACTGTAAATAAACACTGTTCACTCACTGTCCACTGTATTAAAGACATTCACGTCATTACTCAACCGTGTAGATGTAAAGGCAGCGACAGGAGCTCATCTGTTGTTGCACTGGTTGTGTTAGTCATCCTGTAATCCTTCATCAGGATGCTGGTGGATGGAAATCTTTGGTAAGTGGACTATTTTCAGTCTAGCAGTGACACAGGGGAGTTTAAAAACACCAGCAGCACTTCTGCGTCTAACAAAGTATGCAGAGAAACAGATGGACTACAGTCTGTAATTGCAGAACTACAAAGTGCCTCTATATCATAAGTGGAACTGATAAAGTGGACAAGGTGTGCCTAGTAAAGTGACCAGTGAGTGTATAGTGAATGCAAAATATAGACCCATATGTATGCTTAAAGCAAACTGCAATACAATATGTAATCTGAAAAGTACTAAAAAAAATTTTCACAGGTCATTCTGTAATCAGACAAAGTAAAAGAAAATGGAGAAACAGGTGTAATGTAGTTTGTAAGTGCTGTGCTGTGCTAAGTGAGTTTCATACTATAAATGGGCACTAATGGAGGAGTGCTCGTTGTAATTCTCCCTCCATTAACCAAAAGGCAGAATAATTTTTCTCGAGCTTATGCTCTGGTATTTATCGCTGCTTTGGCCCAAAATAACAAACCTTTTATCCAATGGGCTGCTTGCTGTTGGGTTTTAGCATGGAATCTGTGTTTGGAAGAATGATAGAAAAGGGCTTGAATGCATTAACCAAAATGTTTAGTTAACCAATATGTCTTAGTGCAGAAGAACAGATTAGCATGGTGGTGTGAGTAGTGGACACCGAAGAATAGATTCTCTCTCAAATACATCATTAAAAAAGTGCCACAGCATTAGTGCAGAGAAATACAGTTTGTATTCCTGTATGTTGTCAGGTGGACCACATGTGGACCATTCGCTGTGCTCTTACGTCTAGACCAAGACCCTACCTTGAATTCCCTATACACAGCGTTCTGAGAACTACAATTGTCCCCAGCTGCTGCAGTGCGAACAAGTGACAAATGGGGCACAGTTCTAAGAACTATTAACTATTAAGTAGTTCTTACTGTGCGAAAACCCCTGTAGTGTTAATTTCTGTTTCAAAGTCTTTTTGACAGGATAATTAAGTTTGCCACCCAGAAACTGCCATATTTCTTAAGTTCTTTATGGCACAAGCATTACTGAATGAAATCGACACAAAAAGTAACGCTTTCTCTTTAACTTTTGCTCTTCATCTTCATCCTTCATATTGTCTCACTTTCTGTCTTTTCATTAGCAATTTAAATCAGGGCATTGCATGATCTAAAGGAATCCAAGGAATATGGCAGACATATCCCACTGACTTTCAAAGAAGTGTAATTCTCTCCCCTGCACTTTCTGTCAAGTAAAAAAGATGTTTTTGTCAAGTTAGATATTTTAGAATCATCTATCTTCTTCTTAGATCCCTCCCTCTTCTTGAAAGGGCAGGAGGCACGGTGAGGATCTTATACTTTGATCTATCGAGTGCTTTTAACACCATTCGGCCCACTCTACTGAACAGCAAGTTGGAGAATACAAGGGTGGACCACCACCTCACCACATGGACTCTGGAATACCTCACAAACAGACCACAATATGTCGGACCCAATCGTCTGCAGTACAGGGGCTTCACAGGGGACAGTCCTGGCCCCATTTCTCTTCACCCATTCCACTGTAGACTTCATGTATAACACAACAACCTGCCATCTACAGAAAGTTTCTGATGACTGTGCTATTTTTGGCTACATCTTAGATGGCGATGATAGCGAGTACAGGAAATTCACTAAGAACATTGTGGACTTATGTCAGTGGAACTGCCCCCAGATCAACATGGGTAAAAACCAAAGAGCTGGATATGGATTTTCACAGGACTAAGGAAATGAATATTGAGATTGTCAGCTAAGGCTGTGACGATCCCCCATGACGATGCTAGATGGCAGTATCGGCTTGGTGGAGGTTTAAAGGTTGTTCCAGCAACCGCAGTCGCACTTGCACCTAGTTTAACCGGCGCTTATTATTATATTTGCGACACTTCTGCGGTCAGGTATTTAAGAACGTTCCTGAGCACTGGCAGGTGCCACAGTCTTACCTTTTCAAACTACACGTCGCGTAGCTAACGGCTCCTCCAGCTCCTTATCGTGGCGTCCGTTTGTGGAGACCTCACCTGTCTCTTGCATGCTGTACTCTTCGGTTCCGAGAGGTGTTAGGGACATTGGTAGACTGGGTCCATTTTAGGGATCCAGCAGTTGTACAGATCATGAGGTCCGGAGGTGAACAGGGCATAGAATATAGTGTAGGGTCAGAATCCTCCTTCTGCTCTCTGCTACCACTGCCTCACTGAACTTATCAGCCCCTTAACTGAGTAGTAGACATCACGTCCCGCTCATGCTTCCATTGCCCAAGGAACACCATGTTGCGTTCAGCCCCGCTCCTCACGCTCCATCTGTATGGAGTATCGTGAATCGTCTGACGCTCCATCTGTATGGAGTAGAGGAATCCTCAAAGTATGTATAGCACGCCCCGCCCTCTCTCTCCTTTTCTGAGCTATCCGCTCTGCGCACGCAAAGCTAGAGAGAGCACGCATTTGCTCTGTATTTAAGAGCATTTTCCTTTACCTTATGTTTATTCCGGGTGCGCCCACCATCAGCGCGTTCATTTCGGTACTTCTGTTATCCTCTTCTTTACTTAATTACTTTATATTCATTTCCTCTGTTTCAGTCCACTCTGTGCTGTGCTTTTCTCTGCCATTTGCATCCATTCTTTTCCCAGGTTTGTCCTGCGCCAGAGAGTGGCGCACTGGTAAAGCACTTGACCCTGATCGTCAACGAGCAAGGTTCGATCCCCAGCTGCTGCCATTAAAGGAGCAGCTTCATTTCTGTTTTTGCATGTCTTCTCCCCACCATACACACTTTGCCTTTTATTTTATTTATATTGCTTTACCCCTTCCATCTGGAGATAACTGCGATTGGATCCTTAAGTCCCTGCTTTTTATTATGGCAAACCGTATCAGCCGTCACAATTATTACTTTATTCTCTAATCACAATTATTTAAGATAATCACAATTATTTGAAATTATTGCAATTATGTTGGACTACAGTCATTTTCCACACTTGGTAGATAAATTGGTTGTACTGGGTTGAAGCAACAAAGTTTGAATAAATTAAAGCAGTAGATGCATTCATTAAGACGTAATGGGGTTAACGAGAACAAAAAGATTTCAACTACTGGTCGACCGATTTGAGTTTTTTAAGTGTCGATGCCGATATTTAGAAAGCAAGGTGACCGATTATCAATATACAATGCTGATAGAATTTTCTTTTGCAACTTATAAAACTAATAATAATAAATGAGAGACAAAAATGCTTAAATTAAATGGACACATATTTAACCAAAAATGCAGTGTGTCTGTTAGCACTCTTTCTTATTTATAAATAAAAAAAAATATTCAAAATTGTATTGCACTTAACCCAATAGTGTAAATACTTAAGAAATAAACAATGTTAAAGAAGTTCACATGGAAGCAGCATCTTTTTGTTTTTAATCCCAGTCCCTGTTAAGAGCAGCTGTAATGCTAGAAAGTTTTCTTCTTTATCTTCTCATAAATGACCCCACCCTGAATGTTCTCTCAGCATCTTTGTTTTCAGTCCCTCAATTGTCCCAGCTAAGAGCAGAAAGCTGTAATGCAGGAAAACAAAGTTTCTCTATATTTTCTCCACTATTTTTGAATATCAGCCTCTTGAGCGCAGATATCGGCCGATGATGATTATCTCAAAATGGCATTAATTGGCCAGATAAATCTCCAGTTTGAACTTCTAACTTGGTGCTGCAACAGGTTTAGAGGGCATCGCTGAGTATTGTTGGTGTAGGCTATTTGTTAGCTGTTTACTAAATTCTATATTTTTGGCATGTGTGCTGGCAGGAATAATTTATTTGCTGATATTTTCACTTTTGTCAAGTTTCACATATTGTGACTTTTTATAGGCGTTTGTGTGAGTTCTTGTGTGCAGTGCATCCTTTTTGACAGTAATCAGTATTAGCTGCTAATCAGACATGGCTGTTCAGTCACTTTAGGCTTGTACTTCATTAGTTGCATTCAAATAACAGACAATTAAATGGTTAAATCTCAATGACTTATATGACAACTAATCATCAGCTGAAGTTTCATGATTGTGACAGGCCTATGGTCAGCAGTTCTAAGTACCACGGTCTTCACTTGAACAATAAACTAGACTGGACGGACAACACACAGGCACTGTACAAGAAAGCCCAAAGCAGACTTCGTCTGCTGAGGTGGCTCAGGTCTTTCGGAATACACTCAGAATGCACTCCTAAACTCTTTCGCTGACTCTGTGATGGCATCAGCCATCTTTTATAGAGTCACGGTGGCAGACAGGAAGAAGTTGGACAAACTCATCAGAAAGGCAAGTTCTGTCCTGGGCTGCACACTGGATTCAGAGGAGGTAGTTGGAGAAAGAAAGATGACGGCTAAGCTGTCATCCTTAATGGAGAACACCTCACACCCACTGCAGGAGACGGTCGCAGCTATTGGCAGCTCCTTCGGTGACAGGCTCCTCCACCTGCGGTGTTCAAAGCAGAGATACCACAGCTCCTTCCTCCCGGCTGCTGTCAGGCTTTACAATCTGCGCCACCCCAAGCAGAGCACCAGAAACTCTCCTCACAGTAAACAATAAACAATCGGGATTTATATCAACCCTCCCTTAATTGTTACAAAATATAATGTGCAATAATGTGAAAATTTCTAGCTCATCACCTTGCTGATAACATAGATATTTTTGTAAACATTTGTGGATTTTGTCATTTTTATATATGTTATATTTAATCAACAGAACACAAAAGGGAGTGCATTACTCACCTTCAGCTTCACCATCGCAGACGTGATGTTATTTGCGACAACACACGACATTGGCATCATCAGACCCACTTTAAAATGTTGCGCCACTAAAATTGCAGCTGTAAAAAGTCAATTTTATCCCGGATTACTGAGCAGAACTATGAGATATGGATAGCTTATAGTTAAATGTTTTGGTTAGTCACTTACATTTACAGCATTTAGCAGACGCCCTTATCCAGAGCGACTTACAATTGATACAGTCTTACAATCCAAGCAATTTTGGGTTAAGGGCCTTGCTCAAAGACCCAACAGTGGCAGCTTGGCAGAGGTGGAATTTGAACCCTGTACCTTAACTGCTAGGCTACCACAGTCCCACTTATAAATGCAAATAAAGGCCACTAAAGCAAAGACATTCATTAAACTAGCAAAGGCATCTGTTATGGTAGCATAAATAAAATAACGCAATTCATTTGTGGCCTAGAGATTAAAGTAATGGAATCTGGACCATTACCACCTCTGCAATTTTATCACCTCCACTTACTCTAGAGATGAATTTTGTAGTTATCTATCATTACTTGTAGATTTAAACCCTGCAGCTGCTGAAACAATGCAAACTTTGTCTAACAG
Source organism: Ancistrus triradiatus (assembly GCA_025084515.1). Taxonomy (NCBI): domain Eukaryota; kingdom Metazoa; phylum Chordata; class Actinopteri; order Siluriformes; family Loricariidae; genus Ancistrus; species Ancistrus triradiatus. The sequence goes on from JAJAGP010000128.1 coordinate 256,972, forward strand.
GATATTTAAAGATGATTTTATTCTATAAAGAAAGGAATATTCTCTCTAGTATGCTTGTCGAGAACCAAAAATGGCAAGTACTAAGCACATTTTTCCTATAAGCAATAATGTAAATTGAATGAATCCGTTCCAAGCCCCAGAAAATCCACACTATATAAGGCATTATATGCATTAATGGAGTTGTATTGTACAGGTGCTCCCTGATTTATAAAGGGAATATGTTCCAAAAAATCCATCATAAGTTAAATGTATCATGAACTGGGGAGTTTAGGGAGTGTTTGGTGTATCATGGCGAATATGAGGCTAAAGTTGGTTTCTTATTCGCATTTTCCTGTCCACATTAAATGACTGCAGTTACATTATGGTGCCTGTAGATGGAGATAACTAATGATAAGTAAGTTAATGTTTAAAACACTTACATTAACCTACAGATAATAAGTGCTGTGTTAATGTTTTTGGTCATATGTATAAAGTGTTGAAAAATCTCATGTAATTTAGTGAATAATGGACTGAACGTTCAGTTCCTGTTTTGCTTTCGGTTGGCTCTTATAAATGAACCTTTTTAGGACCCATGGAGAATTTGCACTAAATGTAAAATGTAGATGTAAAAATAAAGAAAGACATGATAAACACTGTGCAGATCTTCTCTGATCTACTGTGAATCTGAATCACTATGTACCCGAATTGTGAATTGTGAATCGAGTTTTGGCTAAAACGAGTCGCCAGGCTCGACTCATACAAGTTTAAGCGAGTACATCGAGAACCGTGCAAATTTTTTTAGTCAAAATGCATCGAGAACCCAATTCGACTAGATCCGAAGTGGTCGAGAATCGAGGTACCACTGTACTTCTAACATGAATGTATAACCTGGGGACGTAATAGTTCCAATGACTGAAGAATCACCCTATTATAAATACGTCTCAAACACAGACCATTGAATCAGATGGTAGGGCCTGGAATGTGGTGATTCTGTCCCACATTCTGTCTGGATATTCTTCCAGCTGATTATCTCTCTTTCTCTTTCTTGCTATATGTGTGTGTTTGTGTGTGTGGAGGCCTGAGTCAGCTTGCGTACTGCTCTTTTCTTCTTCTGCTGCTTGAGCACTCATGTTAGTGCTGCTGCGATTGGTGATTTATATTTTGACAGCACACATCTGCGTATTGTGCTGATGTGCCATTCTGGTGTGTATGTGAGAGTGTGTGCTTGAGAGAGAGAGAGAGAGAGAGAGAGAGAGAGAGAGAGAGAGAGAGAGAGAGAGAGAGAATGGATAAAGCTCTGGTCCTTCAGCATATTTATGAGCAGAAACTCTCCTGCCAGTTTATTTTTTTATCCGTAAACAGTAGAGTGCAGGTCTCTTTCAGCAAGCAGGATACATCTTGTGGTTCTGTGTGCTTTCACTGTGTGTGTGTCTGTGTGTGTGTGTGTGTATTAGAGAGAGAGAGAGAGAGAGAGAGAGAGAGGGTGTAATGGACTAATGTAACAAGTGTCTTGGGAGAAAATGACAAATGGAAACGTGACCTCCAGCAGATGGAAGCCTTAATTTTCAGCATCACGTTTTATTAAGACTAATGGAGATGACAGACGGACGAGTTGGAGTGCACAAACAAACCGTACATCACACGCATACACACAGGCACAGCATTAAAATAAAATCAAAATGAAAGCAGTACAGGAAATAAGCACACATGAGAGGCATTCAGGTCCAATGACAAATTCATATATTCTGTAAAATACAAATCATGCCCTGAACATTCTGTGATAAGCCTTTTTTGCCACCTTTGTGCCAAAGATCTGCTGCTAATCTGGTAACTAGGTGAAGCAGTGTGTCCGAGTCTTCCGAAGAAGATATTGGTGTGTGAAGGCCTATGCACACAGAGTATGATGCAATTTTTAACGTAGTGGGACCTTCATACCAAGTGCGCTACCTTTTTTTTTTGTCTAAACACTTTGTAAATTCCTTTATTAATGGCACCTGTTTGACCTCATTATCTGTATAAACGACACCTTTCCACAGCCTCAAACAGTCAGACTCCAAAGTCAACCATGGCCAAGACCAAAGAGCTGTCCAAGAATGACAGGAAGAAAATTGTAGACCTGTACCAGGCTGTGAAGAGTGAATCTACAATAGGCAAGCAGGTGGGTGTGAATAAATCAATTGTGGGAGCAATTGTAAGAAATTCTTGTGGGGTCAAAATGGTCATGAGAACGGTGAGCAAAAATCCCAGAACTACACGAAGGGACCTTGATGAATGACCTGCAGAGAGCTGGGACCAAAGTAACAAAGACTACCATCAGAAACACACTACGCCGAGAGGGACTCAGATCCTGCAGTGCCAGGCGTGGCCCCCTGCTTAAGCCAGTACATGTCCAGGCCCGTCTGAAGTTTGCCAGAGAGCATATGGATGATCCAGAAGAGGATTGGGAGAATATCATGTGGTCAGATGAAACCAAAATAGAACTTTTTGGTAAAAACTCAACTTGAGGAAAAATGATGCTAAGTTGCATCCCAAGAACACCACACCTACTGCGAAGCATGGGGGTGGAAACATCATGCTTTGTGGCTGTTTTTTCTGCAGAGGGGACAGAACGACTGATCCATGTTAAGGGAAGAATGAACGGAGCCATGTATCTTGAGACTTTAAGCCAAAACCTCCTTCCATCAGTGAGAGCAATGAAGATGCAACGTGGCTGGGGCTTCCAGCATGTCAATGATCCCAAACACTTTACTTTTGGGCAATGTAAAAGTGGCTCTGTAAAAAGCATTTCAAGGCCCTGGAGTAGCCTAGCCAGTCTCCAGACCTCAACCTCATAGAAAATGTGTGGAGGGAGTTGAAAGTCCGTGTTGCCCCAAAACATCACTGCTCTAGAGGAGAGCTACATGGAGGAATGGGCCAGAATACCAGCTACAGTGTTTGCAAACCTGGTGAAGACTTACTGGAAACGTTTAACATCTGTGATTGCCAACAAAGGTTATGTTACAAAGTACTGAGTTGAACTTTTGTTATTGACCAAATACTTATTTTCCAACATAATTTACAATAAAGTTCTTTAAAAATCCTACAATGTGATATCCTGGATTTCTTTTTCTCATTTTGTCTCCAATAGTTGAAAGACCTCTCTCATCTTTCTAAGTAGGAGAACTTGCACAATCAGTGACTGACTAAATACTTTTTCGCCCCACTGTATATTCCGCCAGATATTTTCTTTAATATCTATGTTTTTATAGTCAAGAGTGTTGCTTGTCATATGCGCTCTGCTACTAACAGGATGAGCTGTTCTGCCGGACAACAAAGCTCTGATTGGTCAGCCTGATTTTAAAGCATCCAAACAATGCAGAAATTAGGCTGCGATTAAAAATTTTCCGCAGTGTCGCAGTCCCGTACCATTCAGAGTCTGTGTGAAAGATGGCGTTAATATACGTGTGTTCTTTTTCAAAACTTGACGTGCATTTTTTCGTCCACAAGAATCGGTGTGAAAAGGCCTTAATTTGTACTGGTTGGCCCTCCCAGAGATAGAAATGGGAGCATATCTCTAAATAAATTATTTTGAAACACTGGCTGACAATCTAGTACAGCCAAAATCGAGTGTAGCCTTACATGTAAGGAGACTCTCTCAAAAACCTTAGCTTTTGAAAAAACCTATTCAGTAAAGTTAAACTGAACAACACTATATTGCAAACATTTGGACAACCATAAACTAATTGTATTTTGTTGATTATTTGGATGAAAAGGAACTAACGCAAACGTAAATATGCCACATTTCTGCATTTTTAATCCATAAATTTGAAAACACATTGCAAACATAAACATGAAGGTAGAATTTGTTCTGGACATGCTTGTGTGGATTCACTAATGTATCAGAAAATTACTTGTTAATGGTCTCTGGTGTAACAGAGTGAGTGTGTGCACGTGCCCTGCTGCGGACTGGCGCCATCTCCAGAGTTGGTTCCTGCCTGGCACCCTGGAGGAGGACGGTCATAGACAAGGTACTGGACTGTGGACCAGAAAATCAAGGGTTCAAATCCCACTTCTGATAAGCTGCCACTGTTGGGTCACTGTTTGCTCCTTGGAGCAAGGTCCTTAATCCACAACTGCTTGATTGTAAGATTGTATCAATTGTAAGTCTCTCTGTATAAGGGCATCTGCTAAATGACGGAAAATGTAAAATGGATTCGAATGTATTGATGGTATGCTCGTTTGCAGAAAAGGATGCACTGTTTTAGCCTACAGCTGACTCTCTGTGTCTGTATGTCTTTCTCCTTCCTTGTCAATTCTCGGGCTCTGCCTCTTCACCTAAGTTTTTCTTTTCTTTTCATCTCTTTTCTTGTACTCTTAAAAAAATATGTACTTGACTCTGTCTCTCTCTCTCTCTCTCTCTCTCTCTCTCTTTCTCTCTCTTTCTCTCTCATTCTTTCCATCTGTCTCCCTTCGCTTTCAGCATTAGTCGGATGATGAAATGGTGGAATAATGGGAGATGAAGGCCAACATGCTCCTGCGTCACCTTGCATCCCCAGGTGTGTGTATATATATTTGTGTGTGTGGGTCAGATTTATATTACGTTGTGGGAACCAAATGTCCCCACGATGATAGAAAGATCTGACATTTTTTGCCTTGTGGGGACAATTGCTTTAAAAAAAAGGTTAGGGTTATATAGGTGTAGTATTAATTAGCTACAGTAATCATTATGTCTTTGGAAAGTCCTCAAAACATATGTATACCAGGGGTATATATATTTACGAGGGTCAAGTATGACCACCTCAGAACTCGTCAAATTCTCAATGCATTTTGACTATAAAAATGTGTCTCGGTTCTCGTCATTTGCTCGATACTCAGCGCACTTGTTAAAACTTGTATGCATAACTAGTTTAAACCGAAGCTCGATTCACGAGTCATGATCCAGTACACAGTGATTCAGGTTCACAATAGTTTGCTCAGCTATCATGTTCTTGATTTTTACATCTAGAGAACTGTATTCTTAGTGCAAAGAAGTTTTCATGGGTCCTAAAAGGGTTAGTTTATAAGAGACAACCAAAAGCAAAACAGGAACTGAATGCTTCAGAATACAAGCTTCTGTTAGCTTATTGAGTTCATCAATAGAGTAAGTGTTTTGCTAAATTACATGAGATTTCTCAACACGTTATTTTAAAATAGGCTTTGTGTTATTTAATTTGGTCAACTGTAGGTTAAAGTGTTTTAAACATTAACTTACTTATCATTATTTATCATAGGCTCCGCTATGTACTCTGCTCCACTCTACCAAACAGTCATTAAACTCCCCAGTTCATGTTACATTGAACATAAGACGGATTTGTCAGAATGCATCCCCATCATAAATCAGGGGGCATCTGTACAATACAACTCCATTAATGCATATAATGGCGTATACAGTGTGGATTTTCTGCGTGTTTGGGACGGATTACTTAAATTTACATTATTCCTTATGGGAAAGATTTGTACTCATCCTTTCCATTTCTCGAGCCTTCTGGAATGAATTAGCGATGAGAACCCAGGTACCACTGTATAATTATTGCTGTATTGCTTTATTAGGATAGAACCAGAAAAAGGCATTTGTATAAAGTATGAAAAAAATTGAAAAATAAATCAGAAAACATAAACATGTTTTATAGGCTACGGTGGCAGGCATTTAGTGTGACCTCCCCTTACACTTGAGTAGTAGGAACATCTGCCAGCTTCATTGGGATGCCAAGTTGACCCTTTTACAGTCTGAAGAAGCTTGATTAAGAATGGTCTTTTTTACGAAAGGGGAACAGGGTGAAAAGGCTAAGATATGCTAAAGCTCACAAAGTCTGGAATGAAGATCAGTGAGAAAGAGTATTATGGAGTGATGAATCCAAGTTTTGGGTTCAACATGTTACGTATAGTCGCTAAAACACCAAATCTAATGGTGGGTTAAGACTTTTGCACAGCACTGTAGGTGCTTACAGGAGTACTTGATCACATTGGTGGTCATTGTTGGTGTACCCATCTGATGATGTAGGTGCTCACACTGTATAAGTATATCGTAAATTTGCTGTTTCTATTTGCGCAGTATGTTCAAATCATGTATACAATGAAATGCTAGCGGACAGACTTTACATAATGTATTATAAGAGCCAAAAATCTACCAGTAACAAAATATGAATAAAACAGGAATAAAGTTAACAATAACACTGACAGCACTGCAATAAAGTGATTGCTGGAAGCTGAAATAATGGAGCCTTGAGTAGTGTGAGAGGACCACAGGCTATTTTAATAACCTTATAGCCTGCAGCTAGAAACTGTTCTTTAATCTGGTAGTACGTGACCGCATGCTCCAGAATCGTCTGCCAGAGGGCAGCTCACTGAACAGATTGTGTTCTGGATGACTGGAGCCTGTAATGATCTTGCGATCTTTCCTCAGGCTCCGGGACAGGTAGATAGGTACTCTGAGGTTGGGAGTGTGCTGAACTGTTCTCATCACTCTCTAGTGAGCTTGCAGTTGAGGTGCAATGGTGTTGGTATGATGGAAATGGGTACAAAGCAACTTCTGACTCTTTCCACAACAGTTCCATTGATATTTATTGCCATGTGATCTACCGCCTACAAATTCCTGCTGTCCATGATCTCCCCTCCTTCAGCTTGTTGATGCTGAAAGGGATTGTTGTCGGAGCACCACTCGTACAGAGGCCTAATCTTCTCACTTTCAGTCTCATGTCTATTTGCGATGAGATCTAGTATGGTGGTATAATCACTCACTCACCCGCTGCTTTCCATACTATCTTAATCCAGTTCAGGGTCATGGGGGCAAGATGCATTATCATTCTGAAAAATGACTCACCAAACCGATTTTCCAACAACGGAGTGAGAAAAGTGTTGAACATTTCAATGCACACTGGTGAGGTAATGATTGCCATCTCCCCTGGTCCTGTATCTGACATGCAACTCCATAATCATAAATGAGTATAGAAATTTGATGGTTTTCTTCAGGCAATCATCTTTATGTGTCAGTAGAACTATACCATACAGTAGTTTCAATATCATGTCCTTGGCCAAGGCAGATTCATGGTTCATCTCTGAATATCACTGTCATGTTTAGCTTTTCCTTAGCCTGCTGCATCCCCGTTTTCATTAGGCTTTTCTGTATGTAGAGATATACTCATTGACAAAAAAATAAATACAAATAAAGCACCCAGATAGTAAGGTCGGATTACTGCAAAAATTGCCGTGCATGTACAGTGTAGGCAGATATGTAAATGATTACATGTGTGGTCTGATAGGACGCTGGGTCTTGCCACAAGAGGGCTGAAAGTACTTTCAATGCTGTTTATAAAAAAGGCTCTCAGAGGCTACATTTGGGCAGTGTCCCTCTTAGTGAGAGATCATTGACCATTATGTGTCCTACCATTGACAGTCAACCACTGTCACCTTCCTTTGCAGTGTTGTTGTGAAAAAGAAACCTGGACTGGGACCATATTGTCTTTAGTGACAAATCCAGGTTCTGTTTGGGATCCAGTGATGGTCAGCTTTGAGTATGGAGGCCTCATGGTGAGAGCTTCAATCCTGCCCTTGTTGTGGAGCGACACACTGCCCCAACTGCTGCTGTGATGATCGATCTGGGGTGCCATCACATATGATCATCTGTCAGCTCGAGTAGTGATACGAGGGGCACTAACAACTCACCGATTTGTGCAGGACATTCTGCGGCCACATGTTATGCCTCTCATGGCAGGGCTTCCAACTGGCATTTTTCAGCATAGTAATGCTCGCCCTAACACAGCAAGGGTTTCCCAGGAATGTCTTCGGTAGATTGGAACACTTCCTTGGCCTGCTGGGTGCCAGATTTACTGCCAATCAAGCATTGATAGGCCTAGCAGTGGGCAAATGTGTCACAGAGGCATGTCTAGCAGTAAACAATCTCTCACCAAGAGCATGCTGGTGAGAGATGGTAGGCCAGTACCTTAACTGCTAGGCCACCACAGATTCAATTAGTGTATATCTATATTTCATTCTGCCAATTTCTTACAGTTCCATCACAGACAATGACCTTCTGCTTTTTCTTCGTCATGCATTTTTTTTTGTTTTCCAGAGATATTGCTTTGAATTTTCTATCCTGATGCTTTGATGTCTTACTTGATTTGCCCGTATATATATATATATATATATATATATATATATGTATATATATATATATATATATATATATATATATTATGGGCATTATGGGTAGTGTAATTCCAGCTGTTGAGTGGCATGTCCTGTAGTTCTGCTCAACAATCCAGGTTAAAATTGTCCTGTCCCCAACATGATTTTAGTGGGACACAAGCACTTGCCCCAGTAAAGTGGGTCTGATAGCGTCCCTGGTGCCAGTCCATCACAGGGTGCATGCACTCCCACACATTCAGTCATTCATAATTAGACACTTGAGAGTTGACCTAATGCTTATATTTGGAGTTTGAAAGAAAGCTGCAGTACCCAGAGAAAACCTATGCAGACATAGAAAGAATATGCTAACTACACACAGACAGCAGCTGGGAATCAAACCATGGTCTTTGGAGATGCGATTCAGCAGCACTAATCACTGTGCCACTGGTGCAGGGCACAATACAACTTGACATAATGAAAAATGTCCACAGTAGCAAAATTGTGCAAGAATTATACAGGGTAGACCTGACTTAATTTGAATAATTGTGTTCAAATACGCAGCTCAAATCAGATTTAAATGGATTTTGTGTAGTCAAATAAATTAATAATAATAAAAATTTTATACAGTGATGCTTAAAAGCTTGACTTTTAGAATTGTCTGTATTTCTGCATAAATATAAGTTTAGGGTCATCAGATTTTCATTCGCATCCTAAAAGTAGATACAGTGGTACCCCGATTCTCGACCACCTCAGAACTCGTTGAATTCGGTTCTCGACACATTTTATCTTGAAAAATTTGTCTCAGTTCTCATCATTTGCTTGGTACTCAGTGTCCTCGCTTAAACTTGTATGAGTCGAGCCGAGCGACTCATTTCAGCCGAAACTGGATTCATGATTCACAATTCAGTATACAGTGATTCAGTAATTCAGGTTCACAATAGTTTTGCTCAGAGAAGACCTCCGCTAAGTTCAACCTTTTTTGCTTCATTTCTACATCTACAGTACTGTATTCTTAGTGCAAATAAGTCTGCATGGGTCCTAAAAGGTTGGTTTATAAGAGCCAAGTGAAAGCAAAGTAGGAACTGAATGCTCCAGAACACAGGCTGCAGTTAGCATTAGCAGCTATCCTATCACCCGGAGTTCACCAATAGAGTAAGTGTTTTGCTTTTACTTTTCACTTTCAATCCATTGCTCACTAAATAGCATGAGAATTTTCAACACTATTTTATAAAATAAACTTTGTGTTAATGATGTTGGCCAACTGTAGGTTAATGTAAGTGTTTTAATGTAAACATCAACTTACTTATTATGTATCATGAGGCTAAATCTCCATCTACAGGCACCATAATGTAACTGTAGTCATTTAAGGTGGACCGGAAAATGTGAATAAGAAGCCAACTTCAGCCTCGTCTCCGGCTATGATACACCAAACACTAAACTCCCCAGTTCATGATGCATTTAACTTATGATGGATTTGTCGGAACATAACCCCTTCATAAATTAGGGAGCACCTGTACAATACAACTCCATTAATGCATATAATGTTTTACACAGTGTGGTCTCTCTTCATTTACATTATTCCTTTTGATTGGTAGGCTACTCGTTGTTTTAAGTTCTTGACAAGGCTTCTGGAAAAAAATAAATACTAGAACTGAGGGACAATAAAGGGAACCCAATTAATGAAATGATACATGAACATATTACACTTGTGGAATATGATCCAATATTACATGTGAACCTTTGTTTTCAGTATCTGGTGTGACCCCCATGTGCAGCAATAAATGCAAATAAACATTTCTGGTAACTGTTAATCAGTTCTTCATATAAGCTTGGAGGAAGCCTAGCCCATTCCTGTGCACAGAACAGCTTCATCTCTGGGATGTTGCTGGATTCCTTAATAAACCACTTGCTTCGGGTCCTTCCACAACATTTCTATTGGATTAAGGTCAGGACACTGAGCAAGTATAATATTTTTCTCTCATTTATTTAATTGGGTTCTGTTTATTTATTTTTAGGACTTGTGTGGAAATCTGCTGATGTTTTTTTGGACATATTTATGTAAAAATAATGAATTTTACTTATTTTAGTTGAATTTTAGGAAGGGTTCACAAACGTTTCACGCCACTGTTGTCGTCTGATGCCAATCCCAATTTATTAGTTTATTAACGTATTAATCTGAGGTTACTTTCTGAATACATTTATTGATGTCGCCTTGATCCATAATCTAATGCTTTCTAAAATAGTTAACAGAACAGATAGCTGCATGGATGGCTCTATGTTTCATTAATCCTGAGGGGAAATAGTTTGACTTTCAGCTACTATTAGTCAGTATTCATTCATTTTCACACCATCGTAAGTTTTCACACCATCAGTTTTCACAAAATCATTTTCACACCATCGGAAATTGATTTTATTTAGATTTTAGAACCCTCTGGGAATACTGGATGCAAAACCAGTCTTTAATTAAAACTTTTCTTAAAATCAACATATCTACATTTATGGAAGCATTTCCATTCCAGTATCTGATGAATTCCTACACAGACGCACCTGATTCTACTTAATGAGATACTGAGGTATTGGGGGAAAAAAGTACAAGACACATGAAAGCTAGAACTGAAATATTGATTTCTGAACTTTTCTAAGTTATAATGTTAGTATTTTTTTGTTAAAAAATTTAAACATGTACAGTGGGGCAAAAAAGTATTTAGTCACCCACTGATTGTGTAAGTTCTCCTACTTAGAAAGATGAGAGAGGTCTATAATTTTTATCGTAGGTACACTTCAACTACGGGAGACAAAATAAATAAATAAATCCAGGAAATCACATTGTAGGATTTTTTAAGAATTTAATTGTAAATCATGGTGGAAAATAAGTATTTAGTCACCCACAAACAAGCAAGATTTCTGGCTCTCACAGGCCTGTAACAACTTCTCTAAGAAGCTCCTCTGTCTTCCACTTGTTAATGGCACCTGTTTGACCTTGTTATCTGTATAAAAGACAGAAATATAAAATATGAAATGTCTGATATAAATTGAAGTTAAGAATTAAATTCCCTTGTTTGGTGCTCGGTTATGTTTGGGAAGGTTTTTAAATGCGATCAGTCCATTGTTACACGTAGATGAAAATATTCAATGGAAAGTAAAAGATCTGAGCACTTCTTCCACCACTGACAGGCTTTATACAATATGTTTTAGGATTTTATCTAGGTTTAAAAAGTAAGCTGTCTTGACTCCATAGCCAAGTACACTGCTGTTCCAATTGTAGAATAATGATACTGTGTCCTTCCATCATCAGGAGAATGTACTCGCAAGTCCAACTTCCTAGTTAAGACTAGGAAATATGCATTTCAGAACTTCGCGTACTTGGTATTGAGAAACGGTCATTGTGTGCTTGTGCTACTGTGAGCAGTGATTTGATCTTGGGATTCCTAGACATCAGTTGAAGTGAATGCTTGTAAGTGCATGCCTAAGAGAGGTTGTGTGAAAGGTGGGAAAATCGAACAAAGGGCTCAGCACAAAATGGTGTCTAGAAACAAACTGGAACATAAAATCCCACCTAGTTCAGGATTAGATGGTTTCTGGAACACGGTAGAACGGAGATGAGAGACTGGTGCAGTTTCCAATAAATAAATAAAGGTTTATTCAAGAACTTAGACTTCGCTCTGGCGAGGCTAGGAACCTGGGGACCGCCCACCAGCAGGGGACCCAACAGGTGGCGAACGAACCGAGGTTCGTACAGATAACTCGCTTTAAACTAGCGGCGGACAGGTGAGCTACCGAGTCCCCCTGGACACTCTCAGATGGGGGGCCAAACTCAGACCCAAGTGGCCCCAGAAACTGTTCCCCACACCCGGCCTGAGCCATTGGCCAAATGGTGGCGGCCCATTGCAATGCTTTCCCCAAGAGGCATGAAACTATAAATGATACCTGGGCTAGGGGCGATCCGGGTGAGTACAAACCAAAAAAATTAGTGCACTGGGTGATGAACTTCTGGAAACAGTTATTGTCTCCCTCCCACCAGACAGGTAGGTCCGGAACGCAACTTGAACCTGCCGTCTCCATGGGGTGGATTATTCTGTAATGCTGTGGAATGAAGACATGAGAAACGCGTGCAGGTTCCAATAAATAAACAAAGGTTTATTCAATAAATAATCCACAAAAACAAAAAGAAACACAGCTAACGAAAGGAAGTACAAAAACCCCGACCAAAAAACAGACAAGAACAGAAAACAGGTGCAAAACGGCAGAGCCACAAAACGGACGCAATAAGGAAAGCTGCAAAATGGGTGCAAACGGAAAAGCCCAAAAACAGGTTTAAATAATGCGGACGCAGCCACACAGAAGCCTAGAAGTTTGACAGGACCGCAACACAAGTTATGCAGAGTGGACAAAACCGCAACTCAAGCATACGAGGCGTACGGGAACGCAAAGCAGGTATCCAAAGCGGACTAGATCACAACACAAGTATCCAAGACGGACGTGGAAGCAGATGGGAAAATGCGGAAGGCACATACGTGGCCGGGAAACAATAACTCGCCCAGAATGTCTCTCAAAACTGAGCTTATAACGAGTGCTCCACAGCAGAGATAAGTGGCAGGGGAAACGGGGTTTGGGGGTGAGGCGTGACAGTTTCCACCCATCTCCTAAACTTTTAGTCTATTCTTTAGCTTTCTTTCCATTTTCAACATTTCAGAAGTTTATTTTCTTTTCCCTATTTACACAACTTATTTTTCTGTCACTTTCTCTCTTTTTTGTTTTACTATTTTCTTTTTTTCTACGTTACACAAACAATTAGCCCTTTTACCGGCAGCATCTAGTAAAGAAGCCACACTGATGCTGAATCTTGGCCAGTTCAAATAAAATGTCAGCTAGGTGCAGCTTATAATGACAAAGTGCACCTTATTATTGCCAAACCCAAGCTAACCCATGTCCTTGCCACCTTGCCATGGCTTCTTCACAGAAATGACACAAGCTTGCACTGTAGCCCTCTGCTGACCTCTCTGATCAGACGTGGTGGTGAAGAGCTGGCTTGAAAAATGTGCTTAGGACTCATCAATAGAAGAAGCCAGCACAGCAGCAAACATATTTGGAAACTATATTTAAAGTAGAGCATATGCTAACATGACGTTCTAGTAACATCCAAACTATGGGAACATGTTTCTACCTGGCTATCCTTCTGTCACTTTAAATGAGCTTCATCTTGTTTAGATTGCTTCAGCAAGTGTCTAACAGAAAAGCAAAAGACAGACCACATCCTCCACTCTTATGCTGTTTGCCCATTAAGTTCTGTATTAACTTCTAGTAAGTTTAATGTAAGCCCTGACACACCTTGCTGATCATCCTAGGATTGGTGCCCTGTGTTTTATTACCTTGGGCTCTGTGTTTCCAGGATAGACATCAGTCCAATGGCATCTTTGATCTGGCTGAAGTGAGCTACAGTGAGGCAAAAAAGTATTTAGTCAGCCACTGATTGTGCAAGTCCACTGATCCACTGATTGTGCAAGTTCTCCTAATTTAATGACCAAATACTTATTTTCCACCATGATTTACAATTGAATTCTTTAAAAATCCCACATTTCTGGATTTTTTTTTCTCATTTTGTCTCTCATAGTTGAAGTGTACCTATGATGAAAATTACAGACCTCTCTCATTTGTCCAAGTAGGAGAACTTGCACAATCAGTGGCTGACTAAATACTTTTTTGCTTTAGTCCAGACCAGTTTTCTGTTAATACTTAGGATCAGTTGCAGCTCAGCTGGTGTAAGATGTTCTTTGTATTTATGCTATGTACCTAAAATGGTCAGGGATGCACCCTCTATCGGATTATTTAAGATTGTTTAGGTTACAACATGTTATATCTGGCATAGTAGCAGTTCTTGGGTCATTTATGGATTTCAAAATACATTTTATGATTTTCATACATTTACAATCAAGCAACAATTGTAAGTTGTTTCATCAGTGTGCCCCCCCAAAGTTATTACCCCATTTATAATGTCATGTTTCACAAAACATAATGCGGACATTAAACCTCTAATATTATTGTTTACATTTTATATTATAAAAGAATAAATTTAAATGAGTTTATATATTTTATAAAGTAATTCACATATATTACATATAGTTTATATATTTTATTATTATTATTATTATTATTATTATTATTATTATTATTATTATCATTATTATTATCATCATCATCATCAAGAGTTAAAATACAAACTTTTATTTCATATTACAATCGTTTATCATTTTTAAGACCTTGGCAGTTGTAGGGAACGGATGTTAATCGGATGGATATTAAACAGCACATATCTGTAATTACAACTAAAAATGTTTGTCCAATCTAAAATAATACATATGAATCTGTATGATGATTTCCATTGAGAAAATTAATTTTAATATGTGATTAACACAACAACAAAAAGGCCACTTTAGATCCAGATCAGTCATGCTCAGTCTATTCTCTCCCTCCCTCTCTCTGGAAATCCATCAGAGACAATTTCCGTTTTAACCTTTGTCTGGAGAAATTCTGTCAAATTAATCATGACTGCAAGAGAGAGTCAATCCAGGCCCATATTTATATATTTATATCATTCTTCATTATCTTATAGGCTAATATGTATGACAATGAATCTGTGTTTGTGTTCCAAATCATTTGAAAATTCATAGACATAAAGACATCAAAGGCCAGACAGACAGATTATCAGTAACACAAAAAGAAAAAAAAAATTGAGGACATTTTAAAGACAGCCAGCCAGAAGCTTTCAAACTGTTAATGCTCTTGACTGGTATGATATGAGGATTATCTAATGAAAGGAAATAATAAATGAAGGACGTAAGTGAACACAGAAGGGAAGAAAGACGAAAAAAACAAAGCTGAATAAAAGAGAGATGAAATATGGAAATAATAGAGGCATTTAATTATGGCAGATAAGATAGGATTAAATGATTACAGGGAAAAACAAACTTTGAATCAGATAATGTTACAGTGGTATGAAAAAGTTTGGGCACCCCTTATAATTTTCATGATTTTTCTTTATAAATCATTGGTTGTCCAGCTCAGCAATTTCAGGTAAATATATCATATAGCAGATGAACACCGTGATATTTGAGAAGTGAAATTAAGTTTATAGGTTTTTTTTAACAGAAAGTGTGGCAGTAATTATTCAAACAAAAATTATTGGAACACAAATTTGTTTTGTAAGCTCATTGACCCCTTGATCTACATACACAAGTGAATCCACTATGAGAAAGTGTTAAGGTGGCCAATTTGGAAGTTTTTCTTCTCTCCTCTTTGCAAATCTTCTCTGAAAGTGTGGCAACATGGGAGCCTCAAAACAACTCTCAAATGGCCTGAAAACAAAGGTTGTTCAACATCATGGTTCAGGGAAAGGGAAAAGCTCTCTCAGAGATTTCAGCTGTCAGTTTCCACTGTGATGAAACATAGTGAGGCAATTGGAAGACCACAGGCCACAGTTTTAGTTTTAAGGAACTTCCCGGAGTGGCAGACCAAGAAAAAACCTCAGAGGCGAAGGATGGTGAAGAACAGTTCATAGTCAAAGCCACAGACCCACCTCCAAAGACCTACAATCTCATCTTGCTGCAGATGGTGTCCACTGTTTATCGTTCAACTATACAGCGCACTTTTGCACAAGGAGAGGCTGTATGGGAGAGTTAATGCAGAAGAAGCCCTTTTCTCTGCAGACCACGCCACAAACAGAGTCACTTGAGGTGTGCTACAGCACATTTGGACAATCCAAGCTTCATTTTGGAATAAAGTGCTGTGTACTGATGAAACTAAAATTGAGTTATTTGGACATAACAAGGAGCGGAAAAAAGACACAAGCATCCCCCAGACAAGACAAACACTTGCACCCACAGTAAAACTTTGGTGGCGGTTCCATCATGCCTGTGGGGACTGTGTGGGCCAGTGCAGGTACTAGGAATCTTGTTAAGTTGAGGGTCGCAATGGATTCCAGTTAATATCTCCAGATTCTTGAGAACAATGTTCAAGAATCAGTGACAAAGATGCACCGAGGCCAACGACCCCAAAACCCTGCTCAAAAATCTACTAAGGCATTCATGCAGAGGAACCATACAAACGTTCTGGAATGGCCATCTCAGTCCCCCAGACATGAATATTACTGAAAAAGTGGGCTGTCCATGCTCGGAAACCATCAAACCTGACTGAACTGAAGAGTGTTTCTAAAAAGAATGGTCCAAAGCACCCTCCAAACCAGAATCCATACTGGAAGCTGTAGGAATCGTTTAGTGGCTGTTATTTCTACAAAAGGAGGATCTACTAAATATTGATGTCATTTTTCTGTTGGGGGTGCCCAAATTTATGCACCTGCCTAATTTTTGTTTGAATAATTACTGCACACTTTCTGTAAATCCTATAAACTTCATTTCACTTCCCAAATATCACTCTGCTATATGATATATATGATATATTTAACTCAAGTTGCTGATCTGAACAACCAATGATTTATAAACTAAAATCATGAAAATTAGCAGGGGTGCCCAAACTTTTTCATACCACTGTATCATACAGATATGATCTTGTCTTTCTTATATTTGTTAACAAAACCTACTGTGCTTTGTTGTGTGTGATCTACTGTCCGTACTGTCTAAAACACTTATTACTGAGTGACAGGGCTGCAGGTCCATCATCTACTGAATGTGTTTAAAAATCAATATCACTCTACTGTAAAATATCAAGAGCTTAATATTATGGTTCCGCTATCCAGTGTCACTCAGAAGAGGACACGTTTCCACTTTCAGGGAGCTCCTTTTGCAGCAGCTATCTACCTGTTTATGCAGGCCAATAATCTAGCTATAGCTTAACCGATAGCTCAATCAAACCTTAATCAAATTCAAGTAAAGCAGCTTGGATTTTTTGTGCAGTGGAAACTGATAGATAATATGTTTAATGAGACATTAAATAGAAGGACAGCCTCGCTCATCAAGGGCCCAGGCTTGGCCCGGATGTCTCTGAAAGCTGCTTTGTGGCCGTGTGTATTGTTAAAAGCACTGTAGGCGATTCCCATGCGGCAACTGAACTCATATTGACTGAAAAATAAAGTGTCTCAGTTCTTGCACAATCTTAGTGGCAGTGTCAGACACACTGTGTGGACCGTCAACATGGAAACAAGGAGGTCTATCTTCAATCCCAAATCAGAAAAAGAAAGAACGGTATGAAAAATGCTAATTAAAAAAATAAATTAATTAAAAATAAAACCAATATGCCTCACTTCTTACATTTCCTTTGAATTTATTTCATTGCCGACAGTATGACCCCAAGATATTTCATGTTTTGTCTGGTCAACTTGATTTAATTTGTTAATAAACATGCATTCCTGCATTTCAGGCTTGCAACACTTTAAAAAAAGTTGGGACAAGGCAAGTTAGGTCTCGTAAGGAGGTTAAAAACTAAATAATGATGTGATTTGCAAACGTGATGTCAAGAGGTCATCATAATTTAATACAAAAGCAGCATCCAGTAAAGGCGGAGTCTTTGAGGAGTAAACATGGGCAGAGGATCTCCAGTTTATCAACAATGAAAAAGATTGAGCATGAGAAAATGAGATGTTTAAAAACAATGTTCCTCAAAGAAACTCTGGAAGACATTTGCATATTTCAGTCCTAACTTTGGCTTGTTGAAAAATGCTCTAAAATCTCAATGTACTTCTCTGCATTAATGCTGCCACCACAGAAGTGTAAATAACCTTTGCCATGGGCACTGACCCAACCCCATACCATGACAGAGCCTGGCTTTTGGACTTGTTACTGATAACAGCCTGGGTGGTCCTTTTTGTCTTTCGTCTGGAGCACACGGCGTCCATTTCTTCCAAAACAAAGATCTGGAATACTGATTGGTCTTATCACAATAAGTGATGGTCCATCCTAGATGCCTCTGAGTCCAAAGAAGTCGACACTGTTTCAGGACATGGTTAACATAAGGCTTGTTTTTTGTACAGTAAAGTTTTAAGTGGCATTTGTGAATGTAGCTCCATATTGTAGTTCTTGATATATGTTTGATAAAGATCCCGTTGTCCATGTGGTTTTATCAGCTATTGTTGAATGACAGTTCTTGATGCTGAGGGATCGAAGATCACTGGAGTTCAGCTTAGGCTTGCCCTTCATGCACTGAAATTCCTCCGGATTCCTTGAATCGTTTAATGATATTACTCACTGTAGAGGGAGAAATATGTAAATCCCTTCCAGTCTTTCTTTGAGGAACATTGTTTTTAAAGATAATTTCAATAATTGTCTCATGCATTTGTTGACAAACTGCAGATTCTCTGTCTATCTTTGCTCCTCAAAGATGGTCCTTTTATTAATACCATTTATACTCATGTTTATAAAGGGTCAATAATCCTGTAGCCTAATTTCTGTCAGTTTAAAATAATCCTGATGGTTCTGACAGCTTGCGAAACTTTCTTTTAATAAAGAGCTAGAACACTTTAAAAGTGGGTTAGGTGTCTTGAGCTTTCGTTTCTTTTTGACAGATTGGTGTGACATGTCCTTAATTGCTCAAATCACATCAGGTCAAGAGTTTAAATCTAATCCTCCTCCCCTTCACCACCGCCCCAAAGAAGACATTAAATTAAACCAGGCCAGGGCATTATTACAGCAAATGGACCCGAATAATCCTGACTTCAGTGTATAGTGTTTATTTGATCTCGGAGATCAGACTTTGTAGTACTGTTCAATATGTATTTGTTAAGAGATGTCAATGGAATTACACACTGGAAAGAGAGAGTTTCTTCTCAACTCGCTCAGTTATTATTATTTCTGTATTTTCCTCTGTTGTAAATTCTCAGCTTGTTTGTTCATCTGTTTCCTGTATTATTTCTTTCCTCCATTCCTTTGTTGTTTCCTTCATTACTTATTTGATGAGCTCCTTTTATCTTCCTCACATTTTTCCTGCTTTCTTTTCTTATTAAATTTCTTTCTTGCTTCCAAATGTTTCCTCCAAATATTTCTTTCCTGCTATCTATATGAAAAGACAACTGCTATATTTTATTTGTACACATTTTTTATCCTTACCTCATTAGATCATTCCTTCACTTTTGCCACGTTTGATTCCTTCCTTCTTACCTACCTTCCGTTCTTATTTGATTCCTTCCTTCCCTCCTAACTTTCTTCCTTATTTCTCATCAATCTTTCGGCTAATTTCTATCTTCTTAATTTAATTCCTCCCTTATTACTTTATTCAGTATCTTCCCCCCCATATTTCCTTCTTACCTTAATTATTCAATTAGTTCTTACTTAGATGATTTATATCTTCCCACCTTATTTGATTCTTCCTTCCTTCTGTTTTTCTTTCATTCCTCACTTTTTTCTGTCTTTGATTTTCTTTATTTCTTCTTTCTCTGTTTCTTTCCTTATTCAGCTGCCATTTTCGTCCTTCCATCTTTCATCTTTTCTTTCCTTCTTTAATTAATTTTATATTTCCTTCATTCTTTCTTGGGCGGTGCAATGGCTTGGTGAGTAGCACCATGGCCTCACAGCAAGAAGGTCCTGGGTTTGATCCCAGGTGCTGTGACCTGGGTCTTTTCTGTATAAAGTCCTGCAAATCCTCCAGTGGGTTTACTCAGGGTGCTCCAGTTTCCTCCCACAGTCCAAAGGCGTGCACTACTTTAATTGATTACGCTAATCTTGCCTAAATTCTCTCTCTCTCACACACTATATTGCCAAAAGTATTCGCTCTTCTGCCTTCACACAATGTCACAAACTTGAGTGACATACCATCCTTAATCCATAGGGTTTAGTATGATGTCGGCCCACACTTAGCAGCTATAACAGCTTCACTTCTTCTGGGAAGGGTTTCCACAAGGTTTAAGAGTGTGTTTATTTGAATGTTTGACCATTCTTCAAGAAGCTCATTTGTGAGGTCAGACACCGATGTTGGACGTGAAGGTTCATCCCAAAGGTGTTCTGTCAGGTTGAGGTCAGGACTCTGTGTAGGCTAGTCAAGTTCTTCCACACCAAACTCACTCATCCAAGTCTTTATGGACCTTTCTTTGTGCACTGGTGCGCAGTCATGTTGAAACAAGAAGGGGACATGATCCAATGAGGAAAATGATCCAATATTGCATATTAGTGAGTGGTAAAAGTATGTGAACCTCTAGGATTAGCCGTTAATTTGAAGGTGAAATTAGAGTCAGGTGTTTTCAATCAGTGGGATGACAATCAAGTGTGAGTGGGCACCCTGTTTTATTTAAAGAACAGGGATCTATCAAAGTCTGTTCTTCACAACACGTTTGTGAAACTATATCATGGCAAGAACAAAGGAGATTCCTGAGGACCTCAGAAAAAGAGTTGTTGATGCTCATCAGGCTGGAAAAGGGTAACTTCTAAGGACCTGAAGGCCTCTCTCACATTGGCTAATCTTAATGTTCATTAGTCCACCATCAGAAAAAACACTGGTGTGGATGGCAGGGATGCAAGAAGAAAGCCACTGCTCCAAAAAGAACATCATGTGAACAAGAACAAGCCAGAAGGCTACTGGAAGAATGTTTTCTGGACGGATGAGACCAAAGCAGAAATTTTTGGTTTAAAAGCAAAAGTATTATGTTTGGAGAAAGGAAAACACTTCATCCAGCAGAAAAACCTTATCCCATCTGTGAAACATGGTGGTGGTAGTATCATGGCTTGGGCCTGTTTTGCTGCATCTGGGCCAGGACGGCTTGGCATCATTGATGGAACAAAGTATTCTCAATTATATCAGAAAATTCTATTCATATTAATTTATATGAATTTATATCAGAGAACATCTGTCCATGAACGGACACTCAAGAGAAGGTGGGTCATACAGCAAGACAACAACCCTAAGCACACAAGTCGTTCTACCAAAAAATGGTTATAGAAGAATAAAGTTAATGTTTTCGAATGGCCAAGTCAAAGTCCTGAAGTGGACCTGAAGTGAGCAGTTAATGTGAGAAAATCCACCAACTTCAACAGAGTTGAAGCCGTTCTGTATGGATGAATGGGGTCATTTGTTTAATTGAGTTCTCTTTATCTATTTTTAGGACTTGTGTGAAAATCTGATGATGTTTTAGATCATATTAATGCAGGAATATTGAAAATTCTAAAGGTTCACAAACTTTTAAGCACCACTGTACACACATGCACGTGTATATATATGAGAATAATCTTGATGTAATTCAATTCATTTAATTCTTCTTTCTCACCTCCATTTGATTGAGTTCCTTCTTCCTTCAGTAATTGATTCTTTCCTAATATTTTTATTTATTTCATTCCCTCCTTCTGTGAACGAAACTTTCATGCACCTCCAAGACTTTTACACATAATCTTGCACTTATGTTTGGCAAAGTCTCGCTATTATAGTAAGTTTGCGGTGTTATATCCTACACTGTAAAAACTGGACAAGGTGTGTCATTGATTGTGTCAAGTGATTGTACGGTTTGGATCAATGAAAAAATAGTTTTGATCATCTCTGTTTATAACAGAACTTTATGAAGAACTCTGATTAGCAAAGTTCTTCAGAAAGCCTGAACTCTGCAGTACCTACAACCTAGTGAGGATCTGAGAGAGGATCTTTCTTGACAAACTTAAATATTTAGTTAGGCCCTTCAGACTGACAATTGACCTTTCTCTCTTCCAGTCTTATGTCAACCATGTTCTCCAGGACGTGCTGAATTCCTACATTATTTGCTTACATTGACAACATTTTCATTTTAATACCCCCATTTTTGAAATTGCACATCTCCCATCGTGAGCACCAGCTATTCTTATAAGTGGAAAAATGTGAATTTCTTGTCCAGACCCTTTCCCTACTGGACTACATCATCTGTCCTTCTGGAGTCACTGTGGATGACAGTAAGGTTTGAGTAGTCCAAGAGTGGCTATATCCAACTACCATTAAGGATCTCCAGCAATTTTTGAGGTTAAATTTCTATAGGTGTTTATGTTGCGATTCAGCTCCTTTATTGTCCCACTTACTGAAGGTTAGGCCCCGATCCTTTCTTTTCTCTACCCAAGCCATCCAAGCATATCTGAATAAATCATTCTCCTCAGCCCCAGTCCTCAAACACCCTGACCCCAGCTGTCCATTCGTCCTAGAGCTTCATGCCTTTGACACTAGGGTGGGTTCCATTCTCTCTCAGAGATGGTGAACTGCCAAAGCTGTGCCTGGTCACCTATTCCTCTCACAAGCTCACCCTTATGGGGGAGACTGGAAAGTAATAGCCACCATGCTCGCTCTAGAGGAATGGCATCACTGCATCAAGGGAGCTACGCACCCCTTTGTTGTACAATATATTGACCATTGCAACCTGGAGTATCTCAGAACTGCAACACTGCAAATAAAGGCCCGTTATTTTCTCGGTTCCATTTTACTACCTCTTATAGCACAGGTTCTAAGAACCTCAAGGCCAATGCTCTGGCTCCTTTTTATTCCACTGAAGACGTCCCAGTCAAATTTGTTGGGGACCTGGATGCCACCCTCCAGCAAACCACTGCTCCTGCTCAATCACATTTGCTCATCATGATCCCAGACATTTAATGTGTCTGGGGAATCAACTTCTACATCTGTCTCCCATTTCTCCCAGATGTGACAGAACTGTCCTTTCTTTTTACTTTCTTTCGTTCTTTCATCCTGATAGTACTTGTATTTCTATGATTCATTCTTTCATTATTCCATACCTTCCTTCTTTGCCTATTTCTTTACTTCAACACAAGAGACCAGCTGGCTTTAGTTAGGAGAAGAGTATAGACAGTGAAAACCTCTGCTATAACCATGGAAACAGATCACATATGTAATGTTAATAATTTGTCTGAGTGATACCACAGGACACAAAGGTACTATGAGTCACACAAAGCTGTTAGAAAATACGTTCGAACGCCAGGCCCTACACTGTCAGCCTACAATTATTCTTACTCATTTATACATTACTCCATACATAAAGCGCACCGGGTTATAAGGCGCATGAAATGAAACAAAACTCTTAAGTTCCCTCGGAAGCTCAGTTTGGTCTTTACCTGGCGCAGGGCGTCTTCTTGCTTCCTCCACTTCCGTATCATTGATTGGTTAATGTTGAATTCTCTTGCAGCTGCTCTATGTCCATGTTGTACTGCGTGACTGATAGCGTTGAGTTTGAAATCCGCTTCGAAAATGAATGAATGAATGCACGTACCCTAATGCTGAAGCACATACCGATTACTTGAATATTACTCCGCGATGCTGCGCACTACGGTTTGCCGTAACTTACCACAGGCCATGCTAAAACATTTTCACAGATTTATGAGCGCCGTGTACCATCTACAATCGGTTCTAAGTCAGAAAGCACAACCAGAATTAATTCATACATTAGACGCACCGTCGATTTTTGAGAAAGTTAAAGGATTTTAAGTGCGCCTTATGGTCCGAAAAATACGGTACTTTCTACGTGGAGTAAGGGTGTTGAGAAAGCATTTTGTAAGAGCAGAGTGAAGAAATACAAGTTCCATTAAGCTTTAAGTCATATTTAAGCAATTAGCTTGAACAGCCACACATAGTTTATGAAGGAATGAACTTCTGGTAGACACATGACAGTGTAGTACAGTCATACCTTGGCTCTCGAACACTTCGTAACTCTTCGAATTTGGTTGTCACGATAAAAATAACTCATAAAAATAGCTCAGTGCAGATCTCTGCAAAAATCTGCTGCAAAATTTTCATTTTTTTAGATTTTTTTAGATAGCGCTTAAACAGATTATAGCAAAATATGAGTTATATATGGTAAGAGAATTTATTTCAGTTAATTATGTTTTTTTTAATTGTTGTCAGTGTACATATATTGCTTACGTATGCATTTTCAGGGAGTCTTGAAAGGATTCATTCAATTTACATTATTCCTTATGAGAAAAAAAAATTCTCGGTACTTGTCGTTTTGGGCACGTATTTAAAATCCAGTGTGTATTTGTGTGCCTGTGTGTTTCTGTGTTTATTCATCTGCAGGCTGACCAAGCTCATCTGGGCAATTTTACATTTAAATTTCGCTCAACTGAAACAGCAGAATTACAGATTTCTGTCCGTGTGTGGAGGAGGGGGATCGGAGCTCTTCTTCCTTCAGGGGCTGAAATTTACAGGATCAGTGAATCGGATTATTAAAATAAAATCCCCTAAACCCATCCTTCTTCTCTGATCCTGCCATGCATGATGGTAAGAGTTAATTACTGTGCTTGCAGCCGTTTCAGGCCAGTGTGTAGTGCTATACCAATATTTCTCTTCCCCTTTGAGATCTGAACTCTAACCCTGCAGCAAAACATATTTATAATAATATCAATAAACATGGACATTCAAGTAGATATATGTGCATTTGTTTGTTAGGTATACGCCATATTATCTGTGCCTCAACAGACATGGGTTCTGTGGGGTTACTGGATTGCAGAGGTGGTAAGTAACAACTTTGTTACTGTACCCAAGTATTTCTTCAGTTATCTGTACACTTGATTATGCCTGTACTTGATACTTTTTACTTTTACTTAATACCTAAATATGAATCTGTACTTTTTACTCATTACATTTTCAAAACAAGCCATGTGCAAAGTTGTGGGCAACACTCTGAAAGTATAAAACTTCTAAAGTCCTTAACACTTGTTACCGTTCAGCATTCCAAAAAAAAAAAAAATTACACACTTTAAACTGTTTTAATTAATCAGACACTTGAGGAGTTTCCATTCTCTCTGGGAGGGACTAAAAATTGGTGAAGCTGCAGTTTGTATGACTGGAACACAGTGACGGTGTTGACCACCTCAAGCAGTATAGGCTGAGCCCAAAAGTTACTAGATCATTTATGAACTGTCTATGCCAGGTAGTGTAACCTACGAATGTCTCCAGATCACTCCTTGACCTGATTAAGGGTGAATGTGATTTGTGATTCTCCCAAGACTGATGTAAAGTCATGGGCAGGAAAAATGAACCGTGCCAGAATCTGTCTGGCAGAATAGAATATCCTTTACTACCACAAGCCAAATAAAAAATAATAATAAAGCATAGCTTGAACTGAAACCAGGCAACTGCATGAACGTTCCGCCTTCTGGTTGTCCAAAGAAGTACAGCTCGGATTACTATCCATAGTTGTAAGGTCAATATAATTGTTACTACATCCAAACCACCAGGGGCAATGATCCTCTTTATTTAGTTTGTGTAAACATGTCTACTATTGTTTCAGGCACTATTAAGGTCTCATTCATGTTACTGATGGTGATATTCATTTTGGTATGAAACAACTTCAATATTGAACTCGGTAATAACTGCATGGCCAATTAGGTTCTGATTTGGCTATGTAAGACACAAGCAATATGACAGAAACCTCACGTTATTGAGGTGGGAAATATTAGCACTGATGTGATCTACAGGAATAATAGAATACTACAACTCTGGAAAAAATATAACAGACCATAGCAACTTTCTTAAAAACTCAGCATACCTCCATGCATGGCAGTAATTCCATTCCAGAATCTGATAAATTCCAACACAGACACTCCTCATTCTACTTAACTGAGGTACTGATTAGGTGATCACCTGAACCGAATCGTATTTATTGAAGAAAAGTACAAGCCACATGAAAGCTGTGATTGAAATATTGATTCTGAACTTTCCTGAGCTGAAACCCTAGTATAGTTTTGTTAAAAAATAAATAAAAAATGAAAATAAATTTGTTTTCTTTTTATTATTTACTATTTATTATTACTTGTATTATTAATCAAGGTATGAAAACACTGCATATTCTTGGTTATTTTCACCCGTTGTCATTTACAGTGAATAAATGCTCATGTCATTGCTGCAAATAAATATTTTTATTTGGAATCTGTCACTAATTTATAGAATAAAACAAAAATGGCCCATTTCACTCAACACACAGTACCTACAAACAGTAAAACCAGAGATACTAATCATTTTGCAGTGGTCTCAACGTTTTTCAGAGCAGTACCCACCTAGCATGTGATTTTTAATACTTATTTGTAATTCAGTGGGGCAAAAAAGTATTTAGTCAGTCACTGATTGTGCAAGTTCTCCGACAGCTCTTTGGTCTTGGTCATGGTTGAGTTTGGAGTCTGACTGTTTGAGGCTGTGAACAGGTGTCTTTTATACAGATTACAAGGTCAAACAGGTGCCATTAATACAGGTAACGAGTGGAGGACAGGAGAGCTTCTTAAAGAAGAAGTTACAGGTCTGTGAGAGCCAGAAATCTTGCTTGTTTGTGGGTGACCAAATACTTATTTCGCACCATAATTTACAATTAAATTCTTTAAAAATCCTACAATGTGATTTTCTGGATTTTTTTTCTCATTTTGTCTCTCATAGTTGAAGTGTACCTATGATGAAAATTACAGAACTCTCTCATCTTTCTAAGTCGGAGAACTTGCACAATCAGTGACTGACTAAATACTTTTTTGCCCCACTGTACATCTTGATCAGTGCCTCCTTGAATATTAGGCAGGACAGGGAGAGCCAAGAGGATCAGCAATTAGGTATGCATATCATACGTACATATGTTATTATGGCAACTCCTGTGTTGACTAGAAGCTAAAGGTGGGGTAATACATAGGCTGGCCTCACTTTTGAATTACGCCAACTCCTCCTGCATGGACACGTGTCACTGCAAGATCTATTCAACCAAACAGCGATAACCCTGGCAGTCGCTGTGTCAGGCAAGGTGCCAGGAGCCAACTGATAGCAAAATAAACAACTACTTGGGAGACTGTGTAGGACTTTACTGATGTAATCGGTTTCCTGTCCTGAACCCGAAAGAGAAGTACAAGACCTGTAATAGGTGGAAACCTGACTGTTGTAAGCTAAAAGGAAATTCTCTCGAGAGGTCAAGTAAAAATTTATTAATTCAAGGGAACAAAAGTTGCATGCATGTATGTACAGTAGGTGTAACCACAGATTGTAAAATACAGATATCTAAATTAAAATGGTTAGGTAGGAGGTTTTATGTAGGCACCAGATGTTCTTGAAAATGCAGTACTGTGTAAAAGTCTTAGGCCACCATTGAATTTGTTGTTTTAGCAATAGTATAAGGACCATATACAGTGGTGTTTGAAAGTTTGTGAACAATTTAGATTTTTCTAAATTTCTGCATGAATATGACCTAAAACCATCAGATTTTCGTACAAGTCCTAAAAGTAGACAAGGAGAACCAAGTTAAACAAATGATACAAAAATATTATACTTTGTCATTTATTTATTGAGGGAATTGATCCAATATTACATATTACTGAGTGGCAAAAGTATGTGAACCTCTAGGATTAGCAGTTACTTTGAAGGTGAAATTAGAGTCAGGTGTTTTCAATCAATGGGATGACCATCAGGTGTGAATGGGCACCCTGTTTTATTTAAAGAAAGTCTGCTCTTCACAACACGTTTGTGGAAGTGTATCATGGCAAAAACAAAGGAGATTTCTGAGGACTTCAGAAAAGTAGTTGTTGATGCCCATCAGGCTGGAAAAGGTTACAAAACCATCTCTAAAGAGTTTGGACTCCACCAATCCACAGTCAGACAGATTGTGTACAAATGGAGGAAATTCAAGACCATTGTTACCCTCTCCAAGAGTGATCAACTCTAAGAGCAAGGTGTGTACTAGTTGGCGAGGTCACAAAGGACCCCAGGGTAACTTCTCAGCAACTGAAGGCCTCTCTCACATTGGCTAATGTTTATGTTCATGAGTCCACCATCAGAAGAACACTGAACAACAATGGTGTGCATTGCAGGGTTGCAAGGAGAAAGCCACTGCTCTCCATAAAGAACATTGCTGCTCATCTGCAGTTTCCTAAAAACCATGTGGACAAGCCAGAAGGCTATTGGAAGAATGTTTTGTGGACGGATGAGACCAAAACAATAAAAAAAATAAAAAAACATTATATTTGGAGAAAGGAAAATACTGAATTCCAGCATAAGAACCTTATCCCATCTGTAAAACGTGGTGGTGGTAGTATCATGGTTCGGGCCTGTTTTGCTGCATCTGGGCCAGGATGGCTTGCCATCACTGATGGAACAATGAATTCTCAATTATATCAGAGAATTCTAAAGGAAAATGTCAGGACATCTGTCCATAAACTGAATCTCAGGACTGATCAACAGTTACCCGAAACGTTTAATTGCAGTTATTGCTGCACGGGGGGGTATCACACCAGATACTAAAAGCAAAGGTTCACATACCTTTACCACTCACTAAAACATGTAATATTGGATCATTTTCCTCCATAAATAAATGACCAAATATAATATTTTTATCTCATTTATTTAACTGGGTTCTCTTTATCTACTTTTAGGACTTGTATGCAGATCTGATGAGGTTTTAGGTTATATTTATGCAGAAATCTAGAAAATTTTAAAGGGTTCACAAACTTTCAAGCACCACTGTATAACATTGTCAATGATTGGACCCAAAAAACTCAAACTTGGATTCGTCACACCATAATACTTTCTTCCAATGATCTTCATTCCAACCTTTGTGAGCTTTAGCATATCATAGCCTTTTCATCCTGTCCCTGTTCTGAAAAAGTGGTTTCCTGGTTGTTTAAGTGTAAGGGGAGGTCACACAAAATATTTGTCACTGCACTCTATAAAAGCTGTTTTTCTGATATTTTTCAGTGTTTTAATAATGCATCCACATTTTCTGTATTTTCAGGTTTTGTTCTAATAAAGAAACAGAGAAAAATGTATATGGTCATTATAAAACAATGTAATGTAATGGTGGCACAAGACGTTTGCACAGTACTTTAGTCAAAACCTGACACAACCAGCCCGATATCCCAAAATGACATTAGGGTTACAATATAATACTCTTCTCAATAGCACAGAGAGAGAAACTAATGCAATGATGTTAGACTGGAATATTGGCTATCAACCTTGCTATTCAGTCCTAGTGGGGATGAATATTACAAATCAGAAAGGAGCACATCAATATTAATGCATAATAATAAGAGATAAAGAACACTTAAATGTGTTTTAGACAAAGGAATATTTTGGACAATTCTTCTACTATGAAATTGGAAGGTTGTGAGTTCAAATCTTGGTTCTCCCAATATTTGGCTCATCAGTTGTTTAGGTCAAGGTTGTCAGCTTAATACTTTAAGTGTCACGATCTATCCACACTAGGGGCAGGGAGACAGACCGTGGGTGCAAGTGTGCTTTCTATCAGACATGGGACACGGTGAATGCAAGTTAAAGGAGGAATGAACACTGCAGAGAGATACAGTGCTAAACAGACCATGTGCTACACAAACAGACAATAGGCTTATGTTAATAACAAACAGTGCTTAGACAGACTGTTATTATTGTTGTGTTAGAGCTAATGAAAATGGCGAAGACAAACAACGCAACCCAACATCCCAGAGCACCAAACTATTTGACTATGAACCCCCACCCCTCCCTTAGTTTAAGGCAAGGATGCAAATCTCAAGAGCAAGCCGGACCGCCCACCTGACACAACCGGCCAAGGTATGACAACGCAGGCAGACCCAGACATGACCCCACACTTCGACCCCAGTAACCCGAGCCACACATCCAAGTCTAACCAAAAGTCTGCATAAGTGTGTTTTCAGCCTACAACAATATATTTTACTAAGAGTGCTCTTCACTTTGCTAGTTCACCCTCCTCCGGTTTGCTGGGGACAAAGTGCCGCCAACGACGTTCCTGCTTAGACTCAGGATCCTGGAGTGACTCTGTGTATCAGAATACTTAATGTCGATTTGCATATGTCACATTTTATTTGAAGTATGACTCCATGACTTTAGTTTCATTCCTAAATTTATCATCTACACCGCCCAAGGAGGTTGGGTCCCTTTTTGAGTCTTGGTCCTCCCAAGGTTTCTTCCTCATAACACTTAGGGAGTTTTTCCTTGCCACTGTCGCCCTAGGCTTGCTCAATTTGGGATTGGACGTAGATATTAGAAGATAATCTAAAATTGTAAATTTGCTTTGAGACAATGCTCCATTGTAAAAAGCGCTATATAAATTAATCTGACTTGACTTGACTTCCATC
The DNA here is from genome assembly GCA_025084515.1 of Ancistrus triradiatus. NCBI lineage: Eukaryota > Metazoa > Chordata > Actinopteri > Siluriformes > Loricariidae > Ancistrus > Ancistrus triradiatus. The sequence continues at coordinate 287,097 of JAJAGP010000128.1, forward strand.
CGTTAGACTCATTAGATTTGCCCAAGATCCTAGTGCATTTTCCTGCTGAGGCTCCAGATGCCTGATTTCACAGTGGTACACCGCATGATGCACCAGTCCAGGTTAGTTTCCTGCTACTCTGCCTTTTAAGCCATTTGCACATACAATTCACCTGCATTCAATAATGCCATCAGGATTCCCTTGAGGCTTGAGCTCCTTTCAGAGGTCCACAGTTGCCCAGGTATTTGCCAGATTAACTGGCAATTCACTGGTAGTACCCAGGCAAACTGATGCAACAATTTACTAGGTTGCAATCTTGTACAATTCTCTGGTAATTACCATGGATAGCTCGTGTATGAACAAAAGCCAATAGAGAGGCGTATTTATACAAGACACAAGAAGAGGAGCTTGAAGGCAGCTACGAAGAAAACAGAAGAAATATCTTCAAATGTAGGTGACACAGAAAAGAAGTTGCTGCCAGTCATTCAAGCTCAGGATAAAATTCAATGTTAAATGAAAGGCTGTCCCAAAACACTCTCATTTCATCCATGAGTCACTATGAGAACATGCCTTAAGCTGAAAGAAGACACAAGTCATAACCAGAGTTATGAAAGTGTTTGAAACCTAAATTCTATCAAAGACTTTGAATGCTGGAGCTGTTATAAATCATACAACTTAATTTTCATGACAGATGTGGCAGAGGGTACGTCAAGTATGTGATGGCTGCAAAGTATGATTGACTCAAAACTATACTACATAGATGTGACCAGATAGTTTTCCTGGGTTTTGAGTGTGACGGACTGCTGAGACTATAAACTGCAGAGGTGGCAGAAGTACACAAGTTCTTTAAGTAACAGTTAAGTAAAAGTTGGTAAAGTAAAGAAAAGTAAAGTAAAAGAGTGATGAAGGGCCGAATAATGAGAAAACAAACAGACCAACAACTATATGGTGGGTATTGGAAAGGACTTCACAATACAATACGCATCACAATACATGGGTCATGATACGATTATATCATGATACGCTGCGATATGATGCACATTGCGACATACTGCAATAATCCAACTGGTTCTCAGGAAGTATAAAAACATCTAAAATACAGCTTACAATGTATAATTTGAGTCGTCTCAATGTCACATCACACTGATAATTCAGCGGACAAATTGAGTCAAAACCCTGGGCCGGAGATTGTAGTTTACACCTCATTTATTTATGTAGTATATCGTGAAAATAAATAACGTGATATATTGCTTTATTTTTTAGCACAGCCCTTCCAGCAACTGGGACTAGCTAGAGTGAACTTACCAGACAGACGTGTGAGTAGAAGGTGAGACAGAGGAGTGAAACGAGGATGAAGCCAAGAACCGGATGAAGGTGCACGAACAGGCAAACAGATAACAGAATGAATCCAATGAACAAGAAACAAGCATGAAGGGAGGGAAGATGAACGGGAGGTGAGACAAACGGGAGCGAAGGTGGACGAGGAACGAGACAGAAGTAAGCTGAGCAAACGAGGGGAGAGACGACACTAGAGCGAAAGGGAACAAGCAGAAGAGAGCAACGAAGAAAGGTGAATGAGACAGATCAGAGTAAAGGAGACCAGAAGACAGCAAAGGCAGACAGACAGGGGCGAGAGCAAACTGGACGGTTGAGAACATAAGAGAATTGGACAGAAGGGAGTGATGGTGGATGGGAAGACAACATGTAGAAACCATAATATTTCACACCCGAAATGTGACAGAGCGGTGTATAAATAGTGAAAACAATCAGGTGTGTTTAGTCAGGAAGCCACTAATGTTTGGGTGCGGGACATGGGAGTGACATGATGGGAGTACTGAAATATACTTTTAATCTAGGTTGCTTGTGCATCATAAAGACGTACTTCAACCCAATTTGGTACAGCACAGTACTGCAGAGTCAATCTTTGCATCTAGTCTTTGATGAGCAAAGAAAGCCAGATGGTCTCCAGTTTGTCAACAAATGCATGAGAAAATGATTTAAATGTTTATAAACAATGTACCACAAAGAAGGATTGGAAAGGATTTGCATATTTCTCCCTCTACAGTGCATAATATCATTGAACGATTCAAAGGCCAAGGGCACAAGTTTAAGCTGAACTCCTGTGATCTTTGATCCCTCAGATGGCACTGCATCAAGAACCGCCATTCATCAATAGCTGGTAGAACCAAATGGGCAAGGAATTACTTTAGCAAACTTTTGTCAAGCACTACAATATGGAGTTACATTCAGTTAAATGGCACTTAAAACTTTCCTGTGCAAAAATGAAGCCTCATGTTAACCATGCACAGAAGCGTCATCGACTTCTCTGGGCTTGGAGGCATCTAGGATGGACCATCACACAGTGGAAACCTGTCTTGTGGTCAGATGAGTCTGGAAAAAATGGACGCCGTGTGTTGCGGACCAAAGATGAAAAGGACCATCCAGACTGTTCTTGGTGACAAGTCCAAAAAAGGTCATTTACACTTCTGTGGTGGCAGCCTTAATGCAGAAAAGTACACCGAAAGCAACATAAGCTGCCTTCAAGACGTCATGTTTTCCAGGGACGTCGTGCATTTTTCAAAAAGACAATGCAAAACCACACGAAGAAGAGGGTATGGGACTGGCCTGCCTGCATCCTGATCTGTCCCCAATGGAGAATGTGTGGAAAATTTTGACCCAGTACTCTTGGATATCTTAAGACAGGCAGAATGGGACAAAATAACTAACACTAAATTGCTTGGTACCCTCTGTGCCAAAATGTCTTTAAATTGTGGTGAACTTTTTTTGGAACGTGCTGCAGGCCTGAAATGCAGGAATGGATGTTTATTAACCAATAAAATGAAGTTGACCTGACAAAACATGAAATATTTCAGATTCATACTGTGTTTTTGATATGCATTCTCCATTCTGTCCCAACTCTTTCTGATTTGGGGTTGTAGTATCGGTCAGTGGTAACAGTGTGGCGAATGGTTTTCTGTCACCCATCAGCTCCCTGAATTCTGAACAATGAACAGCCAGTGTGTCTGCCCATCATTGTTCTCTAATTTCCTTCCTCACTGGCTACAATTTATCAACACTCGGGTGGAGGCTTCCAGTGTGATAACCTCATCAAGTCACTGTGTCACAAGGCATGTATTATCACAGTATGGTTTCAAGAACTTGACAGCAAGATTTTGTTGTACCAATGACCTGTGCAGCCCTCAGACCTCAGTCCAATCGATCATCTTTGGATTGAGCAGGAAAGAGCCAGCTGCAGTAAGGTCAGTGAATGTTAGGTCTTTATGAGACAGTCAAAACAATGCTTTAAAGGGTAAGTGTGTGTGTGTGTGTGTGTGTGTGTGTGTGTGTGTGTAGGTAGGTAGTAAGTTTAAATAATGGACAGAGTGACAGAGGTGGATAATATAATTTCTCAGACAATATACACATTTATGCAGTCTTACACTGTCTACATTTTCTCATTACAAAAAAATATGAACTCGTTTACCTCTATTTTCAGGAAACTCTCCATTATGACAGTGTGTCACCCATTCGGTTTATTCTCCTTAGGAAGTGCAATTGTGGCGTGTGCATGTGTATGCATGTGTGTTCCCATCCAGGGAAATAGATGTGGACTTCAGGAATGAATAGAGACGGCCTTTTCTCTGCGTATTATTCCTCCCTAATCTCCCATCAGCCCTGCCTAAGAGAAGAGAGCGATTGGAGGGTCTATAGAGATGCTGGAGCTATTACAGAGGTAATTTGGGAGGTGGTCAGAGCAGCTGTGCATTTTCTCTGTTTTTCTCTGCCCTTTAGGTGAGGGTGTTTTCAACGTGCCATTCCATTTTACTTAATAGAACCAGCATATATTTATACAGCATATCTGAGGAAAAATGATCATTACCAGCACTAACTGTCTAATCACGTCAAGTAAATATTCCAAAACACAAATTAATAAATAAAAAAGTATTTTATAATTGACTCAAGAATTTCTATAAACACACACAGATTTAGGACCTGTTTTTGAGCACTACAAATTTCTTGCATTTACATTTACAGTGGTGTGGAAAAACTGTTTGCTCCCTTCCTGATTTCCTATTTTTTTGCATATTTGTCACAAGTGTTTTGGAACATCAAGCCAGTTTAAATATTAGTTAAAGACAACACAAAATGCAGTTTTTAAATGAAGGTGTTTATTATTAAGGGAGAAATTCCCATTACATCTGATGTAAAAGTAACACAGCATTTCAGAAAAAGAACATTATACCAACAGTAAAATATTGTGGTGGTAGTGTGATGGTCTGGGACTGGTTTGCTGCTTCAGGACCTGGAAGACTTGCTGTGATAAATGGAACCATGAATTCTGCTGTCTAACAAAAAAATCCTGAAGGAGAATGTCCGGGCATCTCATGACCTCAAGCTGAAACAAACTTGGGTTCTGCAGCAGGACAATGATCCAAAACACAGCAAATCCTCCTCTGAATGGCTGAGGAAAAACAAAATGAAGACTTTGGAGTGGCCTAGTCAAAGTCCTGACCTGAATCCTATTGAGATGATGTGGCATGAGCTTAAAAAGGCCGTTCATGCCCGAAAACCCTCCAATGTGGCTGAATTACAACAATTCTGCAAAGATGAGTGGCCAAAATTCCTCCACACTGCTGTAAAAGACTCATTGCAAGTAATCACAAACGCTTGGTTGCAGTTGTTGCTGCTAAGGGTGGCCCAACCAGTTATTACGTTTAGGGGGCAATCACTTTTTCACACAGGGCCATGTAGGTTTGGATTTTTTTCTCCCTTAATAATAAATACCTTCATTTAAAAACTGCATTCTGTGTTGACTTGTGTTGTCTTTGACTAATGTTTAAATTGGTTTGATGTTCTGTAACACTTAAGTGCGACAAACATGCAAAAAAATAGGAAATCAGGAAGGGGGCAAACACTTTTTCCACACCACTATGTCATTTAGCAGATGCCCATATCAGCCTTGCTCAGGTACTCAACAGTAGCAGCTTGGCAGAGGTGGGTTTTGAACCCTGGACCATGTGGTCCAGTATTTTAACCACTAGGTCACCACAGTCTCAAGATATTTCTGCAATTCTACAGTTTTAAAACCCATAATGCTGACTAGGGCTGTGCTAAAAAAAACAATACAGCAATATATGTAGATGTCGCAGTACAGTGTTTTGAATCAACTTGTTCGCTGAATTATCAATGTGATGTGATGTATTATGATGACTAAGATTGTACAACGTAACTTGTATTCCAGCTGTTTTTATATTTTCAGTGAACTATGCAGAATATCGGAATATTTTGCAATATGCATCGTATCATAATGTATTGTGATAGAATCGTGTCGTGACCCATGTATTGTAATTCTAACTTAATGTTATCTAACTTTTGCTTTGATTCTGTCCCCTAGACTTGTTCCAGTGTTTTACCACACTGATGCCCAATGATCCCCAGATTTTAATTCCGATTGGTCTCTAGTCATAGATCCTTGTATTTTCCACCTTTGATTCACAATAGTGGCCAGTGTTCCCTAAGCTGGCTAGCCTTGAGGTCCCTAGTCAACACTCTTATTTCTTTAATGCTATGATTTATCCCGGATTAGCATATTTCCTGAGCAGTGATGGACTGTGGGACTATGGTGGCCTTGTGGTTAAGATACTGGCCCATGGACCAGAAGGTCCAGGGTTCAAATCCCACCATTGGTTGATTGGATTGTAAGACTGCACCAATTGTAAGCCCTGGATAAGGGTGTCTGCTAAATGCTGTAAATGTAATGTGATGCATGACCATTCCCAGCCTTGACAAATAAGATTCCTAAACGTGATTACCAGTGTTTGCTATTCCTATATCCTTGATTCCTAGTGTTACTCATCCTTGATTCTGTGCTCTCCAATCTTGATTTGTAGCACACCATAGCCTTGATTCCTTTGTTCTTCAGTCTTGATTTCCACTGCTCTATATCGTTAAGTTCAAGTGCTCCCTGTCTTTGATTCTCAGTGTTCTCCAACCTTGATTTGAGTGTTCCATAGCATTTATATTTACAGCATTTAGCAGATGCTCTTAAGCAGAGCGACTTACAACAGATACAGTTCAAACAATTGTGGGTTAAGAGTCTTGCTCAAGGATCCAACAGCGGCAGCTTTGTAGACTCACACATATGAACAGCCTTGACTCATGTTCATGTTAACATGTTCTCTACTCTTGAACCCTCTGTTCTCGATCCCAAATTCTCAGTGTTCAATTGCCACAGTCTTCTCTTGCCTTGGTTCCTACAACACCGATTTAAAGCGTTCTCTAGGCCTGACTTTTGTGTTATCTTGCTTTGATTTGCATGTTCTCTAGTCTTGAGCCCTTGTTGTCCTATCCTTACTTATGTAGCCTTGGTGGTGCACTTCAGTTCCAGCCTTGGCTCATAGCATTACCTTACCTTTACTCTTAGTTGGTTTCAAATTTACAGGTATGTGGTGTTTAATGACCACCTGTTCGCTTTAACAACCAAGGTATTAAAATTTCTAATAAATTATAGTAGGAAATAAAAATCTCTGGACATTCCAGCTGTAAACAGCTAGTCACCTCAACAGCCAGTCAATGCTGTGGATTCATGAGCAGATGCGGGAGAGAGGTTACCAGATTACCAGTAGTACTAGTGCCAACATTATTGATAACTTACTCCTCTGTATTGATTACTAATGTTAACACGTGTATTGCAGTATTTCACGTGACTTTATCAAGTTTCAAATCATTTCTTCGCACTTTGTTTCAACTGGATTAAGCTCCTTGTGTGAAGGGTTTATAGTCATAGCACTTCACACTCTACTCTACACTGTGAATTTTAAAATCTCAGCTTAAAACGCAAGTATCTGTGTTACAGATTGTTGTATAATTAATCTGTTCTAAAGTACACTGTGTGTCAGAGCAGTAAAATTCAAGCACACACACAATTTCTGTTAACACAAAGATAGCTTAAAGCATTTAGCATATTGCCTTTATCTTGCATCATTTCTTTCTCACATGCTTAAATTCAGATTCTGATTATTAAATGTTTCAAAGGGCAATGTAACCTCACACCACTGTGCGTACGCACCTGCACCACACACCAGTCAGGTGAAATAAAAAGTGAATGCGTGTGTCACTTCAGTGCCTTCTTCCTACAACAAAGCACAAAATACTTTATAAGATGTAATGCTTAAATTAACATTCTCAATCTATAATGATTAACATTAACATACTGTAAAATCAGGGGCTTTTCAACATAGAGAACACACATACGCACAATAGAACCAATAGAATCACTTCGGAAAATGATTCGTCGTTTCAAAACCTACTGGCCATATTTGTGCAATTGACTTAAGAAAACCAGACAAACTCAATACAAACAATGATTTAAACTTGGAAATAAATGTCCTTTTTATACTAAATAAAGCATTTGAAGGATTATTTCCTGCTATCCTTGTGCTTTCTAGTTGGTCCAGATTAACATGGGTTTTAGGGAGTAACATAGCAACCATTATATTTTGAAAAAAGTAATTAGTAATGGGTTACTTTTTTGAGTAACTACCCAACAATGGCTGTTTATAACTTAAGTTGCTGGTGTATTTCCTTTACTTCTAGTTTTTGCATCAATCAGTTTACTGTAATGATATTTTTTAAGATAGATTTTTATAATTCAAGTTAAGGGGTGAGGGTGTTGCTATAAAAAAATAGTGCTATAACATAATATTATTAGTAGTAGAGTTTCTAATAATACTGTCTACTTAGCCTATTTACTGCAGTATACAGTACAGTCCTCGCCATTAATTCATTCCAGAAGGCTTGTCGAGAACCGAAAACGATGAGTACCCAACAAATTTTCCCATAAGGAATAATGTAAATTGAATGAATCCAATCCAGACCCGCAGAAAATCCACACTGTATAAGGCATGATATGCATTAATGGAGTTGTATTGTACATTTTGTCCCTGATTTATGATGGGGATATGTTCTGAAAAATTCATCATAAGTTAAATGTATCACAAACTGATGAGTTTAACGAGTGTTTGGTAGCGTGCTCTATACTGTGTCATGTAATGATAAGTAAGTTATTGTTTAAAATACTCAGACATTATCCTACAGTTGGCCAAAATCATTAAGACAAAGCTCATTTTATAATAAAGTTCTGAAAAATCTCATGTAAATCAGTGAGTAATGGATTGGAAGTGGAAAGTAAAGGTAAAACACTTACTCTATTGGTGAACTCAGTGTGTGAGCATAGCTGCTAATGCTAACTGTTCAGCCTGTATTCTGGAGGATTCCTGTTCTTATTTCCTTTTCTGAATCGTGAATCATGAATTGAGTTTCAAATGATATGGATTGCGTGGCTCAACTCAAACAAGTTTAAGCGAGTACTGAGCAAATGACGAGAATGAAGAGAAGAGAATTTTTCTACTCAAAATGCGCTGAGAACCAAATTACACAAGTTCCAAGGTGGTCGAGAAATGAGGTACTTGTAATTTTGTACATTATTTTGTTTTTACACAAGTTCTTGGGTTTACTGTAATACATTTACATTTCTGTTTACTGTAATAATATGTTCATATGGTTGGAAAGTCTGTTGAGCATAACAGTAAGGCTCATATGATATCACAAGGTCATACAACATCATAGTCTGGATTCTGAGATGAGGCCATTTTACTTTTAGGCTACAAAGCATGGCCTTGTTTCTCCTCTACCTCTGCTGACAAGAGGAACATTTTGGGAGTGTCGATTCTAAATGACACAGTGGCTGGCTTACCCCTATCCTTCCACATGGTGCGGTGTGATAAGGAAAGATGTAGACTATAGGCTGGAAATTGGCATTGACTAAACTGGTAGAAAATTGGGTAAAAAAATCCAATGTCACAACCAATAAACAACAACACACAAAAGCCAATACCTCCTCTACTCCCAAATTAAACATAGTAGCGCTAGTGTGCTCAAACTTTCAAGGCTTATTAGGTATGCTATAAAACAGCTATTAAACAAGGCAGCACATTTGAGCCCTGCAACCGTTCCAATTCCTTTAGACGTCTGTACATTTCACTCCAATAATCTGGGTCCAAAAACATTTCACAGGTGCCACAACCCACTGCTTAAGGCTTCCTGAAACCAAAATATGTTCCAAAATCTGATGTTATTTATTTGTTTAGTTTTTTCAGATGTAAACCTTGCTATTTCTGTTCAGGATGATCTTAGTTCCCCTAGATTTCAATGACTACTGACAAAATATTAATCTCAAATTCTAATATCACAAACCTCACACACAAAAATATGAATATAGTTTTTATTTCAGTTGTTAAAGCATACTAAATGTAATATAGAGTAACGTGCAAAACAATGTGATGTAACATTGTTTTAGCAATGGCATAATGACCACATATTCTAAATTTCTTTATAAGAATACAACCATAAGATAAAGGAAATGTGTATGCAATATAAAAAAATAGCAAAAAATAAAAATAAAAAGCTTCTACAAGCTACAGTTGCATGGCAGCTTCATCAGGATGCCAGGTTGACCCATCTACAGTCTGTAGAAGCTTGATCAGGAATGGACTGTTTGAAAGGGTATTCGCCCAGAAACTACTCACAAAGATTGGAATGAAGGTCAGTAAAAGAGATTATTATGAAGTGATGAATCCAAGTTTTGGTCCAATTGTCAACAATATGTTGTATATGGTCATTATGGCATTGCTAAAACAACAAATCTATTGGTGACCTAAGACGTGCACAGTACTGTATAAAATATGTAAAATATGTCTAATCAGACCTATAACACACTATCCAAAAACATGCCAGTAGGTGAACTGAGTACTCTGAATTGCTTGTGTGTGTGTGAGTAAGTACAAATGAGTTTGAGATGCTTTGCAATCGTACGAAAGTAAGGCGTGAGTAATTCCAATCCACATGCTTATGACCTTAACAAAATGTAAAAATCAATGCTCCACCAGCGGTGTTCTTACTATTTTGATATTTATCACACAATGTGTAGTTCAGAACCCATCCCACAGCAATAGGTTACTTACAGTGGTGCTTGAAAATTTGCGAACACTTTAGAATGTTCTATATTTCGGCATAAATATGACCTAAAACATCATCAGATTTCACACAAGTCCTAAAAGTAGATAAAGAGAACCCAGTTAAACAAATGAGACAAAAAGTATTATACTTGGTCATTTATTTATTGAGAAAAATGATCCAATATTACATATTAGTGAGTGGCAAAAGTATTTGAACCTTCGGTAGAACGACTTGTGTGTTTAGGGTTGTTGTCTTGCTGCATGACCCACCTTCTCTTGAGATTCAGTTCATGGACAGATGTCCTGACATTTTCCTTCAGAATTCTCTCATATATTTCAGTATTCATTGTTCCATCAATGAAGGCAAGCCGTCCTGGCCTAGATGCAGCAAAACACGCCCAAACCTTGATACTACCACCACTATGTTTCACAGATGGGATAAGGTTCTTATGCTGGAATGCAGTGTTTTCCTTTCTTTAAACATGAGCTTTTCTTATGAGACCAAAAGGCTCTATTTTGGTCTCATCCGTCCACAAAACATTCTTCCAATAGCGTTCTGGCTTGTCCACGTGATCTTTAGCAAACTGCAGACGAGCAGCAATGCTCTTTTTGGAGAGCAGTGGCTTTCTCCTTGCAACCCTGCCATGCGCACCATTGCTGTTCAGTGTTCTTCTAATGGTGGACTCATGAACATTAATATTAGCCAATGTGAGAGAGACCTTCAGTTGCTTAAAAGTTACCCTGGGGTCCTTTGTGACCTCGCCAACTATTACACGCCTTGCTCTTGGAGTGATCTTTGTTGGTCGACCACTCCTGGGGAGGGTAACAATGGTCTTGAATTTCCTCCATTTTTACACAATCTGTCCAACTGTAGATTGGTGGAGTCGAAGCTCGTGAGATCCAAGAGATGGTTTTGTAACTTTTTCCAGCCTGATGAGCATCGACAACTCTTTTTCTGAAGTCCTCAGAAATCTCCTTTGTTCGGGCCATGATACACTTCCACAAACGTCTTGTGAAGAGCAGACTTTGATAGATTCCTGTTATTTAAATAAAACAGGGGGCTCACTCACACCTGACTGTCATCCCATTGATTGAAAACATCTGACTCTAATTTCACCTTCAAATTAACTGCTAATCTTAGAGGTTCACATACTTTTGCCACTAAGTAATATTGGATCACTTTCCCAAATAAATAAATGACCAAGTATAATATTTTTGTCTCATTTGTTTAACTGGGTTCTCTTTATCTTTTTATAGGACTTGTGTGAAAATCTTTTGATTGTAAATACATTCATGTTAAGGCTATAAATGATCTTACTTTCATCATTTGCATTTTTTAAAAATAAGTACAATTGCATGTATAATGTATAGTCAGTGAAAGGCCCTTCTCTTTTAATTAAGATATGCCATTGTGACTAACTTGGACAGCTTGAAATCCACTGGTCGGCTTTCTTACATGGGTATAAACACGATGTGATAAAGATATTTGTTGTGACACTTAAGCGATTGTTTCTAAAAGTTGTCTTTCTGACAAAAAAGAAACATTTTTATCTGCCTTGCTGGAATATTCCTCGCAAACTTTGCAAAACATTTCAGATAGAGATACAGTCAAAATCGACTAAATGAAAACTGAGATTACCATGAATCTGCTGACTCACTCTGACTCGTATTCCCGATTTGCTGACATTTTCATAGGTGTCCCGCTATGATGTCGTTGGTCAACAGATAAGATCATTGTTATATATTAATATCAATATCAATATTCAAGTGAATTGATTTTGGTGTCTGTTACATAGTTTTATTACACTCTGCATCCACCTGCCCCCACGTTCACATGAACTTGCACAAACGCTCAAGTCCCGACGTCCCATTTCACTTTCTCCAAGCATTTGAGCAGTCGTTGTTGTTGTACCCTGACAAAATAAAGTGACAAATCAAATTTGTAGTGGAATTATTACAAGTGACATACATGATGTACCTTAAAGGTTTAATGTGTAACAGCATCCATTGGTTTCAACATAATTTGTCAAAATTCCCTGTGAATTGGGGTTCCCCCCCAATAGCTCCATGCCCCCCGTTTTGAGAACCACTATGATGGACAAAAATGTCACATTTGCTGTAACACAAAGTTACAATGCAATAAATAAAGTCCCTGATCAGGTCATTTAATTCTGACTGTGTTATCAGATGAGGATAACCAGGGTTCTGGATCAGTGTCATGGTCCACATCTGGTTCATGCATTGTGGCATCTCCATGTGCCTCATTTAGGCTCCACGTCCCTGGTGGCTTCAATACTGTCTAACTGTCATCATGTGGCATATATATATATATATATATATATATATATATATATATATATAATATATATATATATATATATAATATATATATATATATATAATCGTATACATACACACATAATATAAATATATATATATAAAAATGTTTTGTGTTACAGCATTATATATTTATATATAATATATATATATATATATATATATATATTTATTATATATATATATAAACCAAATAGAAGGTTTTCTCTCAGCTCTTCTAAGCACATGCTACTTTTCTCAAACTTGTGCTATTCTCCTCGAACCACGAATGAAAAAAAATATTCTTGGTGTTCCGTGCCTAATGCTCATTCCTAATCTAGAGGAATAAACTAAAAAGAGAAATTAAACAAACAAAAATTAATTAAAAGTTAGTTATTTTGCTTGACCGCTATGGCCATTCTAGTCATGGAATCCAGGGCTTTCTAGTATTATAAATCAAAACTCACATCCATATGCTTAAGTTTGTTTCTTAATTGTTTTGTCTGCTAGCTCCTCCACACCATCTCAGCCCCCTTACCCCAGAGCAAGCCAAAACAGCTCATGGCTTGAATGTCTCTGTGTCACAGCCAGTTTAGAAAGCATTTCCAAAGCACACGTCTGGACGCACATCACAGGCTTTTTATCCGAGATGGTATCAGACCAGGCCATGACTTGAGAATTCTCTAAAAGTCGATGTGTGCTTCTGCTTTCCGTATCAAATATTTGGGGGCAAAAATGCTTTCGATTTAAAAGCAAGGATTTACAATCTGGAAAACAGCATTAGACGATGATAAAGGCTTTCAGAAGCATTCGTTCAGTCAGAGCCATTTATGAGTGGCGTCTATTGGGCAGACATGAAAGCAGACACAGCAGGCTTTTGTATAAAGAGTGATAGAACTCGAGACAGGAGTAATTCTGTTCCAGAAGAGCATCTCACTGGCACACTTGACTTCGATCAATTAGATGTAGAATCCATAACTGATCAAATACTAATGCAGCTCCCTAATGGGGGTTCTTGTTACTGTTACACCATTAGTCAGTCCTGTGATGGTGCAGCTGTGATGAGTGGGGTGAAAGGTAGAGTATGCACTGCTGCAGAGAAAACTTTCATTTGCATTCACTATTAAAATCATCTCACAGATCTGAGATGCAAATAGATTCATATGCTACAGTAAATCTTTTCTTTGTTTTTAGTTCTCTAACAGTCATTATATGCCACAACCCTCCTCAAAAGGTATCTTGAGATCCAGTGCACCAGTTTTGACTGATGTTTTAGTCTAGAACCAAGATGGCTTTCTAAATCTGTCTGATGTGTCTGAGGGTTCTGATGCTGTGTGCATCACGGCTCTTAGTGCAGATGAAAAAAACACTGTTTTTGTTCTTAGCATTTTGAAGCCAGCCACTTTGATCTTTCAAGTCCATTATATAGATCTATGCAGGGCCAGTGAGGTAATCCGTGCATTATTGACACCTTTAAATATTTGCAAACTGATCACTCTTTGGGTCATCTGGCAATGTTAAAGTCCATATTGAAAGTAGAAGAGGACTATAAGCAAGCAGCTGGCTGACAGCTTGGTGCTCGCAATCGTAGGGCACAGACCTGCTGACGCTGTACCCTAGGAGGTCCCTGGAATCTTAGGGTGTACTCACATTCTATATGTTACCCGAAAACGTTTGACCCCAAAATGTAGCATGATTGCTAACTGTACCTGACCATGGACATGGACTGCATGGACAACATCAGCTGCTTCCATACTAATCTTATTCATGCAGAGTGAATAGCCAAAAATCAATTTGGCTAATCCAGTGCTTCCCAACACTTTTTTCCTTGGATAATAACCATAAATAATTTTCTCAGTCTCTTTCTCAGGAAATTTTTATGCAGTATTAAAAAACTGAAATATACGCTACCCTGGCAAGTATTTAGTTTGACCTTTAAGTAATTTTACACAGTGGTACCTCGGTTCTCGAGTAATCTTTCCCATAAGGCATAATGTAAATTGAATTAATCCATTCCAGACCCACAGAAAATCCACACTATAAGCCATTATATGCATTATTGGAGATGTATTGTACAGCTGCTCCCTTATTTATGCTGGAGATACATTCTGACAAATCCATCATAAGTTAAATGTAACAAACTGTGGAGTTTAACGAGTGACTGGTAGAGTGGTCTGTACTGTATCTTAGTGGAGCCTGTGATAAGTAATGATAAGTAAGTCATCGTGTAAAACTCTTTAGCCTACAGATGACCAAAATCATTCAAACAAATCTTATATTACAATAAAATATAGAAACTCTCATGCAATTTAGTGAGTAATGGATTGAAAGTGAAAAGTAAAAGCAAAACACTTACTTTATTTGTGAACTCAGGGTGCTAGCATGGCTGCTAATGCTAACTGCAGCCTGTATTCTGGAGCATTCAATTCATTTTGCTTTCGGTTGGCTCTTATAAATGAACCTTTTTAGGATCCAGACTTGGAGACTTATTTGCACTAAGAAGTAAGGAGTACTGTAGATAAAGAACAACACAATGAACACAGCTGAGATCTTCTCTGAGCAAGGGCTTTTGTGAACCTGAATCACTGTGTACTGAATCGTGAATCGTGACTCATGAAGCGTGCATCGAGTTATGGCTGAAATGAGTCACCCGGCTCGACTCAAAGAAGTTTTTCTAGTCAAAATTCGTTGAGAACCGAATTTGACGAGTCCTGAGGTGATCGAGAGCAATAAATCTATAAGGTATATGAGAGATGAGAGATGCGTGTCAGAGCACCCGAAACAAATCTGTTGTGCTGTGCTATGCACCGTTCTCCACCACAAAAGTAGCATCGTGATGATACAAGCATGCTTGGGCCAGAACATTTAAGCTGGCTCAGGTCAATGAGGGAGTTGGGAGGGATGACAATGAAGCCCTGGCACGGTACAAAGCAACCGGGCAAAGTGAGATTATGCCCTTAGACAAATTCAATGCCGAAATGCATAACACATTCTGTGAAAGAAATCTGGATCTGATGACAGCTGTTAATGATCTCCTTCCTCACTCTGGCACTTTTCTTGACCTGGCCTTATTAGACCATCCCTGCAGCAACTTGCAGGCACTGACGCAGAAATTCTCAGAAATGAAATTAATGTGGCAAGGCCTGAGTTGCTGTGAAAATTCTTGACAGAATCAGTAGACCTCTCAGTGTGGAGCCTCCGTCAGGATTCGAAAGAAGTGTTCCCAGTGCTGGATTCTCTTCATGTGCCTGCACTGGTGATAGGTGCATCCTCAGCATTGTGTGAAAGCTTTTTTCTCTACACTGTCATGAGTTCTTACTCACTGCTGGTGTACAATGCTGCATGAAATAAAATAAAAACAGAAAACAAAACAAAAACAAAAAAAATACTGATTTTGACCAATGAGAAGCCAATACCCAGTAGCCTTTGTATGGAAGAACAGTCTGCTTTTGTAAATTCTTTGATTCTGAGATCTTGTTATAAGACCTGCATTAGCCAATAGAAGATCCACACTTAATATTGATTTAATTTATGTACATGTATATGTAGTTCTGTCCACAATTATTGGCACCCTTTGTAAAGATGAGTAATAAAATGTTTACAAGAGATTCAACTTTTAATGCTGGAAGAAAATACAACCTTTAAGTAAATTTAGTCTGAGAAAAAACATCCCTCATCAGGACATCATTATATTAAAAAATTCTCATATGGCACAAACAAAAACGTTCTAATTTGGTCTCATCCATCCATAAAATGTTTTTTTTTCAGCAGTGTTCTGGATTCTGGTCCATGTGCCACGTGATGGGCAGCAATGTTCATTTTGGAGACCAATGGCTTTCTCCTCGCAGTACTGCCATGTTCACCATTGTTGTTCAGTGCTCTCTTAATAGTGGACTCATGAACATAAACGTTACAAGCCATAAGCCAGGTTTCCATTCAAATGTTTTGCAAAAATTTCGGCACAAAAATGCTAATTCAGTCCTGCTACAGTTATGCAAAGAAACGTTAGACGATGTAGGCTAACATGATTAGGGGTGAAATTTAAACAAACAAGAATTTAGGAATTTAACTCAGACTTTAAGCAGAATAAACTTTACAGCCATTTACAATCCTTTTATGGCTATGTTCAGGGCTGAAATGTGTGCATGTTGGTTCGCCTGGCAGCAGCCTTTAATACCTCCCACTTCTTCATTCATTCATTCCCTTATCTGTGCAATCAGGCAGGCTACATTATAATTTTAACAGATAATGTTTATATTCATGTTGACTATTAAATCATATCAAAATGTAACCAAAATTTATTTTGTTTTTGGTCTGATCAGGTTGAATGAATTCATGTGACTTGATCCGTCAATCACAGCTTGATATGTCACAGTTTCTTCTAAAAACCCTTTTCCATCAACTTTTTCCACATTTCGGCTTTAGTGATATTCTAACTTGTCCTAGCGTCAAACTCTTTTTGCGTTTTTTCTAATTTTAGACTTTTTCCCAATCAGGCTTTCTTTGCTCAATTTCAAATTTCACAAAAACTTGGTGGAAGGAAATCCCACTACTGTGAGAGAGACCTCTAGTTTCTTACAAGTTACTTTGGGTTCCTGTGTGACCTTGCGGACTATTACACACCTTGCTCTTTGAGTGGTCTTTGTGAGTCGACCTGGGGAGAGTAATATTGGCCTTATATTTTCTTAAGTTTGTACAGAAATGTCTGATTGTGGACTGGTAGCATCCAAACTCTTTAGAGTTTCCATGATTCATGTCCACAAACGTGTTTTGAAGATGAGTCATTGATATATCGCTACTATTTAAATACAACATGTCCACTCACATCTGAGTGTCACCCCATCGACTGAAAGCCCCCGACTCTAATTTCACCTTCAAATTAACTGCTAAACCTAGAGGTTCACATACTTTTTAGGAATCCTATATTCCTAAATTCTACTGGATTATTTTCCTCAATAAATAAATGACCGACTAAATTTTTAGCCTCATTTGTTTAACTGGGTTCTTGCTGGCTGGTTGTGTGAAAATCAGATGGAGATTTAGGTCATATTTATGCAGACAATTGAAAGGGTACAAACTTTCACCACTGTACTTGCCTGAAAATGCACAAATGTGCAGTTAGGGCAATAATTAAAAAAGTTGAGCTGGAACTGTGACAAATCTGCCTGGGCAAAGAGCCAAAGTTATTTTGCCCCCACATACAGTGATAAGGATGGTAAGCGAGGAAAAAATTCTCAATAATCACTGCTGAAGAGTTACAGAAAAAAGTCATCAAATCTAAAAAACTACCATCAAATGTCACCACAATGTCAACAGATTATTTCGAAGTTCCTGGCTTTTGCCCAGAAAAAGCCTTTAGATGAACATTCAAGGTGCATTTTGCATAAAAAGAGGATGACCACACTGAAATGAACCTGATGCCCAATGTTAAATATGAAGGGTCTGTGATGCTGTTGGACTGTTTTTATTTCCAACGCCCTAAGAACTTTGTATTTCATGGAGCCATGTACACTAACAAGACATTTTAAATCAAAATATGTCCGTTTCTGCCAACTAACTAAAAATGGGTCATCACTGGATTTTCCAACAAGGCAATGATCAAAAAATGTTCAGATCAAGATCTAAAAAGAGTAGAGTGCACAAAAGAGGAGACAGGATGATCTGGAGAGATTCTATGAAGAGGAATGGTCTCAAATTCCCAGCTCTGTTTACTCGAGCCTTATAAGATGTTATAGATGAAGACGAAGTGCTGTTTTAAATTACAACTATTAAACGCCAGTGCCAGGAATTGTGCCACATATGGCTTTGATAAAATAATTACTTCTTGATGAGGAATGTTTTACTCAGTGTAAACTTACTTCAGTTAAAGGTTGTATTTTTCAAAGTTTCTTAATGTGAGATTAAGCTATTTCACCAACAGTCGTGTAACCCTTTTCACTCCTCTTTACTGGGGTGCCAAGAATTGTGAATAGAACTGTTATAGCTGAGTTCATTAGACCTGGGATTACTGTTGTTCAATAATTTGCACATGCATGTTTATATTTCCCTCTCATGTTCAGTGTTAAATGAGATTCATGAGGTTCACAGTACAGTGATCTTAGGCTTTTGTCAAGTTGTTTTGAAATGATCAATTGATTCAAAGGCCACCCCCAAGCGCTCCAGAACAATTGCTGTACATGCTGTATGGTTTGTATGTACGAAGTGCAATTTTAATCTTAGTGAATGTCATTCATTTCTCTGTGAACACACACACACGTTTGTTTCTCCATCATTGTGGGGACCTTCCACTGACATAATGATTCACCTACACATACATCTAACCTTAACCTCAGTAATCTAAAACAAATCTGTTGACCATTTCTTTAAAAGAACATTACAGTTTTTGTAAAAAACATTTTCCTTATGGGGAACAGCAAGGTGTCCCCACCATGTAAAAAATGACAGAGCTTTCTATTATTGTGGGGACATTTGGTCCTGGTCCCCAAAATACCACACACACACACACACACACACACACACACACACCCACACCCTCTTGGTAATCCTGTAATGTATGGGGACTTTCCATTGACGTAATGATTACTGGAGCTAATTGATGCACTTACCCCTAACCCTCACCTTAGTAACCTAAAGCAAATCTTTTGACTCTTTTGGTTTTTCAAAAGGAAGTTGCAGTTTCTGGGAGGGGCAAAAAAAAAAGTTTCAGCAAAATGTCCCCACAATGTCAAAAATACCAGATCTTTCCATCTTTGCAGGGACATTTGGATCCCCCCCCCCCCCCCCCCCCCACACACACACACATAGTACTTTCCATTGTCAAAATGTCTGTAGCTAATTAGTGCTACACACACACACACACACACACACACCTACACACCCACACACACACACACACACACACACACACACACACACACCCTCTTGGTAATTCTGTAATGTATGGGGACTTTCCATTGACGTAATGATTACTGGAGCTAATTAATGCACTTACCCCTAACCCTCACCTCACAAGCAAATCTTTTGACTCTTGGTTTTCAAAAGGAAGTTGCAGTTTCTGAAAAAAAGGTTTCAGAAAAATGTCCCCACAATGTCAAAAACACCAGATCTTTCCAGCTTTATGGGGACATTTCGATCCCACACACACACAGTTTGACTTTACACCATTGTAAGGACTTTCCATTGTCAAAATGTCTGTAGCTAACTAGTGCTACACACACACACCTAACCTTAACCTTTTAAAAATTATATTTATTTATTTATTTATTTTCAAAGAAAGTTCAAAATGAAAAGCAATTTATGTTGTGGACAAGCAAATTGTCCCCACAGGGTAAAAAAGTGAGACATTTCTCTGTGTGTGGAAACGGTTCTCACAGTGGTGTATGAACTTGACCCCACCCCCCATCCCCCAACACACACACACAAAACAAGGGTAAGATAAATTAATCATACAGATAGAAAATCAATTCCACCTCCTAGCTGTCATTTCACATCAAATCACAAGTCTGTTTTTCTTCCTGCAGTTCTACAGAGAGAGAGAGTCTATGTACTACCAGCTTTATTTCGTACGTGCATAAAATTTCCCAAAGCATTAAATCTTTTGGGCATCATCATGGGGACATGCTGTTCTACATCCACAAAGAAAAAACAAAACATGCTACTTCACACAGTGAGAGACAGACACTGCTGGCTGTTTGCTTCTAAAACACATCCTCATACTAATGCAGATCAGGCTTCAAATAAAGATAACAAGTTAAGGCCCATCCAGATACTGGAGTCAGTGCTGAGGTAAGGAGCTTTTCTGTTTATAGTACTGTAGGAAAGCATTAGGGTTCTGAACACAATGCAGAAAGCCATAGGAAGCCGCTGCAGATTCAGCACATGGTTGACAAGTCAGGCTACCGCTTTCTGCATTCAGAGCCATGATACGAAGACATGTAGTCAGGCTGCTGCTTTCAGGATCAGTTGTAGGAACTTTGTCTCAAAATGACGAGGGACTGAATAAGCACTTGAGTGGCTTTCTTAGAGAAAAAAAATGCTCTAAGAGTGAGGCTTTTGACTAGATGCTTGACATTTTCATGGTACGATAAACCAATCGAACACTTCATGGAATGATGGTTTAAAGCGACATTTAACACTGAGTGCATTTACATGTGCTTAATAATCTGATAACTGCACAAAGTCAGATTTCGTCAGTAATCCAATCAATGAGTATACCTGCACTTGAGTAATCACATAATGGGAAACCTCTGGATTTACATGAGTCAGGCAGTAATCGGATTTCTACTTGGCAACCAGCCAATAATTTCATAGAACTGTGTAAAAAACTTCTAACTTTAATATGAAATGATCAAATTATTCCTTTTCTCAAATATACACTGCGTTTCAGAGTCTCCACAAAGTGTTCGACAGCCGTTTCGCTGCCTTTAATTCCATGGCTCATTTAATTTTGGGGTTGCCAGATCCAGGGAGAACCCACCCCCTGCTAAGGTCAATGGAAAGAGAGGTCAAATGCAGCAAAGTCTACAGAATACGCAGACCTAGTGGAAGGCTTGTGCACATGCGCAGTCTGAAAACACAGATAATCGGGATACTGGTATACATGCTATTAGTGCTCGGGGTAAAATCCAGCTCTCTTTATCAAATTTCTTTATCCGATATCTAGATCAAAGTATGCTGTATACATGACCACTTATCAGATAATCCAAATATGATCAGAATAATCAGATAATACAAATATGATCGGATTATTAAGTGCATGTAAACACACGCAATGGCAAAATCAACAAATTCTCATCAAGCAAAAAGTCCACTCACTGGCCCACCCCCTGCTGTGAAGTGTTCAGAAGTGTTGGTAATGACACACTGATCCCCACATCCACAGAATGTTCTGATGAATCTCTTAACAATGCATCAAAAGTTTAAATTTGTGTACGTGTGATTTCTACCAATCAGTCTACTAATTTTTACTAATAGCCAATGAAAACTGCATAAAAATTTCCTGTGTTTACTGTTTGTTCTTCTACAATGGAGGACAAGTTAACAGAGTTGCGGCTGAATGCCTGTATAATGTAAGTTTCAAGAACTAAAAATCCCAGAACTCCATGGAGGGACCTGATGAATGACCTGCAGAGAGCTGGGACCAAAGTAACAAAGGCTACCATCAGTAACACACTACACCGAGAGGGACTCAGATCCTGCAGTGCCAGGCGTGTCTCCCTGCTTAAGCCAATACATGTCCAGGCCTGTCTGAAGTTAGCCAAAGAGCATATGGATGATCCAGAAGAGGATTGGAAGAATATCATGTGGTCAGATGAAACCAAAATAGAACTTTTTGGTAAAAACCTTAACTCTTCGTGTTTGGAGGAAGAAGAATGCAGAGTTGCACCATACCTACTGTAAAGCATGGGGGTGGAAACATCCTGCTTTGGGGCTGTTTTTCTGCAAATGGGACAGGACGACTGATCCGTGTTAAGGAAAGAATGAATGGGGCCATGTATCATGAGATTTTAAGCCAAAACCTCCTTCCATCAGTGAGAGCATTGAAGATGGAACGTGGCTGGGTCATCCAGGATGACAATGATCCCAAACACACCACTCGGGCAACAAAGGAGTGGCTCCGTAAAAGGTATTTGTGGCCTAGCCAGTCTCCAGACCTCAACCCCATAGAAAATGTGTGGAGGGAGTTGAAAGTCCGTGTTGCCCAGCGACAGCCCCAAAACATCACTGCTCTAGAGGAGATCTGCATTGACGAATGGGCCAAAATACCAGCTACAGTGTGTCCAAACCTGTTGAAGACTTACAGGAAACGTTTGACCTCTGTCATTGCCAACAAAGTTTACGTTACAAAGGATTGAGTTGAACTTTTGTTATTGACCAAATACTTATTTTCCACCATAATTTACAAGTAAATTCTTGAAAAAGTCTACAATGTGATTTCCTGGATTTTTTTTTCTCATTTTGTCTTTGATAGTTGAAGTGTACCTATGATGAAAATTACAGACCTCTCTCATCTTTAAGTAGGAGAGCTTGCAAAATCAGTGGCTGACTAAATACTTTTTTGCCCCACTGTATGTGCCTGCGCAGTTATTGCTATAATTGTGTGCGCTTGTGTGCAAGCCGTTGTACCTTCCGGTTTGCTCAGGGTCTCCTAGTTAAACCGAGGCACGTGTATTGGGTTGTGTTCGGTTCAGTTCAGCAGCAGGTTGAAGTTGTGTAATGTGACCCTTAGTTGTTTTTCCTCATTCGCCATAAAATCAGCAAATCTCAGTCAGGAAGTGTGACATACCCAGTCTGTTTATAATCTGCCATGACTTTAAAAGTCATGTAGTGTACCCAAAGCTTTAGACATTCAAAGATGACATGTGGTGCTCTGTATGCACACTGAGGTTTGTTTAATATTTCTGATTTGATGCAAACACACTGCACTGTGACACAGAGAAAAGTATATTGGTTAGCATAGTTTGTGTAGACTCAGAGGGGAGCCAATGTCTCACATCCAAAATCTCATTATGTATCCTGTGAATCTGCATCAAGCAAATGCTGATTGATTGAGCAGAGAAGTCTGTCTGATAGCTTTCGGATTGGGATCAGGCCCAGGAATAGTGCCATCCAGAATTAATGCAAAAACAAAACAAAACTGAGTACTGAGTTTGAGTATCTGGGTTCGAGTGTGTCAGAAGTGTGATGTTTTAAGAAAGAGAATAATGGAAATTTTTGGAGTGCTTCTCCCTTGCTTTAGAATCCCTTGCTTCTACTCATTTGCTACCTGTCATAACTTTAAAATGAAATAAAAATAAACTGCAGTCCAAGTTTGCAATGTAACTTTCTAAAATTTGTCATATTTGCTGCTTTCAGCAGCATTTTCTTGGCTGTTTTGTTTGCATAATTCAAATGGCAGTAGAGGCTCTAGCCACATACAGTATATCCTGTGGAAACATGGAAACAGTTAGGAGCAGAACGTAATGCATGTCTCACCAAGCAGTCCACTGAAAATATGATGACTAAAAGTGCAGTAGTGACTTTTCCACGTATTCTGTGAACTGCTTTTCTACGAACAGCTCTGAATTCCAAGGAACAGACTCAACATCCCTATTACAGACATGGCTGTGCAGCTACACAATTTTGCTTGCCAGTAAACAGCACGCATTCTTTATAAAAAGACATCTGACCATTAATGCTTCGATATGTGAGGTTTCGAAGCGACATGAGGCGATTAGTTATCAAAAATGGACATGTGCATGGGCATCAGCGAGTAAGAACACTGGTCATAATCTCCAATAATATTTTGCAGTGACTTTAACACAATCCCCAACCCAGAAAGAGGCAGAATGAGTAATACATATAAAACACTGAAATGGCAATCTACAGAAACAAAACCTAAAGCACCAAAAACAC
The DNA here is from genome assembly GCA_025084515.1 of Ancistrus triradiatus. Classification (NCBI taxonomy): domain Eukaryota; kingdom Metazoa; phylum Chordata; class Actinopteri; order Siluriformes; family Loricariidae; genus Ancistrus; species Ancistrus triradiatus. The sequence goes on from JAJAGP010000128.1 coordinate 310,802, forward strand.
TAAAGAATTCACATGCTACTCACCAGCCCACCACACTGTGTCAAATTTCCATAACCAGTAATTCAGTTATATGAAACACAGCAGGCACACAAATTCACCCTATTGCCTGAAACAACCATGTTCTCTTTTCTCTTACCTGGAAGAGCAATGACCTTCAACTGACAGTCTTCAGATCGCCGTTCAACCTCTCATTACTTACAGTTCAGGAATTAGCTTCACCAAAAGAGAATGGCCATTCTTCACCAAAAGATTGTAAATGATTCTCCACTAACCCAGCCCCTCCTTGTTTCTACATTTATTGTCTATTTTTATCAGTTCCACTTAGCATATACATTGCCCGGTCAAAAAAAGGGTCATGTGCTAATATTTCATTGGGTCGCCTTTAGCTTTGATTAAGCACACATCCGCTGTGGCATCATTTCCCTCCCCCACAAGATCTTGTATTGATGATGGGAGGTTTGGACCACTGCACAAAGTCTTCTCCAGCACATCCCAAATATTCTCAAATGGGGTTCAGGTCTGGACTCTGCGGTGGCCATTCCATGTGTGAAAATGATGTCTCATGCTCCCTGAACCACTCTTTCATAATTTGACCCTTCTGAAACAGATTAACATCTTTTCCACGACCACAGGATGTCTTTCAACATGGCTGTTTAACAAATGAGAAGCTACTCACTACATCAGTTAGGGTTAAATAACTTGTTGCCAGCTGAAACAATCACCAATGCAGTAATTATCCAACTTGCTTAGTTAAATCTAGGTGGTGACCTTTTTTTTGGCCAGGCAGTGTATATGCACTTTGTAGTTCTACAATTACAGACTGTAGTCCATCAGTTTCTCTGCATACGTTGTTAGTCCCCATTACTTAGTTTGTTAATTGTCAGGACCACAACGGGACTACCACGAGACCACCACAGGTGTTATTTGGGTGGTGGATCATTCTCAGCACTGCTACACTGATGTGATGGTGGTGTCTTAATGTATGTTGTGCTGGTATGAGTGGCTCAGACACAGCAGTGCTGCTCAAGTTTTCAAACACCTCAGTGTCACTGTTGGACTAAAAAGAGTCCACCAACCAAAAACGTCCAGCCACCAGCATCTTGTAGGCAGCACCTTATGACAAATTATGGAGAAAATAATTTCAGGAAGGCATCTCTAAGACCCTGGATCTTAGGACCTGAGCGATTAAGGGGGACATGGACACAGGACATTTGACAATTTATGGGAAGGAATACAACTTAATTTTTCACATATTCCAGGAGAGGTGGGATGTCTGGATTATAGAATGACTAACACAAACTGCTACAACAGATGAACTACTCTCTCTGGCTTTGCATCTACAAGGTGGAGCGACATGGTACATGTGTCTAATAGAGTGCACAGTGAGGAGCACTGCTGTGTCTGATACAGTCATACAAGCACACTAACACACCACCACCAGGACAGTGTCACTGCTGTGCTGAGAATGATCCATCACCCAAATAGTACCTGATTTGTGGTGGTCCTGTTGGCGCACTGGCCATTACAGAACAGAATAAAGGGGACTAACAAAGTATATAGAGAAACAGGTGGACTACAAGCTGTTTTATAATTGTAGAACTATTAAGTGATTCTATATGAAAAGTGAAACTGATACAATGGACAATGAGTGTAGAAACAAGAAGGTGTATCTAATAAACTGATCAGCGAGTGAACATTCCATAAATCCTTTACTAATCCACCCAGGTCAAAGGTGCTTTATTAAAGGCAAAAAGCCAACCTCTAACTGAAAACTGCTAATTGCTTCATTAATAACTTATTTGGGGAATCGTTTATTCAGTGGATTAACTTACACATCACCCAAGAACGCAGTCACTACTACTGGACTAATATTGCAAAGGTTCCTCTCTCCTCTTCTTATTTGGCAGTTTTATAGCGCCACCAGTGGAAGCAATAAGACAAATTATAAATATTAATGGAATTCGGGCATCTAAATCAAAACACAAAATCAGCCTATACATGGATGATGTTTTTCTCTTTCTGTAAAAACCCATCTATTCAATACAAGAAACCATTCAAATGATCGAAAAACACTCTAGGATATCCAGTTACTGGATCAACTAGAATAAAATCCACTATTCTCCCATTAAACATGAATTTATTAGACACTGCAGCAAACTGCTAAAACTGCCAAATTTGGATGGTTCCATCAAACCTGTTTTGACTTTCAAATACAACCCCAAATAAAAAAAACTTCAATTGGCTTAAGATGTACAACTGTACAGGGCTGTAATTGTCACATTTTGCGTTCCAATATTCTCCACACATTCTTTCATGGGGACAAGTCACGACTGCAGGCCGGCCAGTCCAGTATCCATACCCTGTTGTGCTGTCGTGCCTTTGTAATGTGTGCAGAATGTTATTTTGCATTGCCTTGTTAAAAAAGGCATGGATGTCTCTGGAAAAGATGGCGTCTTAAGGCATGGACACAGGACATTTGGCATTTGATGGGAAAGAATACAACTTAATTTTTCACATATTCCAGTAGAGGTGGGATGTCTGGATAATAAAGTGACTATATATACGGGTATATATATATATATATATATATATATACATATACACACACACACACACATATACACACACACACACACACACACACACAGTTGGGCAAAAAGTATTTAGTCAGCCACTGATTGTGCAAGTTCTCATACTTAGAAAGATGAGCAAGGTCTGTAATTTTCATCACAGGTACACTTCAACTATGAAGGAGAAAAAGAGAAAAACAATCCAGGAAATCACACAGTAGGATTTCTAAAGGATTTAATTGTAAATCATGGTGGAAAATAAGAATTTGGTCAACTAAAAACAAGAATGATTTCTCACAGACCTGTAACTTCTTTAAAATGCTCTTCTGTCCTCCACTCGTTACCTGTACTAATGGAACCTGTTTGACCTCGTTATCTGTATAAAATGTCCACAGCCTGAAACAGTCAGACTCCAAACCCAACCATGGCCAAGACCAAAGAGCTGTTGAAGGACACCAGGAAGAAAATTGTAGACCTTCTTCAGGCTGGGAAGAGTGAATCTACAATAGGCAAGCAGGTTGGTGTGATTAAATCAACTGTGGGAGCAATTGTAAAACATACAAGACCATTGACAATCTCCCTTGATCTGGAGTCCCATGCAAGATCTCATCCCGTGGGGTCAAAATGATCATGAGAACGGTGAAAAGAAATCCCAGAACTACACAGAGGGACCTGATGAATGACCTGCAGAGAGCTGAGACCAAAGTAACAAAGGCTACCATCAGTAACACTACACCAAGAGGGACTCACATCCTTCAGTGCCAGGAGTGTCCCCCGCGCTTAAGCCAGTACATGTCCAGGCCCGTCTGAAGTGTGCCAAAGAGCATATGGATGATCCAGAGGATTCAAGAGGATTGGGAGAACATCATGTGGTCAGATGAAAAAAAGAAGAATGCTGAGTTGCATCCCAAAAACACCATACTTACTGTGAAGCATGGGGGTGGAAACATGCTTTGGGGCTGTTTTTCTGCAAAGGGGACAGAACGACTGATCCATCTTAACAGAAGAATGAACGGGGCCATGTATCATGAGATTTTAAGCCAAAACCTCCTTCCATCAGTGAGAGCATTGAAGATGGAACATGGTTGGGTCTTCCAGCATGACAATGATCCCAAACACACCTCTTGAGCAACGAAGGAGTGGCTCCATAAAAAGTATTTCAAGGTCCTGGAGTGGCCTAGCCAGTCTCCAGACCTCAACCCAATAGAAAATTTGTGGAGGGATTTGAAAGTCCATGTTGCCCCAAAACATCACTGCTCTAGAGGAGATCTGCATGGAGGAATGGGCTAAAATACCTGCTACAGTTTGTGCAAACCTGGTGAAGACTTACAGGAAACCTTTGACCTCTGTCATTGCCAACAAAGGTTATGTTACAAAGTACTGAGCTCAACTTTTGTATTTTGACCAAATGCTTATTTTCCAACAAAATTTACATTTAAATTCTTTAAAAATCTTAATGTGATTTCCTGGATTTTTTTTCTCATTTTGTCTCTCATAGTTGAAGTGTACCTATGATGAAAATTACAGACCTCTCTCATCTTTCTAAGTAGGAGAACTTGCAAAATCAGTAGCTGACTAAATAATTTTTTGCCCCACTGCATATATATGAAAATATCTGAAAATTACATGCAGCAAAAATGAAACAGTTTAAGTTTTCTGGTCAGGCTCTCCTGAAATCCAGCAGATGTCCATGTGAAAGTATCAACGCCATGCCAGCATAGGTTCATAAACAGCCACTTGCAAATCACACCAGGTAGGGTGACGTTAAAATATGGATTGGGACACAGTCAAATAGAGAATCGTAGAGACCTTGCAGTGTTCTGTAAGGTAACATTTGATGAAGTAAAAGCTTAATTTGCAATGCGGTGGATCAGACATTTATAGATGCCATACCTTGTTCTACAAGGCAGCACTTAATGTTAAAACATGGCTTGGAATGCTGCCAGGCAGACACTCAGTGATGTTAAGACTCAATTTGGAACGCAGCTGAGCACATTTAGATATACCTTATTGTGTTATGTAGGGCAACTCGTGATGTTGTCCACACAGTCAATAGGACATTTAAAAGATACCTTGTAGTGTTCTGTAGGGTAACACTTGACAATGTTAAAATGTGATTTGTAACACAGCGTGTGAAACAATCTGAGAAGCCTTAGTGTTCTTTAGTGTAACAGGTTTATGTCGGAATTAGATTTAGAATACAAGCAGTCAGACATCCTGGGCTGCCTTGTGTTCAATGAAGCAACACTAAGATTATGTCAAAGCTCATTTTGAATACAACTGATCACAGATTTAAACCTATTCAACCTTTGATTTCGAATGGATCTAGTCAGAGATGTAGATACCTTTAAGCATCTAGTACCATCTCATGATGTTAAAACAATTTGAACACAAGCAGTTAGACATTGTAAGGAACCTTGTAGTTTTCTGTAGGGCCCCACTAAAATGTTGCTGGCCCCACAAAACATGTCAATAAGTATACAAGTATAATTTTTCCTGGTTTGCTGAACAGAACTACATGACATTCCACACAAATTCACTACAGGCACTACATTTCCCATAATGCCCCAGTGTCTTTCCAAGCATTTTCACTCAGAGCCAATTTTTGTTTTTTTCTCATGGAGTAATGGACAAACATTTAAAATAAAGTCAGCTACGTTGCAGGCAAGATAATGACAGCTCATAGTTACAGCAAAATTCTTAAGCCACGGTTAGATTTTTTGTTTTAGCACTGATATGACCATATGTATCATATTGTCAACAATTGGACCCAAAAACTGTCGACAATATGTTACATAATATGCCGTAATTCACTTTTCCACTGATCATAATTCCATTCTTTGTGATCTTCAGCATATCTTAGCAGTTCCACACTGTTCCCTTTCTGAAAAAGTGGTTTCTTGGCTGCTACCCTTCTTAAAAGATCGTTCCTGATCAAGGTTCTTCAGACTGTAGAAAGGTCAACTTCAACTTTCACTATTGTTTGGTATTTTCTGGCTGTATTCTTATAAAGTGACTGAGAAATAATCATCTATGGTCATTATACCATTGCTAAAAAAGGGTACAATGATACCTCGGTTCAAAACCACCTCAGAACTCGATTTCCATTCTCGGTGCATTTTGATTGGAAACATTTGTCTCGGTTCTCATCATTTGCTCGGTACTAAGTGCACTTGCTTAAACTCGTACGGGTCAAGACGCGTGACTTGCTTCATCTCGATTCACAATTCAGTACACAGTGATTCAGGTCCACAAAAGCCCTCAGAGAATATCTACACATTTTTAAATTGTATTTTAGTTTATTATTACCTCTACAGTATCGTATTCTTACTGCAAACAAGTCTTCATGGGTGCTAAAAAGGTTAGTTTATAAGAGCCAACTGAAAGCAAAACAAAAATTGAATGCTCCAGAACACAGGCTGCAGTTATCATTAGCAGCTAATCTAGCACCCAGAGTGTTTTGCTTTTACTTTTCACTTTCCATTACTCACTGACTTACATGAGATTTTTCAACACTTCATTAAAATAAGCTTGAAAGCATGAAATAAGCTTTGTTTTAATGATGGCCAACTGTAGGTGAATGTAAGTGTTTTTAACATTAACTTACTTATTACTTATCATAGTATCCTTTCCACATTTCCGCTCTGATAACAGTACAGACACTCTACCAAACACCCATTAAACTCCTCAGTTCATGACACATTTAACTTATGATGGATTTGTCGGAACATATCTCCTTCGTAAATCAGGGAGCACCTGTACAATACAATTCCATTAATGTGTATAATGCCTTAGAGTGTGGATTTTCTGGGAGTCTAGAAGCTGAATTTGGGACATAGTTGATCACAGATTCACAAATGACTTGTGATGTGAGACAACACAATGTCATGATTTCTTTCACTCGATTTTAAAATTTGTTCTGTAACACTGCCAATGTCGGGACACTATTTGGAACACAGCCATTCAGACAATCTGAGAAGTGTTCTGTAGGGCAATACCTCTTCGCCTTTAGAGCTCAATTTGGGACACATACACATAGATGCTTTGTGGGGTTCTACACGGCAACGCTTAATGTTGAATCCCAATTCGCAGCAGTCGATCAGGGAATTAAAGATACCTTGTAGAGTTCAGTAAGGTAACGCATAATGATGTTAAAACACAATTTGGAACGCAGCCAGCGGGACCATCTGAGAAGCCTTCTCGTGTTTGGCGAGGTAACACTTAGCGCTGTTAAAATTGCATTTGGAACAGTTTCAGACAGACCTTATGGTGTTATGCAAGGCCACACTTGATGTTGAAGCAGCAGAGAAGCACTTGAGGTTAAAGGTTTGGAACACAAGCAGCACAGGTTCTGTAGGACAGCACTTAGGTGCTGTAAGAGCTCGATTTGGAACACAGCCGATCACATACTGGACTCAGGTTCAGATTTAGATATGCCTTTTCAGTGATCAGTAACACTTGATGATGTTAAAACACGATTTGGAACACAAGCAGACATTCTCAGGTGCCTTGTAGCGATTTGTAAGGCAACACTTAGATGCTGTAGAAGTTGAATTAGGAAGAGAGCTGATCAGAGGTTCAGGAATGACTTGTAGTGAAAAGGAACCAGGCTGCATTTAGATACACTTTAGTCATCAGTAGGGCAACACTTAATGCATTTAAAATTTGATTTAGGACACAGCTGATACTGTTCGGTTAGGTAACACTTGATGATATAAAAGCTCAGTTTGGAACACAGCCAATCGCAGATTCAGAGATGTCTTGCAGCGTTGTGTAAGGCAACATTGTTTCAAAGCTTAATATGGAATGAACACAGTCAGGGATTTAGAGATACCTTTAGTGATCGGTGAAGCTGCCCCCAATTTGGAACACAGCTGATCAGGGATTCGGAGATGCTTTGAAGTGTTATGTAAGGCAATGCTTGTTGTTAAAGCTCATGATACATAGTAGTGGAATATAAACAGTGTATTCTACTCTCATGTTAATCAATTTACTGTCTAGCTTTGCTTCAGCCTTCACTTCCTTTTATCATCTGTGTTTTTCACTGGTCATGTTTGTATTACATTGTGGAGAACAAATAGAAAGAATAGAAGATCCCACAAGATCCCACAAGAATAGAAAGATCTCACATTTTTCACAATGTGGGGACATCTGGAATATACATTATTATATATTCCAGAAACTGCAACATGCTTTTAACAGACCAGAGTGGAAAGATCTCCACTAGGTTACTGAGGTTAAGGTTAGTGTTAGGTGTAGCATTAATTAGCTACAGTAGTCGTCAAGTCAAAGGCAAGTCCAAATACGTATAGTACGACAATCGTGTGTGTGTGTGTGTGTGTGTGTGTGTGTGTGTGTGTGTGTGTGTGTGTGTGTGTGTGTGTGTTTTACGACCATATCAAAAAGAGTAAAGAGAGAATACAGGTGAAGGAAGAGCACAATGAATAAACAGTTCACAACCTGACACTCCAATCACCCCCTTGCTCTTTTTCTCGCTATCTCTCGCTATAAATTATTCATAATACAGTGATACCTTGGTTCTTGTCCTTAATTCATCCCAGAAAGCTTGTCGAAAACCGAAAAAAACGACGAGTACCAAGCAAATTCTTCCCATAAGGAATAATGTAAATTGAATGAATCCGTTCCAGAAAATCCACACTGTATAAGGCATTATATGCATTAATGGAGCTGTATTTTACAGGTGCTCCCTGATTTACCATGGGGATATGTTCCGACAAATCCATCACAAGTTAAATGCATCATGAACTGAGGAGTTTAACGAGTTTTTGGTAGAGCGGTCTACAGAGGATTATAGCGGAGCCAACGATAAGTAAGTTTAAAACACTTACATTAACCTACAGTTGGCCAAAATCATGAAAAAGTGTACTTTATAATAAAGTGTTGGAAAATCTCATGTAATTTAGTGAGTAATGGATTGAAAGTGATAAGTAAAAGCAAAACACACTCTACTGATGTACACTGGGTGCTAGCATAGCTGCAAATGTGAACTGCAGCCTGTGGTCTGGAGCTTTCAATTCCTGTTTTGCTTTCGGTTGGCTCTTATAAATGAATCTTTTTAGGACTCAGGGAGACTTATTTGTAGTAGGAATACAGTATGAATCATGAATCGAATTAGGCTGAAACGAGTCACAGGGCGTAAACTAAAGGTTAAGCAAGTGAAACGAATTCGACAAGGTCCGAGGTGGTCGAGAACTGAGGTACCATTGTATATTTGTCTGTTATTATGTACAGTGGTGCTTGGAAGTTTGTGAACCCTTTAGAATTTTCTACATTTCTGCATAAAAATGACCTAAAACATCATCAGATGTTCACACAAGTCCTAAAAGTAGATAAAGAGAACCCAGTTAAACAAATGATACAAAAATATTATACTTGGTCATTTATTTATTGAGAAAAATGATCCAATGTTACATATTAGTGAGTGGCAAAAGTATGTGAACCTCTAGGATTAGCAGTTAATTTGAAGGTGAAATTAGAGTCAGGTGTTTTCAATCAGTGGGATGACAATCAGGTGTGAGTGGGCACCCTGCTTTATTTAAAGAATTTATCAAAGTCTGCTCATCACAACACATGTTTGTGGAAGTGTATCATGGCACAAACAAAATAGATTTCTGAGGACCTCAGAAATGCTCTTCAGGCTGGAAATGGTTACAAACCATCTCTAAAGAGTTTTGACTCCACCAATCCACAGTCAGACAGATTGTGTACAAATGAAAGAAATTCAAGACCATTGTTACCCTCCCCAGGAGTGGTCAACCAACAAAGATCCCTCCAAGACATGTAATAGTTGGTGAGGTCACAAAAGACCTCAGTGTAACGTCTAAGCAACTGAAGGCCTCTCTCACATTGGCTAATGTTAATGTTCATGAAACTTAAGTTTAAGGTATAGTTACAGTTATTGCTGCACAGAGGAGCCACACCAGATACTGAAAGCAAAGGTTCTCATATTTTTTCCACTCACTAATATGCAATATTGGATCATTTTACTCAATAAATAAATGACCAAGTATATTTTTGTCTCGTTTGTTTAACTGGGTTCTCTTTATCTACTTTGAGGTCATATTTATGCAGAAATATAGAAAATTCTAAAAGGGTTCACAAACTTTCAAGCACCACTGTATTATGATGAATATGACACTACATTCCATAAGTAGGTGGAGTAGTAGTGAATTGGTTAGCTCATAGCTTCATAGATCCCCAGTTCGATTCCCGGCCCAGACTCTCTGTGTGGAGTTCGCTTTATCTCCCCATATCTGTGTGGGTTTCCTACAGCTACTCCAGTCCAGGTTCCAAAGAGTCTGCTTGTGTCACTGTAAGGACCAAATGTTCCCACAAGGATAGCAAGATCTGATATTGCATACCTTGTGGGGACATTGTTTGTGATTTCCTTCCTGTTACTGAGATTACAGTTGGGTTTAGAATTATTTACCAATAATAATATGTCAGTGGAAAGACCCCAAAGCATATGCTTACCAAGACTGTGTGTATGCGTGTGTCAAAGACACCTTGCACGGTTCAGTAAGGCTACATTTGATAATGTTAAAATTATATTTGGAATACAAGCAGTCAGTGTCGGTAGGGCAAAGGTGACTTTGGAATACAGCTGATCACAGACTCAGACATGCCGTGTATCATTATATAAGGTAACCCTTGAGGGTGTTGGACAATCTGAGTTGCCTTATAACGTTCAGTAGAGCAACACTTGATGATGTAAAAGCTCATACTGGAACACAGCTGATCACAGATTAATGTCTGGTAGTATTATGTAAGGGAACACTGATGGCAAAGCTTCATTTGGAAAGGACCCAGTCAGAGATTTTAGCTTTTAACACTAGAACGACAGTCTTTTTTTTTGTTACCATTTTGAAAATGAGATGTAATAGCTTTGACATAATAAACCACTCAAACAGTGCCAAGTGAATATACACAGCAAGCACACCAAAACTCAAGCTATTTGTGACAAATGTCATGAAGCAGTTTGTGGGAGCTGTAAAGAGCAGGCCAAAGTTACACGTGTTGACAGCGAGTAGTCTATCCGCACGTCAGCCCACATGGAGCGCACAAAACAAAAATGGCTAGTTCTGCATGCTTCATTTTATCAGTAAATAACTAATGTTCAAAATGTTGACCTATTTTTAACATGAAAAATGCATTTTTTATTCTGTGTTATATTATAAATGAGCAAATTTCAAAAGGTCAAAATGTCTGCTATGGCCATTCTAGTAGTTATGGAATCATGGGCTTCTTAATGTTAAGTGATCACTGGTGTGTATAGTTTTGAGACAAAAAAAAAAAGTCCAAAAAATGTTCACATCAATGTTGTCCTGTAGCATTCGGTGTGTATTGGCCTTTAAGTGATAAAATGCTGATTTAGTAACTGCTTTGACATGACTGAGATCAGATCCTGTTAGTACGCCAAGATCACAAACTAGTTCTTTTGATTTAAGGTGTCACAAGTCCAAGTAGACAGAGCGTCTTTGCCGCTCATATTTAGTTTCCTCAAATAAAATGATCTCTGTTTTATGGGTTTCCCCTGCAGAAAACTTTGACCCATCCAGTGTGTGATATGCTCCAAGTACTCACTGAGTGAATCAAGGAGACTACAGTAATTTGCAGAGAGGGCCAATAAATCTGAGTGTAGCTGCATAGCCGTAATAAGACATTCCATAGTCCTCTAAGATTTGACCAAGGGGAAACACAGAAATTAAATAAACATGGCCCAAGGACCAAACCTTGGGGGACATCACAGGCCATCGGCACCTGCTTAGATTCACATTTGTCTACTTCGACAAGGTAGATCCTTCCTTGCAAGTGTCACCTGAGCCAGGTTAGCCAGTTTTCAAATCTGCCTAATGTAATTTTATGATTGATGGTGTCAAGTGAGCAGTGAGGTTGAGCACCAGGGGAATATATTTGTATAATAATCCAGATCTTGTATATAAGAGAATGTTGATAAGTATCATCATAATACAAGGAGTTGCAGTGTCTGAAGTTTGCCAATGAACACCTGAATGACTCAAAGTGCTTGGGAGAAGGTGCTGTGGTCAGATGAGACCAAAATCGAGCTCTTTGGCATCAACTCAACTCGCCGTGTTTGGAGGAAGAGAAATGCTGACCATGACCACAAGAACACCATCCCCACCGTCAAGCATGGAGGTGGAAACATTATGCTTTGGGGGTGTTTCACTGCTGAGGGCACAGGACAACTTCACCACATCGATCGGGGGATGGATGGGGCCATGCATCGCAAAATCCTGAGTGGAAACATCCTTCCTTCCACCAGGACACTGAAAATGGGTTGTGGATGGGTCCTCCAGCATGACAATGATCCAAAATATACGGCCAAGGCAACAAAGGAGTGGCTCAAGAAGACTCACTTTAAGGTCATGGAGTGGTCTAGCCAGTCTCCGGACCTTAACCTTAGTACAAATAAGTCTCCACAGGTCCTAAAAAAGTTCGTTTATGAGAGCCAACTGAAAGTAAAACAGGAATTGAATGCTCCAGAATGCAGAGAGCACTTTCAATCCATTGCTCACTAAATTACATGAGATTTTACAACACTATTATAATATGATAAATATAATGTTGTGTTAATGATTTTGGACATATGTAGGTTAATGCAAGTGTTTTAAACATTAAATTACATATCCTTACTCATCATGAGGCCGAATGATCAATGAGGCCGGATGAATTTAACCACGAGAACCGAGGTACCACTGTATATGAAAAACAAAGCCACATGCTGCAGAATGAGAAAAGGATCTGGAGGGAGCCATGCAGGATGGTGTAGCTACCAGGCTGCTCCCAGTGCCCATCATCCTGACATTCAGTAGCAGCAGGTCAGGGTTACAATGTACGCAGAGCCTACTTCAAGGAACCACACAGTCACTCATTTACTAAAGGATAATTTAGAGTATGCAAACCACCAACTGGCATACTTTTGGGACATTAAAACCCACATAGTCATGAGAAGAAAATACCAAGCCCCATGTAAACACTATGCAAAGGCTTGCTGGTCCTACACAAAACTGACACTATTAGTGTTTCAGTAGTAAGGCAAGATGATGCCACAAGTGGTTAGCGCTGTTCCACTGCAGACTCGTCCTGTGTTTAGTTTGTATGTTCTCCTTGTGTCCACAAAAACCCCATGTGGGGTTTGTCTGGCTATGCTGGACTCCTCCTACATTCCAAACACATGCATTTCAGTCAGTAGGTCTCTATGAAGTGGCCCATTGTGAATGGCCAGTAATTGCAAGTCCAGAAAAAAACAGCAGGGTTACAGCAAGAAGGGCATCTGACATAAAACCTGAACTTAATCAGATTCAAAGTGAAAACCCAGGGGGATGTGGGAAAAAAGATGTGATTCTACTACTGAACCATATCTTTACTGTACTGCATTTAAATTTTAACTGTGAGGGATTTGTGCTTTCTGCTGGGTATTCTCACTTTCACCCAGTCCTTCCAGGATAGGATCTGGACCAACCAGAACCATTAACAGGATAGAGAAGTTGAAGATGGAGAATACTTATTTTCGCTGTAACCCATATGTACAGTATGTCCTCATATTCAATGAGTACAGAACAACAGAGACAACAGTTGAAGTCTAAGGATAGCTATGAATAATCACACTATGTGCTTTGTCTATATATTCCAGCAAAATGAGTGTAGTTATTTTGTGACGGCTGATGAGCCAAGCAGAATATTTTGTGTCCAATTAAATGCTTCACAGGATGCTTAGGCAGCAGATTGTTCGGCAGGAACATGCTCAACCAAGTACGAGAACAATGATTCTGAAGCAAATTCCTTAGGGATATGTTTCCCTCTGTCTCTCTACAGAGATGGAGGTATATGTACAGTACACACATATATTCTACTTATTACTTATGTACGTTTTAGTGGTGACTGCACTTTGTAGTTCTACAATTACACGCTGTAGTCCATATGTATCTCTAAATATTTGTTCATCCCCTTTACTCTGTTCTCGAACGGTCAGACCCCCACAGGACTACTACAAATCAGGTACTATTTGGGTGGTGGATGATTCTCATCACTGCAGTGGTGTGGTAGTGTGGGTTGCACTGATAGGAGTGGATCAGACACAGCAGTGCTAAGTGTAAAGTGTTAAATCACCTCAGTGTCACCGCTGGCCAACCAAAAATATCCAGCCACCAGTATCGTGTAAGCAGCGTCCTTTGAGCATTGATTTACTCAGGGTGTAGCAATATGGGTGAAGCAATATGGCAGATATGCTTAATAGAGTAGACCGTTTAAAAGGTCTGATCCAGTCATACACCTAAACACACACTAACACACCACCCCCACCACATCAGTGTCACTGCAGTGCTGAGAATGATCCACCACCAAAATAGTACTAGACATATAGTGGTCCTTTGGGGGTCCTGACCATTAGGGAAAAGAGTAAAGGGGACTAACAGATGGAGAAACAGATGGACTACAGTCTCTAACTGTAGAACGACAAAGTTTAGTGATCACTAAAACTTAAATAACAAATATGCAGAATATATTGTAAAATAAAAAATACAGGAGAATACAGTTATTGCCAGTTGATTGGGAGTACCCAAGAAGAAGGGCCATAACAATTTGGCCCATGTCAAAGTCTCTCAAGTCTTTTTTCAGCCATATCAAGCGAAACAACTATGAGAACTCATTTACTGTGTAATACTGCATATCCCAAACTACCCTGATGTGCAGTTTTAAGAAGCTACTCTTTACTTGATAGTTGATCTGTGAATGGCCATAACGTTCTGTGTGTGTCAGAACATTAACACTACTGATGAGTGCAGTGAAACACAGCGTGTTCTGCTGGGAAACCTTGGCTTTCATGTGGATGTGACCAAGCACACCCCTTCATACCAATAGTACTCCCTAATGGCAGTCGTCTCTTTTAGCAGGACAATGCACCCTGCCACACTGCAAATTTGTTTACAAATGATTTGAGGAAAACTCCAGAGTTCAAGCTGTTGACTTTGCCACCAAACTCCCCAGACCTCAATTCAATCGAGCATCTGTGGGATGTGCTGGACAAACAAGCCTGACGCATGGAGGCCCCACCTTGAAACGTACAGCACTCAAAGGATCTGCTGCTATTATACCAATATGGTAACAACTATTGGTTAACTGATTCATCGGGCTGATTAATGCTCTTAAAATGGGACTACTGAGCGACTAAAAGCAAAGAGATACTGAGTGATGCTTCAGTGTGGGTGGGGCCATGTATAAGAACATGAACACTTTGTTTCCAGCATTACAACTTAACTGGGACTGGGATTACAAACAAAAAGATGCTTCTACCATGTGCACTACTCTAATATTGTTTCTTTTTTTGTGAGAGTTTACACCTTCTTGAATTTTTCTCAGACATAAGATGATGCTGTTATGTTGTAAAGTGCCATTAAAAAGCTTTATTCAATTTTTATTTATAAAAAACACATTGCATTTATAGCTTAAAACAAATGCCCATTTAAGTTCAGCATTTGTGAGTATCATTTATTATTAGTAGTTTTTCAGCTGCAAAAAAGACGGCATCAGCCATTAAAAAAAACTATAATCGGTAGACCACTAGTAAGAACTACTCATAAATAGTACCATTAGTGCTTCTGTAGTAGGGTGACATAACACACAACACCTTCAGAGGTCTTTATGATATGAGAGGGACCCACATACTGTTAGGCAGGTGGTTATAATATTACGGTTTAAAGAGGCAGAAATGTTGCCATTTTTCACTGCAAATACAGCGCTTTTTTTTTTTTTTTTACAAAATTACTCATGCATTTATTTTTATACCATTTTAATACAAATCAGGGTCACAGGGCAGCCAAGCACACATACACACGCAAAAACACTATTAAGGAAATTACCAACATGTAATTTGTCCAGGGATGCCCAAACTTTTGCCCAAGACTCAATGTAAATGAGATACATTGAGGAAAAGAAATGTGTGGCTCTGTTTGAAATGGCATTCTGCCTACTTCAATACTTGCATACTACCTTGGTATGTTCTCCCATCTAGCAGTACAGTGTTATGCAAAAGTTTAGGTCATATTGTACATTCCTTTGAGACTGCTGAAGTTAAAAGAAGCTAACTTTGCAGGTAACAAACTTAGATGTGCTTCTAAATTGTTTGGAAACCAGGCAACGCCACCACTGCAGCCCTACCGTCACACATACACACTGTATGAATCGATATGGTTCTGTCTCAGATCATCATGAGCAACATAACACCTCTAATCTCTCAGTACATACACTGATCTCTCTGATACACATCACGCAGGATGTTTGCAAGAGTAAACAACCTGATCGATCCTATCCCGTCACTTATTTTCCAGAGTACAGTTCCTGTAATCAATTTATGATCAAGAGATAAACACATATACACACATGCATCAAACACTAGCTTCTATTTGCGGTCGATTTTTCTCCTAGGATGTGCAGCTACTCTGTATGTATTTACTGGGATACAATAATGGCCTAAGGGAGCAACACGAACAAAAACACAGACCACAGGCAATATTTAGACCCCAGGGGGGTTTTATTTTGCAGATAGTAGGGAGCGAATGGGCTGTGAAAGTGTATGTATGGCATGGTGGGCATGCTCTGGATTTTTTCCCTGTGCTGTGTAGTGCAGGGCTAAAGGGGGGTCTTCCACGGGGAAATCTATGCAGTGGATGGAGAGAGTTAAGTTTTTGCATGGTAAGTTGGTTCTGCAGTGCATTCAGCATCTCTTTTGGTGGTTAATAGCCGTTTTATTTCTCCCACATCGACTATCAGCTGGAAAGTCTCCATACCTCTCACCATCAGTGCATCTGTTAAAGCTGTGGTACTTGTGGTTTCACTAGCCATGGTTCTGAACTGACAACCCTTATGAGATGCCTGGTAATACAACCACAAATCAGAAAAAGTTGGGCCAGTATGGAAAATGCAAATAAAAAAAAATGCAGTGTTTCTTACATTTACTTTGACTTTTATTTCATTGCAGACAGTCTGAACCCAATATATTTCATGTTTTTTTTTTTTTTTCTGGTCAGCTTCAATTGGTACAAACGCAGGATCCACGAAAGGCTGAGTCTTTGAGAAGCAAAGGTGGGCAGAGGATCTCCAGTTTGTCAACAAATGCATGAGAAAGTTTTTAAAGATTTCATAAATTATGTTCTTCAAAGAAAGAGTGGAAGGAATTTGCATACGTCTCCCTCTACAGTGCATAATATCATTAAACGATTCAAGGAATCTGGAAGAATTTCAGTTCATAAAGAGCAAGGGCACAAACCTAAACCAAACACCCATGATCTCTGATCCCTCAGATGACACTGCATCAAGAACTGTCATTCATCAATAGCTGATAGAACCACATGGACAAGGGATTACTTTGGCAAACCTTTATCAAGCACTACAATACATTAACAAATGCCACTTCAAACTTTATTGTGCAAAAGCGATGCCTCGTGTTAACCATGTCCAGAAGCGGCATCGACTTCTCTGGGCTTAGAGGCTTCTGGGATGGACCATCACAGAGTGGAAATGTATATTGTGGTGAGACAAATCAGTATTCTAGATATTTTTTTGGAAGAAATGGACACCACATGCTCCGGACCAAAGATAAATATGACCACCCAGACTATTATCAGCAACAAGTCCAAAAGCCAGGGTCTGTCATGGTATGGGGTTGTGTCAGGGCCCACGGCAAAGCTCATTCACATTTCTGTGATTGCAGCATTAACGCAGAAAAGTACACTGAGATCTTAGAGCAACATAAGATGCCTTTGAGACGACACCTTTTCCAGGGATGTCCGTGCACTTTTCAACAACACAATGGAAAACAAGCCAGATCAGAAAAAGTTAGGACTGAAATATGTGAATCCCTTCCAGTCTATGAGGAACACTGTTTTTTTTTTTTTTTTCAATAATTTTCTTACATATTTGTTCATAAACTGGAGATCCTCCGCCTGTCTTTGCTCCTCAAAAACTCAGCCATTTGTTTACGCTGCTTTTGTACCAAATCATGATTATAATCACCTGTTGACCTTACCTGTTTGCAAATCACATCATTATTTACCTTTTTACCTCATTGGAATGTGTTGCAAGCTTGAAATGCAGGAACGGATATTTAATAAAGAATGAAATGAAGTTGACCAGACAAAAAATGAAATATCTTGGGTTCATTCTGTCTGCAATGAAATATAAGTCAAAGAAAACATAAGAAATGTTGCATATTTTTTTAATGAGCATTTTCCATACTGGCCCAACTTATTTGGATTTGGCTGTACATCATACAGCCAAACCCCAGTATCCCAATATCAGACTTAATACCATAACATACAAGGTATTTCATTCCCCCACATTGCTATCTGAAATTTCGTCTCACTAAACTAGTTTATATTAGTCTTGGCTGCCTCAGGGCTCTGGTCAGGGAGTCATCAGATGTAGTTTAACTAGTTTAAAGTATTTAGATCAGCAACATACAGAGCAGTATGCCCATAGCCAGTAATATCCCAAATAGGATCGGAATCTTTTACAGTTTCATAGCAATTTCTGAGTAGTTTCTGTAGATAAGCACAAAGGAATAGGTACATACATCAGTGAAGTGTTAACTAAACAAATAAGTAACTAAACATGTTACAGCTGGATAAAATTGAGTGAGCATAACTGTAAAGATTAATAAACATGACATATTATAGTTGTATTAAGAACACAACGTGTATCAGCTTTATACTGCACACACAGGGAGGATAACTAGCTTTACATTTAGCACTTTAGCTTGGCAAGCTTTGTTGAGACGATGTGAGTTTCAGTTCTTTATTTAACAGTTGTTTTGTAATGTTAGTTAGAGTTTGGTAGATTGAGATGACTTAGTGACTCAATCTACGAAACTCTAACATTACAAAACAACAGTTAAATAAAGAACTGAAACTCACATCGTCTCTTACTGCTGTGTTGCTCCATTAACGATAGAGTAAAAGTCTTTCTCAATCAATTTACGTGATTGGCTCCTAAACGCAAGTGTTACACACATCGATGTGCCACCTAGTGACAGTTGCTGGAATAACGTCTGAAAGTATGAAGGATTCACACCACCAATACAACGAATTATGAGCTGGAAATTAAATTTGGGAAATCAAATATTTGACATAAACTGACATAGATGGTGTCTGGGTTCTATTTTTTCAATACCTGTAACTTTCACTTCAGTATAGAGCTATATTTTATACACAGCAACTCATTTCTAAGATCAATTATTTAAGTTCACTCGCACTTGTTGTAAGAAACCTTTACTAGGAAGTAAACTGACTGGAGAACGTGCACACACACACACACACACACACACACACACACACACACACACGTCTGTCTCGCTATCTTTTAGGTTACTTCACATTGACATAATGATTACTAGCTCGTGTAGCTAACTGATTCCTGTATGATCCCTGTATCCTTGTAAAATGTACTTTGAATGTTCGTAGTAAAACTGTGAAGTGCTTGACAGTTTTAATATGAATTGTCACAGTTTGACCATGAAGTTCACAGTTCTACTTTGAAGTTTTGATGGTAATTTGGCCACTTCACAGTTCTACTGTCAAATTTCCTAGTGCAACTGTAAACCTGGTTGACTAAGAACTGACCATGAATTGTTTCACATTTATACTATGAATTTTGATGGTAATTTGCCCACTTTGTGGTTCTACTGTCAAATTTTTCCTGGGATGCTACACCTACACTTACCCCTACCCCTAATTCTAACCCTAACCTAAAGTAAATCTTTTGGCTCGTTTGGTTTTCAAAATAAAGTTGCAGTTTCTGTAAAGAAAGCTGTGTTTGTCATTTGGGGATAGCATTCATTCATCATTTCTTATCCGCTTAATCCTTGGTCAGGGTCACGGAAACACAGGGCACAAGGCAGGAACAACCCTATACAGGGCACCAATCCATCATTGAGCACACACAGAGACACTCACACACTAAAAGCATTTTAGAAACCCTGGTTAGCCTAACACATATCTTTTCACCCGGAGTAAACCCACGCGGACACGGGGAGGACATGCATACTCCGAGGCACTCCCAGTCTGAGGTCAGGATCGAACCAGGACTGTGAGGCAACCACTATGCTGTCCTGGGGATAACATTTTGTGCCAAGCGGCTCCCAATGTACTGGTGTGTAATATGACATTATTCCCTAAGAGTCATAAGCCAAGTCACACATCTCACACTTTAGCCTTTTTATCCTAAAGCAAATCTTTTGGCTCTGTTGGTTTTTAAAAAAGCTGCAGTTTTTATTAAAAAAGGTGGAACATTGGGTCCTCATAACGATATAAAAAATAGCGCCACTCCTTACCCCACATAATGATAGAAAAACACAAGGAAGACTTTAGCAAAAGAGCAGAGGGATTTATTCTTTATAAATTTCAAATCAAAGCAACAGAAGAAGCCCAAGCACTTAACGTATCGATAGTCGAATACCAAAAGCAGAACCAGAGTCCCAGAAGTCGGAGTCATAGAATCAAAAACCTGAGTTGAATTCAAACCTTCTGAAGGTGAACAAGGGCTGGAATGAAGATGAGGCACAGGTGTAGACAATACGGTGATTAGAGAACTTTCAGTGCTCCTCAGATATCTCTCACACACATAGCCACACACCCTCCACACCACACTACACATACACACCTGTCTCTGTATGCTTGTGAGGACCTTCCATTGACATAAGATTACAGTAGCAATTTAATGGTGCACCTACAGAGAACCCTATCCCTCAGTAACCTAATGGAGATCTTTTGACTCTATTGGTTTTTCAAAGGAAAGTTGGAATTTATGTAGAAAAAAAAGCAGTTTTCCCTGTGATGACCAGCAAAATGTCCTCAAAAAGTAAAATCCAATAATAAAGTCGGATCGTTCTATTCTTGTGGGGACATTTGGTACACACTATGATATATAAACATGTACCACACAGACACATACGCCAGGGTGAAAGAGAGAAAGCATGGAAATCTCCAGCACCACTACATTAAGCTGACATTACTAAAAGGGTTTTGAAGATGCCAGAACGAGGTAGGATTTACTGATAATAAATAATGACTATAGGGCTCCCATTACCCTATATTCATTATGCCATTATAATAAAGGTTGTCCGTGCCATTTCGATGAATGAGGTCTGTTTAGATAATGGGGTGTAACTATAATATTGTAACTTAGCATGAGGAGTAATAGTTCTCTTTAACATGAGCAATAGTTAATTATTTATTTCTTTTGACACTATGTGCAATGTATTTTGTTAAAAAATATGGAATGGAAGAGTTCAATATCTGGCTGGGAAGTTGCTCATATGAGCATTCAGTATCTCTTTGGTGTTTAATAATCTTTTTATTCCTCCCACCTGAAAAGCTTAAATTCTTTCCACCATAGGTGCATTATTGTACAGGTTACCCATGGTGCCAATGAATGGTAATGCTGCCCATAACTGAAGCGTTGTCGAGGTGTAAGGAAATGTTCAGGTATAAAACTGTGGAATAATATACTAAGGGGTGTAGACTGAAGACTCGATGTACAGTGGTGCTTGAAAGTTTGTGAACCCTTTAGAATTTTCTGGATAAATATGGCCTAAAACCATCATCAGATTTTCACACAAGTCCTAAAAGTAGATAAAGAGAACCTAGTTAAATATATGGGACAAAATATTATACTTGGTAATTTATTTATTGAGGAAAACGATACAATATTACATAGTGAGTGGCAAAAGTATGTGAACCTTTGCATTCAGTATCTGGTATGACCCCCCCTGTACAGCAATAACTGCAACTAAGCATTTCCTGTAACTGTTGTTCAGTTCTGCTCACTGGCTTGGAGGAATTTTAGCCCATTCCTCTGTACAGAACAGCTTCAATTCTGGGATGTTGGTGGGTTTCCTCACTTTAACTTCTTGCTTCAGGTCCTTCCACAACATTTCAATAGGATTAAGGTCAGGACTTTGACTTGCTCATTCTAAAACATTACCTTTATTCTTCTTTAACCAGTCTTTGGTAGAACGACTTAGGGTCGTTGTGTTGCTGCATGACCCACCTTCTCTTGAGATTCAGTTCATGGACAGATGTCATGACATTTTCCTTTAGGATTCTCTGATATAATTCAGAATTCATTGTTTCATCAATGATGGCAAGCCATCCTGGTCCAGATGCAGCAAAACAGGCCCAAACCGTGATACTACCACCACCATGTTTCACAGATGGGATAAGGCTCTTATGCTGGAATGCAGTGTTTTCCTTTCTCCAAACATAACGCTTTTAAACCAAAAAGTTCTATTTTGGTCTCATCCATCCACAGAACATTTTTCCAATAGCCTTCTGGCTTGTCCACATGATGTTTAGCAAACTGCAGACAAGCAGCAATGTTCTTTTTGGAGAGCAGTGGCTTTCACCTTGAAACCCTGCCATGCAGACCATTGTTGTTCGGTGTTCTTCTGATGGTGGACTCATGAACATTAACATTAGCCAGTGTAACATTTGTACATAATTTTGCGGTTGAAACGTGCTAACGAAAGCTAACGGGGGAAACCAAAAAAGGAACAAAGTCAAGTGCGATCGGCACATGCACAGAGCGGAGCAATCCCGAGCGGGGCCGAGCGAGAAGTGAGCCGGAAAGGGGAACTGATAGTTGCCAGAGTTCTGTCTCTTGCCTAGCAATCTATGCCCTACTTACCTCCGGATCTCCTGATCTATACAGTAACCTCTCCCCTAAAGCTGGAGAGGTCCTTACCGCTTTTCCTAGCTGCCAGAGCAAGGAAAGGTTGGACAAAACGACACATGTACAGTACCAACGTGGAAACAAGCAATGTGAACGTGAAAACCAGCAAATGGATTGTGTTGCTTACCTTCCATGATCGGTGACTGCAGGTAGGCAGGGAGACTGGTCAAGCTCACTCTTCGAAGAGAGCCAGCTTTGTAAAGTCTCAAGGCTTGAGGTAACATAAGGATCTAGCTGGTCAGGACAGGGTCAGATTTCCTTGGTCACCCGTTCCTGGGCGGCTTATCCTCCTCGCTCCTCTCCCCTTGCGGCAGTGTTGTTTGTTGCTATTTCCTGTCGCCAATCGGGGTGGTACTGCCCGTTCACTATTCTCGCAGGCACGATGGTCGCTGTGTGGTGTTCAGCACCATGCCTCATTAGTTTTCGCGTCACCGTTTCATGCTCCGTCCAAGCTCGCCTTGCACTGCGGCTTGTCTTCTAGGCCCTGTGAATGGAGAACCGTGAATCACCTCGTACATGCGCGCCTATCCCATGCTCCATTGTTCGGAGAACTGTGCTTCGCTTTGCGTTGCCTTGGGGTTGTAAATTATTCCCTGAGGTCTTCCCCTGAGGTCTTCCCTGAGATTGCCAAGTGCTCCGTCTCCCTCAGTGGTTCCAATTTAGCGCCGCCCAGCTCCGTACTTGATCTCGCCGCACCCATTAAACTCGCAACTGTGCATTTAGCACCACCTGTTAGCGCCGCCTAGCTCAGTCAGTCCCTGTCTCTGTGCACCAGTCGTT
The DNA here is from genome assembly GCA_025084515.1 of Ancistrus triradiatus. Lineage (NCBI taxonomy): Eukaryota > Metazoa > Chordata > Actinopteri > Siluriformes > Loricariidae > Ancistrus > Ancistrus triradiatus. Next base: position 333,916 of record JAJAGP010000128.1, read on the forward strand.
TGCGCCAACCCCTGCGCCACAGTCACTCAGACCAATTCCTGTGCCGTGGTCGTTGGTCCTAACCCCCACGCCACAGTCACTTAGACCAATCTCTGCGCACCGGTCGTTAGTGCCAACCTCTATGCCATGGTCATCAGACCGATCCCTGCGCCACGGTCATTGGTCCCGGCCCTCATGCCACAGTCACTCAGACTGATCCCTGTGCCACGGCCATTCAGATCTATTCCTGCCCCACGGTCATTGGCGTCGGCTCCTGCGATGTGGTTGTCTTTGCTGGCCTTGGGGCTGGGGCCCTTGGCCTCTGTTTACCTAGCCAGATGCTTGGCGCCAACCTTTATTGTTGGTTTGGTCGGGTCTGGTCTGGTCCTTGAGCTGCCTGTGCCAAGCTCCGCTCCTGAGCCGCCTGTGTCAAGCCCTGCCCCTGAGCCTCTTGTGCCAAGCTCCGCCCCTGAGACGCCTGTGTTGAGCTCCGCCCCTGAGCCACCTGTGCCGAGCTCTGCCCCTGAGCCGCCTGTGCTGAGCTCCGCCCCTGAGCCACCTGTGCCGAACTCCACCTCTGAGCCTCCTGGGCCGGGCTCTGCCCCTGAGCCACTGCTTCAGGGTTCGCCCTGCCTACTAGGGTCTCCCTGCATGCCCTACGCTCAACCCTGAGCATGTCTGGGAAGCTCGGGGAGGTCCTAGATGCTTTTGGGGCACCGGGACACATGCTGGCTCAGTTATTTAAGAATGTCCCTGAGCCCAGTTGATATCTTACCATTCCTCTATCTACATGCTAGTACATGCGCTATACTACTGTCTATGTGGATGTAGCTATCTCTCCGTCAAACACTCCTGCATTACCGCATCTTTAAAAACCGCATTGCTTACCTCCCATGATAGGTTGGTAGGGAGACTGGTCAAGCTAGTTTTCCGAAGAGATCCTTTGTAGAGTCACAAGGCACGAGGTAAGGTAGGGTTCTAGCTGGTCAAGGCAGGGTCAGATTTCCCTGGTCACCGGTGCCCGTTCACTATTGTCGCTGTGTGGTGTTTAGAGTCAGATTAGAATGCACTTACATAAAAAAGAAAATGGTTCCATATAGTCACTGTGAAGTTTATCACCAACATTCTCCAGCCTTTCAGTTATATTCCACCAGATATATTCTTTAAAATTCATGTTTTTTATAGTCAACGTGTTGCTTGTTGTATAAACTCTTGTACTCTGCTACTAGCAGGATGAGCTGTTCTGCCTGACAAAATAGCTCTGATTGATTATCCTGATTTTAACGCATCCGAACAACGCAGAAATTGGAACCATGTAATTGTCTGTTCAATTTCAAGTTTCAATCTCAAGTTTTATTTGTCATACTTAGCACAATCATGTAAAGTTGTGCTTGTAACTGTAGAAGAAAAAAACAATATAAGATGCAAGTAGCAAGAGAAAGGTAATATGAATACAGCAGAAGGACAAAGCCGACAATAAATGCCAACAGAAGACTATGTTAAATATATAATAAAAACAGTAGGTGTGCAAAACATGAATAAGCAGTATGAATGTGCATTACAGGGCACAAATGTAGTAAAGCAATAAAGAATGTGCAAGTGAGATGAGGATACAAACAGGATGTAGTACAAGAGTCCAGGTGGAAAATTATGAGGGAACTGAGGTCTGTAATTGGGTAAGGGTTAGATCTATGAAGAGTTATTCAGGCACTGAATGCTGTTCGGAAATTAGCCTCTCCTGAAATGCACTCTATTTGCTGAGACACCAGACTGCAGCAAGGAGAACAGATGTGATGTGATGTGATTTGGGTGATTTGAGTCCATAATCATTCTTAGTGTAAATGTCCTGCAGTGCCAGGAGGGCCACCCCAGTAACGAGTTTGGCTGACTTCACGTCATGCTGCTATGCTTTACGCTCCTGCATAGAGCTATTCCTTAATCAGGCAGTGATGTTCCCGGTCAGGATAAGGTATTGGTGAAGTAGTAAGATTGTGGCGAGCTTGCAGGTAGGAATTACTTCAGCCTATGAAAGTCACATAAGCTACATTCACACAGCAGGCAAAGTGAAGCAAATTTTGCTTTGACACTGGAGCTATGTCCTACAGTGGCCATGTTTGGCCATTTCTTTAGAAATTTCCTCAAATGTGGTTGTGATTCATGCCTTCTAATTTTGTTTGCACAGACAGCGGGCATTTATAATGAATACCGAGTTGGAATGCCTCGTGAAAAGTCGCATGAATTCCAATCTGGCTGCTCAGAGTCCACTGTTACGTAATCGGATATGTATTGGATTTCAATACCACATATGAAAGTGGGACTGGCTATGTCAAATTAAATGTTGTTTTCATTGTCACTAGACCAAACTTAACACATCAGTGTCAAATAAGATGAAAAAACTACCAGCATCCCAGTATGACAAGCCTATGCAGACCCTCAGAGTAAACCTTAAGAGTAAACACCAAGGTATTTGAAATGGCTTACTTTTTCTACGGAGTCTTACTTACTTACTCTTTCTTCATCCAATGTCTTACTGACAGTGATGTAGAGATTATTGGCATGACACCATGGCAATATTATCAGCAAACATTAAAATGATATTTAGCCATTGCTAAATATGGGAGGGGATGGAGCCATGCATTGAGTGATTAAAGGAGGGGGCGAATCAAACACAAAATGGTGGGATTTGAACACTGGATCTTCTAGTCCATAGTTCAGTACTTTAACCACTAGGCTACCACAATCCAAAGACATTTGCTCATGTTTAATAGGCTAAATATCTAAAGTCCTTGCATGTATCCCATTACTCCCCAACACTGGTCCTGTGGCATCTGGCACAAATACTTTAGAAGGAGATCCTTTAAATCCTGTAAGTTGTGAGATGTTCGAATGAATTGCAATGTGGGGAGTTAGGAGGCCATTACCTTAACATACTCTTTGTCATGTTACTCAAACAATTCCTGAGCAGATCCTGCTGAAACAGACCGCTGCCATTAATGAATATACAGTCTAACTTCGCCCCCCGTTATCTCGCCAACCTCATCTCTCGCCACCTGTGATGGCAAGACTTTCTCTCTGTGCATTTTACCTTGAAAAGCCACCAACATTGCCTCTCACCCTCGACAAGCTTAAAATGTGGCAAATGTTCTATGAAATTCTACCCTGCTAAGCCACCATTTTTCAGACTGTCAGTCGGTGGCACTTTAATCCTACTTTAAACTTGCAATGCCGGATGATGTGCAGCCCCTGTCTGTTATCAGAGACATCATATAAGGAGGAGACTGGTCACTGGTTGAAATATGAATGGGACTGTAGTACAGATGCCCTGCCCCATCATTAGAAACACCCAACCAACATGCGCAGTAGCCAGAATAACCTTAAAAAAATCGTATTTTTCTGTGTTATTTGAACCCAACAACTGAAGTAAGTTATATATTTTTTGTCAGATTATACCAGCGATTCTAAATATGCATTTTAAACATTAATTTATTTTCAGTTTCGGGTATTTCGGTCTCTCCACATTCAATGAGATAGGAGTCTGGTCTGAAACTGTACATGTACGTACATGTTTATGTACATTGTAACGGTGACTGTATGATCATGTGGGCTGCTCAGTAAAACACATTATTTCAGCATGAAGTATGAATGTCTTTTTTTTGTAAACTCATTAAGTTCCAAACTCGCCAAAAATAGCCATGAAACAGATGTGGACAAGACAACGAGTTTAGACTGTATTGTTATGAAGGCGTGCACTTGGTCTGTAACAATATTTAGGTAAATGGCATGTGTCTAAATAACATCCACATGAATGCCAGGATCCAAAGTTTCCAAGAAGGGCATTGCGTCACAAGCAGAACATTGCTTTACCTGTCAGGGGTTTTAATGTCATGGCTGATTGGTGTATATGACAAATACATTAAGAATAATGTTCTTTTGTGAATATAAAATATGCTTTTAAACCAATAACCTGATTACAACCACCCTTTTAGCATGCCTGCAGATCACCTGCGCTTCGCTGATTCACTTTATTTTTTTTCCTGCTAATGCATTCCCGGTGTAGAGAGAATAGAGTTATACAACCCTGACCAAATAAATGATTCAAAGGCTCTTCCAAAGCACCCATTCTTTTACAATTCAGGCTGTGTTTAACATGCACTAGATGGAAAAAATCTGCAATCCAAGTTGTGCGCAAAACATACGACCAACTTTGAGAAAGAAAAACAAGGTTATTTCCTCTGTAATGTTCTCAGAGGTGGAGGAAGAAAAATACTGAAATTCCCACTGCTGACTGAAATAAAATCACTGAGTATCACCTTTAAAAAATGGAATCACTTCAGGTCTCCATGTAAAATTAATCCCTGATATATCGCCAAAGCGTCTGGTTACATTCGTCTTGCAGAAAGCCTGAGGCTTTAAGATCTAACTTTTTTAAACACTTCCGACCCTGATGCTCTTGCTTCATTTCATATTTCTGCAAGATTTTGTTTACTTGCTCCTTCCCAGCTATAGATGTGCTGCACCTTTCATGTACTGTATACACTACCTTACAGTAGTCTTCATTTACATTCCTAGAGAGCAACAGTAAATGTAAGAATGTAAGTGTATAGCAGAATGTCGCTTTGAAAGTAGTTAATGCAATGTGAAACAACCCTGTCACATGATCTGACTGACCCAACCTTCAGACATTACAGGTTCAATGTCTGCATTATGTTATGTGATGTTGATCAGACATCACCATATACTCACACAGTAGCTTAGATACTTTGAAATTTTGTAATTTTAAACAATAATATTTCTTAAAACACAACATAAAAAAACATTTAGTACAGTACTGAAGTGTGCAATAGAGTAATTTACATTTATCAGATGCCTTTATCCAGAGTGACTTACAATTGATACAATCTTACAATTCAATCAATTGTGGGTTAAGGGCCTTGCTCAAAGACCCAACAGTGGTAGCTTGGCAGAGGTGGGATTTGAACCCTGAACCTTCTGATCCATAGTCCAGTACTTTAACCGCTAGGCTACCACAGTCCCACTTTAAAACAGCTTTATTGAAACAGCCTTCAAGAATGAGATTCTTCATCTCAGTAGGTGCTGCAAGAGTTGGTCCATACTAGTTTCCTGCCATTCCTGCCATACATAAGACTATTAGGTGTACATATGTTTCTAATTCGTTCCAGAAGTGTTGTTGAGGAATAATGTAAATTGCATTTAATTGTTCCAGAAAATCCACACTGTATATGTAATGGAGTTGTATTGTACAGGTGTTAACCTCAGGGCGCTAGCATAGCTGCTAATGCTAACTGCACAGCCTGAAAGCTAGTTTTCCTTTTGGTTGGCTGTGATTTCCTTTCCTTTCCATTCCTTTCCTTTCCAATGAGGACTTATTTGCACTAAGAATACAGTACTGTAGATGTAAAAATAAAGGAAAACACTAAGCAAGAGCTATTGTGAATCAGAATCACTGAATCGCTGTGTATTGAATTATGAATAATGAATCAAATTTCAGTTGAAACTAGTCGCACGACTCAGTTTAAGCAAGTGCTGAGTTCCAAGCAAATGACGAGAACCGAGAATAAATTGAGGTACCACTGTACTTATGAACTTTGCCAGAAACAAAATGCAACTCTGTAACTGATAGACGTCACTTCGTTAAAGGTGGGATACACACCAGGGTGGCTCTGCACTGTGTTACTAGCTACTCGGCCATTCTGGTTCATATAATGCCTCTGGTGAGAGGAGGTTTATCAGCATTCTCACATCGTCTGAGACTCCCAAGTCTCAGTGCACCTCAGGATGAAGGCTGGGTCAGTCAATACAGCCCATAACTATGTGTGTATGTTCAAAAGAAGAGCAGTTGTTGGGAAGAATGCAATGCAAACATCACACTTTCACAATTTTTTTGCATTGAATGAAAAAATGCCTGTCCCTTTCCTTTCCCAAACTGAGTTCACGGTCAAATAGCAAAGCGCTTACTGCACAAATTCCACTGACTGTCATTGTAAATGTTCACACATTCACACTAATCACACTGGGGGTGTCATTTCACACAGGAGTGGCTTTACATTTGGCACTCACTTTTAAACTTGCCCTGCAAGTCCTGCTACGTCAGCTCAGAACATTTACACAGCCATATTAGAGTTATTCGCACTTATACTAGGGAACAGAGTGAACAGTAGGCATAGCAATTAGGTTATAGTCTTGTTTCTGCTGAATGTACAGTTCTTTATGGGTAAATACTGTAGCCCAGACATTTTATTTATCCTAAATGTGCTCAAATGTGCTATTAGTTACAGTAAGAAATCATAAGCTCTGTTTTACACCACTAATGGTGATCAAAGTAAATAAGATCAAAGGCTTCACTACACTCTCACATGCTCACTTTCCATTCCAAATCCAATAGTAAGTCGTAGGATACTAGAATATATACAGTTGAGGCCAAAAGTTGATACACGTAGGGTAATATCTCTAAGAGTCCATATGCAGCAAACTAATGCTAGCTGGACAAATGGGATGGAACACATCATTCTGCATAGCAAATAACATCTTGGCATTTATTGGACAGTGCTCATATTTTACCATGAAATCTGGAATAAGGAACAAGAATGACTTCTCAAACTTCAGTAAATCAGCAACAGTAAGTCTCACATTTTGCTTAACAAGACAGTGGTACCTCAGTTCTTGACCACCTCGGAACCTGGTCAAATTAAGTTCTCGATGCATTTTGACTAGAAAAATTAGTTATTTTCTCAGTTCTTGTCGTTTGCTCGGTACTCTGTGCACTTGCTTAAACTTGTATGAGTTAAGTGGCACGATTCGTTTCAGCTGAAACTTGATTCATGATTCAGTACACAGTGACTGAGTGGTTCAGATTCACAACAGTGACAATCTCCGCTGTGTTTATCGTTTTTTTCTTTATTTCCACATCTACAGAACTGTAATCTCCATGGATCCTAAAATGGTTCTTCATGACAGCCAACCAAATGGAAAACTTTCTGGAAAGAAAAAGGAACTGACAGCCAACCCTTACTCACTAAATTACATGAGCTTTTTCAACACTATTATAAAATAAGCTTTGTGTTAATTATTTTGGCCAACTGTAGGTTATGTAGGTCTTAATGTTTAAAATGCTGCACTATGATGCACTATAGACTACATTGAACTGCTCAATTCATGATACATTTAACTTCTGATGGATTTGTCAGAACATATCTCCATCGTAAATCAGGGAGCACCTGTAGAGTACAACTCCATTACTGCATATCATGCCCTATACGGTGTGGATTTTCTGGGAGTCTGGAACAGATTCAATTCTATTTACATTACTGCTTTGGGAAAAATTTGCTTGGTACTTGTTTTCGGTTGTCAACAAACCTTCTGGAACGAATTAATGACGAAAACCGAGGTACCACTGTATTCACAATTTACAAGTATAACTTAAGATGAGATACTAAAAAGATAATAACATAATAAAATTTAAATGATGTGAAACAGCTTTGTATTAGGCAAGGCTATTTACTGTAGCTCCACTAGAGAGATGTAAGATCCACTATACAAGGGCTTGCCAGAGAAATGAAGTGATCACATGGACTCCATTCCAATGCTGAAAATGTGTGTGTGGGTGCTTATAGTGTGTTCATGATCACCTAGAGCAGCATTCAATCCATGGATATCAGGCACATAAAGGTGTGTGCTCTACCATTTTTCCACAGGGGGAGGGGGGTGGGGGATGTGAATGTCAGGGTGAGCTAGTGTTCTTATATAAGTGGAGCAAAAGATGAAACTGAAGCTGAAAATGAACTGATCATTAAAGATTTCCCCTCAGACATTGGCAATAAAGGTAGTCAAGTCACTACGGTTGATATATGTATCTAATAATATTGTTATAAGTTATATCTATCTATCTATCTATCTATCTATCTATCTATCTATCTATCTATCTATCTTCTGTTATATAACTTATTCTTATGTAACTCTAATATAACTTCAGTTTTATTTTCTCTTTTCAACAAATAACTTCTATATTTCCTCCTCTTGATTTGGGTTTTAAAAAAGAAGTTTCAAGTTTTAGCTCCCACTTCCTCTTTCCCAAGTTCCACCTGTGAATTTTCTATTTCCTGAACTGTTCTCTTTATCTTTATCTTGTACCACCATTGTAGAAAGAGGGTTTGGGTTTAACATTTTCAAATGTTAAACAAAGTTGATGTTGTTGAATCGCCACTGGTGACCTTCACAATATATGCTTTGCATGTAGTTTTTTTTTTTTATTCAATACAGCATAGTCTTTATAGTTGAAAAGTATTAGTTTTGTTAGCTTGTTCTATTCTGGACAAACCTCAACCCTGGTGCCCCCCAACGTTTTCTGCACCTGATTCCAGAATTTCCATTGTTGCTTGGTTATGGATAAACAAAGCTGAGCAGTTCCCTGGCATTAGTGTCCATAAAAGCAATACAAAATCCTCCGTTAAGATATTCAATATAATTTTAACACTTGGAAATCATCACGTTAAAAACAAATGGGATTGTGGAAGCTCTATTTGAGTCTTAGAGACCAAGTCCAAATCAAAGTTGCTGTCATAAAATTCAGGACTCAAGTCCAAATCATGTGACTTGAGGCCACACCTCTCAAAAAAATAAAGGGAAAACTTGGAGTTATACTGTGTTGTTTAAGTGTTCCCTTTATTTTTTTGAGCAGTATATATATATATATATATATATATATATATATATACACACATACATACATACACACATACACACACACACACACACACACACATACACATATATATACGTGATTTATTGTATATTCACTCTTTCCAGCCTGCTGCAGGTCTACAATTTTGTTCCTGGTGTCCTTCGACAGCTCTTTGGTCTTGGCCATGGTTGAGTTTGGAGTCTGACTGTTTGAGGCTGTGGACAGGTGTCTTTTATACAGGTAACGAGGTCAAACAGGTGCCATTAATACAGGTAATGAGTGGAGGACAGAATAGCTTCTAAAGAAGAAATTACAGGTCTGTGAGAGCCAAAAATCTTGCTTGTTTGTGGGTGACCAAATACTTATTTTACACCATCATTTACAATTAAATTCTTTAAAAATCCTACAATGTGATTTCCTGGATTTTTTTCTCATTTTGTCTCTCATAGTTGAAGTGTGCCTATGATGAAAATTACAGACCTTTCTCATCTTTCTAAGTAGGAGAACACATTTTATATATATATGGTTCTACATTATTTAGTTCAGCACATAGAAATGTTGCGCTCGATTTTTTATTTTTGGAACATGTGAGACTACAGCTCTGGAAAACATTAAGAGACTACTGCAATTTTTCATTCAACATTCAACAAAGCAATGCTAATGTTTAACTTGGGAAAGTTCAGAAATCAATATTTCAAATCATAGCTTTCATGTGTCTTGTACTTTTTCTCAATCAATAAGATTTGGTTCAGGCAAATCACTGTGTTGACATTCCTCAGATACTGGAATGGAATTGCTGCAATACATGTAGATAATTTGATTTTTATGAAAATTAGTACATTAAAGAATTGCAGATCACTTCAAAATAAGGAAAATGAAAAGATGAATGTGTTTAAGTGTACAGACTTCATATAACACAAGAAATCAGATTTAGGCAATAATTTGATAACCAGGTTTACATAAATTTCAGTAATCCAATAACAGGAAAACTCAGCGACCTTTTTTGGCAACATGTCTACTTGTAGTAAAGCTGTTAGCTTGTTTTCTATTTCATTATAATCAAACTATGTAATTGACTGAGCAGCTCTGAAACAGTTTTCTATTTCATTATCTATGACCTAACAAAGTTAATATATTTTATCCTCTAATACTTACACTTCAGAAATATGATAATGGAAGACCACAGGTCTACACGACTGAGTCAGTAATCTTTCAGTAGTCTCTAAATGTAGTGAAGCTGTTTGGGCAATTACATTTTCCAATGGAGAAGTAGTAGTGTTATTACTTTTAAATTAGCTAGTGTTTAAGAAGATCCGCTATTGTAATAAGCGAGTAGCAAGTCATGATAAACACCAGATCATGTCATGTTGTATATATGTAAAGTACATTATTAATACATTACATACAATTACATTACAAATATGTTATTCCATCATATTAAATGTTTCTTGTTGTTTGTCTGGAAGCACATTTATCTTAGGGTTTACGTTCTATCTTAGGTTACGTTCTAGTTACTGTAGTGTTGAATCATTTACTGGAGTGTTTATGGTGGAAATCTGCTCTGTCAAAGTCAGATGATTCAGTCATTTGGAACATGGTCCCAAGTAATTGTGCCTTACCCAAGAGCCCAAAAATTGGCAGTGCCAGAGCTTGAACCCTGAACCTTCTGTGCCATAGTCTTGTAACTATAGTACTGTGCAACAGTCTTAGGCCACGATTAGATTTGTTGTTTTAGCAATGGTATAATGATCACATGCAAAAAATGTGATCTTGTCCAAAAATTTCAAATTTGGATTTCTCACTCCATAATACTCTTTTCCACTGATCTTCATTCTAATCTTGTAATCTTAGCCATTTCACCCCTTTCAAAAAAGTTGTTTCTTGGCTGCTACTCTTCCAAAAAACACTCCTGATCAAGTTTCTTTGGACTGTAGTAGAGTCAACTTGGCATCCTGATGAATATGCCTGATTCTGCTATTGCTTATGACCAAGTACTTGCCATCGTAGCCTATTGAAGCTGCTTATTCTGATTTATTTTTTCCGATTTTTTATTCTGCATACTAATTTATGTATTCTAATAAAGAGTCTGAGAAATAATTTTATATGGTCATTATATCATTGCTAAAACAATGGAATATCTAATCTAATGGTGGCCTAAGACTGCATTCCAGCATAAGAACCTTATCCCATCTGTGAAACATGGTGGTGGTAGTATCATGGTTTGGGCCTGTTTTGCTGCATCTGGGCCAGGACGGCTTGCCATCAATGATGGAACAATGAATTCTGAATTATATCAGATTCTAAAGGAAAATGTCAGGACATCTGTCCATGAACTGAATCTCAAGAGAAGGTGGGTCATGCAGCAAGACAACGACCCTAAGCACACAAGTCGTTCTACTAAAGAATGGTCAAAGAAGAATAAAGTTAATGTTTTGGAATGGCCAAGTCAAAGTCCTGACCTTAATCCATTAGAAATGTTGTGGAAGCACCTGAAGTGAGCAGTTATTGTGAGGAAACCCACCAATATCCCAGAGCTGAAGCTGTTCTGTATGGAGGAATGGGCTAAAATTCCTCCAAGCCGGTGTGCAGGACTGATCAACAGTTACAGGAAACGTTTAGTTGCAGTTGTTGCTGCACAGGGGGGTCACACCAGATACTGAAAGCAAAGGTTCACATACGTTTGCCACTCACTAATAGGTAATACTGGACCATTTTCCTCAATAAATAAATGACCAAGTATAATATGTTTGTCTCATTTGTTTAAACGGGTTCTCTTTTTCTAATTGTAGGACTTGTGTGACAATCTGATGATGTTTTAGATCATATTTATGCAGAAATCTGGAAAATTCTGAAGGGTTCACAAACTTTCAAGCGCCACTGTATGCTAGTTTTTTTTCTGTGTATTGCCTATTGAATATAGCATCTTACTGTATTTTATTTTATCTTGTATAATAGTTGTAAGCATTTTTAAAGCACATTGAGATTTGGTCTAAAAAAGCACTATATAAAAAAAAGATTTATTTACTTACTTTCTTATTGTCCTTAGTCCACTGTGGACATGACTCAAACGAAATTCTAGACATTATACAAATAGATACCATTACAAATTCCTTGTCATACATTCATTTATGGCTGTCTCTTACAGTGCACTCTTAAATATACAGAGCACTTGTCCACTGCATCCGTGTTCCAAAAAAAATGAAAAAAATAAAAATAAAAACTGCTCAGTATATAGGAAGTGTAGACATCATTACATGTTATTGTCTGACCTCTCCTCTAAGACCTGTTCAGCTCGGGTGACCCTACTGTGAGCTTCACGCTCCAAGTGACATAGCTCTGATGAATATTGACACACACAAATGCCCTATCATCACGGCAAGGTCTCAAGCTTTTCATGAGTGATGTAAATGAGAATGTGAGATTGAAAAACTGATTGAGTCAGTGGCAGAGGTTTTGTAGTCATTTTACCGATCTATGGTGCACTGAAAAGAAAGAAAGATTTTTTTTTTTTTTTGCAATTTGTAAATACAATAAGTACTTTGTACAAGGATGTACTGTTGCAGTCTTGAATCTCAGAAACTCACACATAATTCAATGCGCTGCTGGTAATTCAATGTGTGTAAATATACTCCTCAGACGACAAAAAAAAGTCACCTTGGGTGTTTAAGGTGGTACTAACCTCAGGCTCTGGCAGATGGCGTTACACAAGGATGATTGGGCTATAATTACCTGTGGGGCGTATGGCGGGATTCATAGATTGAGAAGAGGTGGTACAGTGCACTGAAAGTCTCATTCGATGTGTGGAAAATGGAAATGTTTGGTAAAAAGTAGTGATTGTGGAGACTGTGGTAGGATAGCGGTTAAGGTACTGGACTCTGGACCAGAAGGTCCAGGGTTCAAATCCCACATCTGCCTAGCTGCCACTGTTGGGTCCTTGAGCAAGATCCTTAACCCACAATTGCTTGGATTGTAAGTTCAATTGTAATTCGCTCTGGATAAGGGCGTCTGCTAAATGCTAAAAATGTAAATGATTGCATTTGGGGGTGCCAAAGTCCTTAGTGTGAAGGAAGTAGCTAAATTTGGAAAGATGTGGCTCAAATCACAGTCTAAAAGAAATTCTCGTCAGAATTCATGGAGATATTACACACTACTAGGCAAGTTTCAGTCACAGGAGACTAATTTTGTTGTCTAGTGTGTATATGTGTCTTTTGTCATTATACATTTGCAAATTTGATTCTAAATGCCAAAAGAAACTAAACTAAAATGCCTACACATTATGAACATGGGCTATAACAGTGATTCCCAAACTTTTTCTGCTGTTCACCCTTTTGTAGAAAACAATATTCCAAAACACTAACTTTATTGTTCTTTAACCATTCTTTGGTAGAACAACTTGTGTGCTTAGGCTCGATGTCTTGCTGCATGACCCACCTTCTCTTGAGATTCAGTTCATGGACAGATGTCCTGACATTTTCCTTTAGAATTCTCTGATATAATTCAGAATTCATTGTTCCATCAATGATGGCAAGCCACCCTGGCCCAGATGCAGCAAAACAGGCCCAAACCATGATGCTACCACCACCATGTTTCACAGATGGGATAAGGTCCTTATGCTGGAATGCAGTGTTTTCCTTTCTCCAAACATAAAACTTTTATTTTAAACCAAAAAGTTGTATTTTGGTCTCATCCGTCCACAAAAACATTCTTCCAATAGCCTCCTGGCTTGTTCCACGTGATCTTTAGCAAAACTGCAGACGAGCAGCAATGTTTTTTTTGGAGAGCAGTGGCTTTCTCCTTGCAACCCTGCTTTTCACACCATTGTTGTTCAGCGTTCTTCTGATGGTGGACTCATGAACATTAACATTAGCCAATGTGAGAGAGATCTTCAGTTGCTTAGAAGTTACCCTGGGGTCCTTTGTGACCTCACCAACTATTAAAAGCCTTGCTCTTGGGTAACAATTGTCTTGAATTTCCTCCATTTGTACACAATCTGTCTGACTGTGGATTGGTGGAGTCCAAACTCTTAAGAGATGGGTTTGTAACCTTTTCCAGCCTGATGAACATCAACAACACTTTGTCTGAGGTCCTCAGAAATCTCCTTTGTTCGTTCCATGATACACTTCCACAAACGTGTTGTGAAGAGCAGACTTTGATAGATCCCTGTTCTTTAAATAAAACAGGGTGCCCACTCACACCTGATTGTCATCCCATTGATTGAAAACACCTGACTCTAATTTCACCTTCAAATTAACTGCTAATCCTAGAGATACTTTTGCCACTCACAAATATGTAATATTGGATCATTTTCCTCAATAAAAACATGACCAAGTATAATATTTTTGTCTCATTTGTTTAAATGGGTTCTTTTTATCTACCTTTGTAGGTTGTGTGAAAATCTGATGATGTTTTAGGTCATATTGATGCAAAAATACAGACTTTCAAGCATCACTGTAGGTGGAATTGATTTGTGGTGCTAACATACTGCATGCACTCGGTGCGAATGCACGGTAGTCTATCCTACTTTGAAATGTGACACAGTGAATATGTGAAGTCTTAACGTATAATGCAACTCTGTTAATGCATATAATGCTTTATACAGTGCGTATTTTCTAGGGGTTTGGAACGAAATCATTCAATTTACATTATTCCTTATGGGAAAACTTTGCTCACTACTCATCGTTTTCGGTACTTGACAAGGCTTCTTGTATGCATTAATGACGGAAACCAGAGGAACCACTGTATTAACTTAGACAATACATATCACACACCCTAACTGGACAGTGAGATTTCTGAGCACCAACACAGATTTCTCAGTGTTTGGATCCAATAGAAGCTATATCGCAAACACCACTGTCTTGGGCACTACCCTGAGCTCATTGAGGAATTTGGTCATTTGGCTGCCTTGTGGACAAGGCATTTTGAAGCGAAACTCAGCTCCTTAAAAAAATAGACTGAGAGACTCTTTCAGGAACACACTGAGGTGCCTTGCCAAAAAAACATCACAGGTCTCGTTAGATGTACCACAGTGTATGACAGTGGTACTTGCCACAAACAACTTTTAAGAACCAGCTATGCACTGCAGATTTACCAGACTTTGCTGAGATGTTACAGATTATCTTGGTTTCTGATGAACTAGCCTTTGCCATCGGACTACTAAGTACACGGAACAATAAGCACCCTGGAGCTATGAAGTAGAGAACCCGGACAATATGAAATTACTCGAGCAGAGAGAAATGGTTGATTTCTATCCTTTGGCTGTCTACACTCTTGCACGAAGATGAGCTGCTACCTTGAAACACCACATCTGCCTCTCCTTTTTATATTTAATTAAAGAAGAAAACTTGGCAAAACTTCTACAGTAGAAACATTTGTTTCATATCAAATGAGTCTTTTCTTTCTGCCTGTTCAGATGGGTACTCTAGCAAAGCTCAGGTTTATTTTTGATGAGCAAAAAGTCCATAAATTAGTTCTACCTTCTTCTTCATTCTTTGGTATCCCTGTGACTCTACAGGACCTTATAGTCATTATCCAGGAAAAAAAAAATCTGTGGTTTTTATACTGAAGTTTGAAGACATGGAGTTCAAGGGAGAGGTTTTCACTTAGAGTGCAATGAAATATGTGCAAGACAAGTACTCCGATACTGAACTACTCATTCTGATTCTCTGTGCATTGAAAGAATCATTTAATGCTACTAGTAGAATCTGATTCCAGGTCACGCTCCTCCTTAGTATCTCAGGACCAAGTTCTGCGATCTTCCTACCAAATCATGCCGTTCTCAGCCACTGCCAACAAAGTTTGAAATACCCACGTTCTCTTTTGATATGGAATTTGTTCTTGAGGCACAAAACAAAGCCTAATAAAAGGATGAATGCCTTGAACAATCCCAAAGTGACAAGCAGCATCCTTGAAAAGCTGGCAGAGACAATATTTTATTACACAGCAAACCCAACAGGAATCCAAGTTATGAATGTAGTGTAAGCCTTGGCACACAAATTCCCATTCCTCAAAGCACCTGGCTCATTTAATGGCATGTATGGATTGCAACAGAGAATCAAGTATAATACGAGCAATTATGTGACAAAATTAAGAGGTCGTCAACTTGCTCATTCAGAGCTAGAGGTGAAATCTTTCAAAAAATTAACGATTAAACTCTGATTAAAAATGTTGCTCCTTTGAATCAAGAAACCCTAGTTAAAGTGGTTTGGGCAACTCATAAGGAACACCTCGTGTTAGCTGCTCCTGATGTTGCTGCTTTTCCAGGCTTGTCCCACTAGATAGAGACCCCAGAACCGACCCAGGACTTGCTTGAGGGATTATATTCTCAGAGTTGGCTTGGGAACATCTAGGCAAAGATAAATCTGGGTTGACCTTCTCAATCGATTGACATCATGATCCTCACTAGCAGAAGCAGATGAAAACAATGACTGACACTAAAAGACCATTACAAATATCTCACCATATCCAGTCCAGTGTGGACATGTCCCAAACCACACCCTAATCATACATTTTGTAGGACATACAGACACCATTATAAATGCATCACCATCTTCTAAAATCTTTTTACTACTGCTTGAACTTTTAAGAACATTGTTTTCTTATTTACTGAAGTAATGTAGTATCTTCTAAATCTCATCCAATTGTTATCTTGGACCTAGTAGTGTAGATATCCCGTCCAACTGCATTTCTCACCTCCTTGCCGATTTAACTTTCTCCCTTTGTCAGATGATAAATTTAAGGATTTTATTTTATCACCCACTGGCAGTTTCATTTGTACCCAGAAGGATTCGGTCTTGTATTCATTGTAATGGGAATCAGTCAAAGCATATTTAAGAGGACAAGGAGCTGTATTTCCTGTACAGCTCACTCAGATAAAATGCCAGGACCTGCTCAAGCATCATTTCACCCTCCATGCTGATTTGAACCTCATCACAATAACTCTTGCTGCATTCTCATAGTTATTTTAAGTGGTTTAACATTTAAATGAAGCAAGCTGACTTTTAGAACTCCAGATAAGGCACCAGGTAGATTCACACCTGATCCTTGTGATTAAAGACGCAACCTGCTTTGATTTCTGATCCTGGAGCAATCTTCCCCAACTTCATATCTTCTTCTCAGCCCTACTTAAAGCTGAAGCTTTGAAAATGACTTTATCTCCTCTCTCTTTTCAAAATATTGACTCCTCTTTTACAGACACAAAAATGGTTGACGGCCTTTTTTAAATACAGAGAAAACATTATACTCTTATTTGTAATCAAGGCTATGCAATATATTAAAGCTTCTAACCAAGAAAGCCTGTCAGCTGGTTAAAATGCAGTCAGCTTTTAATATATTATTTTTTGATGCATGAAAAGACCAAGTCTAAATGGGTCCAAGATTCCACGTCTTGCACGTTCCGCTCCAGATCATTACCCCCTGCAATGTACGCTCACAGAAACAATATATTGAAGCTTCACATTTTTCTTTTAACATTTCTTCCAAGTTCTAATCTAATTCCAAAATGATGACAACAAAAAGGGCTTGACCACAACATTTCAAAAGGCAACTTCTGGTGAAGAAAATGTTGGTGTACGTAGGTTGCCATCACCTGGCAACCTACATACACATACAAAGTCTGCACATATGTGTCACACATTTGAAAGTGGCAAACAATTTATTATCTTTCCAAACTATTTAGGTTGCCATAATTGATTACCAGTTCGTTGTGACCCACTTTAACCAAAGATTGTAAAAGACTTCTTAAACACATTTTAACATAATTAATAATTCACCTACAGTTTCTGCTTGTAGTCGCAGATATATATTTAGGTTAATTTAGGTTGGACTAATAATGGACCGCAACAGCATAGTGGAAACTCCATACTGTATGTCAACAAACTGTAAGTACCCTGGCACAATCCTCTGGTCACTGGGAGTGACGATGTTATGCAGGGTGTTGAGGAATGTGATAATATGAGTTGTGTTATATGAGCCAAGTGTGGCATGGTGGTGAAGAACACCAATCTTGCCAATTGTAGGACAAATTGTGATGCTGCAAAACCCATGGACAATGGCATGGTGCCTTAAGATGTTTCTTCCCTGACATATATAATATAATATAAGCTACTCCTGGACATGGAGAACATATGGCTTTTTTCATAGTAAAGTTTTAAGTGGCATTCGTGAATGTAACAATATATTATAGTGCTTGACAAAGGTTTGCCAAATCCCTTGCCCATGTGGTTCTATCAGCAACTGATGAATGATAGTTCCCAATGCAGTGCCATCTGAGGGATCGGAGATTCTGCCTCTTCAGTTTAGGCTTGTGCTCTTGCTCTTATGCAGTGAAACTCCTCTATTGAATCCTCTATTGATATTATGCACTGTAGAGGGAGAAATATGTAAATCCATTCCAGTCTTTCTTTGAGAAACACTGCTTTTAATCATTGTCAATCATTTTCTCACACACTTGTTGACAAACTGGAGATCCTATACCCTGCTTTGCTCCTCGAATATTCCACCAGTTGTGGACACTGCTATTGCACCAAATCACGATAAACGATGATAAACACCTGTTTGAAATCACATCATTTTTTATTTATTTATTTATTTTTTACCTCACTACTAGCCCTAAATTGCCCCATCCAGACCTTTTTTAGAATGTGTTTCAGGCCTGAAATACAGGAATTGATGTATATTAAGAAATGAAATGAACTAGACGAAAAAACGAAGTATCTTAGGTTC
The DNA here is from genome assembly GCA_025084515.1 of Ancistrus triradiatus. Taxonomy (NCBI): domain Eukaryota; kingdom Metazoa; phylum Chordata; class Actinopteri; order Siluriformes; family Loricariidae; genus Ancistrus; species Ancistrus triradiatus. The sequence continues at coordinate 352,313 of JAJAGP010000128.1, forward strand.
ATACTGTATCCATTGAAATAAAGATCAATTGTTTTTCCTTTTTTAATGCATTTTCCATGCTTTTACTTAATTTTTACGTTTTTATGACACAGCAGTATGTGCCAAACCTGTGTAAACAGGAGGACAGATGGCACTCTGCCAGTGAATAACCATTGAAAATGAATCTTCTTCATGATGAGTGGCATGTGGGCAGTGCCAAGTAAAGACCATTCAACTTCCTGATGACATCATTATTTGTCTAGCAGTAGATCACTTTATACTTTAGTGGTTTCAGCGGTGATCAAACAAAGGCAATAATTAAGAGCAACTACAAGGAAATGACAAGATAAACGTTGCAAACATGAAGTATTTACACTCTTCAGCGTCAAGCTGTGTGCTGATGTAAATATAAAATACACAACTGCACTAGTAATCTTGCTGTTTATGAATAAATCTATGGGAGGTTTGAAGCAATCGCGAGGCCATGTTTACTCCGCAGCCTGAATGACAGTGTGTTCCCTTCTCTCCATGTGTGTTCAATCATTTATGATGAGAAAATTGCTCCTTTATGTGCAATAAATATTTATTCTGCGTTCATGCAAACTGAGAGAGCACAGACAGCCCAATATAAAAATACATAAAATAAAAATCTGAGAGTTTAACCTGGTAAGACAAGTCTGGAATTTCTTAAAATAATTTCAGTTGGGCTTAATATCAAACCTGTCAAACTTAATTTTATACCATTCCATTTTAGAGCCTGAGTTTATTTACTCGAAATACATTCGCTGGCCACTTTATTAAGTACACCGCCTTGTTTATACACTTATTGTCCATTTTATCAGCTCAATCCACCATATAGACACACTTTGTAGTTCCACATTTACAGACTGTAGTCCATCTGTTTCTCTACATACTATGTTGGACTTTTTACCCTTTGCTCTTTTCTCTAATGGTCAGGATCCCCACAGGACCACCACAGATCAGGTCCTGTTGGGTGGTGGATCAGTCTCAGCACTGCAGTAACACTGACCTTGTGGTGGTGTGATAGTGTGTGTTGTTCTGGTGTGAGTAGATCAGACAAAACAGTGATGCTGGAGATCTTAAACACTGTGTTTACTCGCTGTGCACTCGGTTAGCAACATCTACCATTTTTCTCCACCTTGTAGATGAAAAGTCAGAGACAGTATCTGTTGGTGCACTTTGTGTTCGTCATCCTCTAATCATTCATCAGTGCTCACAGGATGCTGCATGTTCGAATATTTTCAGTCCAGCAGTGACACTGAGGTGTTTAAAACTTCCAGCAGCATCTGATCTGTGGTAGTCCTGTGGGGGCCCTGACCATTCAAGGGGACGAATAAAGTATGTAGAGAAACAGGTGGACTACAGTTTGTAATAGTATATCTACAAATTGCTTCTATATGGTAAGTGAAACAGATAAAATGGACAATGAGTGTAGAAACAAGAAGGTGGTCATAATTTTATGCCTGATTGATGTATATATACAGTGAAGTCAGACAATTATGTAGCTAGCTGACACCCCCCGACTATGCAGGGTGAAGTGGGCCAAATGCAGCCAGAAAAGAGTGCTTCACACTGACAACACCACATGACAGCATTATGTGCTTCATTGGTCAAGTGACCTTGAAGTGAACATGGCATGAAAATTGGTACTACATTCTAGCATTTTCCCAAATGGGATCCCATCTTCGGCTTTCCACACACATCTGATCCTTTAATTCGCTGATACACAATATTGCCACCCACCCATGGACACCCACAAAGTCACAACCAAAAGCATGAGTATTATTGTGGAGTCCTCCCTGTAGTGGCATTAATACTTAGGTAATTAGATTCTGCTGATATGCTTAATATTATGAACCTGTTAGGAGAGAGTGTTTTAGAAATACACTAAATAATGGAGATATGCATAGTTGTAAATGGTTTTTTATTCAGTAATTTTGTGTCTTAATACTTTCTTAGTCTCTGGCCACCCAAGGAGGATGGATCCGTTTTTGAGTCTTGGTCCTCCCAAGGTTTCTTCCTTATAACGTTTAGGGATTGTTTCCTTGCCACTGTCGCCCTAGGCTTTCTCAATTTGGGATTGGCCCTAGATATTAGAAGATCATCTAAAATTGTAACGTTGTTTTGAGATAATTCTTCATTGTAAAAAGCCATACATAAATAAATCTGACTTGAAATAAAAGAGAAAACAGTGCCTTTTGGCAACACTGTGTATCATATATGGTGCCAGAATATACCCTCAATAGTAATCAACAACACAGGGGAAAACAGCTTGTTTCAGAGGGGTCATATGACAATGGGAGAAAACAGATGGGCAGCAGCCAGGCAAGTCCTATCCAAGTTTGTCACTGACTCAGAATGTCCACTCAGACACTTGGTCTGGATTGGGCTACAGCAGCCAAAGACCTGTTTACGATAATTAGCCCAGGCTGGTTGTGTTATCAACCATGATCGTCACTGAAGTACATTTTGAATGGAATATTGACGCAAACAAACAAACCAAAAAGCATTGCATTTATGTCATGTAGCAGATGCCCTTATGCAGAGCGACTTGATATATTCTTACATTCCAAGCAGTTGTGGGTTTACAGGCCTTGCTCAAGGACACAACAGTGATAGCTTGGTAGAGGTGGGGTTTGAATCCTGGATCTTCTGGTCCATAGTCCAGTACAGTAGTACAGCAGTATAAATAACACAAAAACACTATTAAATATCTAAATTCTATTGTTTAATTCTTATTGAATTTGTCTTTGCTTATTAGCACTTCTTAATTTTCAAACCAACTTAGTAGTGTTATATAATCTCTCTCTCTCTCTCATGTTGTAACGCTTAAATATAGAACTCCTTGTTTTATGAGACATTCAACTTATGATAATTTATAAATCAGGTAGCACCTATACTTAAGTTCATACTGTCAAAAATGCCCTTTAATCACACTTCAGGCGGAATTTACAGTTCCAGCATTTAGCAGGTGCTCTTACCCAAAGTGGCTCACAACCCATCCAATCCAAGCAATTGTGAGTTAAGGGCCTTGCTCAAGGACCCAACAGTGGGAGCTTGGCAGAGGTAGGAACAATTGATGGAGCAATGAATTCTGAATTACACCAGCAAAGTCTAAAGGAAATTGCCAGGACTTCTGTTCATGAACTGAATCTCAAGTCAAAGTGGGTTATGCAGCAACATGACCCTAAGCACACAGGCCATTCTAGCAAAGAATGGTTAAAGAAGAATAAAGTTAATGTTTTGGAATGGCCAGGTCAAAGTCCTGACCTTAGTCTAATGGAAATGTTGTGGAAGGACTCAGAGTTGAAGCTGTTCTGTACCCAGAAATGGGCTACAGTTCCTCCAAGCTGATGTGCAGGACCAATTAACAGTTAGGCCTACTAGAAATGTTCATTTTCACTTATTGTTGCACAAAGGGGGACCAGATATTGAAAGTAGTAGTTCATATACTTTTGCGACTCACATAAGCACAAACATATTAAAAACAAAAATGGATGGGTAGCTTCTGACTTTTGCATAGTCCTGTAAATGTTAATGAAAAAATATGTTCTTATATCGGCAAATCTAACCATGATGCATACTGTGTATTATGAAAAATTATGTGTGCTGAATGTTGCCAAGTAGCCTACACTATTCCTGCATCTTCTACAATTAATTCCGAGGTGAATTTATTTCTAAAGGTTTGAAGGACTAATGAGACACATGGCACCACTAGATACGCTGGGTAGCCTGTTCACTGGAGTAAAGGGATCTACTAATTAATAACCTGACACAGTTTATACAGTATACAGTAGGTGATTAGAGGGGTGCTGATGTTCTGGTGACTGTTGTTAGTGAAAGATTTTACACCTATTCTAAGTATACTTAGAGCATCTGTGTCTCATCAGGAAGCACTCTAACCTTCACAAATGTCATTTCTGGGTTGGTTAAAAATAACAATAAAGACTCATGCACACCATGTTGTCATTATTAAGCTGGATAAGATGACATTTTCCTGCTTGGCAACATGGGTCAAATCTTCTCTTTCTATCCTATAATCCCTCTCTCTGTCTGTCCATCACTCCTGTCTCCATACTGCACACCATAGAAGGCATCCACCATGGTGGTTGTGCCTCATTAGTGACTTTGTACATGACATACTCCTGCACAAAGCAAAAATTACCCAGAGTTCAGGGTTCAAGCAGAATAACTAATGACACCCCTGCTGTGTCACACCTTGTACTGCCTTTGAACAGTTCACAACTTATTGGGACGCAGCCGAAGGCAGTTTGGGGTGACTGACCAGTGTGGGCACCTATAAAGGGAACGTGCTGACCGCTGTGTTCCGGACAAATCATTAGAGGGAATTTAGGACAAAAAGCTTCATAGCACCTGCACAGAAAACAATGTAGGGTGCAACTATGCTCCTCACACGTGCTTCCTCACAATCACTGGAATTCATGACCACGGATATGTAAGATTAGAATAATAGAGTAATATTTTTATCTCATTTATTGACTTGGGTAACTTTTATCTACTTTTAGGACTTAAAATCAGGTCTGACCTGGTTACATTTCTGAAGAAAAAAAGACAATAGCCAAGGTTTCCATCCAAAGGTTTGCGCATTTACAAAATTTTGGCAGGACAAAATGCTAACTAAGTCATGTTTCTGTCCACTACAGTTTTGCGAATAAACTTTAAATGTCATAGGCTAACGCGATTAGGGGTGGCATTGAAACTAAAAAATGAAAGTAAAAAATGGAGGAATTTTGCTTTTATTGCCATAATCTTTACAGTTTTATGACTGTATTCTTTACAGTTCAGAGATGCATAATAGGATGAGCAGTGGCCCACCTAATGAGGGCTGAAATGTGTTGTGTGTGACTTGGTTTGACACACACAGTAGACACATGACACAGCTGTCTTTAACAAACTCACCTCTTCATTCATTCATTTTCTTCGCTTAATCAGGTACATTATCATTTCAAGAGTCATGTTCACATTCGACTATTAAATTATATCTAAATGTAACAATACTGATTTTGTTTTGTTTTTTGGTCTGATGAGCTGGAATGGAATCATGCGACTTACAGCTTGATACATCATTTATTTGATAAAACCGTTTCCATCACCATTTATCGCATTTCTGCTTTAGCGATATTCTAACTTTTCCATCTCAACCTAGTGTAAGACTCTTTTGCGATATTTGGATGCTCAGACTTTGATAAATCCCTGTTCTTTAAATAAAACAGGGTGCCCACTCACACCTGATTGTCATCCCATTGACTGAAAACACCTGACTCCAATTCTACCTTCAAATTAACTGCTAATAGAGGTTCAAATACTTTTGCCACTCACTAATATGTAATATTGGATCATTTTCCTCAATAAATAAATGACCACGTATAATATTTGTCTCATTTGTTTAACTGGGTTCTCTTTATCTACTTTTAGGACTTGTGTGAAAATCTGATGATGTTTTAGGTCATATTTATGCAGAAATATAGAATTTCTAAAGGGTTCACAAACTTTCAAGCACCACTGTAGATAATAGATCAAGCCCTTCTTCTGTAAAAGGGCAAACTACTGCTGATTTTAAATACTTATTTTAAAATCTTGATATTTCTCTGATAAGATTATGGCTTGTTATTAAGGCTCCTCTATGTAACTGTTTCTTTACTCCCAATGCTGCTAGTTAGCATGTTAGCAACCTGAAATAAAGTGAAGGTATTCGTCAGCTATATCATATTTTTCTCAATGCTGAGAGTGAATGCAGCCCTACTAAACAATCCTGCACATTCTGAGTCAGGTGGGAAGTTAACAAAGGTGATAAAAAGAGGAACTGAAATGATTCTTTCCTGCTTTTCTTTGATTAGTGTCTTACAACTGCAAATGTGAGCAATTCACCTTTAAACCTTTCTGTACGAAATAATCAGCTGCCCTTAATCAGCGCTGCTGTGCACTTTCATGGTGCAGCACGTACACACACACACACACACACACACACACACTATGTCTATGTTAACATCACAGTACTGTCAAAATTTAATTTAATTAACACATTTAACAAGTTTTTTCATGTTGTGTCAGTCAGGTTTTGATGGAGTTGATATTTTGATTTCTCAGGATAAAAGGAGAGACAATTAGTCAGAGCAAAGGAAAGACAAAACTAGTGAGAGAGAAAGGTGGTTTGGTGAAGGGGAGAGAGAGAGAGAGAGAGCACTGCAAATGATGCTGGATACATGAAGAGGTTACACTAAGAACACTTGTGGCCACAGACTTCTTCTTGTCTAGAAAGTACTTGTATGTGAACTTGTACAAATGGCGATGAGTGTCCAGGAGGAACATGATCACTGTGCCTCAATCAGCCAGTATGGCCACTGCTGCAATGGCAATCCCCACACAAAATATTTGGGACTCTTTGGCCTCAGTAGAAAAGTTGCAGTTTCAATAAGGAAATCAATGTTGCTGAATAGGGGAAAGCATTGTTTTCTGTAATTACACACATTACATTTTATATAGATATATATATATATATATATATATATATATATATATATATATATATATATATATATATATATATTTATATATATAGACACACACACACACACACTATAATTATATAATAATATATTATATAATATATATTATAAATTATTAATATTATAAATATTATAAATACTATACACATATAATATAATTATAAATTCTAGTAACACCTAAGGAAGCACCAATCATAATTCTATGTTAATATCATGGTGACACATGGTGTCAAACTTTTCAGCATAAAGCATACTACCAAAAATAATTGTATACACTTTTTTTTATTACTCAGACACGAGACGTTTTCCCATGGCTTTGGGATTGTGAATTCTATTTCTGTGATGAAGAAAAGAGGTACATTTAATATTCACATAATATTTAAGTATTTTTATATAATTAATTAATGTATATATTAATATAATGTAATTTTATATAATGAATTAATGTGGTGAAGTTTTGAGGTTGAATTCCATGATAGAGGCTACTGCATTACTGAATATTACAATTTTTAATTATGAGCGATTTAGCTGGATTTATAAAAAAAAATCCAAATGTATTTGTATAATTGGTTCTTCACGTCTAAAAATGTTTTTGTTCTTTTTTTAATGTCGTTATCTAAAGATGATTATGTCGTTTGTGTGGTTTTGCAGATGATTCATGTAGTTGTAGTACAAAGTGTAAGGCACTGGGAGTCATGACCAGCCTTTCATTAGGGTTCCACCCACAGACTAATGGGCAGGCTGAACACTCTAATCAGGACCTGGACTTCACTCTACGGTGTATCATCGCAGGGAGACAACGCTTATGGAGTACTCAACTGGTGTGGGTCAAAAATGCCCAGAACACATTGGTCTCCTCTGCCACCGGACTCTCCCCTTTCAAGGCATCCCTGGGATATCAACCCCCATGTTCCCTGAGCAGGAAGTGGAACTGGCAGTTCCCTCAGTCAAAGACCACCTCAATCGCTGCCGGAAGGTCTGGAGGGCTGCCCGCTGCAAGCTGAACAAGACACGCACTCACACCACGACCACAGCTAATCGTAGCAGGAGACAGAGTCCAGGAAACTATCACCGTGCTTCATCACACCATATAGGATGGAGCGGGTCATCAGTCCTTCCTCCGTGTGCCTCAAGCTACTGTGGCACATGAGGATTCATCCCACCTTTCATGTGTCCCAAATTAAGTTAGTGCCCACCTCAGATCTTGCCCCCCATCCAGATAATTCGGGATCTATCGGCCTACACCGTCCGCCGCCTTCTGGATGTTTGGCAAAAGTAGAAGGTAGAAGCTTCCAGTATCTCGTCGACTGGGAAGCAGGAGGACTGGGGAGGAGCGCTGTTGGGTCCCTCGGTCCTCCATCATGGACCCGACCCTTGTTGAGGACTTCCACAGGCCCCACCTGGACAAAGCTAGCAGATTGTCAGAAGTCAATGCTTGAGGGAGGGGCCCTGTTTTCACCCTTTTGGATTACTGCAGATCATCGCATGTGCTGAAATTACGTGGATTATGCCGATTGCGACCTGTACGGATTACCATTTTCTTCTTGCTGCTTGGCTGGATAACTCACCCATGATTGCCCCGCTTTACGCCCGGATTGCCACCGAGTCATGCACGCACACAATTACCTGCACGGCACGAACACCAAGTGTAAATAAACTGCACCTTGTGTATTTTCACCTACTCTGACTCTAATCTCATCTGTGGAATACTGCAGTTGGTGCCTTGTCTTTAAGGCTTCTCCAAATACTTGTAACACTCACAGTGTCATGGATGTGTACTGCTTGCCCTCAAGAAAAGTCATATTGCTTAAAAATTCTTCAAAAGTCTTGTTTTTACATTTTTACCTTAAGTAAATTTAGTAGCATGCACTTTTATATTTCTACTTGAGTAAATTCTTCTAATTTTTCTAAACTTCTAATTGAGTACTTGAGTAAAAAGCCATATTTTAACTTTTACTTAAGTATATTTTTAATTTATTAGTAGTACTTAAGTAAAGAACCTGCACATTTCTGCCACCTTTGCACACACATACAAAAATACACATATACACAAGCAAAAAGACGAATTATCAGAAATTCAGTACATTCGTTACACAATAATTATCAAAAAATGTGTATTGAGACAGACTCTAGATGTTTACACATTAAAACCATGGTCTACTGTTTTTGTTCTTTCATGAATGGGACATTTATTGCAAATGTTGGTAGGAGTGAGACCATGAATCACCATCCAGTAAAATTCTCCAGCTCTTTCAGGCACTACCAATTTATATAAAACCCTCCACCTAAAGCCATAATGTGCACCTAAGTAGCACCCCCTAACTGTGCTCTCTTACCTTTCCCATGTTTCTCACATTCACTGCCATGTTGTATAGGGCCTTTCCCGCAATCTCCTAGTTCTTTCAAATTCACCCAGGCTTAGGGAAGAGAACGGCAGAAGATTACCCCCACTTTGTCGCCACTTTCTGCTGGCTACAGTCACATGCAGTGATGTAAAAGGAGGATATCTGTCACCTGGTGGGTAAGGCAATAAGTCATGCCTCAAACAGTACTGCCTGCTGTTCTTCTCCAACAAGCTTCTCCAACAATCTCATAGATCGATGTTTGTCTGCTGTGACAATGTCTGTTTAGATTTCCATGTTCTGTCACCTGGATCCAGCCAGTGACTCATCTTGGTAAAACCAGCCAATATCATCTAGTGCTTGAGGCCACCAAACCTTTGGGGTGTGGAAGATTGGTACATGTCCCTAACGTACAATTAAAAAAGAAAACATTTGGAGCATCAAATTAACTTAGCATTTTAAAACAAACTTTTACTAAAGTGTCTTTGGCTCCTTTCAGCTTAAAGGAACCAAGGTCCTCCCAGTTTCCACACACTCGTTGTTCCTCAGTTTCCTTAATTCTAGTCTTTAGTCTCAAGCTCCCTTTAAATAATTTTCTCCCCTACAGAGACTAACACTGAATATTGTGGACAAAACAGCTTGATCTGTGCTTTTCCACATCCCACCATTGTCTCAGAGACTTTATGTTCACACAGCAGGCAAATCCGATTTTTTAGGCTGTTCAGACTACCTTTTAAATGTGATCTATTTCCGACATTCGTCTGAACAGTTCACAGTTCTCCTAAGCTGATACTCATGCGAAAAAGAGCAACATTTTAATGGTCATGTTAAAAAGGGCACATTATTCAGCCATGGCCCCTTCTTTGGTTTGCGACCTTGGTCCCTTTAAACTTCACTTTTAAGCTTTTTATTTCCTTTTGACACTGCAGCCACAGGCATTCGGGCATTTCTTTAGAAATTTCCTCAAACACAGGGCAGTTGCGATATTTGCCTTCTAAATTTGTTTGCACAAAGAGGTTTTGCTCCAAATATTTGAGGTCTGTTACTTTACTATCCCACCCTAAAACCTTCCTTAGTGCTGTCGTCCATTTTCCATTCTCCTCAATGCACATTTATGAAGAATGTTGAGTTGGCATGACGTAAAAGTTGTATGAATTACTGAATTGCAATGCCATGTATGGGATATGTATAGAATTTCAATACCACATATGAAAGTGGCTCAAATCAATTCAGGGTGTTTTTTCTCCATTCACACTGCCCCAAAGATAACACATCTGTGTCACACATGATCAGGGACCATATTCATAAAGATTCATAGGCTAACAGCAGCTCCTAGTGACAAAATCTGAAGAAAAATCTTATAATTGAGGGTGTTTCTTTCTCAAAGATATCAGTAGATCCTAGTAAAAACAAAAGTTATTCATAAAGCATCTTAATCTTGAAAAACTGTTGTGTAGGGAGGAGGACTTTTAAGAGGCGTAAGAGTTCTTTTAAAATCCGGAAAGACGACTCAAACGTACTCAAATGTCCTATCCAGCACAATAATGCCGTAACACCCGAAATTAATACATACAAACTGACCCCACCACTTAAATAGACTCGGCAGCAATCAAAGTCATTGAAAAGTGTAGAGCTGCATGTTATCCAATAGATTAAGTAGGCTACAAAAATGACCAGGTATATGCAGAAATAGTCTATGCCTGTTATTTCAAAGACTTATAACAGGCTATACAGTATTTCCCTAATTGAGTGCGTTTGTGTGTGCGTTTCTCTGTGTGTGTAAGACAAAGAGTGAAAGTGAGTGAAAGTGAGAGTCACAATCTTCAAAAGAATGCATCATACCTAGCAACCGGGTCAACTGTGCCTCCTCATTGAAATAAAAGTTTTTGGGTTCTCCTTGCTCAGAGTCGGTCTCAGATTGCTTCTGAATCACTCTAAAGCTTAAACTCCTACCTAGGAGTTTTTAGGCTATGTTGGGAGCTGTCTAAGAGTAATCTTAGAATCTTTATGAATATGGCCCCAGATTTGGGCCACTTTTACCTGCTATGTAAACGTAGCGAAATTCACCTTCTCAAGTTTTCCACATATTCCAAAACAAATTCAAATTGGAGGAGAATGCAGTGCCTTGTAACAGCTTTAAATTTAATTTTCAGTATTAGTCTCTGTATTGACCAGGCTGACTAGAGATCATGTCTTAAAATCATGCAGGACAGATTGATGCTTGCAGTAGTTTATTACTGTGCTGTTTTAAGCAATCCAGGCAAGTAGCAGTGGTACTGCTGTCCACTAAGGTAACCCAAGTGAACTGCCTTTCAGAAGGGTGCTTTGTCCTTCATGAATCTATCAAGGGAACGTGTTGCACCATATCTTTTAATACCCCAGCTGACACTAAATGGGGCTTGTCCCCTATTATATCCCTCACATAATCAATTGTGCAATTCCAGTAGCCTCCCAGAACTAAAATTGTATTCTGAATGAGTAATGATATTTCCTTTTTGACAATCCTCTCTCGCTCTCTGTCTATATTAGGTGCATAAATATTAATAAAAGCATATTCTTTGCCTTTAATTTCTACATAAACTATTAAACACCCGCCCTTTACACACTTCTTTCTTAGACATTATTTTAATATTCAGGCTTGGGTCAAACACAACTGCTGCCCTTGCCCTGTAATTGGATCCATGACTAAGCTTCCATCACACTTCGCATTCGACTAAATTATTATCATCAATGTGTGTCTTGTATAAATTTAACATTCACAGTGTTATATTTCACATATTCTACAAAGCATTCCCCTTTAAACCTATCCCTTGCACCATTTTTATTTAGGAAGCTTCCACTTAAGTCCCCATATAGTAAGATATAAAGGCACAAGGCAAGAAGCAGAAAGGACAGAGCCATCACAAAGAGAAAACCAATGGCTGAGCTTTCATCAGCCACACAAAAGCAGTGATTTACACGCAGCTGTAGCTCACCTTTTCATCCTGTAGCGCTTCTTGGGAAATAGAACACCTGAGTCTGTCATCTTAAGATGTTTCACAGCTCTAAGAAATTCCTCCTCATCAGGGAAGCCTGCAGACCATTTCTTTTACCTTTCTGACATTCCTGAACAGTCTAAACAGAAATCCTAATCTTCTGCTTACAGCTAAGATTTTCCTTCTACCATTGATTCATTTCCAGTCTGACTAACCACAACCATAACATCTGTAACAGCCACATCTATCACTAAGCTACCTGGTAGACCTACAGTTCCACTGCCAATGCTCTCTTCTCCGCTTAGTTCCAGAGGTCTATCTGAGTGAGGGGTTCTACTAGTCCCTGGCTTTGGTTCCCAGACTGCCGCAAGACTAGCATTCTCACCCAGTTTATCACCATTCACTTCCAAATCTCACCAGTTACCTGTTACTTCTCTATTATCCCCTCTCCTACCCGTGCCTCCATGTCATTACCAGTATCTGAGCTCTTTGTTGCTGTGTACCTCTATGTGGGCAACCAAACTTTGTTTCTGAAGTCCCTGCACTCTCAGAAGCCCAGGCTCCTAGTGCTAGCCAACACAATATAAGGGCTATTCCCATGCTTAATTCAACCATCATGTCGAAATGTTGATCAGTACTGTTAGGAAGTACACTGCTATGCTTAGGCTACAGACAGATTTGTTGTATTAGCAAGGGTATAATGACCATGTGTTCCATATTGTTGACCATATTGTTTCAAACTTGGATTTGTAACTCCATGAATACTATTTTCACTGATTTCCATTCCAGTCATTGTGAACTTTAGCATATCGTAGCCTTTTCGCCCTGTTCCCCTTATTAAAAAGTGGTTCCTTGGCTGCTACCCTTCCAAAAAGACCATTCCTGTTCAAGATTCTTTGTACTGTGTAAGGAGAGGTCACTAAATACTTTCCATTTGATTTTTTGTTTAGCTGTTTTAATATTGCATACACATTTTCAGTATTTTATGGTTGTATTCTAATATTGAGGAATACTTATATACAGTATGGTCATTATACCATTGCTAAAACGGTATACCTAATTTAGTGATGGCCTAAGACTTTTGCACAATATTCTTCCTATAACTTCCAATAATAATAGGAATATCTTCATCATCAATAGCTTCATTTTTACCAAATGGTGAAACATTTGATATAGCCACTTTTGTTACGGCCTCAGAAAAGCGTAAAGTACCAATACAGCCTTCACCCAGATTCCACTTTCAAAGAAAACAACCACTGCTTTGTTGACAATGTGAGGCTGAGTAAATATTACACAAACTGCCTGCTCTCCAATAGCAAGCAGCACATTGACAACCAGCATGTCATAGTCAGGTAAAAGACAGCATCTCCCCGCCTCCCCATCTCTACCACCACTCTGCCAAATAAAATGCACTCTGATGCAGTTTTTACACTCTATCAGAAAATAAACATGTAATGTATGTACCAGTTAAGATCCACTTATTAAATAAAGAAAAGTGAAAGGTTAGCAAAACACCAGAAACCAACCAACCCTCCATCGTCGTCTCGGAACCCAACTCCCAGCTTGTATAATGGCAGAGAGAGAGAGGAAGAGAGATTACATAAAAGTAATGAGAACACTATGTCTGATTAAATTCAATTAAATACTGTGATTTAATTATCACGGTACAACAATATATCATCAGGGCTCGTGCAGAGTTTTAGCTGACATAATGGGAGTCTGTTTGCCAAAAAGAGGAGCCTAAATGAAACAGCAGTGCATTTAAAAAGGGTCTAATCTCTTACACTCGTTTCTTTTCTCCCGCTTTAGTTACGAGGAAGTGTTCACAATGGACAGTGATTAAATGCAATCAGTTCCCAAATCCTCCCTTTTCAACTTTTGATAACTTGTACCATCAGATCGTTTATGTTACAAGTTCCTGTGTATATGGTGGTTCCAGACATGTCCATTCATTGCCTGCTTGTTTTTTCTTTTTTGTTTGTATTTTTAACCCTGATTATCCTAGACAGGGATGGGCAGAAGTTGACATTGAATGAACGATCCCCCATTCAGACTTTTGTCCCTCAATCTCAACCAACTGTTCCTGCACAACACCCAAACTATTTGGAAGACATCACCGGGACTTGAACCTGGTCACCATGGTGGTGGGCTAGTACAACCCCAAATCAAAAAAAGTTGGGAATTGTTTTAAAGATTTCAATAATTTTCTTGCACATTTGTTGATAAGCTGGAGATCATCCCATCTTTACTCCTCAGATTCTCAGCTTTTCATGGATACTGCTTTTGTCCCAAATCATCCTTATAGTCCTGTTATTATATTACCTGTTTGAAACTGCATCATTATTTGGTTTTTTATTGTTGTTTTTTTTAACTCATTATTAGCCCTACTTTACCCCCAACCCCAATTTGCCCAACTTATTTTGGAATGTGTTGCAGGCCTGAAATGCATGTTGGAAGTTTATTAACAAATGAAATGAAGTTGACCAGAAAAAAATACAAAGAATGTAAGGAACACTGCATATATTTATTTGCATGTTCCATACTGTCCCAACTTTTTCTGATTTTGGGTTGTATATTAGCTCACTGTGCTTCTTTATTATTATAAACATGGTTGTGGAGGACCAGACCAGGAACCAACTTCAACTTTTCTATTAGTGCAGAAATTCAGCAGAGTTTTTATTCATCTGCTTTTATTAATTCACTTCAGTATATTCTGTACTGTCTTGATAGACATTCATAAAATCTTTGGCCTCTTTAGTGCTGATAAAGTCATAAATCACAATGTCAAATGTAGGATGGAGTGGTGTACAGCATGCCACCACTGGACTCTGGAGCAGTGGAAACAGTTCTGGGAGCAGTTCTGGGAAGTGATGAATCACACTTCTCTTTTTGGCAGTCTGCTGGATGAGACTGGGTGTGGCAGATGCCTGGAGAAAAGTACCTGCCTGACTTCATTGTACCAACTGTAAATTTTGGGGGAGGAGGGATAATTCTATGGAGTTGTTTTTGTACAGATTGGCCTAGGCCTCTTAGTTCCAGTGAAGGGAAACCTTAATGCTTCAGCATACCAAGATATTTTGACAATATGCTTACTATTTTAAGAAAACAGATTGGGGAAGGTCTTTTCTGTTCCAGCATGACTGTGATCCAGTGCACAAAGCAAGGTCTATAAAGCCATGGTGGGGTGACTTGTGTGGAAGAACTTGACTGGCTTGCACAGAGCACTGAACTCAACTTCAAACACCTTTGGGATGAACTAGATTGCAAATCAGGGCCTCTCGTCTAATATCCCTGTCTGATTACACAAATGGGGTGGGAGGCAACTCTATTTCTGCATATGGGTTTAGAATGGGATGTCATAAAAGCTCTTGTAGGTGTAAAGTATGGGTGTTGCAATACTTTTGTCCACGTAGTGTAGCCAGTGAAGACACAGAACGTACAGTACAACCAAGACAGACGTGGAGCAAAGAGAAACCAGAAAGACCGAGAGAAAGAGCATGGGGCAAAACCAGACACACCTGAATGCAACACAGAACACAGAACCAAGAAGGGAGTGACGAAATCAAGACCCAACCTCAAGCAAAGGAAAAAAAAAAGATGAATAATGCTGGCGGAAGTTGCACGAGCTGGGAGAAACAGCAAAAGACTTCTACCGAGGGAGACTACTTCTAGTAGTAATTCTAGTTCCCTCTACTGACAAACACAAGCAAACAAATCCAGAGTAGACAAGTTTCTTTTTTATTATTTTACTTAGCTTTAGTACTAATTCTAACTTAGATTATAACCTCAAAAAGACTGATAATCACCTATATTATTTTTAGTAAAAAAGAGAATAAAACATTGTTGAAATAGATATACAAATATAGAAATACATAAAGTAGATAAGTGTAATAAGATACTGTGGTACTTCAGTTCTCGACCATCTTGAAACTCGTCAAATTCAGTTCTCGACGCATTTTGAATATAAAAATTTCTGTAAAAGTTTGCATGTTACTCTGTGCACTTGCTTAAACTTGCATCTGTCGAGTCGTGTAACTCGTTTTAGCCAAAATTCTATTTACGATTCATGATTCATGACTCGACAGATTTACATTAGACCTCACTCAGAGACGATCTCTATGTTTATTATGTTTTTCTTTATTTTTACATCTACAGTACTATATTCTTAGTCCAAATAAGTCTTCATGGGTTCTAAAAAGGTTAGTATTGACTGCCAACCGAAAGGAAAACAAGAACCCATTCCTTCAGAACACAGGCTGCAGTTATCATTAGAAGCTTGCTTTTACTTTTCACTTTTAATCTAAAATATTTTTCAGCACTTTATTATAAAATCAACTTTTTGTTAATGATTTTTGGTCATCTGTAGGTTAATATTTAAGTGTTTTAAACAGTAACTTATCATTACTTATCACAGGCTCCGGTATGATACAGTCTACCAAACACTCGATAAACTCCTCAGTTCATGATACAGTTAACTTGTGATGGATTTATTGGAACATATCCCCATCGTAAATCAGGGAGCATCTGTACAATACAACTCCATTAATCCATATAATGCATTATACAGTGTGAATTAATTCAATTTACATTATTCTTTATGGGAAAAATTGGCCCAGTACTCGTAGTTTTTGATTCTGTATTTATAAGTTTAATAAAACAAACACCATACACTATATTAAAACTAACCTATATTAAACCCTATTATTTTTAGCATATTGTCAAACCACCACTCAGGATGAGAATTGGCAGTTTTCTAGTCCTCACATTTGAGTGCTGGGAGTGGCTTCTGACTAGGTCGGACATCATATGCGTCTCAGGAATGAAGGTTTATTGGGGATTATCCCTTGATGCTGGTTTGTTTCTCCCTCCGATTGATAGTACTGGCCTTACTGTACTGAAATCCTCTCTGGAATAGGCTCCATACTATTTTGCTTCACTTAAAGATGCTAATAAGCACATGGCACTAATCACTTTCTCTATGGGTGGTTATGAAGGTGGTTGTTATTGTTGCTTTATAGGTCAAATATGAAAGAAAATAGCAATAAAATAATGAGTTTTAAATGTGGTTTCCAAATACAGCTTTTATAAAACCAGCATTATACAGTAAATATAGTAAATATAGTAAAATGTTTTACTCGATCCTGAACAGAACAGGAAGCGAGCCTACAGAAGTCTGAGAAGGCAAAACAGCAATGAGAATTGGGTAATAAGAAACGTCTGTTACTTGGTTGCAGTCAGAGGAGTGTGAGTGGCATGCTGAAGAAAAAGAGAGTGGATCAGCAAAGGAGGAAATCATTAGTGGGAAAAGAGGAAAGAGCTACAAGAAGGAAAGCATTTTGACCAGGAAAAGCAAGTCTGATAAGATGGCATGCAAACCTTTATACACCTTTATGATCCTAAAGGAGGCTAAATGAGGATGCAAGAAAGCACTGATAAGAGACTGATAACTAGCACATTTGTACTTTCTGTTATCTATGAGTCAGTGTGATTGAAAAACAAACCATTTAAGTCATTTCTTTTTGGCTGCCAGACTTCTAATCCTTTTTCGCCGCTGGTTCCTACAAGAGTGATTAATCATTTTTATCCCTCACAACAAACATGACATCACACTCACACAATCACACAGCTGTTAATGAGGTACAGGTTACAGCAAAGGACAAGTCTTCCTGTGAGCAGGTTAATTATGCTATTACTGACGTGTTGATGAAATTGTTTGATGCAGTATGAAACATGTCCAGAGGCTTCACTGAACCTAATCCCATGGCACCCACCCCACACACACACACACACTCACACATTTGGACCTGACTCTGGACGTGTCTGAAGAGCACTTTGACTGAAAGAGAGAAATGGTGAAAGAGAAGCGATGCTATTTCTATGCAAATGACAGATAAAGAATTAAGCACAAGGAGAACAGACAGTCTCACGTATATGTTTGTTGCTGTGGCAACACAGATCTCATAACACAGACGAAGGTACGTAATGCAGAGGGACGGCGAGAACAAATGATAGGCGAAAGAAGCGGCTGATTGTTTTGTTTGAAAATGAGAACAGCAGTCATCTGTTTGTGTGCAGTTGGTTCCATTTAGTGTGTACGCTCACTTTGTTTTGCATTACAGGCACAAATCATTTCTCAAAATCATTTTCATGTCATGGTTCTGTCTTATGACTCATGCTTTATGTAAAGAACTGATTTTACTGCTTGAACCTCACAGCTCCCCGGATCGATACAGACCCCAGGTTCTGCCTGTGTGAGGGTTTGGATGTTCTCTCCAAGTCTGTTTCTCCAGCACTCCAGTTCCCACAGTCTAAAGACATGCGTTAGGTTAACTGGTCTCTCTAAACTGCCTCAGTGTGAGAGTGTTTGACAAATGCAGTAACCTTGCTCCTGTCGTGGGTATAGCCATTAATGCTGACAAGATATACAAATGAATAAAAAAAGGATGAACATTTCAATCATCACTTGAATGAAAACTTGAAGCCAGAGTTCAAGTTCAGTGTACAGTTAATGACCATCTGTTCAATGTCTGTTCACTTTAATGACAGAGGTCTCAACAATTATAATAAATTATAATAGGAAATAAAAATCCAGACGTTGTGGCTGTAAAGAGCAGATCACCAGATACTGAAAGCAAAGGTTCACATACTCTTTCCACACACTGATATGTAATACTGGATGATTTTCCTCAAAAAATAAATAAGCAAGTATAACATTATCTCATTTGTTTAACTGGGTTCTCTAGTGTGAAAATCTGATGATGTATTACGTCATATTTATGCAGAAATACAGAAAATTCTAAAGGGTTCACAAATTTTCAAGCACCACTGTATTCTCTCTAACATATAACTATATAAACTGGTTCAAATTCACTCACTGAGTCTCTGTTTCATTTTGCTGACCTTCCATGTTTTTTTTGTAATACTGTCTATCAACGTATTTTTGGCTTTTGTCAAACAAAAGTATCAGGTCCCTCAAACTATCCTCTTAAGTGTTACAGCTTTTGCTTAGACAGGGTTCTAACAGTGCATTAATGTATTTTCTATAATTATTGTGAATTTCCATAAATAAGAAATACTGCAGCATTAGATGCTGTTTAGATGAGTTCTACTCATGTTTTCATCGGTATCTCTGACATATTTATGTATCGCTTGCATACCACAGTAGAAATGTTACAATAAACTTTACATAAAACCAAGTACCAAATGATCACCCAGTGGCAAGGAAGAAAAATCATTGAGACTGATAAGGAAGAAACCTGGAGAGGAACCACAAATGGGGAACCTGTCCTTCACTTTATAGAAGTGTATAAGGGGGAGATGGTTTTTCCAAGAGTAACGTGCTTTTTAAAAAGCTCTATAATTCTTAAAAATATGTAGAATTTTCTAAACACACACTCAGAGCTCAAAAAACCACATAATGGTCAGTCAAGTACATCTAAGATAAACTTGCTGTCTCTATCTATTTGTCCTGCAAAAATGAATCAGTTTAATAAGAAAGGAAGAAAATAGCCAGAAAGTGGTGCTCAATACAGACTTCTAAATGTGGTTTTATAAAAACAACATTATAAATACTGATTGGTCACCTGGTCCTGAACAGAACAGGAAGGGGCCAAGTGAGTGAATAGTCAGGCAAAACCTACAGAATTGTGAGAAGGCACAGTATTTGGGTAATAGGCAAAGAATAGAGAACGTTAGTGGGAGATTAGTTTGGTTAGTTTGCTGTGTTTATTTTTGGCAGGGACCATGCACTAATTACATTAATCTGTAAAGAGCAGAGAATCTTTGCACCAGTGTTCGTTAATAAGCTAACTTCCATCTACAGTCTCTGGGCAGATAAACAAGGATAATACAATACAAAATTACAAAAAAAACATTATATGGAAAGAGCTGCAAAAGTCAAAGCATTTTGAGCAAAAAAAGCAGATCTATTTGTATGTTTTAAAAAAAGCACCAAATAAGAATCCAGTGGCAAGGAAAAACCTCTGATAATTAAGGAACCTGGAGAGGAACAAAAATGGCCAAAGCTGAAATGGTGACCTGGCACTGAATGGGAGTGTATGGGCGGAGATGATTTTCAAGAGTAAAGGCCATTACACAATGAAAGCGATGTGAAAAAGCATTAAATATTTGGGTGCAATTTTTCCGCCTCACAACTATACACACCAGATGCAACACAATTTTCGGGGAATTTCACAACCTGGCTCAATTTTTTTACACATATAGCTGCTCACAGAATAATGCCGATACTGGATCTATCTGATCACATACATGAGCTGAAACTTACTATTGAAACTTTAATTCTTTATTTTTTGATGATGATGAACACCATGATTTGCTTTACAAGGTCTATCCAATTACACATCAAGTTTAAGCTTTTACTGATATATGATTTATTAGTTATTAATACTATTATTACTCTTATTTTTATCATCATTGTCTGGAAATTGAGCATTTTATAAGCAAATATAATGGCTCTGTGGCTCTCAAGAGAAGCTGGAACAACAAAAAGGGGGCAAAGAAACTTGAAGACAAAAACACCACGTTTCACCGAGTTTAGTTCGAAGTATGAAAAGGCTGTTGGTCGAGAGGACAACTGAAAATACAGGAGCTGCTTCTTGAGGTGCAGGAGCAGGTGACTGGTCAGTGAGTTTTTCAAAAATCGAACAGAGGGTGAATAAAATGACATTGTGAATAAAATAAACATGCTGTCTACCCCCCTATTTGATTTTCAAAAATGAATCAATTTAATAGCACACACTCTGCAATTACAAATCAGCCGTATCAAATCACTGTGACCTGTATTCACTTTATGTAATTCTATGAGCACATTTTGACCTCTCAATGTTCCAAGCTCCTCAAAAAGCTTTTCTACACTGTAAAAAAATACGAATGGTACCTGACAAAAAGATACCTTTTTCAAATGTAACATCCTAAACATTAATGGCTTCAATTAATGGCAAAATCCTGCTTGAACATTCCCGACTAAATGAGTGTTATTAATTACAGCTCATTAATGTTTCACTACTGCAGGTTATTATTTCCTAGCTTGACTTTAATGGAATGAACATGGGAACAGGAACAAAAAAAAATGCTAATGCATATGAAATCTATGCCTGGTGTCTCCGTGGGCTTTTTCATAGGTTTTTACGCGCCGCGTCTGATTTTATCACTGAAAAGGCGGCAGTGTATTAGCTCGGCACGATAGCATCGCGCTTTAATCCATCATAAATCTGCGGAGCCTCAAAATCACAGCATTACGCTGTATCTGTCAGCTTTGAGATCTCAATTTCAGAAAACACATTCATCATGCATCTGCTGTCAAGATTTCCTCTATCAATATCCAAAGTTCTGCTTGTTGTCGGTACTTTGAAAATTGAAATGTCTGCTCTCGCAGTGTCATTGTCCAAGCCAACACGGATCTGGAAATCCAATTCTTATATATGACTGAAATAAAAAGAATGACATTCATATTTTATAGGCTTCTGGGTTGCAGTTTTTGCTTCTTTTTAACCTTAATACCAACAGTGTCATCAGACCCACTTTACTGGGACACCTGCCCCACTAAAATGTTGCTGTGCCCGACTAAAATCAAAGTCCATTTTATCCTGGATTGTTGAGCAGAACTACAGGACTCAACACCCAAATGCACTACATTTCCCATAATGCCCAGTATCCTTCTAAAAGTTTCAGTGGTTAATGCTTTCAGTCAGAGCCAGTTTCAATTTTCATTTCTTTTGTTTTTTGGCATGGATTAATCTGCAAATAAGTAAAAGAAAGTTTGTATGTGCGCCCTGCGATGGTGCCCTGTCTAGGGTTGGTTCCTTCCTTCAACCTGTGCTCCCGGTTAGGCCCTGGCTTCCCAAGACCCATGATTAAGCCTGAAAATGAATGAGTAATCAATACTCAGAATACTTGGAAAATCAGCACAAGCCACCATTATGGGTAATGTTAAGGACCGATGGAAGTGTCAAACACAAAGGACCAAGCTGCCGTTTCGAGAACAACAGCACAAGACAGAGTGGGATCAAGCAAACACAACACTCATCACAAACAATCCACTTAAGTTCAATGGCAGACTAACAAAGCATGAGCACAGAGTGAACAATTCCTGAAACATTAAAGTGTACTCAACAATGGGCAACATCGAACAGCTTTCAGCCAAGGGGAGACTAGGGATGAGTACAAGACAATATCAGGCAAGAAATGGGAGAGAGATCGTTTCCTGTGCTCCACAGTGCCATATGGTGCGGCGGCCAGCTGAGGAAATCATTACAATTTAGGCAAGGAAAATGGATACACAATGGGAAGACACAAAGCAATGCACAGTCTATAGGCAAATGACATAGGGGTGTATACAATGCACATATGTAAAAACCTAATCAGAAAAAGCTATTTAAGGTTGGTAATGAGGTAAAACAAACAATGCAAAACAAAAACAAAAACTAAATGATAATGTGATCTCAAACATGTGATTGTAATCATGATTTTGAAATGTTTAAAATCCATTTTCCTCAATGAAAGATTGGTAGGGATTTACATATTTCCCCCTCTACAGTCTATAATATCATTAAATGATTCAAGGAATCTGTAGAAATTTCTGTATATAAAGAGCACAAGCCTACACTGAAGACCTGTGATCTCTGATCTCTCAGACGGCACTGCATCAAGAACCGTCATTGATTAATAGCTGATAGAACTACATGGGCAAGCAATTCCTTTACCTGTGTCAAGCACTACAATATGGAGTTACATTCACAAATGTCACTTAAAACTTTACTGTGCAAACAGGGTTAACACTGCTCAAAAGTGGCATCGACTTATCTGGGCTTGGAGGCATCTGGAATGGGCCATCACACAGTGGAAACATGTATTGTGGTCAGACGAATCAGTATCCCTGATTTTTTTTTTATTTTGAAGAAATGGACACCGTGTGCTCTGGAAAAAAAGACTGTTCCAGACTGTTATCAGCAACAAGTCCAAAAGCCAGGCTCTGCCATGATATGGGGTTGTGTCAGTGCCCTTGGCAAAGGGTAATTACACTTCTGTCATGGCAGCATTAATGCAGAAAAGTACATTGAGAGTTTTAGAGCAACATAAGTTGAAGTTTTAGAAGTTTCTGACAGTTTGTTTTTGACAACACTGTAAAACACAGTTGTTATCTTTTTTTTTTATTTATTAATAATGAAGAAATATTAAATAAAGTCAAAATCTGACCAGGTCTGTTTGTTTCCTATTGCTTAACACTACTATATTATATATTATATATATATATATATATATATATATATATATATATATATATATATATATATATATATATGGTAGGGATTAAAATACTCCATAATTTGAATGTAAATGATTACAAGTGTGGACACTGGACCTTGCCATAAGAAGTTATAAAAGTGCTTCCCACCACTGCCCTATAAAAAAGGCTCTCAGAGGCTACTTTTGAGTAGTGTACCTTTCACTGACTGCTAGACATGCCTCTATGATGCACTCAAAAACATTTTGCCCAGTTCACTGACTTTGAGAGGGGGCAAATCATTGGACTGAGAAAAGCAGGATGTCTGTTTAGACAAATTTGCTACCATCTAGGCTGATCTGACCTAGTTGTTAGGAAGTGTTGGATGCAGTGGTTCCGTGAGGGCATGGACACATGGTAAACAGGCTCCAGGCTCCAGACAGACCACCAGTAGGGAGGATCATTTCCGCTGATAACAAGCACGAGTAGCTCCCACAGCTTTGTTGTCCACCATCTAGATACAGGTGGCACCTTCACTACACACCCCTGTCTCTGTCCGGACCATTTCCAGGTGCCCAGTACATGCCTTGCAATTGACAACCATTCACTGTCACCTTTGTGGTATCATGAATGAAAGACCTGGACTGCTACGGACTGGAATTGTTTCATCTTTAGTGACAAATCCAGGTTTTGTTTGAGATCCGATGACAGTTGGGTTCAAGTATGGAGGTCTCATGGTTAACGCTTCAATCCTTCCTTTGCTGTGGAGCGACACACTGCGGGTGTAATGATCTGCATTTTTCAGCAGGATAATGCTCACCGAAGCACAGAAAGGATTTCCCAGGATTGTCTCCACCACATTGCAACATTTTTGTGGCCTGCCAGGTCACCAGATTTATCGCCAATCAAGCATTTATGTGACCAGCTGGGACGTCAGCTACGGCAACCTACGGGTGTGCAGGATCTACAGGCCCAGCTGTAGCATCTGTAGACTAATGTACTGCAGGATACCATACAGAGCCTGCATGCCTCCAATGCCCAACTGTATCTCATCTTGTATACAAGCTAGAGGTGTCCCAACAGGGTACTAGAGCATCCCTTCATTTGTACAGTTTTCCCCCAATAAACGTATCCTTTTGCTCTAATATTGTAATCAATTAAATATATCATCAATACATTCACATATACTATATAAAGTTTTGATTCCAATAACTCCTTCTCAGTGAGTTCTTTTTTGTCATACGCTGTAAATATAATGCTATTTTTTTTGGAAAAAGCTAGTTTTCTAATAAATAGTGATAATGATGAGTGACTGAATCAGATTCCTTAAAGGATCAGAAATAAAATTGAAACCCCTTGACTCTGCAATATCCTCTAATCGGGAAATACCTTGATGTCAACTATCGACACATATTTCAGTTCAGGGGTAAATTGCTTTATTTAGTTTCAAACATCATGATTTATGATTGCCCTGTATTACTTGGTAAGGAGGTTCGGATTTCACAGCCACAGCTTGTGTAGATTAGTGCTGCTGTTCTCTGAGGTCCGAGCTTCCTAATACTCACCTGGCAGGGTGATGTATCTGTGCTTGCTCTGGCTGATAGTTAATGCAGCATGGCATTCTCTATGCTGCTTGCCAATGATTGGTAGGCATGCAGACCTTGGGTGACTTCCATCTGCTAATGGTCATACCATGCTGATATGAGCATGGCCACAGCTTCTGAGTGACACTCCACTCTATGTGATCTGAATTGTGTTACTTTCAGTACTACAAACAGAAATATACAGAATTCTACATAGATTTTTTGTTATCACTACATTATATGATTGTACAATGTGAATTTAAAGTCAGAACTCTGTTTATTATTTAATAATAAGTAATTGCATTTTGGTATTATTCATTGACTAGCTGTGCAGATGACTACAAGTGCCGCTGCTTCAGTGGGTAGAGCGAGCTTCTTGAAATGGTAGTGTCTAAGGGTGTGGGTCCAAATCTTGAATGAGGCTGGCAAAGTGACAGTCAGATGGTGTGTTTGCAGAAAAAGTCCAGCCACTGGGGTTGCAAACCTAGTACCAGACTCAAGACAGGACAACGGGGGAGGGTTGCATAAGGACAGACATATACACACACATATACACAGTGGTGCTTGAAAGTTTGAAGCCTTTAGAATTTTCTATTTTTCTTCCATCTCTAGGAGGAGTCCTTGTTGTTACAAACTTATGTATATTTATTATGTATAAGCAGTGGTAAGTGGCTAGAACATGGTAATTAGGGGTAAAATGCTTTTTTTTCTGCTATTGAATAGGTTAGTATTCTGCATTTTTGTCTCACTCAGGCCTGGTCACTTCATTATTTCATTTTACCAACAAGGAGCCAGGACACTGAAACATCAAAATCTGGAATTGCTGGCACGGTTTTATCTCTGAGTGGGATGTGCCAGATGCCCTGAAGCTATAGACAGAATTGGCAAGCAGTTGTCTAGTTCTGAATCAAGGAAGGCAGTTAACATAGAGCAAACCATTTTGGGGCCTGGAAAACTGGGAGATGCGTTTTGAATTTGATCTTAGCTGCAACAAGAAAACTTTGGTAGATTGTGAACTAGGTGAATAGCAGCTTTTTTAATCCTCTGCAGTAGAACATTTTAGCACAAAGGCAGTCCAGCAAGCAAAACACTGTAGTAATTGAGCATTAAAATAACAATGATAAATACCTATTTAAAAAGCAGACAGCTGACCTGTCTGTATGGAGCATGGTAACAAAAACATCACATCTTTTTTTTACATCTTATTTTGCCTTCTTGTTTCCAATCTTGATATAGTAATCAGGAGCATTAATGTAGAATGGATTCTGCAAACCATCAATAGGTTTTCTGTCCAAACTGATAAACCTGTCACCAGTCAGTATTGGGTAGAAGATACAAGACTAGATTTTTATAGAGCTTGACATGATATAAAAAAGAGATGAATTAGTGGAAGTGACCATGAATAGAAGAAAGGAGAGAAAGTGCAGACAGTAGGCTGGAATGTGGATTATAAAATTAACAGACGCTCTATTTTCAGCACACAAGTCTCAGTTAAAAGACTGAAGGATATACTTTGGGGTTCCACAACAAAACTTCATATATTTCCATTAGGTTGCCATGAGGTAAACAACATTTTGAAGGACTACAGGAAAACACACCTATATATCGATCTGATAACTACTGATGTATTAGATTTTATAATTGTTTTTAATTCACAAATATGGCTTCATATAATTAAATGTGTCAATTATTTTATATGATGTTGGAATTAAACTACTTATTTTACTGTGACAACATTGTAGAGAAAAGCTTTGGCATGACAGATTGTTGAAATATCTTTTCAAGTTTTATTGCTTAATCGAAAACATTATTCACTGTTATCAAGAATTATTGTAACAAAGTCTCATAGAAACCCAATGATTGCTGACATGTTCAGCAACACTTTTGAAACATCACTCATGCATGTGTCACATTCATTAGAATTCCTTAGAAATGAAATTTATGCTACACTGGTTGGGCTGTATATCCAGTCACATTCACATTATTATATTATATAGGAATATTAGTCTGTTTTTTATAAGACAATGACAAAAGCTACTGAGGGTTGTGTACAGAAATGAGCTGGCTATTACAGACTTAACCTCCTCTGACTACAGGCTACAGCACTATGTAGTATCTCATGTTCAAGGACTGTTTAATAGCTCAGAAAATGACTCATACACTTGTGTTTGTGTCATTCATGCTTACCTTTAAAATACTGTGATCTTCATATTTAGTTGCATCTTATTATGAGTTGTTCCTGTTTTCCACTTAATGTACACTATATGGCCAACAGTTCTAATATTTTTTTCTTAAATCTTTCACTACCAGGCAAAACGTAAGAACAAGATTTTACCAATACAGGTATGTGCCGTTATGTGCTTTACTTTTTGGGAAACAGGTCGTTGACAGAAATGGATGTTGACCAGACATTACCTCTGTCACATAGTCATTTTAAGCTACTGTAATGCAAATATAAAGGTATTTTCAGAAGAAAACTGCATCCAAATGATACATAAATGCATCAGAGATACCGCTGAAAACAAAGAGTGATTGATGAGTGATCGAAACAACTGATACTTTTGTTAGATGGAAGCCAAAAATGCATTGATAGATAGTATGAGAAACGACACAGAGGAACAGCCAGATGAAACAGAGAATCAACGACTGAATGTGAACAAGTTTATATAGTTATAGGTTAGAGAGAATATAAAGTTAACACTTTATATTAAAATACACTTAAAAACACCATTTACAGCTTGTTACATATAGTAATTTGCACTAAAAATTCTCTAAACACATCAACTGAGTTAGAACAGTCTCTAGTCCAAACGTGAGATAACAAGCTTAACTGATAAGTTCTGAGCTTCTGAGTGAATCACACACTGCTTTTACACACGCTGTTTGTGGATCTTCAGTGTTCATTGGTTTTTATTACCAGCTGGGCAGAAGAAGCAAAATGCCCTGCACTAAAGTGCAACAGAATAATAATTTGCTGCCAGTACATAAATAAGTAATTAACATAGGAAAGTGTTATAATTACTAAGTAAAAGATGGTAATTAGAGTTCAGTATGGTACTGTATACTGTAATACAGTGGTGCTTGAAAGTTTGTGAAGCCTTGATAACTTTTTATATTTCTGCATGAATAGCTTTGACCAAAAACTTAATCAAAGTCCTAAAAGTAGATAAAGAGAACCCAGTTAAACAAATGAGACAAAAATTTTATACTTGGTCATTTATTTATTGAGGAAAATGATCCAGTATGACATATTAGTGAGTGGCAAAAGTATGTGAACCTCTAGGATTAGCAGTTAATTTCAAGGTGAAATTAGAGTCAGGTGTTTTCAATCAATGGGATGACAATCACGTGTGAGTGGGCACCCTGTTTTATTTAAAGAACAGGGATCTATGAATGTCTGCTCTTCACAACATGTTTGTGGAAGTGTATCATGGCACAAACAAAAGAGATTTCTGAGAACCTCAGAAAAAGAGTTGTTGATGCTCATCAGGCTGAAAAAGGTCACAAAACCATCTCAAAATAGTTTGGATTCCACCAATCCACAGTCAGACAGATTGTGTACAAATGGAGGAAATTCAAGACCATTGTTACCCTCCCCAGGACCAACAAAGATCACTCTAAGAGCAAGGCATGTAATAGTTGGTGAGGTCACAAAGGACCTCGCCAACCTCTAAGCAACTGAAGGCCTCTCTCACTGGCTAATGTTAATGTTCATTAGTCCACCATCAGAAGAACACTGAACAACAAACAACATTCCAGCATAAGAACCTTATCCCATCTGTGAAACATGGTGGTTGTAGTATCATAGTTTGGACCTGTTTTGCTGCATCTGGGCCAGGACGGCCTTCCATCATTGATGGAACAATGAGTTCTGAATTATATCAGAGAATTCTAAAGGAAAATGTCAGGACATCTGTCCATGAACTGAATCTCAAGAGAAGGTGGGTCATGCAGCAAGACAGCAACCCTAAGCACACAAGCCGTTCTACCAAAGAATGGTTAAAGAAGAATAAAGTTAATGTTTTGGAATGGCCAAGTCAAAGTCCTGACCTTATTCCAATCGAAATGTTGTGGAAGGACCTGAAGTGAGCAGTTAATGTGAGGAAACCCACCAACATCCCAGAGCTGAAGCTGTTCTGTACGGAGGAATGGGCTAAAATTCTTCCAAGCCGGTGTGCAGGACTGATCAACAATTACAGGAAACATTTAGTTGCAGTTATTGTTGCACAGAGGGGTCACACCAGATACTGAAAGCAAAGGTTCAAATACTTTTGCAACTCACTAATATGTAATACTGGATCTTTTTCCTAAATAAATAAATGACCAAGTATAATATTTTTGTCTCAATTGTTTAACTGGGCTCTCTTTATCTACTTTTAGGACTTGTGTGAAAATCGGATTATGTTTTAGGTCAATATTATGCAGAAATATTCTATTTTAAAATTCTAGAATTCTAAAGGGTGCACAAACTTTCAAGCACCACTGTATCGAATGTTGGGCAGCTCTGTCCAGTGACTTTGGCGTTTTGAATCTGTTTACGGCTGCTATATCCGGAGTTAAAAGACAGATTTGAATTTTCTATTATAATTTTTAAGACCTCGGCTGTTAAAATGAACAGACATTGATAGCATGAGTGTTAACCATCACACCTGTAGATTGAGAGATTAAATAAAAAGTGGTGATTTTCTTTGAAATACAAATTAATATAAAGATCTAATAACTCAATATCGTGAAATAATTGTCAGTTCATAAAAAGTGATAGCAGTCCTTCTCTGAACGCCTAGAAGGCCCTGAGGGTTCCCCCCACATTTCAAAGACATGCTTTAAGTCAGTTGAGGTCTCTGAATTGCATTAAGCGGGTATGGAAAGTGAATCAGCCACACTCACTGCTAACAGCTTCATATCATCAAACATACAGGCAAAGAATCCCTATTAGACAAATAGTAGTAGTAGAATGGCTTGTACTCAACACTTCAGTGAACTCGAGGCATCATGATCATGGATTTCAACCTCCCCAGCAAACTAGTTTGTTATTTCTGCCTTGACCTCCTAAAACTAAATTCATAAACAAATGGATTGTCAATACTGACAAAGAACTTGGTTGGCTTGCACAGAACCCTGACCTTAACTCCACTAGACAAATCCGAGATGAACTGTAACGTCAACAGTGAACCAAGGGTTAACCTAACAGTCATGTTCCAAAATCTAGTGTAAAGCTGTCTCAGACAAAAGACTAGAAAAATGGGGACACACTACATTCTAAAATCTAAGATTTTAGGGTGTCCACAAATTTTCGCTATATAAATTTTGTTTAGTTCTGTTTAACAGATTCTTACATTAAAATGCTCATAAGTAAGTTGTACTATGTAATTAGTCATTACTCATCTTATTTCACTTCACAACTGTGCTTACTTTTAAATCTTATGTTTAGTCTGCCAGTGTAAAGTACATAAATATTTGTGCTGTGTGAAAAAAAACATCTTTCATACTTCTAGTTACGTCAGTCTAGTTCTTGATCCAGTGCTGTACTGATACTTAAAGACATATTGGATTACAAACGGCTATAATATCAGTTGAGAGTTCAAATCCTGGCTCGGTCAAAACGCCACTGTTGAGTCCTTGAGCGAAACCATTAACCCTCAGCTGCTCAGCTAAATTGTAAGACGCTTCTGGATAAGGGTGTCTGCAAAATGCTTTAAATGTAATCTATCACCATGCTTACCACTCCATTGCTCTCCATCTCGGTCGCATGCTGCACCTTATTGCTGTCCAAATGGCCACAGTATTGTGGAGTGTTAACTTTGGTTGAACTTACAGTGATTTATACTTGTTCATAATCTTGCCTCAAACCATATGTAGCCCTTCCTATTCCTTCCTTCCAGTACATTTCTGGCAAATATACCACAGTTAAAAATGGTCTATATCAGATGTCCGTATTTTGATGTGATAGTCCACCCACCACTGGGTCAACATGGCTTGACCTGCATTATTCTTATTAATAAAGGGGCAGCCTTCCACCAATTCTAGGAAACAATACTACATTGTTTTCTCATTCTCACCACATCCAAAATATGCATAGATTCATTCTCAGATTTATCTTGTTGCAAGTTCTTATCCTAGACACAATAGGCAAGAGGTGGGAACAGGCCACCAGTCTACCGCTTATATGACTCACTCACACTTCAGATCTAATTACAATAGCCAATCCATAGCATGTTTTTGAACGGTGGTAGGGAAGTGGAGAAAAACGCATACGCAGCACAACAAACCTAGCAACAAACAAAGCTGTCTAACCACTGCTCAGTTGCTAACAACCCCCGCATTTGTGTGTCCAGCTCTTAACACACAAAAAAGCAAACAAAAACCTATTATGCGTTCATTTTTAGAGCCTGATGCATGCAGCACCCTGAGTGTTTGAACAGCTTATGAGGTGCACTCCAAAACTGTCGGTTCTGGATTTGAGGCTTCAGTGATTGACTGCACCTGAGCAAATAATAAATCCAAACCAATAAGCCAGTGACTACAACACGCTTGGATCAACGACCTTGCTGTGGTCAAACAATTCCTCAGATTAAGTAATGCCTGGAAAGTTCTCCACAAGCAATTTTAGCAAATAAGCACACCGCACAGAAGCCATAATGCATTAACCAGTCTGCCAGAGTTAAGCGAAATTGATGTTTGTATGTGCAGCTCTTTTCACATCCTCACAGACACACACAGAGGTTAAGGGGAAATGGTGTTTCACAAAGCCAGTGTCTACACTTGAATATTAATTTTCCTCGACTGGTTGCTGTGAATGAGACACTCACTCCCTCCTCGCTCTCTTTAATTATACAGTTCTCCCTCCGCAGCCCGCAGTGCCAATTTACTGTCTCTCCTGGGCAAAGAGCGGGAGGCCTGTTTGGCTCTGCTCACAATAAGAAAAGAAATATGAAATGGATTCAGAATACATGTGCACACACTCAGAACTGCTTAATGGATAAAGGCTTTATGGTTAGGGTTAAGGGCTATTGTTAAACTTGGGAGCTGTTTAGCGTTAGTAGAGCAAAATCAAAGCAACCTGTTTTACCCCCACTTATCCTGGTCAGGGTCGCAGGGTATAGTTTGGAACCTAACCCAAAATTCACTGAAAGCAGGTAGAGATACACCATGGACAGAACACCAGTATGTCGCAGGGTTCTGTAAATGTCCCCTACCTTGGACTTGAACCCAAGCCGTCAGACATGACTGGCTCTTAACTTTGAGTCACTTATGAGCTTTATTGGTTAGTATGAAAATCTGTTTATTTAAAGATTTCATAGATAAACAGATTCAGTGTTTTCACTCGTGTTTTCAGTGGTATCTGAGCTATGGGAGTTACATACAGTGCTTTGCCTACAGAGGTGCTTGAAAGTTTGTGAAGCCTTTAGAATTTTCTGTATATAAATATGACTTAAAACATCATCAGATTTCCACAAAAGTCCTAAAAGTAGATAAAGAGAACCCAGTTAAACAATTGAAACAAACAAATTATATTTGGTCATTTACTTAAAGGAAAATGATCAAATATTACATATTAGTGAGTGGCAAAAGAATGTGAACCTCTAGGATTAGCAGTTCATTTGAAGGAGAAATTAGAGTCAGGTGTTTTCTGTCAATGGGATGACAATCAGGTGTGAGTGGGCACCCTGTTTTATTTAAAGAACAGGGATCTATCAAAGTCTGCTCTTCACAACACACGTTTGTGGAAGTGTTTCAGGGCACGAAGAAAGATTTTTGAGGAGCTCAGAAAAGGGTTGATGCTCATCAGGCTGGAAAAGGTTACAAAACCATCTCTAAAGAGTTTGGACTCCACCAATCCAGTCAGACAGATTGTGTACAATGGAGGAAATTCAAGACCATTGTTACCCTCCCCAGGAGTGGTCAATCAACAGAGATCACTCCAAGAGCAAGGCGTGTAATAGTTGGCGAGGTCACAAAGGAACCCAGGGTAACTTCTAAGCAACTGAAGGCCTCTCTCACATTGGCTAATGTTAATGTTCATGAGTCCACCATCAGAAGAACACTGAACAACAATGGTGTGCATGGCAGGATTGCAAGGAGAAAGTCACTGCTCTCCAAAAAGAACATTGCTGTTCATCTGCAGTTTGCTAAAGATCACGTGGACAAGCCAGAAGGCTATTGTGGATGGATGAGACCAAAATAAAACTTTGTGGTTTAAAAGAAAAGTGTTATGTTTGGAGAAAGGAAACATTGCATTCCAGCATAAGAACCTTATCCCATCTGTGAAATATGGTGGTGGTAGTATCATGGTTTGGGCTTGGTTTGCTGCATCTTGGCCAGGACAGCTTGCCATCATTGATGGAACAATGAATTCTGAATTATATCGGAGAATTCTAAAGGAAAAAGTCAGGACATCTGTCCATGAACTGAATCTCAAGAGAAGGTGGGTCATGCAGCAAGACAACGACCCTAAGCACACAAGTAGTTCTACCAAAGAATGATTAAAGAAGGATAAGTTCGAAATGTTGTGGAAGGACCAGAGTTGAAGCTGTTCTGTACAGAGGAAAGTGTGAAAATCTGATGATGTTTTAGGTTATATTTATCTAGAAATATAGAAAATTCCAAAGGGTTTCAACAAACTTTCAAGCACCACTGTAAGTATTTACGCATTTCAACTTAAAATATCGTGATACCTCAGGTTCTCATCATTAATTCGTTCCAGAAGGTTTGCTGAGAACCGAAAATGATGAGTAGCAAGCAAATTTTCCAGACCCCCAGAAACTTGTATAAGGCATTATATGCATTAATGGAGTTGTATTGTACAGGTGCTCCCCGATTTATGATGGGGATATGTTCATGTTCAGGCAATTTCGGCGGGATGCCAGATTTACCATTCTACAGTCCAAAGAAGCTTGATCAGGAATGGTCTTCTTGGAAGAGTAGCAGCCAAGAAATCACTTTTCAGAAAGGGGAACAGGGTGAAAATGCTAAGCTATGCCAAAGTTCACAAAGATTGGACTGAAGATCAGCGGAAAAGAGTATTATGGAGTGATGAAAGTTTTCATTTTTTTGGTTCAATCATTGACAATATGTTACATATGGTCACTATTCCATTGGTAAAACAACAAATCTAATGGTGGCCTCAGGCTTTTGCATAGTACTGTATGTTTAGGCTATGTTTTAGGACTAGAATGTAGTGCTGCATGGGTTAATATACAATAAGGGTTTATATTTAGGTACAGAGCTTGCTAAAGGTGAGATCTACCATCTAACACCCACTACCATCAGTCTCCGCAACGCCTCTCTCTATTCCTTTCCAGCATGCTATACTTTCTTTTGATGCTGACAATGGACAACAAGACAGAATAATCAGTTTTGCTCACAGAACAATCAAACAAAGAAAAATCAGAAATATTCTCATGTTCCTTACACCAAATCCCACACCTCATACATCACACATGCTGAATGTAAATATAACATCATGTTTTGATGTTATCTTCTGGCACAATGTATGTAATAGTGTAAGTATTTTATTATTTTTGTTTTATTTAATCAATTAATTTGTTTATTTTATATGCCATCTCTCATGCAGTAGTCACTGTTGCAGCACAGGATGATGATCCCTCCACCTGACCTCTCCTCCATCAAACACAGTCAGGCGTGTCTTCCTGTAATGCTTGTTAGAAGGCACTGGCAGGGTATGAACCTGGGTCATATCAAATAATGAAAGATTACTACTATAGACGTTGTGAAAAAAATTGTTTGTGGCTCCAGGTTGTGTGGAGGCACGCATAGTCCTTCAGGGGGGGTATTGCACATGGTGGGAGACGCTGAGCAACTAGGAAACTGGATATGCCAATATGGGATTTCCGTTATGAAATGTGGAGCTGATTGCATTCATCTAAGGGATATAAAGTGTGCTTAGGTTAGGGTTTATGGCTAGAACTGTATGCGATAACAGGTTGACACTGCTTGAGGTTAAGGAGTTTGGGGTGAGCTCAGGGCTATGAAGAGTAAATGTTCAAATGACAGCTGGTTTTGCTTTCACTTTTGCAGCAACTATGACCTTTAGACAAGATTACAGAAAAGCCTGATGACTTATGGATCAATTCGATGTGCACTGTGGAAACAGTCATTATCCACTCAGGTCTGGCTTTAAAACTGCACCTGAATAATTAATAGCTTCATATTGCGTTAAGACTGTATTCTTCACTACGTCATTTTCACAATCCCTTTTAGACATGCCCTTTTACTTTGGAATTTACCAGGTAGGTCTTGTGTGTAAATGTGGCCTGAGACAAAATGCTGCGTATACGATCACATTAATATTAATAGTTTGAGACCTAGTACAATTGCTGCATAATTACAATGGTACAATGCCTGTACAGTATATTGCTGTTAAAATAAAAAAATTAAAAATAAATAAAAACTGGTTAATATGTGCTAATACCTGCTGAGGCAGAACTGTCATGGTATTTGCCGGCAGAGTGATACTGACTTCAACCACTGGGGGCACTAGAGTCGAAACCAGTCTTTATGGGAGCCCCAGGGAAGAAAACATTCTCTGTAATTATTCATTTTATATAATATAGTTAAGCAATAGAATACGAAAGCATGTTGTCGCAGATAAAATCACGGCTGTGTTATTCGCATTAACGCACAACTTTGCTCGTCCTATTGCTTTTATACAAGCTTTTTTACAACAAAATAAATAAATTAAGCCCTGCATTGAGTATGCTTTCATGGGGACAATACCTTCCATCAAAAAGTAGGTCCACAACAAATGTGTTGTTTCTATGCAACAGTAACAATTCCTGCCTTTGCACTAGAAGCACCGGGCCAGTTTGACCTGAATATACCTAGAAATGTTGAGCACTGGTCATCTGAATGTTGTGACTTCCTACTAGAAGCGCTGTGCTGGATTTAACTATGCTACTTAAAATGCCTCAAAAGATGTTGAGTCTTCAGACTAGAAACTGCTCTTATTAACACAATGTTTGCTACATGGTGATATTCTTGCCCTAAACAAATACATTAGTTATGGTCATTGGTTATGGAATGCGGTTGTCTCATTCATCATTATGTTATTTTTTAAATTAATTTATTTATTTGTGGCAAAAATGTTTCCAAAGGCATACATTATGAACACACTATAAATCAAAGAGTGCACTAAGTGGTATTGAAAAAGTACGATTTAAAAGGTTTATATAACACTACCAAGTAACATTAGTTCTAAATACAAACTGCAAATTATAAGGGGAGTAAAAATAAAAATACAATTAATTAAGAATTAAACAATAGAATTTATTTATTTATTAGGGTTATTGCGTTATTGTATTGTGTGAGCATAAAACCTGTGGTTACTTGGCAATGTGTCAGGGGAGTGATATTGTTTTTGTGTGAAAAAGCTGTGCTGTTATAACATATCATCAAGACAAGAACGCTTCTCAACCAATCAGATTGCGAGGTCGGAACTAACTGTTGTATAAACACAAATAAAGCATTCATATGACGGAAGACAAGTGTGTGTTTGTGTTACTGGGTGTAAAATTGATCATGAGATTTCAGAATTACTTGGACACTCCAAAACTAATCAACAAGTGAATGCTAGTATGTACATACCTAGTACAAGGGGCAGTGAAAAGGCGGGAAACTCAAACAAAGAGCTGAGCACACAATGGCACATGGTTTCCCCCACTCTTCCAAACTCAGATAAAAGCTTTCTTATTTTCTCATTTAACTCTCTTCTGGTTTTACTTATTAATTGTTCTAACCTTACATTATTTCTTTCAGTTCAACCTGCTATGCTAATCGGTCCTTTAAACTCTGTCTTTTAGACTTTTAGTCTTACTCTCTGTATCTTAGTTTTCTAGACAGCTTCTTCTGCTCACCTTCTTGGTCTTCTTTCATTTTTACCTTTTGTCACAAATATTCTCTCTTCTCAGGACTTCCCTAGATCAACTTTCATATTTTCTTTTGTCTTCCACAGACACACAAACAATCAAATCATATAGCGGCAGCATCACCCATTTAAAAAAAGAAAAGTAAAACCCACTGATGCTGGCTCTTGGCCAGTTTAAACAGCGTATCAGCCAGGTGCAGCTCATAATGACTAAACGCAGCCTGTTAACACTGAACGAGCTAACCCATGTGACTGTGATGAAGGTTCTGGCCATTGTAGTTCACAGGCCTTCCTTCTTTAAATGTGCAGAGCGCCTCTGCTGCCCTCTGGTGGTATCTACAGACAACGTTGGCACTTTGACCAGAACAAAGCAAGCTATAATTATAATTGAATATTTACTTTACTAATACATCACTAATATTGAGCTGTGGGCAAATCTTGAATTTAATTTCAGTTTTTTCAAATGGGAAGGTAGGTCCTCATGTTGGAGGAAATCAGGAAGTTCCCACTATTAGGTTACCCCATACCCCACACCATATCATGACTTTAGGTGAGGCAACCATGTTAGATGGATCAGTCCAGCCAGGATTTGTGTCTGACCAGTGTTGATGATTCTGTTTGTGGACCTCACCATTCACAAAAACATGTGCTTCATCACTGTACAGCACATTGGTATGAACAATGAGGGTTTATCTGAAGTTGCTGTGTCACCCATTCTGCAAATTCTACCCATCAGTCTTGGTCGTTCTCGATCATGTGGTGCAACATCTGAATTTTGTACAGCAGAATTGAGACATGGCTAACCCCACAATCCAGAGACAGACGACAAGTTCTATGATGTGGGATCAATGTCGTCCAAATTCCATTACCTCTCCTGATATTCACCTTTAGCACATCTTGCTACATTTTTTAATCCATTGCTCCTTCAATGATTGCCAGCTTCTGTGTTGTGGGGGCACCCCTGGCCTGCATCATGTGCCACAGACCCAGCCTCTATTCCCAAGTGCGCCCTTTAATTCTCTAAGCTCCAACAGGGCAGAAATCTAGGAACAAACTTACACAATTGGAAGGCGATTGCAATCCTAATCATTGAGTAACTCATTATGGGGTCCTGAATGAACCCAAGGACCACTGAGGGGTGTTGTAGCCAAGGACAGGGACTGACAGACTCGCCAAATAACAAGGTCTTGGTACTTAATTCCAGGGACATTTCACTGTTCACCACTAAGATCTACAGGACTTTTTCAGTTGCCCTTGGGTTTTGTTTCACCTCCTTCAGCATTGTGCATTGTGCAGACCCTTCTCAATTTGTGAACTGTGGTGGCAGGACACTTCTGATGAGGCGGCCATTCAGCCTTGTTAAATTGTCTTGTTTTTGTGACAAACACTGAATTGGTCAGCTGCAAATCTAGACTGCAGCCCCAACTATGAGCCAATAAGAGTTGGATCAGAGGAAGTCATCTCTCTGCTAGAAGATCCTGTCATTAACACTAGGCTTCATGCCTGCTCTGACTCTAATACTCCTTTCATCTGGGTTTTCACCCGATGGCCCAATCTGCCCTGTAATTTACTCATCAATTTCAGTTCCTCTTTCATGTTCCTTCAAACTGTGCGTGATTCATGATTGCCTGATTTGTGGCCGCCTGACATAAAATTGCTGCTGCTTGGAAATGTCAGTGAGTGTCCAGAAATCTGAGTGCAATTCCAAGAGCTATTTTAATATTGCTTTTTATTAGTATGTATACTCCTTGGGGAAAAATGTGAAATCTACTTTAAAAAATTGTAATGAGCTTTTAATTGTCCTAAGAACAAATAATTGGACTGAAAATTAGCAAGAAGTAAGAAAAAACAATCCTGAGACCTGTGCCACTATTTGCTCATTACTGCTTGTCCCTGCAATTAAATGTTGGGGAGAAACTTATATAGTGTTTTTGTACACAAAGATAAAAAGATAAAATCCTGAAAAGATTTGACTGAACTCAAAACTCAAACTAACATGTCTGGATGTTCAAAATATCTTCTCTTTTGTGTTTTAATCTTAAAAGATTATTATGCAGGGGTTTCTGTCAGAAATCACATAGCTGGTCTTCATCAGGCAAACTGCAGATACAATATGAACCCAAGATGTTTCATGTTTTGCTTGGTGAAGTTCAATTCATTTATTAATGAAAATCCATTCCTGAATTTCAGGCCTGCAACGCATTCCAGAAAAAAAAGTATAGAGTGTGGTTTGGGTAATGGACAAAATGGGGCATAAGCACTGAGTCAGTTCGGGTTTGAGTGACAGCTATGATAAAATCTTGTAGTTTACATTCCAAGCAATTTTCTATTAAGGGTTTTGCTCAAGGGCCCAACACTGGCAGCATGGCAATGCTGAGATTTGAACCCTGGACCTTGTGGTCCCTACGTCAGTACCTTAAACACAGCACCATCACTCTGCAAGCTGATCTAAGCTCCCCGGACATAAAAAAAATGTCACCTTGCATATTTAAGGTGGTAGTAACTTCAGGGTCCTGCAAATGGCTTCCCATTCAGACAAGAATTGCTTCTAGAAGTCAATATGTCCTTCACAACTAATTTCTGAAAGAGCACTCTGCAGGGAACTGCATACCATGAACATATGGAGCAGAGTGTCATGTATTAGTCTTAGCACTTCTGCTGACAAAACTGCTCAGTTATAGTGGGTGAAAAGACAAATATTGGTTCATAACTGTAAACATTTTATTTGGTCAGATGAATCTCATTTCTGCCTGTATGTGAATGATGCTAAGCATTGTGTTCTTCTCAGATCTCATAAAGCCTTCAATAAAGACTGCGTGCAAGATGTAGTT
Source organism: Ancistrus triradiatus (assembly GCA_025084515.1). NCBI lineage: Eukaryota > Metazoa > Chordata > Actinopteri > Siluriformes > Loricariidae > Ancistrus > Ancistrus triradiatus. Next base: position 391,697 of record JAJAGP010000128.1, read on the forward strand.
CAAGCTGAAGGTTCTGTGAAATTCTGGTGGTGTTTTATTTCTGTGGAAATGGGTCCATTGGTTGAAATGACAGTATATTTGAACCAGAATGCCTACACTGAGCTGCTGGGGTTATGGTTAACGTCATTCCTATCTCATGTGACTGATTGGCATATCAATCACATCCCCATATGTGAATCCTTTTGAAGATAAACTGCGCAAATCTTTGATGCATTGATGAACATTGATGCTGCCTACATCCAGAAACTTGTCCAGTCCATGCCACATCGGATTGCAGCTGTGATTCGTGCTTGTGAAGGTACACACTATAACATGTTATTAGGTCCGTTTCAGTCACAGATGACTTGTCCAGTGAGCTTATTTTTCATTATTATCCCCATATTAATCAGCCATTACCACTATAATGGATATTATTATGGATGTAGCGTAGTGGACAGGAATACGTTGGGTTGGGGTTAGAGTGATGGGAAGGATGTGTGGAGGTCTGGTTTGAATCTGTATATTATATTCACACAAATTAAAGTTAAATCACTCTAATGATCAAAGTTAGAGTGAGATCAGCTTTCTTTGTGAGGCGATTCATTCGCTACAGCTATCATCATAATCAGCCATTACCACTGTAGCGGATGAAAGTATGAACATCTGCTCGGCCTCGTCCGTCTGAGTGTTTGTGTTGTGTCGCTCTCTCTCTCTTGGGATGCTAAAATGCACCATATGCTGATCTCTAAAAGCTGGGCATTGCTTTTAAATGGCTGGTGGGAGCTCATTAAGAGAAGTACATCTTCGTGTTTGCAATTGGTGGCACACACACACACACACACAGTAACGGTAAATATATGTTTTGGTGGCTTTCTACTGACATAATGATTACTGTACCTTATTAATGCTACACCTGCATGTAACCTTAAGCCTAAACTTAAACTCAGTGAGTAAAAAGAAAAATATTCGTTTTGCAGACTTTTTATTATTATTATTATTATTATTGTTAAATGATTATCTTTGTGGGAACATTTGGATCTAAATTTGCTCATCAGCAAGCTTTTCTCCATCACAGGACCTGCTTTTCCTCTTTTAAAACATGTCCTCTTTGTATCAATATTCTCGTAAATACTGTAGCTAACTGTTCCCATTGGAGGTGTTGTTGCTCCTTCAAGTGCAAAGCCTGGATTATTATTCAATTAGAATTTTGCATGAGTACTACTAATATCCATCGTTTTCTTATGTATTCAATTCTGAACAGAATTTGGCTATTTCCAAGCACAAATACATCAAATTCAACATCCCAAGCTTAATACATGTGGCAGAACATGAAAATGACCAAATTCATGGTAGATTTCTGCCCTCTCTGACTGGACTACACACTCCTGGTTTGGAGTAAACAGACTATGGTGGCTTAGCAGTTAACAAAGTGGATTGTGGACTAGAAATGTCCTGAGGTTCACATCCCAGTTCTGCCAACCTGCCACTTTTGGATCCTTGGGCAAGGCCCTAAACCCCACAAGCGTTTGAATTGTAAGACTGTAAGTTGTAAGTCGCTCTAGATAAGGGCCTCTGTTAATAGCTAAAAGTAAATGTAAATACAGTGAGTATGAAAAGGCTATGACTGGACATACTGTATGATGTTTTGTTGATTGTCAATGAATAGGTAACACAAACGTAAATACATTAAAAGTATGTAAATGTTAAGAAACCATTCATAAGTCAATTAAGTTCTGAGATCTTCCAGTTAAAACCAGTGGATCATTTGAAGAATTGGCATTAACACATGGAGAAATATGTTACGAGCTCATTCACTGCAAAACTTGTGTAAGCCATGTAATTTGTGATATTTGATATTTATATGTGATATTTGAATGAGTTTATTTGAAAATGATGGAATTATTGAAGTGTAAACACAACCACTACCTGTTTGAATCTATATAAGTGTAGAGCCTCAGAATCACACATCGCAATCAGATGGAAAGTGTTTTCTTCATATAACCTGCTACTTGTTTTCATTTGCACTGCAAGATGGTTCCCTTCACATTCTGTCTTTATTTGTTGTATTGCAACAGTAATGAGTCTTAAACCATGTGTTTAAAACAAATACAACTGCCTTGTGCAACGTTATTAGAAGGGTCAAACCAATTCCATTATGCTGCCTGATCAGATGTGTTAGCTTTCCAAAATGTAGAACAGATGGGCAACACTATACATTATGTACACTTTTTGGCAAAAAATGAAGCAAGCCCAAAATGGCCTCAGAAAACAAGACTCTTTCAAGAAAAAACAATTAAAGACAGGGTGAGGTTTTTTGGTAGAATAAAGAAAGTTTGATTCAGAATGGTTGAGCAGAGCTGTGTTGAATGATGAACTTTGATTTGATTTGTGTGGTGGTGCTCCCTTCTTCGAAAATCTAGTGAGAAGTGACTCCAGCTCTATCATGGTTAAGCTTGGAGGAAGAGGTGTCATGGTGAAGGGAGTCTTTGACTGTGAAAAGTCAGTTCATGTTTTGGAATACAAGAGAATATTGCTGAAAGGCTTGACAAAGAGGACCAGAGTGATACTGGTTTCACCCTGTAGAATCAAAATGATATCTGCCTGGACCATTTCTAGGAGATAGTAGAAGGAAATTTGCTGTTACGGCACCCATTACTCCTGCCATTGACAGCCAGCCACTGTTGCCTTCATTTGCAGTGGTGTCATGAACAAAACCTGGACTGTGATGAACTGGAACCGTATCATTTTTCCATCTCATCTTTACCAATAAATCCAGGTTCTGTTTGGGATCCGATGATGATTGGATTCGAGTATGGAGGCCTCATGGTGAATGCTTCAATCCTGCCTTTGTTGTGGAGTGACACACTGCCCCAGCTACTGGTGTAATGATCTGCAGAGTCAGATCATATAAAGTCATATAAAGAAGGTTCAGATTGTTAATGCAGAGCGAACCAACCCATGCTACCTGGTCATGGCTCCTTTGCAAGGAACCCAGGACCTTCTTGCTGTGAGGCGGCGGTGCTACCTACTGAGCCACCATGTCGCCCCATTAGATAAATGCTAATATTGCATTTGTATAGCATGATGGTCTATGTGCCTTAACATTTTACACTTATACAATATTACAAGTAGGAGAGTGATAAAGCACATTTATTTGCTGAATCTGTAGAGCTGCTCACTCATGCAATTATCCAATTAGCCAATCACTCAACAGTCTCCAGAGTTTGCACAGACAGGTGCAAAAACAACACAAAACAAATAAGCAGTCAGTGATCCATCAAATCTGTGGATGGACTCACCATGATGAGAAAGGTTCAAGGGAACTTGTTCGAGTTCAGGAATATGGTAACTTGAATAAACACTCTTTACAACAGTGTGGGTCAGAAAAGCATTTCTGAATTCAAAACACATTGAACCTTGACGAAGAGTGGCTATATCGCCAGAATAGCACATTAAGTTCAATTTATGCCATTCAAGAGCAACATAATGAGGCTACACTGGGTACAGGATCACAGAGAATGAACAACTGTATATTGATTCTGATGCAATGTCAGTATATGTCAGTTTCAATAATTCAGTATAATGTATAGGCACGGTTTTCTTGGAATACCTTGGTCCTAATAGCAATCAAGCATGCCTAACCCATAGCCTGTATTGTTGCTGACCATGTGCATCCTTTTTTGGCCACATTTACCCACTCTCTAATTGTTTCTTCCAGCATGATAATGCATCTCATAAAACAATAGTCATCTCAAACTGGTGCTGTAATGATCCAGTGACCTGATATGAATTTAGTAGTGCACATTTGAATATGTATTTGTTGCTGACACATTTGTAGCATTTTTATTTAACTACATTTTAACCTCTCAAGTTTCCTGGTTAATGTCATGGGGGCTCTGGTGTATCCCTCCCCTCCCTCGGACACAGCCAATTTTTTACAACAGTTAAAAGACAAAAAAGCTTTTTAGAATTACTGCTAAATTGTCAGCTTCAAGGAGACTTGCAACACATGCCATTCTCATCTAAGGACCCTTAGAACAGAAGTTTCCTCAGGCTGCCTTCCACATGGAACAGATTTTATCCCAAAATTGGGCTATAACATGGCAACACAATTGGTTTAATATTTCATGAAATCACTTTACTGCATTTCTAGACATCAGAAGGATTCTGCCTTAAAGGTTTGAACAAAGATTAACATTGATTGATAACAGGGTATTTATTTTTGTTGCCATTATTTTGTATAGTATACAAAAACTAGAGCCAAAGGGTTGTAAATCCAAAAATTACATCTAAAAAATACAGGTATTCTGCATTGAACTTGTGTCCTGTCCATGGCATGCTTAACGTGTCCTGTGCCCTTTGCCCTGTGCCCTTTGTTCTCCAGGGACAGGAACTGGTGCCCCTTTCACTCTGATCAGAAATAGTAATGAAATCCAACGTTTAATGCTACAACAGTCTTCACTATTCTGAGAATACTTTCTACTAGACATGACTGTGAGGTGCATCAGGCACTCATGCTGGACAATAAGCCTAACAGTTGCCATTCCAGTTCATCTCAAAGGTGTCTAATGTACTGTAGTTAAGGTCAAGGCTCTGTCTTAGAAACCCTTATTCATGCATGTCTAGTCGACTTGACTACTGTAATTCTCTTCTTGCTGGCATGAACTCTTCATCCATACTTAGGCTACAAATGGTACAGGACTCTGTATCCACTACTTACTCACACTCATTCTCACCAACATATCACAACATATCACATCTATTCTTCAATATCTTCACTGGTTCAAAACTCTCTTTACTCACGTACAAGGCTCAAAGTCCTTCAAATTAACTGCTAATCTTAGGGGTTCACATACTTTTGCCTTTCACTAATATGTAATATTGGAACATTTTCCTCAATAAATAAATGACCAAGTATAATATTTTTGTTTCATTTGTTTAACTGGGTTCTCTTTATCTACTTTTAGGACTTGTGTGAAAATCTGATGATGTTTTATGTTATATTTAGGCAGATATATAGAAAATTCCAAAGGGTTCACAAACTTTCAAGCACCACTGTATATATGTGTATGTGAAAATCTATGAAAGTGTCATATTGAGTCACTGAGGTGTTCAGTACAACCTATTCTATTGCCACTGTTTGTCTATGGAGATTACATTCATGTACCATATCATACAGTAAATCTCTTAGCACTGTGTGTGGGGATCATCTCATGGCACGGCAACAGGGATCCCTGCTGGGCCCTGCAATACACTGGTGTGCACATGGTTTATGTGTGTGTGCACCCAACAAATTCCTGGATAGCTTTCAAAACATGTCAATGTGTTAACCATTTTTTTCTTATTTGAACTAGTGGAATGTAACTTGGCCAAGTTAGAAGTTGCCAACTAAAAGCAATAAATCTTCGGTGAGCACAGCTGCCCGTGGCACTACTCTGTCATCCGAGAACGCTGAGATGGAAAGTCGGAATCATAGTGACAAACTTGCCACCAAAATGCTTACTAAAGCACTAGGCCCTCTGAAAAGTGACATCTGTTTGAAAATAGATGCAGCTGTTAGTGGAGTATGGGCAAATATTGCTGCTGTCAGAAAGAAGCTATGCTCATCAGTCACGGCTCTATGAGTTTTCAAGATATCCACCTTAATGACATTGGAAAGTCTTCATCTGCAATAAGTGATGACATTTGAGACCCTTGTTTGAGGTTCCAGTCTGAAGTACAAATGCAGAAAAGGCCTCAAGAGCAGGTTTAGGAGAAATCTAGTGGTAACTAGTGGTATAGCAGAGAATATACAACCAATCTGTCCTTAATGATGCTACATAGGATGAAGATCTGGGACTGTGAAGTCCAGGGAGGCAAGGAACACTCACTGTCATGTTCCTGGAACCAATCCATGACTATACGACCCTTTATCTCTACTAAAAGTGGCCAATCAGTGAATGTGTCATTTTCTGTGGGCTTTATGAAGAACCAGACACAAACATGTCATCCTGGTACACTCATGTCTTATTACTAGTCACCTTACCAATGGCTGGTTAAACAGAAATGTATTTAAGTTCCATAATGCTATTCTTAAGATTTGGACACGGTTCTAAGAACAAAACAGTTAATTTTGTTTTCCTTAATCCTTCATAAAAACATATTGATTCAATTATCGCATTTATATATCTCTGTAGAAACAAAGCCCATGTATGACTGTTTTTCATGTCTGTTTTTCCATAGATGGGCTCAATTAATCAGGGTTTCAATTCAACTGTGTTGCATTTATTACTTCGATTTCAAGGCGTTTAATATTACTAAAATGAAAAGACATTCATCCATCAACTATTGCTCATGGACTAAAGCTATTCTCTATTTCTTTGTATTAGAAGTGAAATATTCTCGAAGGGACTAATACCAATACCTTTCATAAACTGTGGTGCAGTATATAGACAGCACAATTTCTTGGTTGGCTAATTCAGACTTACACTTTGTGTCTGCAATTTCAATGCTTTTGATTATTTTCTTGCTTGGGATTCATATAATTTGTTTTCCTTTTCTTTCTGTGTATTCATTTATTTAATTGTTTTTTTGGCAGGAAACAATGAAACCAACAATAACAGCAACATTTAGAAAATAATAATAGTGGTGCAGGGTATTCAAATCACTGGCTTCCAACTATAGTGAAATTATTTCCACAGAGTGCTGAGAGTAATGCTTCTACCTACCCTCTACAGTTCTCACTCTGAGTGAGTAATATTATTTTTTAAATTATCGAGTGACTAATTATACAGTTAAAGATGTTTGTTTCATGTATAGTGCATTTTGTTGCATATTTAGACAAATACAGCAAGGAATATTTCTGTGACAGTAACCTGGCATACTAACTGCAGACAGTTTGTAGTGCTATTGTAGAACTACATAAAGGAAGTAAACAAGGTGGAGCACCAAAGTCACTCTCAGTGATTCAAAAACACCAGAAACAAAAAACACAATGGAGTTTCATCACTGATTAATAATTAAAAAAAAAATTCTAAAACTCTTAATAAACTGAACAAACACTCTGCTAGATTTCTTATTTCATAGTAACATAAATGATCTTAAACATAATATTGATTATTCTTAGATTACTTAATATAATCACAGGTAAAAAACATTTTGTTGAAGGAAAGCTAACATGTTAGAGAGAATGCTACCATAAACATTAAGCTTTGAAATTCTTATCACTAGGTCACTAGCATTCACACCATGATATAATTTAATAAAGCACCTTCAATTGCAGTTCAGTCAATCTCCAACGTCCTTCCCAATGCCAAACTTCACACACTAAAACTTTAACACAGAGGAAATCTACAGTTTAAGAAATGTTAGGACTTCACAATAACCTATCACAGTGAGATCTAATACAGACAAGTTAATATGTTTTGTACTTTCGTAAAAAATCCCAGCATGCTCAAGCTGTTATCTCATGTGTCATGGGATGGAATGTGTTAGCGTGTTTATGTCATGGAGTCTGTTGATACTTAGTGCCCTTAACAAATTTACACTTCTTTCATGGCAGCATTAATGCAGAAAAGTACTTTGAGATTTTAGAGCAACGGGATGTCCATGCATTTTTCAACAAGACAATATAAAACAAGCCAAATAAGTTAGGACTGTAATATGCAAATATCTTCCAATCCTTCTTTGAGGAACATTGTTTTTAAAAATTTCTTTAATTTTTTCACACGTGTTGTCAAACTGGAGATCCTCTGCCCATCTTTGCACCTCACTGACTCAGCCCTTCAAGGATACTATTTTTTTTACCCCTACCTTGTAACTAATCCTAAATTGCCACTGTCCGAACTTTTTTAGAATGTGTAGCAGGTTAATCAAGTTAATCGAAAAAAAGTATGAGAAATATATTGGGTTCATACTGTCTGCAATGAAATAAAAGTCAAAATAAATGTAAGGAACACTGTGGGTTTATTTCATTCATTATCCTTTTATAAATTTGCATTTTCCACAGTCCCATTTTTTTTTATTTGGGTTGTTGGTAATAGTAAATAGGAGAACATTTTGGATACTGCCCATCACCAGAGGTCTTTCAAATGGTCAAGCAGAAAAACTGCAATGAATGATACTTAAAAATATATCATGTTAACACATTATTAAGAGCCCCAGTAATAATACATAATCTGATACAAAATAGTTTCATATTTAAGAATTTGTAGTGGTACTAACAGTGGTCTAATAAAGTATTAATAATTGAATTTTTAAAAGCATGAAATGTACAACAATTTCTTTATTTTTTTTATTTATATATATATATATATATAATATACTCACATACATAGAATATAAAGGTGTTCACTGAGTGTAACATTCAACTTGAGAAAATCCGAGAGTAAAGCAATGGAAACCTCCTGGCGAGATGAAACATGAACACAGACAGATAGAACCAGATGGGTCTTGGTGAAGAGAATCCTCTTTGGGATCACACATCCTGAAAGCCGGGATGGAAGGCGGCTCAGAACTTGTCGGTGACAAGGCTTCTCACCCAACCTCAGAACGCAGCACATATGCTCAACCGGACAGACAGAACTCTTCTCAGCAGACTCAGTTGGTAGAACACTGGTTGCCAATGCCCTGGTTCGTATCCTACCTCTGGGCTCATTCTGTTTCTGTCTGTGTTCTTCCTTGCCAGGAGGCTTTCATCCATCTAAGCCCCCAAGTGACAGAGTGACATATCTCATTAGCTAAGGATCTGCAAAATCTGTTATTTGTAATATGTGATGTTATGGTCAAAAGTGACAAGAGAATTTAATGGAATAAAATAATGGAATGTAAAAGAAAAACATTGTGTGTGCCTCCACATTCTCAGAAGCACTTTGCTTGCAATGTGGATTCCTGTACACATTTATTCTAACCTTTTGCTACTTTGTATTATTTGTCCTATTTTTTCCTTCTTTCATTATTACACTACATTATACTTGGATATAATATCAAATAGAACTTTCTTGCAGTTGTCGTTACTCCAATTTCTATTATTCTTGTTATTTTTATTTAACAAAGTGATTCCATAGTGCGGTCAAGAGCACCCCGGTTCAAACAGTAGGTTAGGACTTAGACTAATTATTCTAATCATTCAAATAATTATCTAATCACTGAAGATTAGAAGCTACCAAGTATAGAAAATAGAACAAAATAGTTAAACATGAGATTATTGCTATCATTTTTACTTAATTAATTAGAGAAACCCATAGGAAACCAAAGAAAGGTAAGAAATTACTCCTGATCTCTCAGACTGGTGACTCTTTGAACTTGTCCTAATTAATGAAACCATTCACATAGAAATGATTTTGTTCTATGCATTAATTAATAAATGCATGAATACATTTTCGATAAATATATTCCAAATGGCCTCAGAGGTTCAAATAATTTATGTGTGGATCTTGCAGCAATTTACTCATTCAAGCATAAATGTTCTTTTGCCACTTTACATATTGCATAATTGTATCACATATACATTTTTAGGACATGGTATATAAGCTTGGAAAAAACAGCCACCGATATACTGGGGACTAATATACTTAATATGCATGCTGAAAATGTTAAGAAACATGAATAAATGGAAATTAATTGACTCATTTGACAAAAGTGACTAATTTAATATATATACATACATATATATACACACACATACACACACCACATTACATGTAGGCTATATGAATTAACTTACAATCTTCTAGTCAGTGCTTAATCTGAGTCTAACCTCCTTTCCAAAACCCAAACGGTTCAATTTCTTTAAATTTATTTGATAAATTCATAAATTTTAAGCTATTTAAGCTGCTTCCATCATCAGCTCCAGCCCCACCATACCCGGGCCACACCGGAGGGCAGTAACTCTCTGCCTCCTCTGGTTATCTGGGGTCGAAGTGCGCCAATGACTTTCCTGCTTAGACTTTATATCCTAGAGCGACTCTGTGTATCGGACTACTTAATGCCAATGTGCATGATTTACATTTTATTTGAACTATCCCTCCATGACTTATTACTTTAGATAAATTAGTTTCATTCTTACATTTATCATCTATGCCGCCCAAGAAGGTTGGGTCCCTTTTTGAGTCTTGGTTCATCCAAGGATTCTTCCTCATAGCACTTAGAGAGTTTTTCCTTGCCACTGTCACCCTAGGCCAGCTCAATTTGGGATTGGATGTAAATGTTAGGAGATAATCTAAAATTGTAAAGTTGCTTTGAGAAATGCTCCATTGTAAAATGAGCTATATAAATAAATCTGACTTGACTTGACTTTTTTGATCATCAGTCAGAGAACAAGGTTTGGAAATCGTGAAAAAAGAAAACTGAAAGTTAAGACAATTTAAGTTTTTTTCACTGATATACAGTGGTGCTTGACAGTTTGCGAACCCTTTAGAATTTTCTATTTTTCTGCATAAATATGACCTAAAACGTCATCAGATTTTCACACAAGTCCTAAAAGTAGATAAAGAGAACCCAGTTAAATAAATGAAACAAAAATATTATACTTGGTCATTTATTTATAGAGGAAAATGATCCAATATTACATATTAGTGAGTGGCAAAAGTATGTGAACCTTTGCTTTCAGTATCTGGTGTGACCCCCCTGTGCAGCAATAACTGCAACTAAATGTTTCCTGTAACTGTTGATCAGTCCTGCACACCAGCTTGGAGGAATTTTAGCCCATTCCTCTGTACAGAACAGTTTCAACTCTGGGATGTTGGTGGGTTTTCTCACATTAACTGCTTGCTTCAGGTCCTTCCACAATATTTAGATTGGATTAAGGTCAGGACTTTGACTTGTAAATTTCCAAAACATTAACTTTATTCTTCTTTAACCATTCTTTGGTAGAACGGCTTGTGTGCTTAGGGTCGTTGTCTTGCTCCATGACCCACCTTCTCTTGAAATTCAGTTGATGGAAAGATGTCCTGAGATTTTCCTTTAGAATTCTCTGATATAATTCAGAATTCATTGTAATACATGAATTCCGTCCACCACCATGTTTCACAGATGGGATAAGGTTCTTATGCTGGACTGCAGCGTTTTCCGTTCACCAAACATAACGGTTTTCTTTTGAACTAAAAAGTTCTGTTTTGGTCTCATCCGTCCACAAAACATTCTTCCAGTAGACCTCTGGTTTGTCCACGTGATCTTTAGTAAACTGTAAATGAGCAGCAATGTTCTTTTTTGAGAGCAGTGGCTTTCTCCTTGCAACCCTGCCATGCACATCATTGTTCAAATCTGAACAATGAAAATCTGATGACGTTTTAGGTCATAGTTATGCAGAAATATAGACAATTCTAAAGGGTTCACAAACTTTCAAACACCACTGTAGATGTTCTATTTTGAAGGCTACTATATTAAGTGTTGAACTATAAGCACAGTTGTGTTTAATCGTTCCGGGACCTTTTCACTTAATGCCCACTTACCGGATCATGGCACACTTGGTGTTCCCTTAGCTCATGTATTACAAATTAAGCACTGCTTGTAGCCCTTACATTTTCCTACTGATGAGCCACCAATCTCTTACAAAGCCACTCTCCAACCGTCTGCCAGGCGAGCTGCATGTGTCCGAGGCCTCCACCTGGCCAAAACTCTCAGAAGATCTCACATAAAAGAGCAATTGCAAATTGACTGAATGGTTGTCTTTTCTTATGTATATATGCAAATACATCATTTGATCATCGTGCCTTGATGCAATGGCGTAAGGTTTATTTAAACTTTAAACTGCTCACACGCAACCTAACGCAACATACGAGTAGTGTTTCATGTTAAGTAAATAACAGGATATGCTGCACAGTGAATGGACAAAATGGTATTTAATATGCCAAATATCGTACCTTGAAAGTGAATATATATTTAACATGAATGCATTTAAAACCCAGCAAAGCCAGCAGTGTCTCACATTAGTGTGTTCAAGGGCTCAAATCAGGAACAACCCTAGACAGGGCACCAGTCCATCGTAGGGCACATACACTCACACAATAGGGCCACTTTAGAGACACCAACTAACCTAACATGCATGTCTTTGGACTGTGGGTGGAAATCGGAGCACACGGAGTAAACCCATGCAGACAGGGTTAGGACATGCAGACTCCACACAGAAAGGACCCAAACCATTCCACCCGGGACTGAACCCAGGACCCCCTCGCTGTGAGGCGACAGTGCTACCCAGCAACCACCGTGTCACCCTGCCAAATTATTACTAACAATGATAACAATTGTAACAAGACTGTATGGCCTCTCCTTAGTTTTGTAGTCTAAACACTCGACTGCTTTGTAAAACACAAGACAAAATACTATGTTAAAGTGTATAAAAATATTTATAACACGATAGAATGAGAATAATATAAATGCATGAAAGGAAAATGGTAAGAGAACAGCAAACACATCTGATCATATGAGTGTCTTAAGGCTTTCACTAATGCATCTGTCTGCACAATAACTGCAATCGAATCACATGCACATGCACACACGAACACACACACACACACACACACACACACACACAAACAAAGACACACTCCCTGCAGGCTCAGGATCCCAAACCCTGAGCCAGTGAGTGTCACGTTAAGCAAAATGAATGAGCACACTCTGAAAACACAAATTGCAAAGTAAACAGATTAGTGGGCAAACCCACTCCTCCCTCTAACTCTATCCTCCCTTGCATCTCTCGCTATGTCTCTCTTACAGAGATGGCAACTGTATTCTTCCTCCCTTCTCTGGCTGGTCATCAAATATCTGCTGCACACTCCTACTTTGCAATCAATATGCAATTTTCCTCATACAGCTCAATGTTAAACTGAGCTGTAACACGCACACGTGCACATGCAAACACACACACACACAGGTCATAATTTTCATAACTGTGAGCATTAAAAATTTAGATTACAGACAGATGCTTCCACTTCAGGATTAGAGTGATAGAGCAGCAAGAAAGAGAGAGAGCAAATGGGATGAGGAGAAAAGCAATAGAGATGGTGGAATAAAGACAATATCGGCATATAAAGAAACCGATAGAGAACAACAATGCGAGAGACCACTGGTCTAATGTTTGTTGATTTTCCGAATGAAAAGGTATGGGTAGGGAACAAACTGAAATATAACACTTCTGGACGTTTTAATAAACCATTAAAACCCTGCACAACTTGATGGCAGCCGACCTGTTGTGGTGAACTTCTAAAAGCCATTTTCACACAGTGTGGTTTTTTTGCAAGCAAAAAAAACCCCCGGAATTTTTAACATAGTGGTTCCTTCACACCAAGTCCGAAGTATTTTTTTGTCTAGACACTAAAAACTCTAAAAAATTTCACATTTTTCACATTTGTCAATTAAATAACAAAGACATGAGCAAAGATTAGTGAAGGAAGCTATAGTTTGCATATTTGTGCCCCCGAACAGACTAGAATGCACAACAAAAACAATTCCACACAGTCGCTGTGAAGATTTCACCACCATTCTCCAGCCTTTTAGTTATATTCCGCCAGATATTTTCTTTAATATCTATGTTTTTATAGTTAGCACGTTGCTTGTCATATAAGCTCTTGTGCTCTGCTGCTAGCAGGATGAGCTGTTCTGCTTGACAACCGAGCTCTGATTGGTCAGCCTGATTTTAACGCATCCGAACAATGCAGAAATTAGAACAGGCTCCAATTAAAAAAGTCGCAGTCCATCAGTTTCGGAGTCGGTGTGAAGGACAGGTGTGAGCTATTCTTTTTCAAAATTGGCGTGCGTTTGTTCAGACTCGGTGTGAAAAGGCCTTAAGGCACAAGAGGAACTGACTAAGCTTGCTGTGTCCATCCACCATGTTTGCCAGTGCCCCTAATGTCTAAGTGCTGGTATTGCAGATGATCCGTCTTACCCATTTAATAGTTGTGCTTTTGTTTCTTTCTCTGTGTGGGTGTGTCAAATGCTCAGAAAAATGCTTTGATGCTCGTTTGAAACTTGGTTTGTTTTTAGACTGTTTTTAAAATGGCGGTTGCGCTTTTTTCCGTTGGCTCGTGTTCACCTGCGTATTACTGTGCCTACTTGTGATTTTGGTACCGACCTCTACCCATTATAACATAGGTTATCCACTTTTGCCATGGATTTTGGATACTGGCTGTGTATGGATATTTTCTCCCTTTACCACTTTTCCTACTATTGCATCCCAACCCTGGATTTTGATGTAACTCTGTGTTTTTGTAGCTTATCAATTTTTTGTGTTTGTGTGTGCCAGGTCTTAATGACTAGGTTTTGCTTTAGAAGTTTTATATAAAAGCAAAATCAAAAGCAAAAACAATCCAGAACCTTTAAAGGTTAAGTTTGTTTTCTGCAAAGGTTGTATTCACTGAACACAGAAAATCAACAAAATATGCCATACGACCAGATGAAACCACATTTTTTGCAGAAGACTACATAAAAGGACTAATGCAGACAAGAAAAGGAGCAGCTGTGAACAAAGAAGTAATCATTAGACAGGGGTCAGAGGCAGAAACAAAAGACATAGCCAGACCAATAACAAACCACAATTAGATGGAACACTGTAAATATGCTACTGTTAGATGGATTAAACATTTAAACGACTGCATAATTTATGGATAATGAAAGAAGGTTTATCATTGCTACTCTGTCAATATAATATTTAAATTATGAGCTACGTGGTTAAAAATGTAGTGAGGCTACCACACTATTAATGGAAACTAAAATAATTGGGATTGAAGTACTTCATCAGAGAGACATCTGATAAAATTCCTGTAGAACAAGTGAGTTTCTAATGAGTCACATTCTATATAATCCTGGACATTTGCTCCACCGACTAACACAACTGGTCACCATTTCCAAAAAAAGTACATCCTGAATATATTTATAGTCTTATAGGTGTTTTAACACTTATATTGTTCATTCAAATACTTACCTTGTTAATTACCATTAACATCATCTGTTTAATCTGCCGGCTCATTCTACTAGACTCATTCACATTATATGCTACACTCACTCACAAAAAAATAACACACCCAGATAGAAATTTCGGATTAAACTAAGCATGCAGTTATGTCTCAGGCAGATATGTAAATGATTACAGGTGTGGCCTGACTAACACTGGTTAGTATTTTCCGTGCTGTTTATAAAAAGCCTCTCAGGGGCTACTTTTGGGTAGTGTACCTCTTGGTGAGAGATCACTGGGACTGTGGTGGCCTAGCGGTTAAGGTACTGGACTCTGGATTAAAAGGTCCAGGGTTCAAATCCCACCTCTGCCAAGCTGCCACTGTTGGGTACTTGAGCAAGACCCTTAACCCACAGTTGCTTGGATTGTAAGATTGTACCAATTGTAAGTCGCTCTGGATAAGGGCGTCTGCTAAATCCTGTAAATGTAAATGTAAATCACTGACTGCTAAACATGCCTCTATGTTGCACTCAAAATATTTGCCCAGTTGACAGAGTTTGACAGGGGGCACATCATTAGACTGAGAGAAGCAGGATGGTCGGTTTGGAAAATTTCCTGCCAAGGCGTTTTGAGCTAGCTGTTAGGAAGCGTCAGGCACTTAGAAGAAGGAAATTTGTAGTTACGGCATCCATTGTGTGTCCTGACATTGACAGTAAGAAATTGACTTTGCTGTGACACACTGCCTCAAATGCTGGTGTGATGATCTGGGGAGCCATCACATACGACAGCTGGCCACCCCTAGTAGTGATAAGAGGGACACTAACAATTCAGCAATTGCTTCTCATGGCAGGGCTTCCAACTGGCATTTTTCAGCTGAATGCTCATCTAAGCACATCAAGGGTTTCCCAGTATGTCTCCACCAGATTGCAACACTTCCATGGCCTCTCTTTTCGCTAGGTTTATTGCCAATAGAGTATTTATGGGACCAGCTGGGATGCCAGCGATGAGTGCAAACTATGAGTGTGGAGGATCTACAGGCCCAGCTATGGGTAAATGTGTCAGGGGTGTGTCTAGCATTCAATATTCTCTCATCAACAGGTACAGTACCAAAAATTAGCCTCTGAGAGCCCTTTTGCAGAGCATCCGCAGTGGTGAAAGTACTTTTTTCGCCCTCTTGTGGCAAAACCCAGTGTCTAATCAGACCACACCTGTAATCACTTACATATCTGCCAGAGACATGCTGCATGATGAGTTTCTATCTGGGTGCTTAAGTTTTTTTTGTCGGTGAGTGTAGTTTATTATTTTTCCTGAAACATGGTGAAACATGGTGGTGGTAGTATCATGGTTTGGGCCTGTTTTGCTGCATCTGGGCGAGGACCGCTTGCCATCATTGATAGAACAATGAATTCTGAATTATATCAGCGAATTCTAAAGGAAAATGTCAGGACATCTGTCCATGAACTGAATCTCAAGAGAAGGTGGATCATGCAGCAAGGCAACGACCCTAAGCACACAAGTCATTCTACCAAAGAATGGTTAAAGAAGAATAAAGTTCATGTTTTGGAATGGCCAAGTCAAAGTCCTTACCTTAATCCAATCAAAATGTTGTGGAAGGACCTGAAGTGAGCAGCTAATGTGAGGAAACCCACCAACATCCCAGAGCTGAAGCTGAATGGGCTAAAATTCCTCCAAGCCGGTGTGCAGGACTGATCAGCAGTTACAGGAAACGTTTAGTTGCAGTTATTGCTGCACAGGGGGGTCACACCAGATACTGAAAGCAAAGGTTCACATACTTTTGCCACTCACTAATATGTGATATTGGATCATTTTCCTCAATAAAATAAAATGACCAAGTATAATATTTTTTTTGTCTCATTTGTTAATCTGGGTTCTCTTTATCTACTTTAGGACTTCTGATGATCTTTTAGGTCATATTCATGCAGAAATGAAACAATGTTTCATTTTCTTCTCTTAATTACTGACAAATTACAAAATAAAGTATTATTTGCAACCAATGACAAGATTTATTTTCTGTAAATGACAACTGGTCAAAATAAACAAAGATGAGGCAGGCTTTTCAGTGCTTGACTAATAGTTTGAAAGATTGCCTTCTGAACTTCCTAAGTTAAACATTAGTAATATTTCTTAAAAAAACAAATAAAAATTACTTATCTATCTTCTATCACAGCTTTCATGGTCTTGTACTTTTTTTTTCTCAATAAATAAGATTTGGTTTGGGTCATCACCTAATCAGCAGAGGGTGTCTGCCTTGGAATTCATCAGATACTGGAATGGAATTGCTGCAAAATACAGTAGATAAGTTGATTTTTTAAAAATTGATTTTGTAAGAACATTTGGGAGGAGGGGCTCTTTTTTCCAGATCTGTACATGTGTACAAAACGTATTTAAATATTTACATTTTACTTTATATTTACAGCATTTGGAAGACCTCTCCTCCCAACTTGCTTGCTCTGTCTGTTAAAATCACAGACAAGCTAAGTTTGGGGCAGAGGGGGACATCAATTATCCAAGGAAAGTAATTTTACCTAGAATTTTCTCTGAGTAGGGGAATAGAATAGAACACTGACATAATCGGGACAGAAACCAAAAACACACAGGAAGTAACACCTAAACTTATTCCAGGATCTTATGTAAATTTAGTCCTGTCTGAATAGGGCTTTGGAGGTTTCCCATAATCAGATAGCTGTCGACCGCATATAAACTCACAAACGTTATTGATGATTTGAATTTCTTGCAGTTATCAGATTATTCTGTGCACAAAATCTTGAAGGAATTGATTCTTTCTTTTATATTACATAGTGTTTTTGCCGGTCACTGTCACTATAAGATATGCAATCATACTCATTTTGATTTGTTTGTATGATAATTTTGTTCAAGTTTGGATGTGCATATGGACAGAATGGCAACTTGAAATGTTGAAAATTGTTCTACAGACATATTGAACCATGTGGACAGGAGATCTTCTTCTCGAAGTTTTAGCAAATTAACTGGAGATACTGACATGCCATCTCGTTACTAACCTTGTCCCCAGAGCTATAGCATTAATATTTGAGGGCCTGTGAAGACTATATGACTCAATGTGGCATGGTGCATTGTCCTTGCTAAAAAGTAATCCATTAACATTTTACAGCATTTAGCATACGCACATTATCCAGAGCAACTCTCTCCAATTGATACAATCTTTACAATCCAAGCAATTGTGGTCCTTGCTCAAGGACCCAACAAGTGGCAGCTTGGCAGATGCAGGATTTGAACTTTCTGGTCCAGTCCAGAAACCTTAACCACTAGGCTACACAGTCCCAGTAATGTATACTTCTAACATCGGGTGCCTATCCACAGGTAAGCAGATATGACCCAGCATGTGCCAAAAAAACATTCCCCACATGATTACTGCATTTTCCCCCCCAAAACCCCCCACGCCTTTCTTGAAATGTTGACAACCTGACAGAAAGTGTTCATCGATTCATGCTGCTTTACACAAATTCTGACCCTCCCATCAGCTAGTGCAACAGAAAGTCTGGATTTATCTGACGAGACAATGTTGTTCCACTGCTCGGTGATCCAAATTTTGTGCTCTTTTTGCTCACTGGAGTCTTGCTTCTGTTTCCTGTAGATACTTGAACTGGTTGACTGCTATTACAGCAATCCATTTTAAGGAACAATGAGTTGTGTGTTCGGACACTTTCTCTGGGGCACCAGCGTTGTATTCAGCTGGCATTTGCTGAATGTGCTCCGCCTTGGTTTGTCAGAAACGAATTCTTGGACATTCTTCTCTGACCCCTTTCATCGAAGAGTTGTTTACATAAACAGTATCATCACCTTTTTCTGGATGTTTTTCCTCGCTAACTACCATTCTCAGTAGAATCATTCAACGCCCATTGCATGAGAAAACCCCACACATATTGTGCTTTAGAAAAACTGACTAGTTGACCACCTCGATTTTCCATGTCGAATGTGGATTCACAGTGAAACTGATAACTGGAGACATAAGACACCAAAAAACAAGACACATAAAACACAAGACATAAAAACATAAGAACAAACCTAATTGACCAAAGTTGTTGACACTGGATATCCTGATTGATGGGTTAAGAAAAAACTTGTGCTTAGGGCTCTCCTTAAATTGTTTATCACACTATGATTGATTTTCCTGCTCTTGTATGGGCATGTTTATATGTATTCTGCAGAGCAGGAATTGGTTTCATACTTTCATTTCAACCAGGTTTTAATGAAAGAGAAATGGGGAAGTCGGAGACAAACACAGCAAAGCAGCTTTAAATGAAAGCAGAGATCAAGCCCAGGGGCAAAATCAGTGCAGAAAGTTGAACTCTGATATATTGGAATGCTCGTGCTTAATCTGTTATCAAACATAATTCAGTATTCAGGCATGCCACAATAGCAGTTACCATTGGCCATTTCAAAGCACTACCCCAAACTCTGTTTAAAGAGGAGGCTGACAACATTTTTTTGGCAGGCAATTATTTTTGAACCAACTGTGTCAACATTTTCGCAAGAAAAGAAACAATCCCATCCATAATTCTGTACCTTATAACAAAACAGGTCGTCAGAGAGTACTGTAAGTCTCCAACTGGGCTCATTTCCTCCTAAAATGGTGCAGCGAGGCGATGCCTTATGACATTCATTAGAGTACATTTTATGAGGATATAAAACTTTCCCAAACTCTGATAGGAATGGAAAAGGTCTAGTCGAGAGGTCAGAGGTTGGTTAATTTTAAGGTTCATACTCTATATAAGAGCCTTTTAAGATAGACATCTCTTGGAGAAAGTTGTTATTAAGTTTCATTATGTCCAAGACTCTGTCTGGCCTTCCCCAGAGGATTGTATATAACGGATGGCCTCTCACTGATGGGAGAGGAAGCTCTATTCTCACATTTCGACGATTTGCTCAGACCCCTACAGATCACCTCTTATGGCTTATCTTGGAATTTTCATGTTTAATGTTAATTAAAAAAATAATGTATAGTTAAATGTTTTTATTAGCCATTTTAAGGCTCTGTTTCCTAATGTTAGAAGACAAATCCATTCTCACTTTGTGTGACACATATTAAAGTGAACATTCAATGTTTTTTCCTGGCTTATGATTCATCAGAAGTGTTCTAATGTCCAGACTGATCCTGGTTTATCAAAACAGTAACGAGCATATAAACAGGCTTGTAGTAATCTGTCAAAGTTACTCAGAGTGTTATTGAGAGAACCAGAAAAAACTGGTTAGCATTAGCTCCCGTTGATTTAACTGGGATTTTATATCATAGCACAGGAGGAATCAGGAGTTATCTTTTTAATACAATCGTATCAGCTGTAGTGGCCATTTCAAGACAGGAACTGATACACCTGGAGTAACCCATGTGGGACTTCCAAGACACAAAAATGTTGAAACCACTGACACAATTTGCAAAATTCCACATGACTCAGTGGCTGGAATAAACGATTGGCTTATGTCACCATGTGATTTTCTCAATTTTATTTCTGTGTTTTCTTTCTTTTTTCCCTCTCAACACACACAATCAAAAACATTTACTGGTAGTATCTCATATAAAGAAACCCACGCCCTATGTTGGCCAGTTTAAACAAGCATATTAGCCAGGTGCAGCTGGTAGAGACTAAAGTGCAGCCTGTTCAATGCTGAATAAGCTAACCCTGTGACGGTGCTGTGGCTTCTGGGCAATGTAGTTCACAGTGGGATGTGGATACCTGTGGATGCCACTGACACACTCTGACAACAATAAACAACATATTACAATGTTTGGCTACCTCATTGCTCGGTTTAGCACAGTGTCTAGCCCCACCCACAGTATCAGTTCAGGTCAGTAGAAAATGCTTGAGTGACTTTTCCAAGCCATATGTGGTAATTTCCCCATGTATTAGGCAGCAAAGCTCCTTTGTTTTAGTTATTTTGTGTTCCTCTGTTAGGCTTTAAATGCGTCTTATGATCACACAGTGCTATCTCTCCTTGTAGTGACTCTTTCTTATAGCCACAAGTGATCTCCACTTACAATGTATGGTTAGAACAAATTCTAATTAACTTCACTCACACACGTTGGGTTTGGGACACAGTCCGATAATGATTGCGTTTCATAATGGGGGGGGGGGGCCCCCCATTGGGCTTTGGCGTTAATTTAATTTAACATTTAATGATGTTATTTATTGATAAACATATAAACTGCAAGCACTATCACACAGGACCATTTTCATCATCTTTGCAGACACAGAAGTATGGTTGATTTTTTTTACGCCTACAAAAGTGCCAATCCGTCCACGCACACACACACACACACCACCACACAAACAAACTGGGGACGCTTAACCTAATGCAATGTCTTTGGAATTGGGGAGGAAACGGGGGGAGTACCCAGAAGAACATGCATGCTTCACACAGACATAGTAGGGGCAACGGGCAAGCGCGCCAACAGCTGAATTGATTGCCTTTGGCCTTCTCCTATTCGGCCTAGGTTACTCCTTTAGGGCACGGTCTTTATCTGAGCCGAGGAACCAGCTAGAGAGTAGGGAGTTAAAGACAAACGTACAAGGAAAGTCCCCAGAGAACATTGCATGCTTACACAGACATAGGTCTGGGCCAGGAACTGAACAGGGACACCCTGGAGCGTAGCTGTGAGCGACAATCACACAGTGGAAATATGTATTGTGGTCAGGACAAATCAGTATTCCAGACCTTTTTTTTGAAGAACGAAATGGGCACCGCCTGCTCTGGACTACAGATGAAAAAAACAACATAGCCATCCAGGCTGTTATCAGAAACAAGTCAAAAAAGCCAGGGTCTGCCATGGCATGGGGTCATGCCAGTGCAGTTGGTAAAGGTCAGTTTACACTTCTGTGATGGCAGCATTAATGCCAGGGAATAAGGGGGCAGAGATGTATACTGACATTTTAGAGCAACGTATACTGGCTTCAAATGGACATCTTTTCCAGGTTCGTCCATGCATTTTTCAAAAAGGAGGAGGAAATGCAAAAAAAAGGCATATATCCTTCCCATTTTCCTTTGAGCAGCATTATTTTTTAAACATTTCAATACTTTTCTAATGCATCTATTGACAAACTGGATCCTCTGCCGATCTTGTTCCTCAAGGAATCAGCCTTTTCATGTATACTGCTTTTGTAACCAAATCAACTGTTGACACCTATTTGAAATCAAATTAGTATTTATGGTTTTTTCCATTACTAAGACTTAAATCAGGCTTGGAAAAACAGAATGAATCTGTATTAACACAATGCAGTGAACCAGGCAAAACATGAAAAGATCTCAGGTTTACAGGGAATGGAATGACAACAAAAGACCTAGGGGGAAAAATATCCACAATTCCACCCTTGGGACGTACAGCAAATCTTATAATATGATGCTTTCATGTCAATATGGACAAAAAAGTGCTTTCGGAATGTTTCTAATATCTTGGTGAATCTATGCCATGAAGATTAAGAAATGAAGGCAGTATTAAGACAAACGTGGGTCCAACTCACTACTCCTAGCAAAGTGTAACTAATAAAGTGGCCCAGCGAATGTATGTCCTAACATTTGAGCAGTTTGCGATACTGTAATGGAACATACATAAATCAGCTGAATGTGCTAAATCAGATGTGTACTTTTTTATAAACAGTAAGAAAAAGTACGTTTGTGCCATTGCTCACTAGAGATACTACAGTATAGATGAACCTGGCAATTTATTTTAAAGAAATAGGATTAAGTCATATACATATCAGTATTATATATTGATAACAATTTTATAAATCGGTTGGAATGAAGTGTGCCATATTTGCCTTAGTACAAAGGGAAAATACAAACTGTGTATGACTCCATGCCCTCTTGCATACAAGCACTCCATGTGACCATGCAGCAACACAGGCTGAAGTACAAGGAGTAGATGGTGCCATACAGGTCTGCTCTCCTAGGCAGAAATCAAAGAGTATGGTTTGGAGTTTCCTTTTTACTCTAGTAAACAATAATGAGGCAAAAATGTGAAAAATGTCAAAATAAAAAAAATGTCAAAAAATGGCAATATCACAACCATCTGAAAAGTCAAAGGAGAGGCGTTCAGAGGAGAGGGAAACATGGACCATATCTAGCTAACCGAAATAATATTAGACTATTTTAATTATCTGAACCAAAGTGCAGGAACAGTACTGGGAAAGGGATGGTTTTTGAAGAGCCCCGCGGCATAAGCCCTGGTTATCCATTAACATTTACATTTTACAGCATTTAAGCAGACACCCTTATCCAGAGCGATTACAATGGTACAATTGGTACAGTATTACAATCCAAGCAATTGTGGGTTAAGGGTCTTGCTCAAGGACCCAACAGTGGCAGCTTGGCAGAGGTGGGATTTGAACCCTGGACCTTCTGGTCCAGAGTCCAGTACCTTAACCACTGGGCTACCACAGTCCCCAGTTATCCAGCCAGTTTAAAGTCTAGAACTCATTCTACTTGCAAGTTTAAAGTGGCTCCTTTGCCACCTACAGGGTCGCCGGTAACCACTGAGATTCCTAATCCTACTGTCTATAATTTCAACCCTTAAAAGAGCATTTCGTTTTTAAGAGAAAGAGTAAAAAAGGGAATGTCATCAACATTTGTTTTGTGCCTTCTTAATCAATAAACCTCCCAGAAATTAATAATAATGATTTAAAAAACATTTAAGTCTTGTAAGATTTAATGCAGCTCAACTGTCAGAAATGTCAGGTGTATGTAGCTAAGATTATGAGCGGAATATTTGACCTGTTGTATGCATATTTATGAGATGCTGACCAATCAGACGGCTGATGTGGGGATGCACCGCAGACAGAAGGAAGCATAAATCATCCCCCACCTGTAGTTTTGAGCAGTACTTGCTTTTAATCATGGTCAATGCCGAAAATCCGCACTCACATTTACTCCATTTTCTTGGTCCAGATTCCTTCTCCTCTCTCTCTCGCTCTGTACCACAAATCAATCCATTCCCCACACATTCATTAGCTAGATTACGTGTTAGTTATTTACTTTTTTTTTTCCTTTTCTGATTTCTCGCCTAGTGATGCTCGCGCCCTCCCTGATATACTCTGGCCCCACACTTTGAAAATTGCTGCTCTAATGTATAACTATAAAAACTGGTTCATATTCACTTGTTGAGTCTCTGTTTCATCTGGATGTTGTTCATAATGCTGTCTATCAATGCATTTTTGCCTTCCATCAAACAAAAGCTTCAAGTCCATTAAATATGCTTAGATGTTACGGCTTTACCCTACACAATGTCGTAAGAGTACATTACTGTATTTTCTATAATTACTGTGAATTTCCATAAATTATAAAAAGGTTAGCTTGTGTTTATCAGTTTAGTTTTTGGACGCGATAGATGTTGTATAAATGGTAGTGGAATTATACATGGAAGATAAATGGAAATCTGTGACACATTTACATATCATTTGCACATAGTTTTCTTGTGGATATTTATATTTACCTTTATATTTACATTACAGTAACCTTACATGTCTATATGACTATTGTAATGTGTGGTCAAGGTAGATTTCAGTCAATGACCTGTTTTGTGGAACATAATCCAGTTGTTAAAGAGCACATACCTGCATATCCATGTTCTGGAAACACAAGCATTGGTCAGTAACTTTATGGGGTGGGGCAAGTTGTTAGTGGTTGCCAAACAGCTCCAGAAAACCCCGGTTTGATCTCGGCCTCCATAGGTGTAGTGTTTCCATGTCCTGATTGTGTCCATGTGGGTTTCCTCCCACATTCTAAAGACATCTATTAGGTTAATTGGTTGCTCTATTGTTGCATCTATTGTTAATTGGTTTTCCACAGTATGAATATGTCTGACAAGTATCAATGTAACCTTGCTCCTGTCATGAACAGCCATTGATACTAATCTGACATTAAATAAACTAATAAATCCAAACCAGAAATTTTAAAACATAGTTTGTTTGTAGAGATGAATATGAGTGATAGCAGCCTGACTTTTATTTAACTCTCTCCAAATACCTCTACTGTTTAAACGCCCAAAACAAATGTAATCATATCAGTATTACAAAGTTTGCTGTGGTATTACTTGGTACTGGACAAAAAAGAAATAATCTGTGGTATCACCCATAACTATTTCTCAACATCTGGAGGAGGGTGGTCACTGATGAAGTCCAAAGCACCAGAGCTGTGAAGGTTTTGGGCAACTAAACCATCACTCCATACTTTATTGACCAATGGAAACTCATGGACATAAAACCTTCCCCTGGGACAGACTTGAGACTACGTTCTTTTAAAATGTTCTTTTTCGGTTACAAAAAACTGTAACCAAATATTTGTATTATTACTGAAGCATCGCATTCAATTCTTTAGACATAAATCTACTTTGTTGCAATGTCATTTTCAAGGCCACCAAACTTAACTTTAAACAAACATTTGTGTGAATTGTATTTGCACATGAAGGCTGCAATGTGAGTAGCTTCAGCTGCAAAATAGCACTTGTGCCTACTACATTACACCGAATTCCACTATCCATAAACTAAATAATCCATAAAAAATAATTTTCCGTGGCATTTATATACAAGTCCCAGAGAGATGGTGCAATTTAATGCACTACAAAACCTAAGAGCAGAAAACCTGAAATGTATGCCCTTAGTCAGCTGGTTCTGAGGCTCAGGCTTTGTGTACTGAGTGTTTGCACTGCTTTACAACTCAATAAAAATAACAATATCTGGAAATTGGCTCTGTGAAACTACATGTCTGAGTAAACTATAGCTTATGGAGTCCTAAATAGAGCAAAGATAATGGCAGAGCTTCTTCTCATTGTCAGAGGTCCAAATACTGCGCATATACAGGTCCTGTGCTCAATAGGGGTCCAATTGACTAGTTGACTAGTCGACTGATAGGTCCACTAGTGTGCACTGTGGGGAGCTGTACCCAGAGTACCCTCTAGTACCCAGAGACAAATCACCCAGTCATGATGAGGACGTGCAAAGTCAATGCAGACTTTCAGAGTTCGGACCAGGGGTTTCTAGAGCTGTGAGGCAACAGCAATAACTACTTTGGCTGCTGTGCCTCTTGTGAAAGCTACCATGTGGAACTGCAACAGTGAAGAAAAAAGTGCCTAAGACTCATCCTGCAAATCTCATCATCCACACATCACAGGAGCATTGAGACCTACATGGGAGTTTAAAAGGACTGTTTCCACTTACGGGAATCCTAAACTAACATTAGTCCAAGTATGGATATCATAAATTGTATTTAGGACTGAGTGGACTGTTATGTTAATGATGATATTGTAAATACACGTGTAGGTAATGATTGTGGCCATGTGTTGTTCTGATTGTTTTGCTAAATGTTTGTGTTGTTTATGGCATGAAGAAGATTTCTGAGAACAGTGAACACTGAGGTTGAGTTTCAAGCTGTCATTGTCACCATTTTTTACCCTTCACCTGGTGAGTAGGTAAGCTTTCGAGTAAATATTAGCCAATTTGCCACAAACCTTTAGTGTTACTGTACATAGACTCATTGATATAGTTTGTTTGTGAGAGTTTTTCTTCTTTTCTGTTAGTAACTTTATTGGGGAATGCAAACTTATTTACATGGACATGCCCTATACACCTTATTGAAGGACATATGCCAATAACAATAGCCATTTGGAGTGACTATAAACTTTGCGTGGCCTGGTTTCACCTGCTTTTTTTTCAGAGGTCACTACCTTTCTACAGAGTCAATCGATACAGACCTCCAAACTTCATGTGGCCTTCAGATTAGCTCAAGAACAGTGCATAGAGAGCTTCATGGAATGAGTTTCTATGGCCAAGCAACTGCATCTAAGACTTACATCACCAAGCACAATGCAAAGTGTTGGATGCAGTGGTATAAAGCATGCTGCAACTGGACTCTAGAACAGTGGAGACGTGTTTTCTGGAGTGACAAATCACCCTTCTCCATCTGGCAATCTGATGGATGAGTTTGGGTTTGCCAGGAGAACGATACTTGTCTTTGTGCCAAATGTAAAATTTAGTGTAGGGGGGATTATGGTGTTGGGTTGTTTTTCAGGATTTGGGCTCAGCCCCTTGGTTTCAGTGAAAGGAACTCTTAATGTCTCAGTATACCAAGAGATCTTGGACAAGTTCATGCTGCCAACTTTGTGAGAACAGTTTGGAGATGGCCGCTTCTTGTTCCAACATGACTGCACACACAGTGCAAGGGCCATAAAGACATGGATGAGGGAGTTTGGTGTGGAAGAACTTGACTGGCCTGCACAGAATTCTGACCTCAACCTGACAGAACACTTTTGGGATGAATTAGAGTGGAGATTGTGAGCCAGGCATTCTCGTCCAACATCAGTGTCTGATCTCACAAATGTGCTTCTGGAAGAATGGAAAAAAAACCTCAAATGAACACACTCCTAAACCTTGTGGATAGCCTTCTCAGAAGAGTTGAAGCTGTTATAGCTGCAAAGGGTGGGCCGACATCATATTAAACAAAATGAATTAAGAATGGGACTGTTCTAGGGCTGGGATGTCACTGAAGTCCATATGCATGTGAAGGCAGATGAGCGAATACTATTGGCAATATTGTATTATATAGCATACTGTATGGCAATATAGTAATAGAGTGTATATATATATATATATATATATATATATATATATATATATATATATATATATATATATATATACACACATACACACACACACACACACATATACACATACATATACACACACACTACCGTTCAAAAGTTTGGGGTCACTTGGAAATTTCCTTATTTTTGAAAGAAAAGCACAGTTTTTTTCAATGAAGCTAACATTAAATGAATCAGAAATACACTCTATACATTGTTAATGGGGTAAATTACTTTTCTAGCTGCAAACGTCTGGTTTTTAATGCAATATCCACATAGGTGTATGGAGACCCATTTGAAAAAACCATCACTCCAGTGTTCTAATGGTACATTATGTTTGCTAACTGTGTAAGAAGGCTATTGGATGTTTAGAAAACCCTTGAAAACCCTTGTACAAGTAGGTTAGCACAGCTAAAAACAGTTTTGCTGATTAGAGAAGCTATAAAACGGACCTTCCTTTGAGCTAGTTGAGAATCTGGAGCACTACAATAGTTGGTTCGATGAAACTCACAAAATGGCCAGAAAAAGAGAACTTTCAATTGAAACTCGACAGTTTATTCTTGTTCTGAGAAATGAAGGCTATTCCATGCGAGACATTGCCAAGAAACTGAAGATTTCCTACAATGGTATGTACTGCTCCCTTCAGAGGAGAGCACAAACAGGCTCTAACCAGAGTAGAAAGAGAAGTGGAAGGCCCCACTGCGCAACTGAGCAACAAGACAAGTACATTAGAGTCTCAAGTTTGAGAAATCGACGCCTCACAGGTCCTCATGGCAGCTTCATTAAATAGTACCCGCAAAACGCCAGTGTCAACGTCTACAGTGAAGAGGTGACTCCGGGATGCTGGCCTTCAGGGCAGAGTGGCAAAGAAAAAGCCATATCTGAGACTGGCTAATAAAAGAAAAAGATTACTATGGGCAAAAGAACACAGACACTGGACAGAGGAAGATTGGAAAAAAGTGTTATGGACAGACGAATCGAAGTTTGAGGTGTTTGGATCACACAGACGAACATTTGTGAGACGCAGAACAACTGAAAAGATGCTGGAAGAGTGCCTGACACCATCTGTCAAACATGTTGGAGGAAATGTGATGGTCTGGGGTTGCTTTGGTGCTGGTAAAGTGGGAGATTTGTACAAGGTAAAAGAGATTTTGAATAAGGAAGGCTATCACTCCATTTTGCAACGCCATGCCATACCCTGTGGACAACGCTTGATTGGAGCCAATTTCATCCTGCAACAGGACCATGACCCAAAGCACACCTCCAAATTATGCACGAACTATTTAGAGAAGAAGCAGGCAGCTGGTATTTTATCGGTAATGGAGTGGCCAGCGCAGTGACCAGATCTCAACCCCATTGAGCTGTTGTGGGAGCAGCTTGACCGTATGGTACGAAAAACGTGCCCATCAACCCAATCAAACTTGTGGGAGCGGCTTCTGGAAGCATGGGGTGAAATTTCTCCAGATTACCTCAGCAAATTAACAGCTAGAATGCCAAAGGTCTGCAATGCTGTAATTGTTGCAAAGGGAGCATTCTTTGACGAAAGCAAAGTTTAAAAGTAGAAAATTATTATTTCAAATAAAAAAAACATTATTTATAACCTTGTCAATGTCTGGACTATATTTCTATTCATTTTGCAACTCATTTGATAAATAAAAGTATGAGATTTCAGGGAAAACACAAAATTGTCTAGGTGACCCCAAACTTTTGAACGGTAGTATGTGTGTGTGTATATATATATATATATATATATATATATCCTTCTTTTCTTGGTTAGGGTGACAGGGGGTCTGGAATTCAGCTTCCCCTCACAGCCAACTGTGTCTGCATGATCCCTGTCTTATCTAGTAGGCACCATCGGGACTTAAACCCATGCCACCACAATGTCAGACAAGAGAATTGCAGCTGCGTCTTGCAAGTGCCATTATGGAAACTTACTGCATGCATTTAATGCCTCCAAAGCCGGCAGCCATTTTAATAGAGCAGTTCCTGAGGAGATCAACATCACCTGTGCTTCCACTGCTAACATTTACTGAAGTGAACCTTCTACTTTATTGTACTATTCATAATTTTTTAATATTTCAGAGTAATACATTTTAATTTTGACAGACAGCTAATTCAGTTGCATATGGACCCATAAAATGTTCGGCCCTTTGATGCCAGGAGTTAAAAATATGAGAAAGCATGCTTGATTACAATTAAAGTGTATTCTGTTACTGAAGGAAGTGCAGTGTTTGTTCGGTAATGCCAAACAGATTTAAAAAATGACCAATGATCCATTATGTCATAGAAAAACCTATAGAAAACCGTACAACAATTCAGTTAGACATCAATATTAGTATTGCCAGCTTTTGCAGCAAAATGTATGGTGAGTCCGTAAAAAGAAATTTTATGGACACTTAGTCTGAATCATCATCATTGTAACTACTGCTACTGTATTGCTACAGTATTACTGCTTCACTATATGGCCCAATGCATGGAAAAACTCCTAATTAGTGATCTCTGCTAGGTTTTGGCTACTCATGCTACACGTTTAAGAAGATTTTTATGGAGGGAGCTGATGTTGTGTTCTGTGCTTGGGCATGGTTAGCGATCTCACTACATTGTACTGTGAGTCCAACTGAACTACGCCCAAGCGTGGCTCTTCACCCGGGCCTAAGCACTAGTCAAACAAACTGCACTTTGTGCGTCAAACATGCTTTTGGCTCCTCACAGATCCTCGAGTGTGTACAATGAGACATTCTTAGTTTCACGCCTCCCCAACCCCAAGTCAGTTTGTCAACATTCTGTCCAGCCCTCCTTAAATAAACTCTACAAATAAATGGTTTGCCAACTTTATTTGAGAAATTGGCTGATTTGCACAGAGAACGCTTTAAGACAAATTGGAATGCCAACATTGATTATAGCCCAATGGCAGTGCCCAACCTCAACGTCATGTTCTTAAGTCAAGTGGAAGGCATTTTCTCAAGAGTGAAAGCTGTAGCAACAGCAAAGGGGGACAAACTCCTCACTTTTTGGGTGTCCACAAATGTTTGTCTTGTTGTTTTTATGGCTGTAAATCAGAAAACATTTGAATATATATGACATGTAACCAGTAAGCAAAGATTAGGAAATTGTCAATAAGTTAGATTTCCGTTGTGTTATTATAAGGCAAGAAAATAAAGCTTTCTTGAACTGAGTTACGAGACCGAGACAGATTTTGTTACACAAAGACAAGAGAAAGAGAATGGGAGAGAGGGAAAGAGACAGAGGAATTCAGCAAGTATCTGTAATTAAAGTAGTACACTAAGGAGTCTTTAGATCCAAGCAGCATGCAGTGGATGCAAATGTGTGAGTGTGTGTGTGTGTTTGTGTGTGTGCATGACAGAGAGAAGGGGAATAAACATGGTTGGTGCATAAAACAAATTCTAAAAAGCTATTTTTTAGATATAATTAGGGTGCTAATGATCTGCGGCAGTAAGCCGCGTTTCAGACCTCCTCCCTTTCTAGTAGGGGCTTCTGATGCACATTCAGCTCGTCGCTACTGACAGTATTCCCAGGTAACAAGCAGCGGCAGCTTGAAAAGTCGAGGAATAATTACATGCTGAAAGAGCTGTGAACTTTGTTCTGAAGTGAGGAAAAAAGACAGCGAGGCTGTAATTAGTGCTGAGACAGGGACGAGCCACGTCCGCACTCTATCAGAGAGGAATTCACTCTCCAAGGACAAAGACAATGCTGTATAAAAGACACACATACGATGGGTAAAAAAAACAGACAAAATCAGCTTCAAATGAAATGAAGAGAGTTAAAAAAAAAAAAAAAACACTAATGACAGCTAGAGACTAGCAACTGTTGGAGGAAGAGAGATAGAAAGCTAGCACATAGTGTTCCATGTAATCCAGAGTCCTTCCATAATTAATAGCTGGATGTTTATTCATTATTAATAATACTTAACATTTTGTTTCAAGGTTTCCTTGGGTTCTTCCTTCCTCCTACAATTGCTCCTCCGCTTCCTATTATTACCGCAACTGCTTGTACTACCTGTATTGGCCGCCTCACAGCAAGAAGGTCCTGGGTTCAATCCCAGGTTGGAGCAGCTTGGGTCTTTTCTGTTTGGAGTCTGCATGTCCTCCCCGTGTCCGTGTGGGTTTACTCCGGTTTCCTCATACAGTCCAAAGACATGCATGTTAGGTTAATTGACTACACTAAATTAGCATTGACTTGAGTGTATGAGTGACTTGTCTTGAGATAACCTTGTGTATGGATGTAACCTTGTGTGTGTCACTGAATATGGCCAATGATGCTGATAGCGACGTTAAATAAATGACGTAAATGTAAACTACTACCACTATTACAATGTTTTACTAGTACTACTACTATTCCTATAACTTCTACTCATTACTACAACTACTACTGTTACTACAAATATTGTTGCTACTATTCATATAGCTACTACTACTGCTTTTCCTATAGTGTCTACTACTACTTTCACAATCACTACTGCTACAGATACTACCGCTATAGTTGCTACTATTGCTATTCATATAGCTTCTACTACTACATTCACAATTACTACTCCTACACCTGCTACTACTACTACTACTACAGTTGCTACTACAAATATTCCTATAACTTCTACTACTTTCACATTATTACTGCTATAGCTACTACTGCTACAACTACTACTGCTATAGTTGCTACTACTGTTCCTATAGCTTCTACTACTACTTTCACAATATATGCTGCAAAACTACTATTACTACTACCACTACTACTATTATAGTTGCTACTGCTACTGTTCCTATAGCTTCTACTATAGTACCTTCACAATTACTGCTACTACAACTACTATAGTCAAGTAAAGTCAGCTTTATTTCTATAGCACTTTTTACAATTGAGCATCGTCTCAAAGCAGTTTTGCAATTTTAGATTATCTTCTAAATTATTAGGCCAATCCCAAATTGAGCAAGCCTAGGGCGACAGTGGCAAGGAAAAACTCCCCAAACGTTATAAGGAAGAAACTTTGGGAGGACCAAGGCTCAAAAAGGGACCCATCCTCCTTCGGTGGCTTATATGTTATGTGTAGTCCCAGAACGATGGAGCTGGAGCTGATGATGGGAGAACAGCTCGGGTGGAGCTGAAACTACTACTATTACTACTGCTTTTACTGCTGCTACTACCCGGTCACCACTTCTAGGAGCTTGAGCTGATGGGAAATGACAGAGGAGCTGGTCAATGAGGGCTGGCTGGCTCCCAACACTGGCTAAGATTTCAGTGCAGATTTTTGTTAACCCATACTATCTACAGTACTTGCATCACTTCAATGAATAGACACAGAATCCACAATGTCCAGTGCATGCACATAAGTGGGGCCCATGACAGAAGCATAGTTATAGTTAAGGTGACTGGCAAAATAGTCTTGTTGATGGAGAAATAGGACTGATAACAAATGTGGGTAAACTGACTTATGATCTTACAATATTTTGCTAGCTCCAATCCAAGTCCAGTGCATCATAGGGGTGGATGTCTTCGCAAAGATTCAAGCCACTCTGAACCTGGGTGACAGTATTCTCTCCACATAGAGGTGGTCAGAGAGGACAGAGAGGTGGTCAGTCTTCGTTACTTTGGTCTTAGTGTATGCCTTGGACCACTTGATGAAATAATCTATAGCCAAAGTGCCACCACAATAGCAGAATAACTATTAAAAAACTTGTGTCAGTTTCTAATAAACATAAATATCTGCCACTGCTCCTTGTGGGCCAGCAACAGCAAGTTGCTAGCTGCAGACAGAAAATTATACAGGTATAGCTGTTTGTCCCACAGCAGTGGAAGAGACTGGGGGACTGTGGTGGCCTAGCGATCGAGGTACTGGATTCTGGACCTTGAGGTTCAAGGTTCAAATCCCACCTCTGCCAAACTGTCACTGTGGTTTCCTTGAGCAAGGCCCTTAACCCACAATTGCTTGCTTTGTAAGACTGTACTCATTGTAAAGCTGCACTGGATAAGGACATCTGCTAAATGCTGTAAATGTAAGAGACACTGCTCAAAGCTGCAGAGTGACTTGGAGGAGAAATGCATTTGGAGTAAGCGGAAGACAATTGTTCACCAGGACGCCACACCCTGTACCAGCCCAAAGAGTTGGCACCAGAAAGGTACTTTGCGGGACTCCCAAAACAGCACTGTGGTTGTAGAATTGTGGTTTTGGTGCTGTCAGCGCATGCTTCTCTTTTTAGGGTACTTTGTACTGGAGCATTAGCATTCATGTTAGAGAGATTGTGGTAAAGCTCGGTCGATCTTCCAATATTCCATGCAATTCCTGGTACACTATATATAGACAATGTTTGTGGACACCCCTTCTAATTAATGAGATCTGCTATTTCAACAATACTCACTGATAACACATTTATAACATAAAGCATACATTTCTGGATTCCCCATAGACACGCAATAGTAATAGGATGGGTTGCACTGATTACCCTGGTGACAACTTTGATTTAGAACTTGGTTGACTTGCACAGAACCTCTCTCTTATTGTCTTACTTATGTAGACCTTATTGTGTAACATCAGAAGCTGGCCTCACAGTCATGTTCCAAAATATGTTGGAAAGCCCTCTTAGAAAGAACAAATGCTGTTGCAGCTGCAAATATGGGGGTGGGGGTGTACCCATGTTTTGGATGTAATTTTCTGGGTGTCCACAAACTTTTGTTTATCTAGTGTATGTTGTGTGTTCTGTTTATTAATTGGTGTTAATTAATTAAAATACTTTGATGTAGATTTAGTTACTGTGTGTTAGTTCTGCTTAAAAAGGCAATTAGTTGTGTCAGTGCTTATGTGGATGATATTACTTACCATTAATGTTTTAATCTAAATTTATGACATCCCCTTTTCCTGCATTAGTTCAGTTTCTCTGCCACCACCAAGCCATTTTAAGCTCTGTGTATGTGCAGATTTTAATGAAGTGTTTAACTTGAATGAACTGCAATTAATTGACAAGCTAACTTAACATACCTGTATGTTGGAGTGAGGCATAGCACACTGTTGCAGTCATGGTGCAGTGTTTTGCGTAATAGAATCGAGTAGGTTAGACTGTGCAGCCCTTCAAATGTCTCAGTTATTTGTTTAATTAACTAAATGGCGCCTCGCTAACTGCCCAAATGGCCAAAAACAAAGCATTCATATAAAGAACATTGAATTTTGCAATGAATGGGAGGGAAATGTCTTCATAGCTAATGGAGGTGAATGTGCTTCTCTTATGCCTCAGCATGGCTCAGTTTAACCGACTCAATTTACTAAGGCAAACAATCATTCGTTGTAATTCTGCTGCTGAGTTTCATGTCAGTATTGCAATCAGGAAGGACTACAAAAGCTTGTTTATCATAAAGTTACAACAGAACACCTAGAAACTACTGAAAGTGATAAACCATGTGTGCATGCTGGCACAGTAAATTATTGGTTTATTATTATTATTATTATTATTATTATTATTAATTTTTTTTTCTCCTGAGAAAAAGACCATAAAATCTGCCATGTGGATTCGAATAAGTATCCAAAACATTAATTTTAAATATTTGCCTGTGGGCTGGCAACAATTCTTTCATCAAGCACAGAAAGTAACTAAGTAACTATAGAGATTGCTACCTACAAAGTAACAGACCATTTTCTGGCAAGGGAACGGAGGCTGAACTTTATCTTCTAATAAGAATTTACATAATGTTTTGGCTGCCCTGGAATACTGTATACATAAGAAATGAGTTATCTTACTTTGTTGAATGGCTGTACTTGTAGGATTTGTGGTTTTGTCGATTATTTCTGTGCTTTATTAAGCTATGAAAAAGCATGAAAACATTGTTGTGCTCTTCTGTACATGCTACTTTTGTCATCTGTAGTTGCATTTGTGGGCTGTTGATGTGCATTTTGAAATCATGCAATAATTTAAAGTCAAGCCTGTTTTTGTGGTAATTTAACTGTGCATTAACAATATGTGTGCGAGTTCTGGGGGTGAGGAGTAGCAGAAGGGGTGCCCAATGTATGAACTGAACGCCACTGAGTTTTACTACATTTAACCTACGCCTTCCTTCATTTCTCCATTTCTCTGTAGCAGTTACAGTTACAGTCTTATGCAACCATTTGGGCACTCTTGCAAATGCCCCTAACATAACCTGTGAGCATTAACAAGTCATTAATTTAAATCCACATCTACTAGTAGATAATTTGACTAGATTTAGACCAGGATGCATGGCTTGGGTCACTGGGGCCAGAGTCTGGAGTCATGTCTGGCCTGCCTGCCTTGTCCGATAGCCGGGAGTGTCGAGTGGGCGGTCTGGCTGAACTGGGCTTCGGTCCTCGTGATCGTGACTCGTGCATCCTTGCCTTAGAATAAGGGCAGAGCTGGGGGTTCATAGTCACAGAGTCTTATGGTGATCATAGACGTTGGGTTGCTGTCTTCTGCCTCCCGTGGGGTTGCCAATGTCTCATGTGATCCCTCTTTTCTGTGTTTTCCTACCAGTTCTCCTCTTTCTAGCTATGCTGCTATAGCTAATGCTGCCGGGGTCTCATGCTACACATGGGATCAGTGATTGTTAATAGACACTGTGCTCTTAATCAATAACTAATGACATTTTCTGTTTTCTCTCTGAGCTGTGTTCCGGCAGTTCCAGCCCCACACATGATGTTCATCCGCTGTAGCTCCACTCAAGCTGCTTCCGTCATCAGCTCCAGCCCCACCATACCCGGCCACTTAATGCCGATGTGCATACTTCGCATTTTTATTCGAACTTTGACTCCATGACTTTAGTTTCGCTCTTAGATTTATCATCTACGCCGCCAAAGGAGGTTGGGGTCCTTTTTTTGAGTCTTGGTCCTCCCAAGGTTTCTTCCTATAACACTCGGGAGTTTTTCCTTGCCACTGTCCGCCCTAGGCCTTGCTCAATTTGGGAAATTTGGGAAATTACAATTTTCTTTTTTTCCCTCTCCTCTCCGTACAGGCATATAGCTTACGTTTTCAATTTGGGGTCCACTAGTGTCCGAGCGCAACCCCCATACTGCTTCACTCCCGCTTATCACCAATTCTTTTTTGTATAATTATTTCCTTTGTAAATTGCTTGCCCATTTGAGACAATGCTCCATTGTAAAAAAAGCACTATATAAATAGATCTGGACTTGACTTGAATTTGAAAAGGACTTTGTTTCACCATATCATTTTTTTATGCTTTTAGTGTGCGTTTTTTTATGTTAAAATGCATTCATTATCATTTCCACGAATATTTCATATTGTCCACATTGTTCCCCACAAAGACAGCATTCTTTTCAATTCTAAAATTAACCAAAAAGATCAATTGACCAGGGGTGCTCCAACATTTATGTAAGACATGTGCTTTCAGAAATCTAACCCTCCTGTTGTGTTCCAGTCAATTTCGTTCAATTTGGTATCATAATCATAACTCTGCCTTCTGTCATCTGACAGGCGTAAGGCTGCAGGACTTTGTTCAGAAAATGCATATAAACACATAAAATTGTTGATAACTGGCTCCATTGACTTGTAGGCAATTTGTTCAAATTTATAACATCTGTGGTGTTCCAGTCAGATCTGAACCGCCCTTGCAAATGAATGGAAATGAAAGGATGTGCAAATCCTGTGATAGATCTTATCTAACTTCTCAGATCTGACTGAGAAAATAAAGTAAATGGACTTAAAGGAAGTGCAAATTTTGTGATAATGACTTGGGAAGGGATTGCTTCAAATGTGTAATACATTATAAATGATTTTAGAGGGGCCGGCCAAATTTGGCTGCGAACACCAAAGATGGAACATGAATATGAACACAACAGGATGATTTACGCATATAAATAAATATATAAATATATAAAACAGTTTAGCCTGTATCTCATGGTAGAAGATTCGATCTTAAGAGGCGTCATATCACTCAAACAGCGTGATGATAAAGACATTTCTGCTTCTCAAGCTTCATGGTTTAGTACTATAAAAGTGCAAACAATGTTTACTCATGATGTAATCTACAAATGGAGGTGTTGTGGGATAGGACAGGAAGGGTAAGAGCGAGCAAAAGAGCCAGACAGAGTGCACTTTGCTTCAATAATGGGATGAAACAAATTATGCCATCCATAGAGCCGTCCATTTCCTCACTCTCCTTTATTCTACACACCCTGTTGTCTTATCCATACCACTTTTTTCTCCACAGATCTCTCCACCCATCTCCATTTCTAGTTATCTCTTTCACTCGTTTCCCTTCTTGTACTCCACCCCCATCTTCTTCTTGTCTAAAATTGGGACCATACCAGCTGGGGGGTAATTGAAGATTTCTCTCTCTCCTTCCCTCTCTCTCTGTCTCTTTCTCTTTCTCTCTCTCCCTTTGGTCTTACACGTTGCTTTTCTCCAGAGCTCATCTTTTTTCCTCCTTCCTCCATAAATTCTGCATGCATTTTGGAAATTGGATTTTCACCCGAAAGGAGAAAGCTTGTTGTGCATAAATGCTCCCATTTTCACTCTAATATGTGCCTTCTTGCTTTTTATATTTCTTCATCCATAGATGCATTCATTTCTCTGTATTTAGGATACAGAGGACTCGATAACAACTCATCAGTTCAAGCCAGAGTGGGAAGATTGTGCAAGATGCAATATCTAAAAATAGATACTGACATATAACTGGTTTAGCATTTTTGGTGCTAGACTATTTAGATTAAAGGGTTATGATAATACATGATGACAAATCATTAAACCGTTATCTATAATGACATTATGTTGTCAAAAACAATTAGGATCATTAAAAAAAATCTAATCCACCCATAATATCACTAACTGCAGTGAATCAGCGTCTGATGGCACATTAATTCCTGTGCATAGGAATATGAGCATGAATGATGTAAAGCAGTCAAAGAGACTGAGGAAAAGTTCAACTTTTCTCAACTGTATGCAAATGAGAAGCAAATTTTGCCATGCAGCTGCCAATCAGATTGAGCTGCATGCTGAAATCAGTGCAATACAGACTGTGTCTCCACTCACCAAGCAGCGTGGTATCAGACAAAGGATCATTTAATGCTATCTTCAGAAAATAATGCATGATTAGAGCAACACAGTGACTGGAAATTACTTTGCATAGGTTATAATGCACTCTAAAGATGCCAGAACAACTGGGAAATAATTGCACTGACTTAAATGTTAACAGTTTGGTACAGGAGATAAATACATCATATAAAGTTTCTTTAGCTAAGAATTCATACTCGTGACTTTTTGTCACTTATTTGTAACAAGCTGTAAATGGTATTTGTAAGTGTATATGCTTGTCATATTGTAAGTAGTACTCCTTTGTCTGTCACCCACTACCTGTATATCTTCTCTAACCTATAACTATGTAAACTGGTTCACATTTACTTGAGTCTGTATTGTTTGTATTAGTCAAATGTATTAGTCACTCATCAATCACTCATATTTTCCTTTTTTTTTAATTTATATTACAGTAGGCTTAACTGTGACTATGGACATGTACCTCGGTTCTCGCCGTTAAGTAGTTCCAGAAGGTATGTTGAGAACCGAAAACAAGTACCAAGCAAGTTTTTCCCATAGGGAATAATGTAAATTGAATTAATCCATTCCAGACCCCCAAAATCCACACTGTGTAAGGCATTATATGCATTAATGGAGTTGTACTGTACAGGTGCTCCTTGATTTACAATGGGGTTGCATTCTGACCAATGCATCATGAACCTATGAGTTTAATATAGTCTATACTGTATCATAGCGGAGCCAACCTTATTGTTTAAAACACTTAAACATTAACCTACAGTTGGCCAAAATCATTAGTACAAAGCTTAATTATAACAACGTGCAGTTCACGATAATTCGTGCAAAAACACGATAAACACACTGGAGATCTTCACTGAGCAAGGGCTACTGTGAATCAGAATCACTGAATTGCTGTGTACTGAATCATGATTCATGAACCAAGTTTAAGCTGGAACAAGTCACGCGGCTCGAATCATACAAGTTTAAGCAAGTGCGCCGAGTACCGAGCAAATGGTGCGAGCCGAGACAGATTTTCCTAGCCAAAATGCATCAAGAACCGAATTCAACTAGTTCCAAGGTTGTCAAGAACCGAGGTACCACTGTATTTAGAAGCTACCGATTGGACAATTCTCAAATAAGGAGCTAATTAGCAGTTACTGCTAATAAAAAATACACTGGGAGTTAACCTGAGACTGTATTTAAGGGTCTAACTTTAGAGTCAGTGCCTTTTTGCCCATAATTCTATGGCAAAAGTCAAGCAACTCAGCCAAGACACAAAGCACGTAAAAGCGTGTGTCACGGTAAGCACCGAGATCGAAATGTGTATGAGTAGAGGCGGTTTTTATTTGCACACAGCAAACAAAACAGAGAGAGATCAGGCAAACTCGTAATCATAAAGATACAGTCCTATGATCAAACACAAAAGCAAAATGGCAGGCAGACAATCAGAAGGGCAAAATGCTAGTGTGGCCAGAATAGAGCAAAGCTTGAGAAACAAATAGTCAAAGGAAATGAGATGCAGTGGCTGGTGATGCGGAAATGAAATGTAAAAGATTCAGAGCACTGGATACTGGAGACCGTGTTGGAGCTGTGTGTGCGCTGTAGATTTTTCGCTATAGATTTTTGATTTTCATGGGGGGATGAAGGTTGTCACATGGACTTGTGGTGCGAATTGTGGTGCAAGAAGGTCGGGGCAAGTGGCAAGGAACTCCTTGATGAGAGTTGGAACCAAGATGTCCTCTCTGACTGGATTCAGGATGCCCGGTCAACAAGATATTGGAGGCAGTTACCCCACTGACGGGAGTCTAGGAAGTGGTGTATGAAGTAGACAAGGGAACCTGTTATCTCCATGGTGGGAGTGGGAGGTGGCTGATTTTAACAAATACTCCTCCAGCATTAACCTCCAGTAATTGTCTTAAGCAAATGAAAAATCAGTTAGATGAGATACATACAGCAGGAGGAAGCTATAATCTATAAAATACATTATTAATTAATTTTAGCACTTAAAATGACTGCCTTGATTTAGGCAAAGATCCCATGTGGAGAGCCATCCTTGATCATGTGATGTTGTACACTGGAATTTCAGAATGTTGTTTGGGAATGGTATCCATAACAGAGGCTCATGTTAATCCTCAATTGTCCAAGACATCCTGCCAAACCGAAGAGGTAAACTGGGGTCTGCAGTTAGACAGGATGTCCTCCGGGGAACTGAAAGGCTGAAAAACTTGGTTAAAGAGCATGTCAGCGGTTTTGAAGGCAGAAGGCAGCTTGGGTATCTTGACTGTTCTGGAAAATTGAAACACAACAGAGAATGCCTACGCTTTTGTTCTGAGCACAAATAGAACAGGAAGACTTGGACCTGTAGGAGTGCCTGATCAACATCTTTGTCAAAGTCTCATTGGATGGCATGTATGAAACAGGACATGGACAGAATGTTCTCCAGAGCACTGGATGTATATAATGTGTCTGCCTTCTGATATATGACAAAGCTGTAGAAAATTTAAAACTGGAAATTAAAGAAATAACATGGGCCTCCAGGGTTTTGTGTTGGTTTTGTATTTTTGCCCCTTTAAGGTGTTCTAAGTTCTTGGGCTAAGTGGAGAATGGGTGCTCAGGGACCTCCAGTCAGTGTCACCAGTGTCACCAAGGTGAGTTGAACGGCTAGGAGTTCACAATGCACTTAATAATCTGATAACTGCACA
Source organism: Ancistrus triradiatus (assembly GCA_025084515.1). NCBI lineage: Eukaryota > Metazoa > Chordata > Actinopteri > Siluriformes > Loricariidae > Ancistrus > Ancistrus triradiatus. Next base: position 432,872 of record JAJAGP010000128.1, read on the forward strand.
AAATCAGATTTTGTCAGTAATCCGATCAACGAGTTTACATGCATTTAATAATCAGATAATGAGAAACCTCCAGGTTTACATGACTCGATCAGTAATCAGATTTCTACTTTGCAACCAGCCAATAATCTCATAAAAATATGTGACGTTGTTAGGGATTTCCCTGTAAACAAAGGAACGCGAGCGTAAGGGAACGTGGTTAAAGAACAAACTGAAATGAAAATGAAGGCGGACCAAGGGCAAATCTTAACAGATATAAACTTAGTACTTTAATATTAAATAATCAATTTATTAATTTTCTTATGTATATACTGTGTTCGACAGCTGTTTTGCTGACTTTAATTCCATGGCGCATTTAATTCTGGGATTTCCAGATCCAGCGAGAAAATAAAACAGTCACTGGAAAAAGAGGTCAAATACAGCAAAGCCTTTAGAATACACTGATTATGTTTACTTATACATTCTACAAGTATTATCAGATTTATTAATCTGATTTCTAGATCAGAGCATGCTGTATACATGACCACTTGAATAATCAGGTATAAGCACTTGAATAATCAGATAACTGCAGAAATCCGGCTATGATCGTATTATTAAGCGCATGCAAGTGCACTCAATCTGCCATGCCATTGTTTCATTTGCTAGCTGGTTTGCAAATTAAAGGAACCATTGAAGAATACATCCCAGGCAGTCACCTGGATCTCTACTGCATTTATCTGGAAGCCTCACCTTGAAAAACAAAATGTTCACCAGATCTTGGTGTGCCTAACAATGGAGACTGCGCTGAAGGAACCGACATAGGAACCAGCATGGGGAATGGGGCAGGTGTAAGCATGGAAGATGTTCTTGAAACCTGTTGTCTAAGTCCCATCAAGGCTTGAACAAGAAATGCGTGTTTGCACTGTTGGTCTTGGCTGCGTGATCATGTCCCGATCAGTTGCAGCTCCTGCTGGTTCCATGTCAAGGAAGTCCACTGTCATTATAAGCAGCCAGTCAGCCAGACGTGCACAAGGGGCTGAGTAGAGCTGGTGTTGTGTACTCAAGACAAAGAAAACAGAGCGGGATCAGACAAACCTGTAGTCATAAATATATTGTACAATGCACAAACACAGATGCAAAATGCCAGGCATACAATCCAAAGGGCAAAATAGAAGTGTGAACAAAAACAGAGCAAAGATCAAGAACCAAGTCGACATAGAACAATAGCAGACCAGGAATGGTATGAAACATGAAAGGATAAGGATGAATAAGCAAAGGATGACGGGATTTAAATGTTCATTGAGTAACTGCAGATATGACAGGCAGGTGTTAGCATGCCGGCAAATCAGAGTGTTGGAATTCAGAAGTTCGTCTGGAGGTGTGTACATGCTCTTGATTCTGGGATTCAGGGCAAAGACCCAGCTTTTGGAGAAGCGTTTTGTGACCAAATACGTTTTGATTGCCTTTAGTCCTTGTACAAGTACACTTGTGCCCTAAACGTCTTAGCAAACTTCTGTCATATATTCTTATCACAGTTTAGTGATAGACACCAGTCTAGTCCCAGCAATAAGCCATTGTAAATGGAAAAGTTAGCTATTTAAATACACAGTGTAAATACGTGCAGCGATATTAAATAACACCGTTGCCCAGTATGCACCCTCTACCCTCTGGATGGTGTGTGTGTGGGTGGGTGGATGAGGGGAGCACTATTGCTCCAGGAAATGGGATTAGTAAGCAGCACAGTCTTCTTTTGATCAGAATTCTTCATCAAACCATCTTGGAGAGAAAAAACACACACTTAATCCCAGCTTTATGTGGTCAGATTTCAGAACAACGTAGAAAGCAGATACTTTAAAATGATTTGATGCAATCAGCTGTAACTCAGTCTTTTGGGAGCCTTATGTGGAAGTGGAGACTACCAAATGAGAGTTTTATTCACTCCTTTATTTTACATACAGTGCTCAATTCTAAGCAATTTTGTGTCACGTTGCCAGGTACCATCTGTTTCAGGTTTTGTAGCAATACTAGAAGATTGATTATAAAATCTACAATCTCATCTGAGTGAAGATCAATATAAACAATCTTGATGGAAATGGAACACTTAAGCCCTTCCCGTGCTTGGTGTTCACAGGAATTGTGCTTTTCTGCAGATTTACCTACACCAGTCATTTTTAATGAACGTTTTCGCCTCTGATCCTCTCAGCTTAAAATGCCCTGAATACCAACTCAAACATGTAAACCACAAAGTTGTTTGTGAAATGTTCCAGTAATTACAAACACAAATTCTAAGCGTCATTTCTAAGGACTGAACCGAAGACGAAGACAAAAGTGACATTTAAGGAGCTGGATGTAGAGTCACCTGAACTGCCATCGAGGGATAGCCACCAGGGAAATGACCCGCACGCCTGAACCCTGGGGTCAGGTAACCCACAATGCTGAGGCCTGTGTGAGACGGTGGGGAATTTCACCTGCATTTGGGGAGCCAGGTGTGTAGCAGGAGTCTGAGGACACTCAAACCCTCGTTATCTAATCTCTCATCTCCTAATGAGTCATCCCGGCTGCACTCTGAGTGTGGGTCTCTTTGTGAAGCGAGGCCTAATTACCACTCGCTCACTTAGTAGGGAACAAGGGGCCAGTGCTGCAGACGAAACCCAAACCCGGGCTGGAGACAAGAGCCGCCGTTGTTCAGCCAGACACGTTTGATCCGATGAGATTAGACTTACTTTCACTAAAGCTCCCTTTTCAAGTTTCAAAGGATTTGGGCAGGAACCGGTGAGAGCCCTGCCGCAACTAATATCTTGATTCGGTGGATTCAGTGGAACATGACGAGCTACAGTTTCGCGAAAAGTCCCGTACTCGCCCACATTTGGGAGGGAAGATGAATGAACGATAATTTAAATGAGTGAATTAAATTGTAATTTTGATTTATCTGTTGTTATTATATGCCATCTAGTCTTTAATAGCAACACTTCTATATATTATTAACATTTTAACCCTGCTTATCCTAGTCAGAGGCAGACAACCATGCCAGTGTGACATAAAACTGAATGAAATGAATAAAAGACATGACTTATGTCTGTAGTTTTGGAAATTAATTAATTTTATATTAATGACATTTAAATTTGGATTGGAAAAGCAACATGATGCAAGTGTATGAGAGTGTACCTACAGAAAAGATTCTGGTGAAGCGTAAAGTTACATTTACATTTACAGCAGATGCCCTTATCCAGAGCAGCTTACAATTGATACAGACTTACAATCCAAGCAATTATGGGTTAAGGGTCTTGCTCAAGGACCCAACAGTGCCAGCTTGGCAGAGGTGAGATTTGAACCCTGGACCTTCTGGTCCATAGTCCAATACCTTACCTGCTAGGCTACCACAGTAAATCATTAATCATTTTATTAAAATGTTTTTTTCACATTTTATCCGTGGTTTTTGTCTGGTCAATGGCACTCAGGCACACTCTATCCCTGGAGAACGGGTCCATTGAGAACAAGTATGGAGGAATGGACTAAATTTCCTAAAATGTGCAGGAGTGATCAACAGTTACCAGAAGCATTTAGTTGAAGTTATTGCTGCACAAAGGGCCACACCAGGTACACAGATCAAATGTCCACAGATATGTAACATTGGATCATTGTCATCAATAAATAAATGGCCAAGTATAAGACGTTTCTCATTTATACAGTTAGTTTTCTTCATCTATTTTTCAGACTTGTGTGAAAAATCAGATAATGCTTTAGGTCATATTTCTGCAGAAAAATAGACAATTTTAAAGGGTACAAGGAAATATACAGTATATACAGTATCACTGTATATTTTCCTTGTATATTTTCCTTGTAGCTTGTAACTAAGTTTCAAGTAATGAGGAAAACCGGGCATGTTTAATTAAGGCTATTTTATTCCAAAGTGATCACAACACTCATTGTATGTGCTTATTAAATTGGATTTTTCTTATTATGAAAAAAAAATAATATAGCCTAAATATAGCCTCACTTACTGCTGTGTTTTTGTCAAAGTTTAGGCTTGCTCTGTGTGTGTTTATGTGTGTGATCACAATCTGCCCAGCTTCACTGCTAATTAGCACCATTTCCTTTTAGATGATTAGCCATTACACAAATAAATGCTGCCTGTAATTATTTTGAACTTTGTTTTCTTGAAAACGAATTGCCACTTCTCATTCGCTCTTTAGAAATTCATTGTTTAATGAACTCATTCTTTTGCATATCTTTCATGGAAGCCAGAATGACAAGAGTTAGGGTTAGGGTTAATGACTGTATTTATAACCCCAAATCAGTAAAAGCTGGGACAATATGGAGGAAATGGAAAAAAAATCAGTATTCCTTACACTTACTTTGAGTTTTATTTCATGGGAGATAGTATGACCTAACGATATTTCATGTTAAGGCCTGCAACCTGCATTTCACGTCTGCAACACCTTTACATAAGAAATTTGGACGGGGCAATTAAAGGCTAGTAATGGGGTAAGGAATTAATAATTATGTGATGTCAACAGGTGACTTTATTCATGATTTGGTACAAATGTAGTATCCACAAAAGGCTGAGCCTTTGTTGAGCAAAGAGGATCTCCTATTTGTCAGCAAATGCATGAAAAAAATACTGAAATATTTAAAATGAAGTTCCACAAAGATATATTCGAAGGGATTTGCATATTTCTTCTCCTACAATGCATAATAAAAGCTTCAAGCAATCTGGAAGAATTTTAGTCTGTAAAGAGAACGGGCACAAGCTTAACTGAACTCTCATGTTCTCCCTGAGATCGCACTGCATCAAGAACCATCATTCATCAATAGCTGACAGAACCATATGGGCAAGGGATTACATTGGCAAACCTTTGTCAAGCACTACAATACAGAGTTACATTAACAAATGCCGCTTAAAACGTTAGTGTGCAAAAAAGAAGCCTTAAGTTAACAATGTTCAGAAGTGGCATTGACCTCTGTGTTCACAAACTTCAATCACACAGTGGAAACATGTATTGTGGTCAGTATTCCAGATCTTGTTTTTGATGAAATGGACAATGTTTGGGAGGCACGGTGGCTCGGTGGGTAGCACTATATAGTCTGCATGTCCTCCCCATGTCCACATGGGTTTACTCTGGGTACTCCGGTTTCCTCCCACAGTCCAATGACATGTGTGTTATGTTAATTGGTATCTCTAAAGTGGCCCTAGTGTGTGAGTACATGTGCCCTACGATGGAGTGGCACCATCTAGGGTTGTTCTTGCTTTGCGCCCTATGCTGCTGATTTGACACCGACTCTCAAGCAACCCTGTCCAGGATCAAGAGGACAAGAAAATGAATGAATGAACAATGTTTCTCTGCCAATTATTTTTTAACAGACAGAAATGTTTGAATATCTACGCATTGTTTTCAGGAAGTCTGCACTTACTGGGCTGTATTAAGAATAACAAAAACATACTCATCTTAGAAGATCCTCTTTATAAAGACACCTCATTCACAATTCACTTGTCCCTTCCTTCTTCCTCTGTCTCTTTCTATCTCTGTGTGTCCTTCTGTGTTTCTCCACCACTTGCTCTCCCCATCTTCTCTTTACTCCTCTACAAATTAGGTCACGGCTTAACGTGACTTTGCCTCTGACAGTGTGACATAAAGCTGTCATAAGATGACACTGGGGCGTGTCACTGTGGCACACAGGTGAGACAGGGTGACACAGACACACGGGTGTTGCTAGATGACGGGGTGCCGTGGTAGCGACAGGCCCTGGTGTGTGCAGGTCTGACAAAGTTCAGAGAGGCAGACACATTGACACTTGGGGATCAGAGGGCGAGTCAATTAGCAAATAGCACTAAACCCTCATTAGCCTGCACACACACACACACACACACACACACACACACACACACACACACACACACACACACACGTGTGGGCACACGGGGAAAGTTATACATATACAGAGATCATATAATCACAGATATAAGCCTCTTCTCATCTATTAGACTTCTAAGGTTGCCAGATATTTTCTGTATGGAAGTTCCACTTTATGAATGTCCTTATTTTGTACGAAATTTACTTGCCTTTGTAAAATGGTACCAAGCCAGTTCTTATTCCAGCAAAGTCATGACAATATGACCTTCTAATTATTTTTCCCAAATACACACCTTAATGTTATGCCGGCTATGGGGAAGAAAACAAACATGATCAAAACAAGACTGGCTACAATTGTGGTCAGAAACAGTCCAAGTTTGAAGCAAAATACAACAGAGCCGAAAACATAGAGACGAGAGCCAAAGTCAGAGATGGAGCGGGATCAAAAACCAGATAAACGATGCAGTAATAAGTGCTCAGAAACTAGGAAAGAACCAAGTGACTTAGCAACAAGAGTGCTGAGAAAGAGACTATAAATTGGGGGGAGAAAGGACTGGAAGACGAGCAACAGGAGGATTAGAAAGAAGGAAAGAGAGAACGTGGTAGAAGGTGAGCATGGTCCGCTGAGCTGGCTGCAGGTGTGACAATTAAAGTCAAAGCCAAAGTCACATTTATTTACTGTATTTTTAGTGGTTTTTACAATGGAGCCTTTTCTCAAAGCAGCTTTACAATTTTAGATTACCTTCTAAATTATAAAGCCAATCCCAATTTGAACAAGCCTAGAGCAACAGTGGCAAGGAAAAACTCCCTAAACGTTTTAAGGAAGAAACCTTGGGAGGACCAAGACTCAAAATGGGACCCATCCTCCTTGGTGGGCTCAGATGTTATATTGTAAGGATTAACGACGGTAAGTTACAGTGGTGCTTGAAAATTTGTGAACCCTTTAGAATGTGCTATATTTCTGCTTAAATATGACCTAAAATATCATCAGATTTCCACACAAGTCCTAAAAGTAGATAAAGAGAACCCAGTTAAACAAATGAGACAAAAAATATTATACTTGGTCATTTATTTATTGAGGAGAATCATCCAATATTACATATTAGTGAGTGGCAAAAGTATGTGAACCTCTAGGACTAGCAGTTAATTTGAAGGTGAAATTAGAGTCAGATGTTTTCAATCAATGGGATGACAATCAGGTGTGAGTGGGCACCCTGTTTAATTTAAAGAACAGGGATCTATCAGTCTGCTCTTCACAACACACGTTTGTGGAAGTGTATCATGGCATGAACAAAGGAGGCTTCTGAGGAACTCAGAAAAAGAGTTGTGTAATGCTCAACAGGCTGGAAAAGGTTACAAAACCATCTCTAAAGAGTTTGGACTTCACCAATCGACTGTCAGACAGATTGTGTACAAATGGAAGAAATTCAAGACCATTGTTACCCTCCCCAGGAGTGGTCGACCAACAAAGATCACTCCAAGAGCATGGCATGTACTAGTTGGCAAGGTCACAAAGGACCCCAGGGTAACTTCTAAGCAACTGAAGGCCTCTCTCACATTGGCTAATGTTAATGTTCATGAGTCCACCATCAGAAGAACACTGAACAACAGTGGTGTGCATGGCAGGGTTGCAAGGAGAAAGCCACTGCTCTCCAAAAAGAACATTGCTGCTCGTCTGCAGTTTGCTAAAGATCATGTGGACAAGCCAGAAGGCTATTGGAAGAATGTTTTGTGGATGGATGAGACCAAAAGAGAACTTTTTGGTTGAAAAGAAAAGTGTTATGTTTGGAGAAGGGAAAACACTGCATTCCAGCATAAGAACCTTATTCCATCTGTGAAACATGATGGTGGTAGTATCATGGTTTGGGCCTGTTTTACTGCATCTGGGCTAAGACAGCTTGCCATCATTGATGGAACAATGAATTCTGAATTATATCAGAGAATTAGAAAGGAAAATGTCAGGACATCTGTCCATGAGCTGGGCTAAAATTCCTCCAAGCCGGTGTGCAGGACTGATCAACAGTTACAGGAAACGTTTAGTAGCAGTTATTTCTGCACAAGGGGGTCACACCAGATACTGAAAGCAAAGGTTCACATACTTTTGCCACTCACTAATATGAAATATTGGATCATTTTTCTCAATAAATGTATGACCAAGTATAATATTTTTGCCTGATTTGTTTAACTGGGTTCTCTATCTACTTTTAGGACTTAAGTGAAAATCTGATGATGTTTTTTTGGCATATTTATGCAGAAATATAGAAAATTCTAAAGGGTTCAAAAACTTTCAAGCACCACTGTATCTAACTAATACATTCATAGTAATAGTTTAAATAAAGAGAAACTAAAATGGTAACAGAAAGAACAATATAATAATAATTATAGTCCCAGTGGCATTGCATCCCCAGTTGACCTGAGGAGGGAGGGAGTTACCCTCTTTCGTCTGAGTACAGTGGGGCTAGAGCTGGTGATGGCAGAACAGCATGAGTGGGGCTGAAGTGGAGGATCGTCTTTGTGTGTGGGGTTGGAACTGGAACACAAGCTTGGAGAGAAAAGATAAAATGTGGTTAGTTATTGTTAAGAGCACAGAATCTATTAACAGATCACGATTGAACCACTGATACTAAATGTAGCTAGAGACTCCTCCAGCATTAGCTATGGCAGCTTAGCTAGAAAGGGAAGAGCCAGAAGGTAACACCGCCAAGAGAGCTCACATGAGACATCATCAACCCACCTCCCCAGCAATTAACAAACCTGGGCAATATTAACACACTTTACTTCCCAAATACACATAAAAAAAGAATCAAATAAAAAATGGATTTTCTGTACTCAACAGCATAAAGACACATGATGATTCAAATGTATACAATACAGTAAAACACACAAGCATGAATTAAAACTAAAATAATTTCTACCACAAGAGCAGAAGTCTGTAGCTCATGTGGGTGGGTGTGTTTGTAACCTTATTTGTACCTTATAGGTCATGTGCTCACTTGCTCTTTAGCTCATGTTTGGAGTAGGAGACTGTTCTAACATGGTTGACGTGTTTAAAGACTTTTTTGTGCAAGGTACTCGTGTTTGTGTGGATGACTTTCTGCTATGTATTTGTAAGACTCTGTAAGTGGTGTTCATATGGTGTTCATAAGTATATATGCCTATTCTAGTGTAAGTAGTACTGCTTTGTTTATGCTCTCATTGCCTGTATATTTCCTCTAACATATAACTAGGTAAACTGGTTCACATTCACCTGTTGAGTCTGTTTCATCTAACTGATGTTCTGTGTTGTTCTGTGTTGATGTTCTGTGATCAACAGCTCTTCTTCATGCCCTGATACACTTCCACAAACATGTGTTGTGAAGAGCAGACTTCGATAGATCCCTGTTCTTTAAATAAAACAGGGTGCCCACTCACACCTGATTGTCATCCCATTGAATGAAAACACCTGACTCTAATTTCACCTTCAAATTAACTGCTAATTCTAGAAGTTCAGATGCTTTTACCACTCACTAATATGTAATATTGTACCATTTTCCTCAATAAATAAATGATCAAGTATAATATTTTTGTCTCATTTGTTTAACCGGGTTCTCTTTATCTACTTGTAGGACTTGTGTGAAAATCTGATGATGTTTTAGGTCATATGTATGCAGAAATCTAGAAAATTCTAAAGGGTTCACAAACTTTGAAGCATCACAGTATATTGCAGCAGCATAAAAAGACCATGTGACTGGTAATGTCTGATCAACATCCTGTTTCACAGAACGTAATGCGGTCATTAAGTGGCGCATACCTGTATAGAAAAATGAACTGCTGAAATTTGCACAACCTCCAATAGTGTAAAAACTGTTTCAGATTTGTATTTAAAATTAAGCATCTTTTCATAACAGGCAGTCTATAAACCTTCACTTATGTATTCCATTTTAATGCATCTGATTATGACTAACTAATAATCCTTATTAAAATGCGTCTTCTGTGTATTGAATAATCATGAAAGTGTTAGAAACTATTAATTCTGCTTTACTAGAGGACCTGATGGAACATTCGCTTGCACAATGTTTGTCTATAATAAGAGAATACAGCTCCAGTGTGTCATTTTGCTCACTGAGTGTAGATTCCAAAATGAGGTCTGCAAGTACAGCTGTTTAATATTCATTTGTGATTTGATCCTGAGCAGAAGCAGAAGCGACCAAATGGGTGTAAGGAAAAAAAAAAAAGCTGGAAAGTAAAAAACTCTGTGTTTGCAAAGGAAGAATACTCCTAATGCAAAATTGCCGAGTTGGTTTCAGTGACAGATTGAAGATACAAAGTGGGTCACTGAAGAACTACTATAATCCTGATAAAATGAGAACCTCTTCTACCGACGGTCATAATCCAAGGTGAAAACACAGAGGTGGGCAGTCTGCACATCTGTGGTCTGCTGTAGCATAAGGTACTGGACTATGGGCCAGAATGTCCAGGGTTCAAATCTCACTTCTGCCAAGTTACCACTGTTGGGCCCTTGAGCAAGGCCCTTAACCCACAATTGCTTGGATTGTATCACTTGTAAGTCACTCTGGATAAAAGGATTAAATTTGTATGTCGCTCTGTACAAAAAGAGCCAGCACCCTACATTCTGAGGAGGCTGCGTTCATTTTGGGTACGAACTCAGTGGCTATGAACATTCTATGAGTCTGTGGAGTTGAGTTTCAACTCCTACTGTATATGCTATGTGCTGGGGCAGTAATATCCCAACATGCGATAACAACAGACTCAATAAGATCATCGAGAGGGCCTGTTCAATACTAAGGTTAAAGCTGGACACAGTGGAATGGTGGATGAGAGGAGCAAACTAGCAGAACTGTTGGTTATCACATGAAAGATCTCCAGTCCACTCAATAAAACAGTTTCCAGGAGCACCAGTCTACTCCTGCCTGTAATGTTTCTGCAGATCCTTCCTCCCTGCAGCCATTAAACTGTACCATTCAGCCAACCAACCACAAATCAAGCTATTCTATTGTTGTTGGTTTTTTTAACACTGGAAACTTTGCAAGTTGAGTCGAGTGTTGGACTTTTATTACCACAAATAAAGTGTTTGCACCATGTCTCCAAATTGGAATGCATATCTTGGCTGTGTTACCTTCTGATTCTTCCCTTTCTAGCTAATGTTGTTATAGTTAGTGATGATGGAGTCTCATACTAAACTTGCACAAGCATGTACTGCTAATAAGCTCTGTGTTCTTAACATCCCTAGTTACATATTCTCTTTACCCTCCCAGCTGTTCTCAGTCCTCACACTAATTGTTCTTCCGGGCCCAGCTCTGACACCACTCAAGCTATTCTTCTGCCAACAGTTCTAGTCCTCGTACTTCTACTCAGACCACATCAAAGGGCCCTAATTCCTCTTTACCACCTCCTGTTAACTGAGGATGCCATGTCATCAAAAAAAAACTATACTGTTTACGGAATTAAATTAACTCTTCATCTTTTTCTTTTATACAGTGGGGCAAAAAAGTATTTAGTCAGCCACTGATTGTGCAAGTTCTCCTACTTCGAAAAATGAGAGAGGTCTGTAATTTTCATCATAGGTACACTTCAACTATGAGAGACAAAATGAGAAAAAAAATCCAGGAAATCACATTGTAGGATTTTTAAAGAATTTCATTGTAAATCATGGTGGAAAATAAGTATTTGGTCAATAAATTTGGTTCAACTTAATACTTTGTAACATAACCTTTGTTGGCAATGACAGTGGTCAAACGTTTCCTGTAAGTCTTCACCAGGTTTGTACACACTGTAGCTGGTATTTTGGCCCATCTCCTCTAGAGCAGTGATGTTTTGGGGCAACTTGACTTTCAACTCCCTCCACACACTGTCTATGGGGTTGAGGTCTGGAGACCGGCTAGGCCACTTCAGGACCTTGAAATGCTTTTTACGGAGCCACTCCTTTGTTGCCTGAGTGGTGTGTTTGGGATCATTGTCATGCTGAAAGACCCAGCCACATTCCATCTTCAATGCTCTCACTGATGGAAGGTGGCTTTGGCTTAAAATCTCACGATACATGGCTCCGTTCATTCTTCCCTTAACACGGATCAGCCGTCCTGTCCCCTCTGCAGAAAAACAACCCCAAAGCATGTTTCCACCCCCATGCCTCACAGTAGGTATGGTGTTCCTGGGATGCGACTCAGCATCCTTTTTCCTCCAGTTGAGTTTTTAGTTCTATTTTGGCTTCATCTGACCACATGATATTCTCCCAATCTTCTTCTGGATCATCCATATGCTCTCTGACAAACTTCAGATGGGCCTGGACATGTACTGGCTTAAGCAGGGGGACACGCCTGGCATTGCAGGATCTGAGTCACTCTCGGCGTAGTGTGTTACTGATGGTAGCCTTTGTTACTTTGGCCCCAGCTCTCTGCAGGTCATTCATCAGGTCCGTCTGTGTAGTTCTGGGATTTTTGCTCATGATCATTTTGACCCCACGGGATGAGATCTTGCATGGAGCCCCAGATCGAGGGAGATTATCAATGGTCTTGTATGTCTTACAATTGCACCCACAGTTGATTTATTCACACCAACCTGCTTGCCTATTGTAGATTCACTCTTCCCAGCCTGGTGCAGGTCTACAATTTTCTTCCTGGTGTCCTTCAACAGCTCTTTGGTCTTGGCCATGGTAGAGTTTGGAGTCTGACTATTTGAGGCTGTGGACAGGTGTCTTTTATACAGATAACGAGATCAAAGAGGTGCCATTAATAAAGGTAACAAGTGGAGGACAGAAGAGCTTCTTAAAAAAGAAGTTACAGGTCTTCTTGCTTGTTTGTTATTGACCAAATACTTATTTTCCACCATGATTTACAATGAAATTCTTTAAAAATCCTAAAATGTGATTTCCTGGATTTTTTTTCTCATTTTGTCTCTCATAGTTGAAGTGTACCTATGATGAAAATTACAGACCTCTCTCATCTTTCTAAGTAGGAGAACTTTCACAATCAGTGGCTGACTAAATACTTTTTTGCCCCACTGTATATACACTATTGCTATTTTATATTATATATAATTGCATATGTTATAACTAATATACATATTATATATTAGTTGTATTTTCTTCTATTTAGCTTCATGTAAGAACTACACTGCCCAAGCAAGTTGTGATAATTCCAAAGTTTTTTGTATGTGTAAACACAGTTTTATTTTGGGTATTGTACAGCCCAATGCTTTTTGTGAATTTTTTATGTTATATATTTATATCTTGCTCTTATTACAATAGTTAGTGCACTTTCTGTATTGCATTTTTACTGCTGAAACACTCTGATTTCCCATCAGAAATTAATTAGTAAATGCGATCTTATCTACAACAGAGCAAGCATCTTGGTCAGAAAGAATAAGCCCGATAGTTTGGGTTGGGAAGCAGTTCCCATCAATCATTTAGAAAATCTATATGAATGTATGCCAAGGTGTGAGGAGATCATAAAGGCTAGGGCAAGACCCATAAAATATTGATAACCCACTGATAGCTGGTTACATACATTTTTGCTCTGCATTTATACAACTCTTTAACTTGAAGAAAATTAGTTTATTGTATTTGATCTCCTTTGTTAAAATGATTCATGGGTGCTCGGGTGGTTCAGCGGTCCAAGACACAAGTCCACCAGTGTCCCTGCTGTGTCGTCCTGCTGGGTCAGGCATCACTTGTAGACATGACTGGCTGTATGTGAGAGAGGGGAGGCCTGTTGAGGGTTCTCCAGGGATAGGTTCCAACCCCGACCAGCAAAAAGTAGGAGTGGACGGATCGATCTAAGTTTCAATAGTATCAATACAAACGTTGGTCTTGATATTGGTATCTTTTCTGCTCTGCTGGTTTTTGTGGTGTCATCACATAACTCAGCGGCGGTGAGTGCAGATACTTGTAGGCATTTTATTATATGGCTCTAAGTAAAAATCTTAGAAGAAGGTTATTAGCTACACATGAAAAAACACAAAAAAGAGAACTCTGAGCTGGAAAAGAAAGAGAGGAGGAGGGAAATCCCTCTGACAGACCAAGACCCCTGCCACAGAGAGGTCACTGGCAGAGTCCTTTTAGAGAGGCAAAAAATAGTCAGGTAGCCTATATATGGTGAAAGTAATATTTTAGTCATGTTCAGGGGTGAAAGAAGCTGAATATAATAACTGTTTTGTCTTAACTGTGAAAGGTACACTGTAGCATTCCTATCTTTTGGGCTACATGTAGATGGGCTACAGACTTTTTTTTAATTATTTCAATTAGCTGATTTCCCAGTATTACAACGAGGCTTGCTGAAATGATTGCACAGGACCTGCAACCTCTGTGTGGGTGAAGATGGGGGTTTTAGGAATTTTGTCAAGACAGTCAATCAACTCTACAAGATTCCATGTAGAAAAACAAATTAATGTGAGGGAAAATACCATTCTCTTTTATGAGGAGTGCTGCTCAAAAGAGAAAAATCTCTAGATGGTGCAGGAAACAAGGGAGGAAAGAAGAATGTATGCAATGAATAATGTTCATTATTCTCGGGTAGTAATTTTGTGCAGAAATCTTGCTTGCAAACTGAGTTTATTTGCAGTAATAAAAATATTTGTTATTTGCCTAAAAACATATTTACTTGGTATCGCACACCCCTAGCAAAGAACAAGGGTAAAAAAAATAAATAAATAAAAACATACAAATTTTAATTGCTTACACTACTTTTTATTATACACATTATACTCATAAATTAATAATAATAAATTTTCTCCAAAATATTACTCTACATATATTTTTATTATTACATTTTTAAATGTAATGTCTGTTAATATGCATTTAACTTCTTTTGATTTCAGTTATTACTATAAACTTATTAAATAACTGTGTTTAATTCTTACATATATCATTTAAGCCACCCAAGGTGGATGGGTCCCTGGGCCTCTCCCCTTTCCAAGTCTTGGTCCTCCCAAGGTTTTGTAGGAGAAAGGAGGGAGATTTTCCTTGCCACTGTCACCCTAGGCTTGCTCAGTTTGGGATTGGCCTTAGATATTAGAAGTAAAGCTGCTTTGAGAAAATGCTCCATTGTCAAACGTGCTACATAAATAAATCTGACTTGCCTTTTTCTCCACCAGACTGTTTATTAACATACTTCCAATCATTTTTTGTTTCTATGTTTTGATCATTACCCAGACATCCATCCAGATCAGGGAGCAATAATAATAATAATAATAAAAGAAGATGAAGAATGTGTATTATTGTTTGATTTTTGTAGGATGAAGAGTTCTTGGAGGATTTTTAACACTGTGTAAACGTCTGAGTGGGAGTATGAATGAAAACATAAATGGAAGATTCAACAGATACAGCAAACCAAAAGAAGGCTACACCTCACCAGCAGTGGTACAAGCAACTCTGAATTGCTTAAATATAGTTGTACTCGGGCAAATCCCCACCCAGTCAAGAGATAACAGGCCAATCAGAAGATTCCCTGCACCATTATATTCTGCTGTCATAATGGAGCACTGACAATAGGAGGGGAATTTTGAATATACAGGAACTAGGTAGGTATAGAAACAATCAATATAATAAAGCTAGGCTTTCCCAGAAGAAGGTGCAGTCGATTACTAGTTTGATTTTATATTCAAATGTAAATAGACATAAAACTTGTTTACACTAATGACCACCACATCCTGCCTGCCTGTTTGTTAAACTGGCGTCTAAAACAGGTCTGCTTTGTGAATAAGCCAAGTAGTTTTCTGCACTAAACTACTGTTCAGTGTGTTCTTACATACATCAATCCCGTATTTCCACACAGTCGGCTGATGGATATATTCAGTTCTACTGCATTGGTGTTGTTGACAATTCCTCACATAGCTTTGTTCGCTGAGTATAACTGCCATCTTTAAATAATACATCGAGTTACCCAGACAAAAATCCACAACAGTACCAATATATTGTTCATTGTGATGTCTGGAGGATTGTATCATAAAAGCAGGTTGAGAGTTTTTGTACAGACTAAGGTATGCAAAGGCATTTGAAGAACAGTATCAATGGAGATGTTGTTGTGAAACAAATATCAGTGACAAAACAGTATTATATGATTTGGCATGACTAAAAGTTGACAAGCTTGAAATATGTTGACTGTCCAGCAAAATTGCCTGGCCACAGAGCTTTCAAAAATGTGTCCTTAATTAAAGGAGCAATTCTTACCTGACACTACTGGCACTGCTGTTCACTTTCGGTGAAGCATGACCAAGTATTAGGGAAGAAATAGTAAGTATAATTGACTTTTTGTCACAGCAGGCAGGTTTGGACCCAGGCACAGAGTGATACTGGTTTCTCCCTCTGGGAGTGCTAGAGGCAAAACCTATCTGTTGTTTTAGCAATAATATTATGGCCATATATAACACTGTCGATGATTAGACCCAAAAAGAAAAACCCAAACTTGGATTTGTCACTCTTTAGTACTCTATACCACTGATCTTAATTACAATCTGTGTGAGCTTTAGCATATCTTAGCCTTTTAACCCTGTTTCCTTTCTGAAAAAGTGGTTTCTTGGCTGCTACCCTTTCAAACTGACCACTCCTGATCAAGCTTCTTCAGACTGAAGAAGGGTTGACTTGGCATCCCAATAAAGCAGCTATTGCTCAAGTGTAAAGGGAGGTCACACTAAGTACTTCCATAAAAGAAAGTTTTTTTTGTTTGTTTGTTTTAACTGCAAATAAAAAAAAAACATGTATTTGCTTTCTGGTTGTATTCTAATAAACAGACAGAGAAATAAGTATATATAGCCATTTTACCCTTGTTAAAACAATAGTATATCTAATCTAATGGTGACCTAGATATACCAACCAACCATATGTGGCTCTTATTATGAGAGAACACACATGAGGGAAGGAGAGAGTGTGTGCTTGTGTTTCTATGGCAGGAGATTTGAGCCCTCTTAAGGGTCCCAGGCATGCACTCTACCTCTGCACCCTGATCAGTTCAAGTGAATGCTAGTAGGTGCACAAGGAGGGGTTGTGTGAAAGGTGGGAAAAACAAATAAAGGGCTCAGCTCAAAATGGCTGCAAACACAAAGTGCAGGATTTCCCTCCATCTTCTAAACTCAAGCAAAGCTTTCTTATATTAACTTAACTATTTATTTATACTTGACATTTCTTTCCCTTTTTTTCGTTTCGTTTCCCCTCCCAACATATTTCTCTTTGTCAATTTCCATTGTTTACAGATCTCCATGCTCTCCTTTCTTTCTTTTTCAGACACACAAACGCTCACATTTTTTTTACCAGCAGCATCTAATAAAGAAGCCACGCAGACGCTGCATCTTGGCCAGTTTACATAACATCAGCCAGGTGCAGCTTGTAATGTCTAAGGGCATTGAATGAACTAAGTCATGTGACCATGCCGTGGCTTCTTCATAGGCATGACACAAGCTTGCTCCATAGGTCTCTGTTTCCCTCTCTGGTCAGAAGCAGCGGTGCAGAGACGGCTTAAATTATGTGCTTAGTACAGTGACAATTTTTGTCCAGTCAGTTGACTTACAATTTCAAATCTACAGTTTGCTGAAACATATAGTATATAAGGATCCTACTGCCATTATTATGATTCAATACAATTTTGGCCGAATGAACCACTGTAACAATAGCAAACAACAAAATACTAGGCACGATTATGGATTATGGTTCATGAATACACGCACTCTTAACACACACACCCAGCTCCCAGTTATGAGAAGTGTTTAGATTTGGGATCCCCTGGCAAGAAGGAAACTCTGGGAGACACACATTCAGAACTAAATTATGCAGGGATCACAATGAACGTTTCACAGTGGACACCAAACAGAACCTCCTGCAATGGGGATCACACAGAACCTCAGGTGGCATACAAACCAGGGTGGCTCAGCACCATGTACTGGTACTCTACCACTGAACCATGCTGGTTTATATTCTGCCTCTCCAAATTGTGGGTTGGGGGTGTGTATACAGAAAGCAGCTGCATTGTAATAATTGAAGAGATAATCAAACTAGTCAAACTAAAACAAAGTGGTGGCTGTACTAAAAATTATAATATATAACAATAGCAACTTTTTGGAAGCAAGCAGTTCGAACATTGTACTGTAAAAGCTATGAGGACTCCCAACTCCAAACTTGTAAGAATTCATAGATAATGACCTGGATCCTCACTTAATAACCTCAAAGACATATTACACCCAAAAGGCCTCAATGTAGTCATATATCATTTGTCAGTAATGTAGAGTAATCCATATTCTGTATGTTAAGGGTGTCCAAAGGGACATTAGCTTAATCAGCTGCCATTCATCTTCTACAAGTTTCTGGTTGGTTGGAATGAAAACTTGCGACATCAGCCCTTTGTTGGATAAGCCTAATATTGGACACCCCTTATGTAGGCCACTAAATCCATTAAATATGTCTATGCGCTGTTTAACAATCATCCGGTCAATGTCCATTCTCTTTAATAATCAAGGTCTTAAAAATGATAACAAACTATAAAAGGAATAAACATCTGTCTTTTGGACGTTGGACTCTGGACGTTGTGGCCTTAAACAGCTTGTCATCTCAACAAAAAGGTCAATGATGTTTATATACAAGCAGGGTAGGAGTTAGAGTTTAAGAGCTGTTTATGAGTGTGTCTGTCTAAGTAAGTGTATGAAAGGTTGACAGTGGGGCTAGAACCCTGTTCGCTGGTGTTAGTGTCGGGTGCATTACCATGGTGTCACATGGACGTTGGAGGAAATGCGGAAGAAAGAGAATGTGAACAGCAAATGAAAGTGCTGAATGGAGCGAACTCAAAACAAAACAATATACATTAAATAGCCACTAACAACGTCATGTTGCAAACGTAAGGAGAAAACGAAAGCGTTTCTCTCGAGGAAGCTGATTCAGGAGAGTTCGCCATCAGCTCCGAAAGTGCATGAGTGTGTTAGCGGTCTGTGCATGCTCAGTGCAGCTAGGAAGGCTGGACTAAACACAACAAGAAAATGCGCTGAATCACAAATACAGCGCTTGCCATGCAACAAAGCGAGAACCCAATCGCTAAAATACTGTAAGCTCGCAATTACTGAGCAACAATGTAAATGATAATCTGAAAGAAAGTAGAATAGAATAGAATAGAATAGAATAGAATAGAAAGCCTTTATTGTCATTATACGCCGCATACACAGTATACATAATACAATGAGATTGGAAGCTTCTCCTTAAGGTGCACACAGCATAATAGAAAAAACAAAAAAAACAAAAAAAAACTAAGACTACTAGTGCAAAAAATACGCAAAAACTGTGCAAAATGTTTTCGGTATTGTGTGATATGTCAGTAGTGCAGGTTTCTGTTTAGCATTGTGATGGCTTTGGGAAAGAAGCTGTCCCTGAGTCTATTTGTTTTGGCCGGTATGGACCTGTAGCACCTACCAGAAGGCAACAGGTTGAAGAGTGGGAAGTTGGGTGGGTATTGTCCTTGAGAATGTTCCTGGCTCTGGTGAGACAGCG
Organism: Ancistrus triradiatus; assembly: GCA_025084515.1. NCBI lineage: Eukaryota > Metazoa > Chordata > Actinopteri > Siluriformes > Loricariidae > Ancistrus > Ancistrus triradiatus. The sequence goes on from JAJAGP010000128.1 coordinate 452,156, forward strand.
AGAGTTATAAATTGAGTATATGGAAGGCAAAGAGCAGCCAATGATTTTTTCCGCAGTGTTGGTCAGCCTCTGCAGTCTTCTTCTGTCAGCTTCTGTGCAACTGGAGTGCCACACTGACACAGCATAGGTCAGCAGGTTCTCGATGGTGGAACGGTAGAAGGTCACCAGCAGGCTTGTGTGTAGTTGTTCCTTCCTGAGTACCCTCAAGAAGTGTAGCCGCTGCTGGGCCTTCTTGACCAGTGCAGAAGTGTTGACGGACCAGGAGAGGTCTGCAGAGATGTGTACACCGAGGAATTGAAACGACTTCTACTCGCTCCACACACGTTCGCCGTTGATGTACAGGGGGGGCAGGGGCATCCCTGTTTCACCGGAAGTCCAGGATGAGTTCTTTAGGTCTTAGATTGAGTAGAGAAGTGGGCTCAGCACACAGCCCTGTTGGGGAGCCGGTGCTGAGGGTATTGGATGGAAGAGAAGTGAGGCCCCAGTTTCACCTGCTGTGGTCGGTTGATCAGAAAGTCCCTGATCCAGGAGCAGGTTGATGATGGAAAGCCCCAGATTGGTTAGCTTGGGGATTAAAATGTACGGTATTATTGTGTGAAGAAGGCATAGCTATAGTCAACGAAGAGGCATCCTGACCGTAGCTCCCCCGTTTCTCCAGGTGCGTTAGTACTGAATGGGCGGTGGCTATTGCATCTTCTGTGGATCTGTTTGTCCGGTATGCAAACTGGTGCGTGTCCAGGGTAGGGGGGAGACAGGTTCTGATGTGTTTTAAAGAACCAGTTTCTCAAGCACTTTGTGATAACCGGTGTGTGAGTGCTATTGGGCGGTAGTCATTGAGACTGGTGTGTGGGTGATTTTTTGGGGACTGGAATGATGGTGGCTGATTTCACAAGCATGCTGGAATGACGGCCCCCTGTTCCAGTGACAGGTTGAAGATGTTGGTGAAGACGTGTGATAACTGGTCAGCACAATGCCTTGAGCACCTTCCCTGGTACATCATCTGGGCCTGTGGCCTTCCTGGGGTTCACGGCACGAAGCACTCGTCTCACGTCCTCAGTCGCGCAAGAGTGAGTGGGGAGGAGCCAGAGACTGGAGTGGGTTTTATATGCTGTGCCTGGGCCTCAAAACGGGCATAGAAGCAGTTCAGCTCCTCCGCCAATGCCACGTCTGAGTCACCGGGTGTTGCAGCGTAGCCTTTATAATTAGTAATTGACTGGATGCCCTGCCATACATGCCTAGGGTTGTTGAGCTGCTCCTCTATCATCCTCTTGTGCTCTGCTTTGGCAGTCCTGATGCCTCTCTTCAGGTCGGCGCGAGTGGTACTGTATAGAGCTCTGTCGCCTGATCTGAAGGCTACATCTCGGGCTTGAAGGAGCGTGCGGACCTGGTTAGTCATCCATGGTTTTTGGTTTGGATAAACCCGGATTGACTTTTCCACAGTGACCGTATCAATGCAGTGCCTGATGTAAGACAGTACGGTGTCTGTGAATATGGCCAGGTCTTTATGATGAAGTAAGTGGAAGCTCGCAGTGTAGCGACGACTGAGCTGATGTCACTCCACAGGTTCGAGTGTTTGAGAAACAAAAGAACAGCGCTGATCAAAGCACATCACCTGCAAGAACAGCGAAACGGGGCAAAATACAATCCCTGACCAATGGTCGCTGGGAGGGAGTAAGCACAGCCTTGCATCGCTTCGGCAACCGAGAGGGGCTGATAAGGTGAGTGAAGAGCTCAGGGCGAGCCTGGGATGGGCAGGGAGCCAGTGGCACCAATGTCTCACCCTAACCGACTTAAGCTACAGCCCTTTAGTTACCTCTGGCCTCCTGACCATAATTTACGCCTACTCCTAGGCGGGAAGGGTATATATCTTTTCCTAAAAGTGGTGCAACATGGAACCATGTGTGGGACAGGGTACAGGATACGGTCGTGCACATGAAACATACGGGTAATATAAAATGAGGGCGCCACACTGGTGGCGCTTTAGGGCCTCCTTATATGGCTAGGGAGACAGGTGTTCCTAATTTCGGGTGTTGGGGGGCACACCAGTTGAGTGCTGGCAGCGCTTGCATACTGGGGCCACCGTCTCAGTCTGCATTCACTGTGTCGGCGCTGCCCCCTAGCGAGTTTACATGGCTCCCAATATATATAAACTAGTCCACATTGACTTGCTGAGTCTTTGTTTCATCTGACCGATCTTCCGTGTTGTTTGTAATACTGTCTATCAATGCATTTTTGTCTTCCATCCAGCTAAAGTATCAGGTCCATCATAGTATTCTGTTAATTGTTACTTAACAGTGCATTACTGCTTTTTTCTTTAATGTGCATTTCTATTAATTAAAAACATGTTTAGCATGTGAATAACAGTTTAGGCTTTGGACAGATGGTAGCATTCCACTCTGTTTTGCAGCAAACCTTCTTGTGAAAATACCCTTTATATTTACACAGTAGCATAACATGGCTATGTGACTATGGTAATGTCTGGTCAATGACCATTGCAGTCAAAGTCTTGTTTCAAAGAACGTAATGCAAACGTTAAATGGTGCATACCTGTATTGGCAGTACTCTGGATTCCCCAAATTATAATGGAGTGGTTTTGGACAATCAATTCAATCTTCAATTCATAACATTATATCCATATATATCCATAATATAGATGCTCAGTAGTAATTAAGCCGCTGAGTGTTTTCGCAGTTTTAAACACAGATTATGGATTCTATCTCATTTCAGGAAACTGAAGTCCCAGTCTCATTCTGAGCCGACGTGAAGTGTTCCTCCTGAGGGAAGTCAGTAGGTTGCTCCCTCTTTAGCTCGACTTAGTGCCCTCGAAATCCTGATTGCTTCATTTTTCACCGGAGTGGCCCGTGCCTCTCCAGACTGGGATAATTATTTCAGAATAATAATAAGAGCAGATTAAGCATGGGTTTGGCAGGCAGGCATGTTGTGCCCTTCATTAGCTTGACTCACATTTTCCTCAGAATTGAAGCTTATATTAGCGAGGATTAATTCTGCTTAAACAGAATTCTTGTCCAGTTGCCTGTCATCCCAGTTAGTCTACTGCCAGTTTCAAAAGAGAAGGTGGCATATTTGGGCTTTAATTGACCAAGAAGTGCAAACTTAACATTGCTTCACCTTATTAGCACTTATATGTCATTTTATTAGGTATACCTTGGTAGTACTGGGTTGGAGCCCATTTTGCCTTCAGAACTGCCTTAATACTTCTTTATATAGATTCAACAAGGTGCTGGAAACATTCCTAAGAGATTTTGGTCCATATTGAAATCATACATCACACAGTTGCTGCACATCCATGATGAGAATCTCCCATTCCACCACATCCCAAAGTAGCTCTGTTGGACTGAGATCTGGTGACTGCGGGGGATATTTGAGGACAGTGGGCATTTGCATGTTCAAGAAACCAGTTTACGATGATTTAAGTTTGTGACATGGAGCATAGAAGATGTATACAATGTGGTCATAAAGGGATGGACATAATCAGCAAGAATACTCAGGTAGGCTGTGGGATTTAAACATTGCTCAATTGGTATTAAGGGCATTATAAAATTTCACCCACACCATTACATCACCATCACAAGCCTGAATTGTTGATACAAGGCAGGATGGATCCATGTTTGCATGTTGTTTATACAAAATAGATAATTAATCTATCTTCTGTTGTCCAGCTTTGGTGAGCCTATGTGAATTGTAGCTAAGTTGATCTGTTCTTACTTGACAGGAATGGCACCTGGTGTGGTCTGCTGCTGTTGACCATCAAGGTTCAACATGTGGTGCATGCAGAGATGCTCTTCTGTAAAAGAGCAACCAATATCGCTAAAACTAAGTCTCATTATAATAATTATAATAGTCATAATAGTTAATAATAATAATAATAATAATAATAATAATAAGACTATTTATTTAGCATCTTATAACTCAAACCACAAGTAACTCTACAAAAACAGATTAAAAAATATGTCGAATAAACAGTTGCAACGTGAACATTCAAGCTGAAAATTGGATGCACATGAAGAACATTGACAATACATTTATCAGAGTTCATTTACAAATCATTGTCATAGGAGTCAGTTAATCAAAAGTCAGAACAATCAGAGGAAAATTCAGAATCATAACAAAGATAAACAGGAGTCCACAATCAAGAGCTAGACATGGAACAACCCATTGTAAGGCATGCAAACAGTGATAAAAACTATGACGACAACAAAGGGGAACATCAGAGGTAGGTATACAATGGCTACTCAAGACAGGACATGACAAGACAGATGTGGGCAATACAAGGAAGGAGACAGGATCATGAGACATAAACAGAAGCACATGTATGGACAATGAGATGAGGGAAAGCTATACTGAGCAGGTTGACACATGAGCATGTAACAAAAACAGCTGCAAAAAGGACAAGTAGAATACAATAAAAGTAAAAAATAGGAGTACAAGATAGAGCTAATAGCCAGACATGCGTACATGCATTACCTAGCCTAATATAATGTGTAGAAACATGTGTAGAAACATAACATGCCCAGAAGTTTGAGACTGCTAGTGGAAAACCTTCTATTTTGCATTTTTCTGCAAAAGTCTATTAGATTAGATATACCATTGTTTTAGCACTGGTATAATGAACATATATAATTATTTCTTAGGCAATTTATTACATGGAAATTGTGTGCTGCTCTATAGGCTACAGTCACAAGTATTTAGTGTGACTTCCTCTTACACAAGCAATAGCAGCTTCATCGATTTGCCAAGTTGACCCTTCAACAGTTTGAGGAAGCTAGATCAGGGGGGTCCAATCACTGAAAATACATTATATATGGTAATTATACCATTGCTAAAACAACAAATCTAATGGTGACCTAAGGTCTTGCACAGTACTGTATTTATAAATCCTATAATTAGCATAATAATTTGTTGGAATTTGTGTGCTATTTGTTTCCTCCATAGTTATAGTGACCTGATGCTTTTTCTTGGGCACTTGAAGACAGAAAGCAGAACAACATGGATAATCAGATTTTGCACAAACTTGTGGAGTCTATTCCATCTTGAGTGAATAAAGTAGTTACAACAAACATCAAAACCATTTACATTTGTTTCAAAAACCTTTTGAAACTCTTCACTCATCTTGTGTCTCTGATTATATGATTTATAATGAAACAAATGATTAAATTCAGGAAAAATACATAATAGAAGCCTTTTCACACTGGCAGTCTTAATCTAACTGCCAATATCCCACTCAGTACTTTACCGGCCAATTTATTATATACACCTGGTCATTTGAGCATGTAGACCTGCTGAAGCTCAAACCTGAGTATCAGAATATGGAAGAAAGGTGATTTAATTGACTTTTAAGGTAGACTGGTTGTTGAGTCGTTACAGACAGTGGTCCAAAAAAAGAGAATCTATTTAGTGAGGGCAATTCTCTGATCAGAATTTAGCATAAACCACATGAAAGCATGGACCCATCCTGCCTTGTATCAATGGTCCATGCTGATGGTGGTGATACAATTTTATGAGGGATGTTTTCTTAATTTCTTAGCACCAGTTGAGCATCATTTAAATCCCACAGCCTACCCAAATATTGTTACTGACCATGTCCATCCCTTTATAACCAGAGTATACCCATACTCTATGCATCATGTCACAAAGCTAAAACTGATTCCTTGAACATGCCAGTGAGTTCTCCAGATCACAATCCAATAGAGTACCTTTGGCATGTGGTGGAGCTGGAGAGTCGCATCAACTGTGTGATGTTACATTATCCATAAGGACCAAAAACTCTGAGGGTTTCCAGCACCTTGTTGCTGGAATATTGAGAAGATTTCAGTCTGGCTGACTGTAGATGCATTTGACTGTTCAAGTGTAAATGCATGCGGTTAAAATCTCATTAGCACACTATCCAGGTACAAGACTCACGAAAAGTGTAAATGGTGCCCATTTCCTATAGCCTAAAACAGCATAAATTCAAAGTATCAAGTGTGTAATTAAACTGCAATCCATTTTGCCTTAGAATCATTGACTTAGAAAATGGGCAACTGCCAAATTTAACTTTGGAAAATAACGCCTCTGAAGCCTAAGAATAGCTTCCATTACCAGCATCGCAGGATATGTGTGTGTGTGGGTGTGTGTACCTTGTGCTATACTTGTGAGTACCACATGTCCTTACAATGATAGGAAAACCTGGAAGTTTGACTTTTGAAGACCATTTTTTCAGTCCTCACTTTTCTAACTGCTTTTTTTTTTTTTTTTTTTACAAAAATAGCAACTTTTATTTGAAAATCCAAAAATGCCAAATACTTGCTTTAGGTTACTGAGATTAAGGTTACTGTTAGGAGTAGCTGTAGGTGCAGCATTAATTAGCTGAAGTAATCCATCATTGTTACAAGTATAGTAAGATAAGTACAGTCTAACCTTGTTGTCTCACCCATCGTTATCTCACCAACCTCATCTCTCACCACGTGTGAGGCAGGACGGATTTCCCTCCATGTATTTTACCTCAAAAAGCCGCCAACCTTGCCTCTCGCCCTCACCAAGCTTAAAATGTCACAAATGTCCTGCCAGCAATGAAATTATACATTTACATTTACAGCATTTAGCAGACGCCCTCATCCAGAGTGACTTACAATTGGTACAATCTTACAATCCAAGCAATTGTGGGTTAAGGGCCTTGCTCAAGGACCCAAAAGTGGCAGCTTGACAGCGGTGGGATTTGAACCCTGGACCTTCTGGTCCATAGTCCAGTACCTTACCCGCTAGGCTACCACAGTAGCCTACTTTAAACTTGCAATGCTGGATGATGTACAACCACTGTCTGTTATCAGAGATGTTATATAAGGAGGAGACTGGTCACTGTTTAAAATATGAATGGGACTATAGTACAGAAGCTCCGTCCCATCATTAGAAAGAACCAATTGGTATATTGGTAAATGTGTGGGAGAAGGGGCAGCAAGTCTTGGACCCTTTGTAGTGGTGGGACGCGCATGCCCATGCCCAGTGTGTTATCTGAACCCAGCAACGCAAGTAAATGATATAATTTTTGTCAGATTATACCATTATACCACCACAGGTTATACCAGGTTATGTCGGATAGGTTTGGATTGGTCTCTCCACATTCAAAGGGACATAAGTCTGGTCTTGTATGGCTGGAAATCACTGCCTGTTGGTGTTACCAGGATGGTGCAGAGTGAACAGACTTATAATGACTTTGCTTTTGTTCATCTCAGACTGGACTTCGAGTCACAGAAACAATCATCAGTGATGGACTATTTCTCAAATTTGCTTAAATGAATAGAAACTGTACACAAACATTGAAAATGAGATTGCACTATCACACAGGCTGCTCAGTAAAACACATTATATCAGCATATGTCAAAAGATATACACTTCTTTGACACGTTTTTGTATCTGAGCAGTTTAAGGGCCTACCATGAGGACCCAACGAGGCCAGCTTGGCAGAGCTCGTATTTGAATCTCCTGAATAGTCCTGATCCTTGGCTACTAATCCACAATTTGCTCTCACTTATTTTACTACACTATGTTATACTATCATATTTATTTGTGGTTGACTGTTACATATTATAGTCCTTTTTTCTTGTAGTAATTCCTTCACTGAATGTGCCGAAATTTACTGTTGATTGAAATGAAACAGATTACAGGTATTGATTTTTTGTTCTTGAGCGTTCTATTAGAAAATATTTTTTCAATGTCTCTCCACAGCCTGTGAATTAATCTAGCCATGGGTGCCAGATATGTGTTGATAAAGCAGCTCAATAAAGCAGGACGAGTTATTACATATTTCCATGAGAATGTATGGACCAGTTCATTGCCAGAAAAAAAAAATCATATAGTCATATACAGAAATCATGCATTGTGATTGGAATCAAAAGGGGCTTGTAAAAATGTTGCCACTAGCCTGGGGCTATGAACACTTTTTTTTACAGTAGAGAGTCAATAGTTTTTCACTCAGAAATGATGCCTTGAAACAGTTGATGAGTGGATTCATTTGGATTCTGGAGTGATACTGGCCCTCAGATGGGTGAAAGGACAGCAGGAAGGCAAACATACATGCAAGTGTGTGTTTATTACGCAGTAGAGACATCATGGCAGGGTTAGAAGTACTACACACTGAAGAACTACACACTGAACAACAAGGCACACGCTAACAGACACTAAACTACACACCAGGACTGCCTGGGGGTACACAAAAACACACAAGAAAGAAACTAGAGCTAACACGCTGCTACAAAGGGATCACAGCGCACAGAATATAACAAGAAAGAACCAAAACGAACAAATGCACAGAAGATAATATGCAAAAATAGATAAACACACAGGTATGATAACCACAGTATTAGCTAAACACAAAGAAGATATCTAATAACAAACACAGGTACCTGGACTAATGCAAGGAAGTGAAAGAACACACAGAAGATATTACGAAACACAAAACACTACAAAATTCTCAGAAGATAGTCAATACAAACAGAGTTGGAAACTATACTGGGAATAGAGCTAGACATTAAGCTAACAGACACAGACAGGGGCTAAGCTATATACAACCAAAAGACACAATCAGGAAAGAGAAACAAGCAGAAACAAACACATCTGAGAGCCCTAGAAGACTGGAACCAAACAGGAAATCATAATGTGAATTTCCAGATGCCAACCAAGGGAAAAATGGAGCTAAAGTTCAACCCTAAATCATAAAAGTTTGGATGGTATGGACAATGCAAATAAAAATATATGGAGTGTTCCCTACATTTCCTATGCTAATTATTTCATTGCAGACAGTATGAACCTGAGATATTTCAACTTCATTTCATTTGTTATTTAACATCAATTCCTGCATTTCAGGCCTGCAACACTTTCCAAAAAAAGTTGGGACATGGGCAATTTAGGGTTAGTAATGAGAGAAAAACCTAAATAATGATGTGGTTTCAAACGCGTGATGTCAACTTTTATCCTGCCAATCATAATCATGATTTGGTACAAAAGCAGTATCAACAAAAGGAGTCTTTCATGGTGTCTGATGGAGTTGAGTTCTCAATCAAAGTTGACAAACCAATTCTGCGTGGACTTTATTTAATGACAGCCGGGCAGAAAGTTGATGAACTGACTTGGAAGCGGCAACCTATAAATATGTCATATTGAGAGTCAGCGTGGTATCAGTATAACCCATTCTACTGCCACTGTTTGTCTATGGAGAATCCAGAAATGTATGCTTTATATCATAAATCTGTTACTGAAACAGCAGAGCTCAATAATTACAGGTAGATGGGTTTTTTGTCATAATGCATGCAATCATGTACAAGCAGACAAATGTACAATTATTTACAATTGCTAAGGCTTTACCTCACTTTCTATACTACTTTCTATATATTATCCTAATATAGAATGAAAACATTGACACTTTAATATAAAGACACAATGAATGGAATGCATGTAAAACCCTGAAAAGGAACAAAAAACAACGTTGAATTAAAAAACAGAAACCCAATTCTACAGGAAGGCTGAGGACCTGGCAAAAGCTCTCAGCAACACTGCCACTAATTCACACCTAGTTTTAAAAGGTGGAGAAAATAATATGCAATACTAGCCAGCAGTAATTGCTCCAACTAGGAGATTAAACAGAACGTGTAATCAGCTCTGTATTCACACGTTTTTTTCTGAATGCCCATCACCCTTTTTGTTCTGTTCTTCCTAAATTGCATGTGTATTATGGTGGTGCATAGTCCAGGTTGGTGCATAGTTAACATGCAGTAGCTCTGCCTGAAATTGGGCACAAAAGTCCATCCACCACTCGGTATATCCATCTTTCTCCCACTCTCTCCCTTCCTTTATTTATCCCTGTGTCTCTATAAATCTCTGTGGAGTGAGATTTTGACATTTTTATCATGCTTCTTTGAATGCAAGGTTTCAAATACAGACAGGTGATAATTCTCAAAGGACTCCACCGTCTGCAGCAATTACACACACACATACACAGAGAGAGAGAGAGAGAGAGAGAGAGAGAGAGAGAGAGAGAAGAAAATTACGCTTCAGCAGTTCAGCCTATCACTCAGATTTGGACAGATCCATCCATACACCAATAACGGAGCAAAAATGTGACAATACTCTGTCTCAGACACACACACACGTACCCACACACACACACACACACGTACACAATGTCATAGCCTGAATCAACAAAGAGATTGGAGATGCACCCAAATATAGAACATGCACACATTGACAAACCCAAAGTAATCACATGTATACATTCATTCATTCATTGTCTTATCCTATACAGGGTTGCGGGAGAGCCGGTGCCGGCGACACAGGGCGCAAGGCAGGAACAACCCCAGACAGGGCCCCAGACATCATAGAGCATACATACCCACACACTCATATGCACACTCACACTCTAAGGGGCACTTTGGAAACACCAATTAACCTAACACACATCGTTGGATTGTGGGAGGAAACCTGCATGAACATGGGAAGAACATGAAAACTCCACACAGGCGGAGCCTTGAGTCAGGATCGAACCGGGGATCTCAGGGGGGAACCGGGGAACTGGAGAGCTGTGAGGCGACAGTGCTAACCACTGCACCACCATGTTGTCCCACATGTATACAGTTCACATTCATGTGCCAAGTGATACAACAGAAGCAAAGTAATAGAAAGAATAAAAATGCCTGTATGAGCTTATATGATGTTTCAAATGGCAGGAAGTGTCCATTAAATGTGGATTTACCAAAGTGTTTCAAAGACAGAGTTGAAAGACCATTACAGAACAGACTAAAGGGGATTAAAAAAGTATTTAAAGAAAGAGATGGACTACAGTCTGTAACTATAGAACTGCAAAGTGTAGTGGAAGGTAAAACTTAAATAATGAAAAGCAGAATATAAAAAGAAAATATAGAGTACTTAGACTTTAAACTTTTGCTGACTTTTGCTTATTACTGTATGTATACAGGTACTCCGCCATTTATGATGGGGATATCGTACGCTGAGAAATTTAATATACAGTATAATGTATAGGCCTATATCATAACATTAAATGTGTTTATTAAAACACGAACACGACCACAGCTTTACCTCACTACATTTCCCATTGCTCATCACTCCCGCCATGTTACTCCTTAGATCATGCACTGATGAATGCAGGAGAGTACTGTAGTGTGTAGCGTTCCTTAACCATGCTTAAAATGCTTATATTAAACTACAGTTGGGCAAAACCAATAACATAAAGCTTATTTAAGCAATAATACATGAGCCAGAGAGCTTTAACGTGAGATATTGGCATTCCAAATAAAAAAAAAACAAAACAATAGATTTTATTAACTATTTATAGCTTTTATTTTGTCAGTGTTTTACTTGTGTAATTATAACGTGGCTGCTTTTTTAGGGAGGGTGTCATTGCTAGGGTACCTGTGTATGTCATGGAGTAATACTTAGAGTGTCGGTCAGTGTGGGGTCAGATTGTGGGGTCGGAACTAATTTATATGGAAGTACAGTGATACTTTGATTCTCTGCCACCTCAGGAACTTGACGAATTCGGTTGTCAAAACATTGTCTCGGTTCTCGTTTGCTCGGTACTGTCACGCCCGCCGGCCTCCCGGCTCGCTGCACCTGCTAATCACGCGCACCTGTTCTTCATTTCCCTCGTCATTTCCCTCACTACATAACCCTCATTCTGTTCTCACTACTCGTGGATTCACGATGTCCCTACCTCGTCTCACCTATCCGTCGTTGTTTGCTCACAATAAAACCACCTTACCTGACAGTGGCTTGCGTATGTCTCCTGCTTCCCTTCCGGCTCACGCCGTTACAGGTACACAGCGCACTTACTTAAACTTGTATGAGTCGAGCCGTGTGACTCATTCCAGCCGAAACTTCAGTACACAGTCTCACAATAGCTCTTTCTCAGTGATGAGCTCCACTGTGTTTATCATGTTTTTCTTTATTTTTACATATACATACAGTACTGTATTCTTAGTGAACATTTGTCCCCATTTGTCATAAAATGGTTGATCTTTACAGCCAACCGAAAAAAAAAAAAGAAATTTAGGGGTCTGGAACAAATGAATTCAGTTTACAGTGCATCCGGAAAGTATTCACAGCGCTTCACTTTTTCCACATTTTGTTACGTTACAGCCTTATTCCAAATTGTATTAAATTAATCTCTTTCCTCAAAATTCTACACAAAATACCCCATTATGACCATGAGAAAAAAGTTTTCTTGAGAGTTTTGAAATTGTATTAAAATTAAAAAACAAATAAATCATATTTACATAAGTATTCACAGCCTTTGCTTAATACTTTGTAGAACCACCTTTGGCAGCAACTACAGCGTCAAGTCTTTTTGAATATGATGCCACAAGCTTGGCACACCTGTCTTTAGCATTTTTGCCCTTCTTCTTTGGGCAGTAACCTCTGAAGCTCCATCAGGTTGGATGGGAGACGTCTGTGCACAGCCATTTTCAGATCTCTCCAGAGATGTTCAATCGGATTCAAGTCTGGGCTCTGGCTGGGCCACTCCAGGACATTCACAGAGTGGTCCTGAAGCCACTCCTTTGAGATCTTGGCTGTGTGCTTCGGGTCGTTGTCCTGCTGAAAAATGAACCGTCGCCCCAGTCTGAGGTCAAGATGTCTCTGTACATTGCTGCATTCATCTTTCCCTCTATCCTGACTAGTCTGCCAGACTAGTCTGCCCATAGCATGATGCTGCCACCACCATGCTTGACTGTAGGGATGGTATTGGCCTCGTGATGAGCAGTGCCTGGTTTTCTCCAAACATGACGCCTGGCATTCACACCAAAGAGTTCAATCTTTGTCTCATCAGACAAGAGAATTTTGTTTCTCATGGTCTGAGAGTCTTTCAGGTGCCTTTTGGCAAATTCCAAACAGGTTGCCTTGTGCCTTTTACTAAGGAGTGGCTTTCGCCTGGCCACTCTGCTATACAGGCCTGATTGGTGGATTGCTGCAGAGATGGTTGTCCTTCTGCAAGGTTCTCCTCTCTCCACGGAGAAATGCTGGAACTCTGACAGAGTGATCATCGGGTTCTTGGTCACCTCCCTGACCAAGGCCCTTCTCCCCCGATCGCTCAATTTAGGCGGATGGCCAGCTCTAGGAAGAATCCTGGTGGTTCCAAACTTCTTCCATTTACGAATGATGGAGGCCACTGTGCTCATTGGGACCTTCAAAGCACAGAAATTTTCTGTATCCTTCCCCAGATTTGTGCCTCGAGACAATTTTGTCTCGGAGGTCTACAGACAATTCCTTTGACTTCATGCGTGGTGTTTGTGCTCTGACATGCAGTCAACTGTGGGACCTTATATAGACAGGTGTGTGCCTATCAAAATCATTTCCAATCAACTGGATTTACCACAGGTGGACTCCATTTAAGCTGTAGAAACATCTCAAGTATGATCAGTGGAAACAGGATACACCTGAGCTCAATTTTGAGCTTCATGGCAAAGGCTGTGAATACTTACGTAAATGTGATTTTTTAGTTTTTTATTTTTAATACATTTTCAGAACTCTCAAGAAAACTTTTTTCACATGGTCATAATGTGGTATTTTGTGTAGAATTTTGAGGAAAGAGATTAATTTAATACAATTTGGAATAAGGCTGTAATGTAACAAAATGTGGAAAAAGTGAAGCGCTGTGAATACTTTCCGGATGCACTGTACATTATTACTTGTGGTAAAAATTTGCTTTGTACTTATTGTCTTTTGGTACTTGACAAGACCTCTGGAATGAATTAGTGGCAAGAACGAAGGTACCACTGTATTGAATATAACATGTATTTATTGAAAAAAGTATTGTGTGAAAAACAAAAATGATTATTGCATGACCACAGATAATCCTCACTACATTTCCCAGTATTCATCACTCCCAACTCAAGAATACAATACTATATTCTTAATGAAAATTAGTCCCCATTTGTTCTAAAATGGTTGATCTTTACAGCCAACCGAGGAAAAAAAAAAGTATTCATCCCAGTATTCATTACTCCCGCCTCATGACTCCCTACATTATGCACTGCCGAGTTCGTCATTAGAATGCGGTAAAGTATCATTGATGCATATCTCTAGCCTGTGGAAATTCGAAATTCAAAATTCAGAGTACAGTTTCTGGTGAATGTGTATTTATGTTTATTGTATGATCCCCATCATAAATCTAAATATCGTAAGTCAGGCCATCGTAAAATGGCGAGTACCTGTAACATATAGCTTATTACCATCTTGTTGAATGTCTTGGGATTAAATTGATTATAACACAATTCTATAATTCTTGTAAATATCTAAAGTCTGAATGTTTCATTGTATTGTCAAATTGTTCATTTTTAGGGAGCGGTATAAAATATATGCACTTACTACTATGTTATAACTACGTAATTATTATGTTATAAACTATATGCTGTACAAAGTACATTATACCCTCACAGGTAAAAAAAAATTGAAAGTCACAATTCATTCCCTTATACCTGTGGACAGATCAGTGTATTTGCAGATTGGTACTAATTGCCCTATAGCATACACCTTAACTGCATGCTTATACATCCCTCCTTTTTTTCATAACTAAGTGGCATCTTGACTAGTCTTCAGGAGGGCCACAAGGTATACCATGTGCCTTTTTCCAGTATTTTTACCAGGAGATTCAGCACTCATGGAGGAAAATGCTATGTCTGACATGTTCATTTGCTACCCTACGGGCATGTCAGTCAGTCATTGTTGCAACGGCAGACAGATGATCTCTTCTAGCTTTCCGCATTTTTTTTTTCTTAGACACAACAGTTGTGTCTGTGAAATGCCTGACCAGGGCAGAGTTATTGACCCTCCTACTAACAGAGAAGGGTCAATTATATTTTTGTTGTACTAAATCTGACGCTATCAGTATCTCCAAATGATGAAGGAATTACAGAATATGAGATTTTAAATGTGCTGTAATAAATGGGAGTGGAGAACCACACAAGTTCCAGGCAGGGTTTGATTTCGTTTTAGTCTTGGGCTTTTGAATAAAGTTTATATTCATTTTAGTCACATTTTAATTATTTAATTGTAGATACTTTTGCTTTAGTTTTGCCTAAACCTAAGTTTACCTCAACGAAAACTAAAAACATTTTAGTCTAGGTTTGGTCATTTAAATTTCCAAAAATGTTTAGCCTAATTTTGCCTTTTTACACATGGTTCTGTGGTGGCTACAGATTCCACCTCCTCTTGGGGAACCTCCAGGTATCCCAAAGTCAACTGTCAGATGTAATCCCTCAAGTGGGTCCTGGGTCTGCTCTCTGGTCTCTGCCTACAGGAATGTGCCTGGAACAGCTCTAGCGGGAGGTGACCAAACCACCTCCTTTCAATCCAAAGGAGCAACAGCAATACGCCAAGTGTCCCCTGACGAATGAACTCCTCACCCTATCAGAGAGTGTATGCCCAGCAACCCTGCATAGGAGTCTCATTTGCTTGTACCCATGACCTTATTCTTTTGGTCACAACACAAAGTTCATGACCACAGGAGAAGATAAAAAAAACATAGACTGACTATTAAACACAGAGCTATGCCCTAGGACTAAGGTCCTGCTTCACTACCAAATGCTGGTACACACTGGCAGCAAAACAGTTCCCCCATCTCACACTATCTCTTTCCAGGACTTGTGACCATGATCCTGAGATATTTTATTTTAAACAGTGATATTAATTAAAACACAAAATTAAAACATTCAATACAATTTGGCTGGGCCAAAATACCAGCTACAGTGTGTGCAAACCTGGTGAAGACTTACAGGAAACGTTTGATCTATGTCATTGCCAGCAAAGGTTATGTTACAAAGTATTGAGTTGAACCAAATTTATTGACCAAATACTTATTTTCCACCATGATTTACAATTAAATTTTTTTAAAAATCCTACAATCTGATTTCCTGGATTTTTTTTCTCGCATTGTCTCTCATAGTTGAAATGTACCTATGATGAAAATTACAGAAATCTCTCATCTTTCTAAGTCGGAGAACTTGCACAATCAGTGGCTGACTAGATACTTTTTTGCCCCACTGTATAAGCAAGTTATAAGATACAGTGCTTACTGACAATGTGTAAATGTTATTTAATCAGCATGTGCATTGTATTAAATTCTTGATCGACTGAATGGAGTGTGTTTATCTAGAATGAAGAGATTAAAGATCTATTGATTGCCACTGTGATAGGTGTGAGCTTCAATCTCCAGCTTTAATGAAACTCTCAATATTTTCTTCAGTCTCTTCTGTTCTCTCTCTCTCTCTCTCTCTCTCTCTCTCTCTCTCTCTCTCCGTCTTTCTTTCTCTGTTGTTGTAGACTTTTTGAAAACAACATTAAAAATACCTCCTGGTTCTTCACCTTACCCCTTGACCTTACACCTTACATTTTCACCCAGTATAATCTTGTACTTTAATGGCAGTTTTTGAACTTCACTCCTGAACAGCTTTATTTCTTTTTACACCAGGCTCTTAAGCTCAGTGTTTTGGATGCATGTGGAATGAAAAAGTTCAGCTCACATGGCGTGAAATGAAAGGAGAGAATAAGCTGATGCATGAGAAAGGGAAGGCTGGGCTGGGCTTTTCTGCATGATGGAGAGGAGTAAGAATGGAAGAGATGAAGATGTGAGAAAGGGATTTGATATGGGTGCAAATGTGATTGCCTCTAAATACATAATATAACTGAGATGGGGCACCTTTAGTCTGCGTCAAATTACTGCAGTCCCAGTTCCAGACTCCCAAGTGGATGCTGTAACTCAGGGAACCCTGGTGAAGTATCCAAATTTAAGCTCATTTTATCCCGGTCAGGCTTGTGGGAGAAGGCTGGGACCCTAACCCAGAATTCACTGCACAGGCAGATGTATACCCTGGAAAGGGCTCCAGTTCATGGCAGTGTTCTATTAATGCACCAACTGACCCTTACTTTGCACGTCCCCATGCCCCCAGGAGCTGCAATTTTCAGCAGCTGGCTCTTATAATTCTTTCATTCATTCTATCATGCTCTTACAAATCTTGTTGTCACAGACTTACTTGGACAATGGGCCAAGTTTATTTTGCCCCCATGTACACTGTGGAAGATGGGAAGAGAGTCTAAAAAATCCCCAAATATCACCGCTGGAGCGTTATGGAAAAAAGTAGCATCTCGGGCTGACCAAGTGTCTAAAACTAACATCAGATTCCACATCGATGCCAAGAGATTATTTGGAAGGTTTGCCAGGGAAGAGCCTTTCCTCTTATTTAACCACAAACCTAATCACCTGGAGTCTGCTACTGGGACTTTGACTTTGATTAAATATAAATTAGCAGCAAACACTCGAGGTGTGTTTGGTATAAAATGGGTGACTCAGTCCCTGATCTAAACACAGTTGCCAAGGCTGCATATTATAATGGACTTTGGGCTTATTTTTCTGTAAAGTTGCTTACAAATATTGGTAGTCGTGAGTTACAGGTTGCTTTGGGTCTTGTTTCTAAAGTGCACTTGCTTATTAAAACTTGCTCCCTGATCTTGTCTCTTTCCAATATAAATATGTAATAAAGTGACAGTGCTAGTTTGTCCTGTTACACGTTCCATCCACAACCCCTCCTACAAATCAAAACTGTCCCACTGATGGTCCATCAATGATGCAGTTTCTTAACCTAGTTCATTAACAATGCCAGGAAGTAAGTGGTTGAAATATGGAATATATACAACAAATAGTGAGAGAAAGAGAGTGGATTAAAACTCAATTTGACCTCAAGTTTTTATCATACATCAATTGAGACGATCGGTTCAACGGTCTAGGGGCCATCACTGATATTATTACTTGGCCAATTTGTTCTATGCAGTGTCTATTCTTTAATTTTCTTTGATTCATTTATTCATTCCTCATTTTTTTGTGAATCAGTTGGCTTTGTTCAATATCTTTATAGGTAGCAGTCTTTATATACAGCAGTCAACGATCTCTCACCAAGAGGTACACTACCCAAAAGTATCCTCTGTGAGCCTTTTTATAGAGCAGCAGATGAAGCACTTTTACCTTCTTGTGGCAAGACCCAGTGTCAAATCAGGCCACACCTGTAATCATTTACATATCTGCCTGTGACATAACTGCATGCAGCAATCCGACATTTCTATCTGTTTGTGTTATTTTTTTGTTAGTGAATGTATATTAGTCACCTTGCATGTTTAAAGTGGTATTAACTTCTGGTTCCTGCAGATGGTGTTGCACAAGGATGATCAGGCTATAGGTACTTGCAGGGAGTATGATGGGATTCATTTGCTGAGAAAAAGTAGTATAATGCAGTGTCTTGTTCGTTTTGTGGAAAATGGGTCCCAAAGCAGATGCTAATGATTGGCAAAAAAGAGTGATTGCATTTGGGTGTGCCAAAGGTCATAGTGTGAAAAAAGCAGTCAGACATCTGGACTGGCCCATAACATCTCCACATGTGAATCCTCTTGAAAATCTGCCGGGCTACCTGGAACAACAAGTAAGTCACCAGGAAAGGCAACCATGAAATCAAGTCGACCTGCAAAATTACTTGATGCAAGAGTGACTGAACATTGATGTCGCCTGCAGCCAGAAACTTGTCCAGTCCATGCCAAATCAGATGGTAGCTGTTAGTCATGCTTGTGGATGTATTACACACTATTAGGTTCGTTTCAGTCACAGGTGACTAATTTTTGTCCAGTGAGATTGTGTATATATACAGTGAGGAAAAAAAGTATTTGGTCAGCCACTGATTGTGCAAGTTCTCGTACTTAGAAAGATGAGAGAAGTCTGTAATTTTCATCATAGGTACACTTCAACTATGAGAGAGAATATTTAATAGTAAATCAATGTGGAAAATAAGTATTTGGTCAATAACAAAAGTTCAACTCAATACTTTGTAACATAACCTTTGTTGGCAATGAGAAAGGTCAAACGTTTCCTGCAAGTCTTCACCAGGTTTGCACACACTGTAGCTGGTATTTTGGCCCATGCAGATCTCCTCTAGAGCAGTGATGTTTTGGGGCTGTCGCTGGGCAACTCTCTCCACAAATTTTCTATGGGGTTGAGGTCTGGAGACTGGCTAGGCCACTCCAGGACCTTGAAATGCTTTTTACGGAGCCACTCCTTCGTTGCCCGAGCGGTGTGTTTAGGATCATTGTCATGCTGGAAGACCCAGCCACGTTCCATCTTCAATGCTTTCACTGATGGAAGGAGGTTTTGGCTTAAAATCTCACAATACATGGCCCCGTTTATTCTTCCCTTAACACGGATCAGTCGTCCTGTCCCCTTTGCAGAAAAACAGCCGCAAAGCATGATGTTTCCACCCCCATGCTTCACAGTGGGTATGGTGTTCTTGAGATGCAACTCAGCATTCTTTTTTCTCCAGTTGAGTTTTTATCAAAAAGTTCTATTTTTCTTTCATCTGACCACATGATATTCTCCCAATACTCTTCTGGATCATCCATATGCTCTCTGGCAAACTTCAGATGGGCCTGGACATGTACTGGCTTAAGCAGGGGGACACGTCTGGCACTGCAGGATCTGAGTCCCTCTCGGCGTAGTGTGTTACTGATGGTAGCCTTTGTTACTTTGGTCTCAGCTCTCTGCAGGTCATTCATCAGGTCCCTCTGTGTAGTTCTGGGATTTTTGCCCACCGTTCTCATGATCATTTTGACCCATCATGAGATCTTGCGGGGAGCCCCAGATCGAGGGAGATTATCAATGGTCTTGTATGGCTTCCATTTTCTTACAATTGCTCCCCCAGTTGATTTAGGTCTCTCTCTTGTGGTAGGTCATCTGTTTTGGGATCCAAGTCTATAAATCTGGTTGCTTGTTTCTCTTGCAAGATCTGGCAACACTGGGTCTAAACCCCATAGAAAACCTGTGGGCTGAGCTAAAGTGAGGAGTGCACAAGAGAGGGCTTATCATCATGGGTGTTCTAATGTGATTCTTTAAAAATGATTACTCTTATATTCCCTGCTCTGTTTTTTCCAACCCTATAAGATGTTATAGAAGACTAAGTGCTGTATTATTGACAAAGGCGAGTTGTACAAAGTATTAAATTCAGGGGTGCCAATAACTATAGCATGTTTTGTTAATAGTAATTATGTCTTGATGAGTGACTGTACTTTTTCTTAGACTAAATTCATTACAATCAAAGGATGGATTTTTCAAAAATGTTCAGTGTAAGATTAAGCTAATTCTTTATACTCATTAATAACAGTGGAGGGAACTGTACTGTGTTCAGTTTTAAATACTAGCTTATGTTTAGAATTTAGATATCTTCTTAAAAACCTTTTGAGTTGGCTTTATTTACATCTTAGCTATATGAAAACTGTTTGGTTTATGGTTACCAGATGCTGAACATGTTCCTCTATTTATTATTTACCGGTCCAAAATGTTAGTCTGGGTTTAGCATTTGGCTGTGTTATACTGGTGTGTTTATCTGTGCTGAATATTGTATGTCTAGTGTATACTGTGAATGAATATTAGCTCTTGCTTAGCATTTTCCTGAGATAAATAATAACCAGGGAAGTACATTAGGTAAAATATTAGCACAAACTTAATATAAGCTCATACTGCATAGTGAGCCTGTACTTGTTCTGCTGTGTTGAATATTTTCCGTTTGGGTGCACTGCATTTGCAGCTTGTCCGTTAGTGCTGTGTTGATCTAGCACCCATCAGCGCGCAATATACGACGGCTAGCAGCCAAACATGCTCGAGCACCACTGCCCTGCTAATACAGGTATCCATTCAGCTGACAGTTTTACAGCTTTGAAATTCACTTAGTACTAAATATCCCCCGGTTCAGACAACACAGCGCTTATTGTTAGGCTGTGTGTTCCCTCTCCAGAGGGGAGGACATCGAATTCAGCGCTTAATTTCAGTAATACGGTTTTGTGGCAGCGCTGGCTGAGATTGAGTTGAAGGGTAAGAATCCTGCAGCATCACACTGCACTACATTACCCCGAGGCCCCATATACGTCAATGTCAGCTAATGCAAAGCAGCAGAGCGATCAATAGCAGCATGCTAACTTAAAATCCCCTCACAGTAAGAGCACTAGGCATGTTTGAAATACAAATCACATTTTGCAAGCCTTGCCCTGGTTCTCATATAGTTAGCAACATTGATTTTTGCCAACTAAAGCGCACTTCCATCTTACAGCAGCAGGAGGAACGTGTATTAAGGTTAATAAATAAGCGAGGAAAAAAAAAATAATGGAACCCGAGGTGCAGCGTGAGCATTGGCTCTGCTTATACTGTTTTGTACTTCACTACCAAGATTGTAGTAGTTATCATTTTATATTTCGCAACCACCCTTCCATACTATACTGAATTTTCCTTTCTTGCTCATTTATTTATATATTAATTATTGGAAATTAATATATGTTATTTAGGCAAATATACTATATTTTGTAATTTGCACAAGCACTAAACATCAGAAACCATTCATTCATTCATTCATTCATTCATTCATTCATTTTCTTAACCGCTTAATCCTGATCAGGGTCGTGGGAAAGACGGTGCCAAACTGGCTGCACAGGGCGCAAGGCAGGAACAACCCTAAACAGGGTGCCAATCCATCATAGGGCACATCAAAGACACCAATTAGCCTGACGCACATGTCTTTGAACTTTGGGAGGAAAACAGAGTACCTGGAGTAAACCCATGAGTAAGCCACACAGAAAGGACCTAGGTTGCTCCACCTGGGATTAAATCCAGAACCTTCTCGCTGTGAGGCTGTGAGCCTCAGCATAAACCAAAAAGCAAAAAAAAAACTAAGACCAGCATATGTTGTGCTTTGGACACTGGTATGGCGGTCAACCATTAGAGCTTGGAATGGAATGGAATATGGAGCTCGTCTTACTAATTGAGCAGAATCTCATGTTGATGACAATTATACCATACATGCCATACATGCTGGTATAACCAACAAAAGTGGTGGTCATTTTTAATAGGGATGTATTTCTCATTATGATATTTCAGTTTGTTTTCCAACCTCTTTCAATGTTCAATATGTATAATTATTTAAAGCATTTAGATCTTGAATTTATAGACAGATAGATAGATACGACTTTATTGTCATTGCACAGTACCATGGGTTAAGATTGTTTAACATAGATTACTGGCTACTAAAAGTTCAAAATCAAAATGTCTAAAAATTGCTTGAGCACTGCTAAAATTATTTGTAAATAATCACAAAATTATAGTTGTTTGTAAGAACACTGTATATCTTACGGGTTTTTCTCGATTGCTTACACACATGAAATTAAACCTCCATTTTCCGAAATGCCTCACACAATTCCTCAAAATTCATAATTTCAGGGCAAAATGAAGCTGTCCACGAAAAACCACTCAATCTTGATGAAAAATAAGCTCTCAAAAACACACACTACAACATAGTCTTACACACTGGTGAGATAAATGCAAAACAATACTACAAAAACTGCCAACGTGAAATGTTGGACATGGTTTTCAGCCTCAAAAACCTTTTCATTTGATGACAGAACAAATGTATACACTTGCACATTTTTATTTGTCAATGTACTGCACAGTTATATTATTGCACCTATAGATGGAGATTCAGCCTCATCGTAAGTAATGATAAGTAAGCTAATGTGTAAAACACTTACATTAACCATAAATCATAATTCGAGTTTTGGCTGAAATGAGTAGCGTGGTTCGACAAGTTTAAGGAAGTTTGCTGAGCAAAAGTCGAGAACCGAGACAAATTGTCTAGTCAAAATGCGTTAAGATCCGAGTTATGAGGTGGTTGAGCACAGAGGTACCACTGTACAACACACTACACAACAACTAAAAATATTCTGCCCCTTCTATGCGGAGAATTTTTTCCGCAGTGCTCAGCCTACTTGCGCCATTTCCCTTGCTATGATGAATTCAAGAGTCTCGTGTTTGTGAACTGGCGCCTCACAGGCAAAGCGCTTGACTGGGCAGTCACTAACTGGTCTCAGTTGATATTGGGAACCTGCGACCAGCTCTTTATTGAGCTGTGGGACAGGTTTGGTCTCTCTGCGAGCAAAAAGCAGGAGTCCACCAGTCGCCCAGTCGGGCCTGCTTTCGCCAGTCATTTCCCCAGCTCACTGGCAGCCAGAAGGTACTGGTCAAGCACCGGTTAGCGCCCATTAGCTCTGTATTTGAGCACTCTAGCGCCGTAGCTGAGTACGCCATGCCTGTTATCTATGTAAATGAGTGGTTAGTACCCCGTAGCTCAGTACCAGAGCAGTTAGCGTCCAGTGGCCCATTACCTCAGCATATGTGCTCCTTAGTTGAGCTCCCTAGTTCTGTATTTGGGCCTGTTAGCTCCGCATTTGAACATGCTAGCTCAGTACCTGAGCCAAAAGCGTCTAGAAGCCATGAGTTTGTGGATGTTCACTCTGTATTTCAGTGTGCTTGCTCCATAGAAAAGCAGTTAGCGTCTCGTAGCTCAGTATCGGAGCAGTTAGTGTCTCCTAGCTCTGAACCTGAGCAGTTAGCGTCTCGTAGCTCAGAACCTGAACAGTTATTACCCAGTAACCCAGTATTTGAGTATGTTAGCTCAACTTTTCAGCATGTTAGCCTTGCATCTGGGTCTGCTAGCTCTGAATCTGAGCCCGCTGCGCCTCATAGTTCTGTAGATTAACAGTTAGGGGCCCAGTATTTCAGGATGTTAGCTCTGAACCGTCAGCATCACCTGGTTCTGCATCTGAGCACGCTGCACCCCTTATTCTCATAACCGAGCATGTTGGTACTGAATCTCAATTTGTTGGGTTCATCGGTGCCTCGTTGGTATCGTATAGTTCAGTATCCAAATGCACTGCTCTGTTTAATTCCATATTCAAGCATGTTAGCTCCGTACTGGAGTTCGGTAACAGTGATTCCGTGAACGTTGCGCCTCCTAACCCCATAGATGAGGCGTTAGCATCACATAGTTTTGTGTCCAAGGATACTGCGCCCTTTAATTTCATATCTGAGCATGTTGGCTGCGTATCAGAGTTCGTTAATTCCATTCCCACGCAAGTCGTGCCCCTTAGCGCTGTAGAGGTGTCGTTAGTGTCGTATAGCTCCATATCCAAGTGCTCCACGCCCTCTGGTTCTGTAGTCAAGAATGGTAGCTCCGATACTGAGTTTGTTGATTTTGTGTCTGAATTGTTAACACCGTGTAGTTCCGTATCTGAGTGCGCTGTGCCCTCTGGTTCAATAAAGGAGTATGTTAGTGCCTTATCTGAATTTGTTAGCTCCATATCTGAACACGGTAGCCCAGCACAGAGGCCCGCTACGCCACTTGATTTTGTACCTGAACCCGTCGAGCAACTTAGCCCCGTACCTGAATCGAAAGCACAACTACGTTTCGTGTCTGAGTTTGTAGCCCCACGTAGTTTCGTACCTTATCACGTTAGCATTGCTTCCAAGCACACTGTGTCTTGTCAAGTCAAGTCAAGTAGTTTTATGTCAATTCTGCATATATACAAGACATACAGAGAATCGAATTGTAGTACCATACTTAAGCACGATGCACTGCGGACATTTGCAACCGACTCCTGCACCACAGACATCTGTGCCGACTCCTACGCCACAGACATCTGTGCCGACTCCTGCGCCACAGACATCTGTGCCGACTCCTGCGCCACAGACATCTGTGCCGACTCCTGCGCCACAGACATCTGTGCCGACTCCTGCGCCACAGACATCTGTGCCGACTCCTGCGCCACAGACATCTGTGCCGACTCCTGCGCCACAGACATCTGTGCCGACTCCTGCGCCACAGACATCTGTGCCGACTCCTGCGCCACAGACATCTGTGCCGACTCCTGCGCCACAGACATCTGTGCCGACTCCTGCGCCACAGACATCTGTGCCGACTCCTGCGCCACAGACATCTGCGCCGAGGTCGTCTGTTCCCGTGCCAGCGCCGAGGTTGTCTGTTATTGTTCCTGTACCAGCGCCAAGAGCATCTGTTCCAGTTCCTGTGCCAGTGCCGAGGTCATCAGTTCCAGTACCAGCACTGAGGTCATTCGTTCCAGTGCCTGCACCGAGGGTGTCCGTTC
Source organism: Ancistrus triradiatus (assembly GCA_025084515.1). Lineage (NCBI taxonomy): Eukaryota > Metazoa > Chordata > Actinopteri > Siluriformes > Loricariidae > Ancistrus > Ancistrus triradiatus. The sequence continues at coordinate 477,173 of JAJAGP010000128.1, forward strand.
CAGTGGCTGTGCCAAAGTCGTTGGTTCCAGTGCTGGGGCCAGGGGCCGCGGGTTCTAGTGCCAGGGCTAGTGAGGCCTTGCCAGAGGCCACGTGTTCCAAAGAGGCCTTGCCAGAGGCCGCTTGTTCCAGAGAGGCCTTGCCAGGGGCCATAAGTTCCAGTGAGGCCATTTGTTCCCAGGAGGCCGCTTGTTCCCAGGAGGCCGTTTGTCCCCGAAGGGCCAGCCAAGAGGCCGTCTGTTCCAGAGTGGCTATCTCGGAGGAGGTCCAGAGCGCCTCACTCCCCCTCAGGCACTGCCCCAAGAGAAAGCCACCAGACAAAGGGAAAGGGCCAGAGGGGCCATTTTTTAAGAAGCCCTGTCTCCGTCTCGGGCTCCTTTGGGGGGATGCATGTCACGGATCGCCTCGGACTTGGGCTTGCAATGCCCCTCGGACAGCGATCTGGACTATGACATTTGCGGTGCTCCGCCAGACTGCGGAGCACCCGAAGGAGAAGCTCTCCCACATCTCCATCCTCATCAGGGAATTAACTTATGTCTGCTGCAAGGACTGCTTCTGTTTTTGTTTTTCGTGGTAAGCCTGCTCTTGTTCTCAGTGTTGCGGTAAGCCCCCAATGTTTGCTGTTTCACAGTAAGCTCGCTCATGTTCAGTTTCTTAGTAAGCCCGCTATGTTTACTGATTCGCGTTAAGCCCGCTTATGTTCAGTTTTGCGGTTTAGCCCACTTTTGCTCATAGTGTTGCAGTAGCTTCTGTATTCACGTATTGCAGTATCCCCACATCTGTATTCGCGTATTGCGATATCCCCACTCCTGTATTCATGTGCTGTGGTATCCCCGCTTCTATGGTTGTGTTTTATGTATCTTAAGACCATCATGAAATAAAAGATGGTAATATATAGAGTCTGAACCCATCTCTGTCTCTCCCGTTAGGACCCGCGTTACAATCCCGTCTTTGGTCTGGGCCAGGGCAGAGGATCTCCTCATCAGGCTGTATTAGCCCTAGCCTAACACGGAAAACATCAAATGCATGGCTAATCCAACCCTGCCATGCATCTACTGTAAAGTTTAGGCATATCTCTTCCATGGCCTGCTAGAGGTGCTACTTCAGCTAGAGCTCCCACTTTAGCTCGAGACTCAAACACTCTCTTAAATATTTAAGTCTAGACTAAAGACATATTTATTTATGCAGACTTTTGACTAGATTCATACTGGCATGCCTCGCTTGAGTCACTGAGGCCGGAGTCTAGAGTCATGTCTGGCCTGCCTGCCTTTGTCATGCCTTGTCCTTTAGCCAGGAGTGTCGGGTGGGCGGCCTGGCTTAACTAGGCTTTGGTCCTTGTGATCTTGACTTTTGCATCCTTGCCTTAAACTAAGGGCAGAGCTGGGGGTTCACAGTCAAAGACTCTTATGGTGATCAGAGATGTTGGTTTGCTGTCTTCTGCCTCCTGTGGCATTGCCGATGTCTTATGTGATCCCTCGTGGCCATGTTACCTTCCGGTTCTAGTCTTACTAGCTATGCTGCTATAGCTAATGCTGCCAAGCTCTCATGCATCAGTGATTGTTAATTGACAATGTGCTCTTAATCAATAACAATTACATTTCTTGTTTCTGTCCTAGCTGTATTCCTGTGCCAGTTCCGGTTCCACGTTTGAGGTTCATCCACTTCGGTTTTGCTCAGACTGTTTCCTCCATCGGCTCCGGTCCCACCATACCTGGGCCACACCAGAGGGCAGTAACTCTCGCTGTCCTTCGGTTGGCTAAGGACGAAGTGCTGCCAACAACTTTGCTACTTAGACTCAGAATACTAGAGGGACTCTGTGTATCGGACTGCTTAATGCCGATGTGCATATTTTACATTTTCTTTGAACTATCACTCCAAGGCTTATTAGTTTAGATAAATTAATTTCATTCTTAGATTTATCATCTACGCCGCCCAAGGAGGATGGGTCCCTTTTTGAGTCTTGGTCCTCCCTAGGTTTCTTTCTCATTATGCTTAGGGAGTTTTTTCTTGCCACTGTCACCCTAGGCTTGCTCAATTTGGGATTGGACGTAGATATTAAGAGATAATCTAACATTGTAAAGTTTCTTTGAGACAATGCTCCATTGTAAAAAGCGCTATAAAAATAAATGTGACTTGGCTTGACTAGAGGTGCTGCTCTGGTTGTGCTGGCTCCCTCTGGTCAAGCTGGAACACGTGCTCTCCTAGACCATCAAGGAAACCAAGGAGAAGAATAGTGTTTTAAGTTGCAAGAATGCCATTGTGGTGGAGTAACCCTTGTTGAAATGAATGGGGCCCTTTTATCTATCCATTGAAGGTTCTGATTGGTGTCTGATCAATTCTGACTCTTAGTGTTTCCACCTGGGTAATTGTGCGCTAATTGGGCTCAAGCTCTGCTGACTTAAGGGAACAATTTTGAATCCTTGTGCTTTCTAAATGACCACATAGTGTAGAGTGTACAATGAGAAATTAAGGGTTTTTTTTTCTAGAGATTTGCAGTGATAGGTCAACAAATGTGAATCATTTTTAGCCTGGTTATAGTGGTTATATCTTTTCTTGCATTTTATGTGTTACTGTATTGTAGGAAAACATCTTCAAGTTAAATTATACTCAGTTCTCATTATTATTTCTTTCCAGAAGGCTCATGGAGAAACGAAAACGATGAGTATCGAGTATTTTTTTAAGAAATAATGTAAATTGAATTAATTCATTCCAGACCCCCAGAAAATCTACACTGCATAAGACATTATATGCATTAATGGACTTGTATTGTACAGGTGCTCCCTGATTTACGGTGGGATATGTTCCGACAAATCCATCATAAGATAAATGTATCATGAACCGATGAATTTAATATAGTCTATATTGTTTAACAGCAGACCCAACCTTATAAATCTTATAAACATTAATCTACAGTTGGCCAAAATCATTAACCCAATGCTTGTTTTATAATAAAGTGTTGAAAAATATCATGTAATTTAGTGAGTAGTGGATTGAAAGTGAAAAGTGAAAGCAAAACACTTACTGTCTTGGTGAACTCGGGGCGCTAGCATGGCTGCTAATGCTAACTGCAGTCTGTACTCCGGAGGACTCGGTTCCTTTTGGTTGGCTGTAATCAGTAACCATTTTAGGACACGGACACTTATTTGCACTAAGAATACAGTACTGTAAATGTAAAAATAAATAAAAACACAAGAAACATGAGCTATTTTGAATCTGAATCCCTGAATCATTGTGTTCTGAATCAAGAATCGCGAATCATGAAATGCGAATCGAGTTTCTGCTGGAATGAGTCACAGGGTGCAAGTTTAAGCATGTATACCGAGCAAATGACGAGAACTGAGACAATTTTTTATAGTCAAAATGTGTTGAGAACCTAATTTGACGAGTTCCCAATAGGTTGAGAACCAAGGAACCACTGTACATAGCATTTGCTAAAATATAACATTTCAGTTTTGTAATCATGGGTTAAAAGCCAGTTGCTGGATACAGCAGTTCCTGAAAGCCTGGCTTTCAATCCTGGGATGGACCGGCAACATTAAGTTTGGGGTGATCCACTTATGAAACTCTGCAGTGGACCGGATCCATTTCCAGGGTGTAGCTTTTTCCTGTGCTCAGGGAATTCACCGATAGGGTTTGAACCCCATTGTGACTCTCGCCAGGATAAGCAGCTGTTAGATGGGACACTGTGCTTTACTTTTATTCAAATTGCATTGTTTTGTTGATTTCCAAAATGAATAGAACTGAACTATGACATGACAAATTTTAACCATGAGCCATTTAAAAGGCAGTTATGTTCTAAGCACTTTCTAAAAGCACTGATTCATCATTGAAAATGAGAATATGCCCAAACACTTTTAGACTTGCCAAAATGTATGTGTCCACAACTTATAATGTATGCACTAAAATGTGCCAACAATGCATGAGCACTTTCTAAATATGCAACTTCATCATTGAAAATATGCCCAAATGCTTTTGGACTTGCCAAAATGTATATTTCCATAAAAAGGCTTATAATGAATGCATTAAAATTTGCCTAAAACGCATCATACTTAAGTGTGTTCTCTACAGAGGTAGCGCTAATTTATTTTAATTTAGAAATTAAAATAGCATGTCATTTGATCAGGGTTCACAAACCTCTGTCTATACAATATATCAACATGTACAAAGTTGTTACCATGGGAAATACTGAACATAACCCTTTTTTTTGTATTTGTGAAGAAAAGTAAACTCCTAAAAATTTTGCTGATAAATGCCATGTGTGTGCACAGACACACTAATATTAATCGATAGTGTGTCTCTGCTGCTGTAATTTCCCACAGGAAAATGGATATTATATTTTCTTTCATCTGGCTTGAAAGATGAGCTGATTTATCAGCATGCTTATCCACCATCTTTTTCTTCCTGCACTTTCAAAGGCTACATCCAAAACTGAAATTAAATGTTTGGCAGAAATAATGATATTGTTTAATATAAATCCTTAAGAACCCTTAAAAGAGAATGTCATTATCTGGTGTGCACAGAAGAACAATTAAGAACAAACTTTTTCTCCTGACCCCCAGTGCTCTACATGGTCTACCTCCTACACACCTGTCAGAGCTGCAGCAAAATCTCAACCCATCCTCCCTTGAACCCAAAGCCCGCACTGTCTGATCTTAGTACTGGGTTACTCATAGTTCCTTGTAGCTTACTAGACTTTCATCTGTGGGTGGCAGGTCATGCAGCGCTACAGCACTCAAACCTTGGAACTCTTTCCTTCAATCAATACGAGAGAGCTTGTCACTTTCTTCCTTTAAATTAAACCTTATAACCTTTCTCTTCTTTTAGCCTCTGCTATTTTTTTCCTCTCTCCTCTTTATTGTGAAGTGCCCTTGGGTGTCACAGTAGGTGGCTGGTTTGGACCCAGATGCAGAGTGATACTGGCTTCGCTCTCTGGGAGTGCTAGAGTCAAAAACAGTCTTTATGGAAGCTGCAAGGTAGAATCTTCCCTTGGAATTATTTCATTTATTTTGTATTGAAAGTGAACTGTGAGTGGGGATGTGATCCTGGGATCTCAGGTTCACTAATCAAACAAAGAGCTGAGCACAAAATGGTGGTCAAAAACAAAATGGTATCCACAAATAAAAAAATGCAACTATAATTCTCAGCAAACTCACACTGAGCTGGATTTCCATCAGTCTCCAAAATGTAAATAAAAGCTTTCTTATTTTCTCATTTAACTCTCTTCTGGTTTTACTTTCTAAATGTTGTAATCTTAATTGTTGTCTCTTTCCTAATCTGCTCCTTTATGTTGGTCATTTAAACTCTGTCTTTTAGATGTTCAATATTACTCTCTGTCTCTTAGTTTTCTAGACAGTTATGCTTACATTCTTGGTCTTCTCCTTTGCATGCTTTGCTGTCTTTTACTTTTATCTTTTGTCACACATATTCTTTCCTCTCAAGACTTCCCTAGATCAACTTTCATATCTTTTCATGTATGTGTATATTTTATTTTTTTGTTTTGTGTGTTTCTTGTTTCTTGTGTCTTTCTTTTTCAAAGACACACAACAATCAAACCATTTTAAAGCAGCATCTCATATAAAGAAACCATGCTGACAATGGCTCTTGGCCACAGTGTAAATAGGGCCAGGTGTCCTATTTAAGCCGGATGCAACTAGTAAAGACCAAGTGTATCTTGTTAATGCTGAAAGAGCTAACCCAAGCTGTGACTCCTGGGAAATGTAGTTCACAGGCATTGGGGTTATGACGTAAACCTGCAATCTTCTGCTCATTTCTTATAGTCAGATTTGCAGTAGAGGCTTTTATAAATTCTGAGAACTGTATTGACTTGGTAATGGTCCATTAAAATGTGTAGAGTGTCACATAGTTAGGTTTGTTCCATGCACTATCAAGAGAAACTTAGAAATAAGCCGAGGAGTTGATGACTACGGGCCTTTCTCAAGGGCATATCGTATTGTGACCAGGGTTGCCCAAACCTTTGGTTATTAGATGAAATTTTGGATGTCCATACACCATTGGCTGTATAGAGTAAAGATAGATCTCAATGCACACATTTGCCTGAACAGTTAATATGCTATATACTGTCATAAACAAAGAATATATATGAAAATGACTAGACCAATTTATTAACATAAATACTCCTAAACACTAACATACAAACGTAATGTTCCATCACTAAAGGTATAGCACATAAAGAGACCATATATACGACCTTGTGCAACAGTTTGCAAATCCCTGTTTCCTAACATTTTTATGAATAGAAGTTTGCAACATTTGCAAACACATAGCAAACAATTTTAATATATTTCAGCACATATGGATAATTAAACTTTAACAAGTCAGGTTCTGAGACCATTGTTGATAATTAATCATGAACAAGTTCTGAGACTGTGTGGAAAGAAATGTGTGGAAACTACTTTAAACTCCCCCTAGCCCAAATATAATTACTTATTTATTGCATTATGATTTAAAAGGGATGCAATGCATTTTGCAGTTTCATTCAGAAATGAAATGACCATTTCATTTGTGCACAGACTTTTCTGTAAGTGTAGATGTAGTTCCTTAAAAAAAATAACCACTAGGGAGAAGACAAATCATGGGCAAAAACGCTATAAAAAAATGTTGACAATTCCCACAACTAAGGAGCACTAAGAACTAAAAAAGCATGCACAGTAGTCTAAACATTAGTAAATCACAGAAAACATTTAATTTTCCACAGATCCCTAACATAAGTGTGTGTGCACTAAATGTGCATTAATAACTGTGCATTAAATGCACGTTTAAGCACAAAAGCCAGTTTCATAACATAAAAGAAACATGCATTTCAAGCAGAATGTGGCCTAACTCAGCCTAAAATACATGCTTGAAAGGCGTAATAGAGCCACCTCTCAGTGTTCACTGTCACATGATGATGTTGATTGATTAATCCCTTCCTCCTGATTACAAAAGACATCTTTGGAGCGGCTGACAGGTTGTCTTGGTGCCTTAAGAATATCTTCCGTTAAAACCAGTGAGAAGATCAGCCTGAAGTATAGCGTCTGTATAAATAGACTGTTAAATTTCTTTCTCCATCTTTACACGTTTTGCCTTAAAACATTCAAGTAACAAAACATTGTGAAAATGTATTAAAAAATGAAAAACTACAATAACAAGGTTGGGAAAGGGAAAGGTGATCAAGACCATACATATACATATATATATATATATACACACTATGTAGTATCTAGTTTTGGCTTTAATTGAATCTGTACACATTAAGATTGAGGAATGTTGGTGAGCAGCAATATAGTCTTCTCTTGAAGTCCACCAGTAGATCGGATTTAGGTCAGAACTCTGAATTGGTCATGCAAGAACATTCAGCGTCCTATCTCAAAGCCACTGCGTTTGCTATTTGGTGTATGTTCAGTATGTTCATGTTGGTGTATTGTCCATTTCTACAACTTCATCCATTTTGAAAGCATCTTTCCAACACTGGTAAATTGTACCAAGCATTACTAGTAGTGGAATCCTCAAGGAACAGATGTGTTTTCATTTAAAGTAATAAAAACCACTACACTTGATGTCAGACGGGTGTCAGCTAAGTTGGAAGGTGATCGATTGTACCTAAGCAAGAGTATAATGGTCAATCTAAAGGAACTGATCATATACAGTGGTGCTTGAAAGTTTGTGAATCCTTTAGAATTCTCTATATTTCTGCATAAATTTGACCTAAAACATCATCAGATTTTCACACAAGTCCAAAAAGTAGATAAAAAGAACCCAGTTAAACAAGTGAGACAAAAAATATTGTACTTGGTCATTTATTTATTGAGGGCATTGCATGCAAACCAGATATTTTACTAATTAAATTATAAGAATAAGATAGGATTAAAAAAAGAGAGAGTTATAATGTGTAAATACAGCTGGAGAAAGATTTCTTATTTTAGTTTTCAGGGTGTAAATCTGGGATATACTTATTTTAGTCCGGAACAGTCCACCGACACGTCCCTTTTTAATGGGCTTTGCGAAGCATTATGATACAATATTCATGGTCATAAGTCTACAATATTCATGCAGTGATAAAGCCAAGTCTGAAGATGAAAGAGTGTATGGTCATTTCAACAGTATTTTGGGATTTCCATTTAAAAGTTTTATTGCTGAGCTAAACAAAATGATTAGTAATATCAGATTAATCCACTTTTGGAGGTGTCGTTGTAAGTAAAAACTGAATTTGAATTGTATATTGCTGCCTATAATGGAATTTCAGGTGCTTCATTGCTGTACGTACAGTCAGTAAAGAGTCTGTAATCAAACTGACACCCCAGTTTCATTGCTGCTAAATAGGCCATTACATTAAATAATTACCGGCAAATAGTATAAATGTTTGTAAACACTGGCCATAATCAGGCTTACAAAATGGTACAATGAAGGCAGAGTTGTGGTTATTGGTTGTCGCAAACTCTACATTTCATAACAAAGGTTGATTAGTGGCTGGGATCTGGCTCACAACCTGTTCTAATGAAAGCCAAGTTATGGCCATCCAATTCTGTCCCATATGATGCCTGTGATATGGTTTCATTCGGCTGTGCTCTGGCATCCAGACTCGAATGAAGTCATCACCATCATTCTACGGCAGTAAGTGGGCCTGATGAATGTGGTGAGTGTGAGCTGGCACTAGACCATCATTCATTTGCTGTCTGGGCTGGAGCTATCCTTTGAGAGGTTTTCTGATTTTTTCTCAAGTCAGTATCAGAGAGAGCAGACTCATTCAAGAGTGTCCAGCTGCAGATCTCCTCAGCTCAGTGCTCTGGAGCCAATAAAATTGCAAAGCTCTTTTAGCAAATCAGACAGCAGACTCCATACCCTGTAGCCATGCTTAGACGCTGCTCAGTCAATTACAGGACTCTTATACAGGCTGACGTACAGTTGTGTCAAGCTGTTGTGGGTTAAGGACTTTGCTGAAAGATCCATCAGTGGCAGCTTGGCACAGTTAAGATTTGAACTCCAAACATTCTGATTGGTAAACCCGTGCCTTAACCACTAAACCAAGCCAAAATAACAATCACATTGATTGTATGTTTACTAATTTGACAAACTATTTGGGTCTCAAAATAGTGTGACTTTCGGGATGTGACTTTCTGGACCAATGACAAAATGCTCAAAAAACACCTGTACAATTTTCTGTGTTTATGCTGCTCTTAACTTCACCAAACCTGACAAAATATATATAAATAGACTCTAAAAACACATTACTTTGCCCACTAAGATAGTTTAATTGGCCACTAATAGTTTTAATAGAGGTCATTTGTGTCATAACAGAGTTGTAACATCAGTGTTTAATTTAGGACTAGTAATGAGATGAAAAAAAAAAACCTTGCCCACCAATGCATGTGAAAAGCACACAATTCATTTTATAGACAATTTCAACCTTTTTTGGTAACGTAGTGACCTTTTTAGAGAAAATGTGTCCGATGTATTCACCCTGACTGTATTGAGACTCGAATGCTGACGGCAGATCTACTACGTGATAGCATACATATGCTCATTACTGACACAAGCAATAATCACAACAACCAGAAGTGTCCCAAATCACCAGTCAGTTCAAGCGTACACACGTTTAAAAATACATCTGAGGAGATATTTAATACTGCCCACATAGCAGCCTGGACACTGTATGACCCCTCTTCCACTGTGCAATTAGGGTTCCAGTGAATAGGCATGTCTGACAGGTTGGAGATCTTGCTACATGTCAGATTTTATGCAAAACCTGCCTTTAAGAGACTGAGAAGTCCAATAAGCTGAAGCTAGTTGTGTTGAAACCATGCAGCGACCAGAAACCTCATTCAAACCTCATTCATTAATTCATTAATTGTCTTATCCGCTGAATCCTGGTCAAGGTCGCAGTAAAGCCTGTACTTAACCAATGACACAGGGCTTAGACAAGGTGCCAATCCACTGTAGGGCACATACACTCACAGACTAAGAACAATTTAGAAACACCAATAAACCCTGTCTTTGGAATGTAGGAGCATCCAGAATAAACCCACGTGGACACAGGTAAGACATGCAAACTCCACACAGGGGGAGGTCCAGGGTCGAGATTGAACCGGGGATCTCAGAGCTGTGAGGCGACAGTGCTGCTCACCTGTGGCCTCTTAAAACTGCGAAGCTTCATGTTAAGTCACCAAGCAATAAGTCCATTTAATCTGGTCAGTTAATAGCAAAACATGAGCTGAACAGTTTTCCCACAATTAATAAGAAATCTGGAGGTGTTGCCTATCTATGTCACAGCAGGCAAGTTCTCCACATTTGAGTATATCGCATTGATTCTAAGTGATTCATACAGTCAGCTCTAATGTTTGTTTTCTTAAAGAATTTAGAAAATTACTATCTGTAGTTTTAACAGATTTCTACTCTGCAGTACTCACTGGACACTTTAATATTCACTTTGTTGAACCTCCTAACCCTGCTGCTAATGAGTTTACAATGCTACTGAAGTCCTTTGATGTAACACAACATGTAACATGCTCTACACACACAAACAGGCCCATACCTTGAAACCTTAGTTATATCCCATGGGTTACATATCGAAGTATCTGACATTTCAGATAGAATTTCTGATCACTTCTCCATTTTCTTCAGGAAGTCTGTACGCAATAGCAGCAAGACGACTAAGCGCTATTTTTACCAATGACTCTGTGACAGCTTTCTCAGATGTCTTTTCTTCCTTTCCTCCCCTTACAGGTTTCACTTTGCGATAGTATAGCAAAATGCTGTATATCAAGACTAAAAGATTGCATTGATGCAGTCGGCTCTCCTTAAAAAAGAAGACAGTATCTTACCATTTTAAGGCACCATTTGAAAATGTACTTCCATTTTATAGTTTAAAAAAGTAGAAAAGCAGAGAGGAAATGGAGGAAAACTGAGCTTACAGTCTACTATGAAATAATAAAAAAAATACCAGAAATAACTCAATAGCCAAATTATACTTGCTATGACAGCCTATTTTTCAAGGCCTACTGACAACCATAAAGATAATCTTTGATTCCTACTTAAAACAATTGATTACAACGATACAAAAGAGCTGTCATATGACAAGTGCAATGAATTTGTGCATCTTTTCAATGGTTAAATTATTTCCATAAGAAAAAGAATGGCAAATCATTACCAGTTATCAAAACATCTCCCAGCTATTTCTGGGATGAGCAGTGTTATGTAATGTTTTTAACAATTAACCATGAAATACGTTCTAAAATAATTTCATAACTTAAATCTACCAGCTGCCCTCTCAAGCCATTACCAACCATGTTTTTACTTGCAATTAAAATAGCATTCTTAATAGTTACCCAGTCTCTAGAAACAGAGATTTATACACAAAGTTCTAAAAGCTCTATTTAAAAAGCCACCTTGAGTCTCATATGCTCAGTAAGTACAGACTATTTGCAAAATGTTTTTTCTTTTGCATAACGTCATTTAGAAGGTGGTATCTGTTCAGCTTCATGACTATCATAGTTCCAACCATCTTAACGACATATTTCACTCTGGTTAAATTGTGTGTCAGCCAGGTGTAGCTTGTTAATGCTGAAAGAACTAACCTATGTGACCATGCCATACCTCAGCTTCCCTCTGGTGGAGCCTATGGACACTGCTGGCACTTTGACAACGACACTGCAATTCATTCGTAGGCTGAAAACACACAGTTTTATACAGTATATCTCCTGGCCCCCATAGGTCTATAATGTCATTGTTTGCTTGGCTAAAAGACATTAACAGCTGGATAAGTCAGAATTCTTTACAGTTAAACAATGACAAAACAACATTTCTTTTCATTGGGAATAATGATCAAAGGTCAGATGTGTTAGTTTACTTATTTTCTATCAGTTACTGTAAAAATCATATAAGTAATGTAAACAGAATGAGATTCTATCACCTTAGAAAAAGATCTAAAGTCTGTGAGATTCTCTCAACAACTGAGAAACTCATACATACTTTTGTATCAAAACATCTGGATTATTGTAATGGTCTTCTTTCTGGTTTATCTAAGAGCTATATTGAATGATGCAGAGAGTGCAAAATGTGGCAGCAAGAATCCTATCACACTAAAATGAGACACAACATAAACCTGTCCTTAAACAGCTACACTGTTCTTTAGGTTCACTTTTAATATCCGCCTACTGATATTTAATGAGATCATAGGTTTGCTTGTTGAAGTGGCATTTTATTACTATGGCCCCAAACTCAGAATACCTAACCCAGAATATATGAAAGCTCCTGATGTTTTAGTTACATTTAGGAAAGAGCTTTAACACTGATGTGCTCTGGTTAGCATTTAAGAAATGATATCTTCATAAATATATTTACTTTTTAAAGTTCTGTTTTACTTTATGCTTTTTATCTTAGTTTAATTTGCTTTAATTAGCATATTAATTAATTGTTTTTGAAGTACAAATTAAGTTTTTTTCTCCAGCAGAGAGAGACTTTCCTCTGATATGGAGCGGCATTGTTTTAGTTCTTACCTTTTGAACATCTTTTTTATTTTTATTATTCTAGTTTTTTCATTTTATACTGCTGCTTGTGCTGGGGTAGCCTAGCGGGTAAGGTACTGGACTATGGACCAGAAGGTCCAGGGTTCAAATCCCACCTCTGCCAAGCTGCCACTGTTGGGTCCTTGAGCAAGGCCCTTAACCCACAATTGCTTGGATTGTAAGACTGTATCAATTGTAAGTCGCTCTGGATAAGGGTGTCTGCTAAATGCTGTAAATGTAAATGCTTGTATAGCATAGAATGTAGTATATAAATAAAGATTAATATGTATTATTATTATTATTATTATTATTATTATTATTAATATTACTACTACAGCTACAGCTACTGCCCAACACTGATACCGGTTATACAGTACATTAGGACAAAACCTAGCATTTCTAAGTGTATTTGAGGAATGTGCTTTCACTGTGTCCGTCTAAATATTTGTGTGTGTGTGTGTGTGTGTGCGCATGTGTGCGTGTCCTTACCATGATGATTCAGTGGTGAGTGGATGAAAGTGGCAGAAATCGCTGACATTGTGAAGCATGGCCTGCTTCTGGCGAGTAAATCTTAGCGGCTCTGAAAATAAATGACCTGGCACATAAAAGATGAAGACGCTCCTCCCACATCCACATGCAGAAATGCACTCAGTTTTCCGCTTGAGCTCAAAAGATGGACACAATCCCCATCTACACACTGGTTTACATGTGTATTGTACAAAGTGTGTTCAGCATCGCTTTCAGTATCACACTAGGTTCTTATAACGATAGCAATAGTAAGAAATGATTCTGGGATCATTTGGTTGATCTTCACACAAAAGTGGTTTTGTACAAGCAACAACAACAAAAAAAAACCTTGAAGCTTTTATTTGATGGCAAAAAGGGAAAAAAAACTGCTATAGGTGACTAGGATTAGGGTTGGGATTGTAATAGTATTTTGTAGCTATACTAATACACAGTGAAGTGACATCACAAATATAATAACAAAATGATATAACACACTGTACATCTTTTGCAATTGCAAACAACTATAAAAAAAGAATACAAGCACCATTAAGCTATGATAGCCTTGGACTACATGAACTCACAAAGCATTCTAGTTTACACAGAGAAGCTACTGTTGTCATGCACAAGCTCCATACAGACAAAACAGACAGAAGCCTAAGGTGCAGCTATGGTTATTCAGACAAAGGCACAGTTCAAGTCCAAAACCGCTGAGGAAACATGAAGTCATGATAATGCAGGCTTATTGCCGCACCTGACGAATGTCCTCAAAGACGGAGAGAAATGAATAGCCACCAATGGCAGGAGTCCTAAAGAGACAAATTGGCTCTGCTATTTTCTCTCTATGGGATAACATACCTGTCTCCTCATGTCGATCAGACCTAAACCAGTAAATCTTGGGTGCCTGTGAGCTCAAGGGAAGGGGCAGTTAGTGCCCTCATCCATCCATGCTGATCCGCCCAGTGACACAGCATGAACTACACTTTAAAAAGAGGTGACAGCTGGCTTCAAATATCCCAGAGGAGTCATATATTAGCCTCACCATGCAGATTGGTAGCTGTTGTATACTAGTCTCGGCTAGTCCTAAGAACTTGGGAGAAAATGGTGAGAAAAGACTGTGTTGATTACAAGAAACATTTGGAGGCTGTGATTTCTGCCACAGGGGTGCTACTAAATATTCAATTTGCATTGTTGCAAAGCAGCTTTACAAATGCTGACTCTAAATGTCAAATGAGCAGCCAGAGGCAGAATTTTGACAGGAACCAAACTCAAATAGGTTCCCCCATCCTCTTTTGTGTGAGACTGGACAATGGGATTAAGTTCTTTAAAGCCCCTTTCTGGCTGAATATAAAGGTCATTAAGCAGTATTGTGTGGATATAAGATGTGTTTTGTAGCATGTATTGAATAAGAGTGTTGAAAGAATGAACAGGGTGCAGCCAAGAAGTTTCTGGGTGCCCAGATGAAATGATGCATTGCAAAACATGAAGCACAGTAGTAAATCACCTTCCAGATCACACACCAGGCTAACTGATCCCCAGCTGACACCAGCTGTAATGATTTGATTACTTCAGAATAACCCCGGCTGTTCCTAGAGGATTTCACTACTAGTAGTGCATGGTAATGCAAAGAACTCAGCTTGGTTGAAAAGTGCTTTCAAAAGTGTTCCAGGATAGTTATGGAAGGCACAATTTGGAAAAGGATGTAAAAAAGACTTCAGAGTATCATTCAGAGCATTATTCAGAAGTGCATGGCATACCAGCATCTTGCTTAAATTGGGCCGTTTTTCCAAATAGGATGACTGAATTGCCAGTGGCAACTCAGAAAGACTTACAAGTCTTTATGGTTGATTTGTATGGGACTGTGTGCATGAGACAACAATCTCACATGCTTTACACAAAGCTGGACTGTATGGCCGGGGATAAAAAAAAGTAGGCAAACCCATATGACATCAAATGGTCAGATGAAACCAAGAACTTTTTGAAATCCAAGCACTATGTTTTTCAAAAAACAATCTCCCAAAATTCACCATACCTACTGAAACCATAGTGTCAGCAACATTATTATTATTAGGGACAGGGCAATTGGCCAGAATTGAAGGGAAAATTGATGGGGTGATACAAAAAAGTTAAGTGATATAAGGAAATAATATCACTTTCATGTTGCGAGAAAAGAGTTTGCAAACTAAGTAAAAATAAATAATTTGTAGAAGAGAAAATGATAACATCTGTAAAGAAATAGACATCTGAAATGACAAAAAGCACATATGGGATCAAATGGAAGCAGGCTTAAAAAGAGTTCTGAAATGAAAAGAAGTGATAATGCTACAGACTGAAAACCTGTAGACAGAAGCCAGAGAGGGAAATGATATTGAAGTGTGATTAGTGAGAAAATAAAGCTGACATAAGAAGACTGAAAGAACAATTGGAGTTAAAGTGGGAGAAAGTTATAAAGACAAGTTATTCAACTTTAAGCGAGAAAAAAAAAAAAACGTGAGAAATTGTATTATATTCATTTAAGTATAAAAACCTTGTGCAGTCTCAGGCTTAAATGAACAGTTTTTAATTTATTTTTATATTTATGTTGCGGCTATGCCATTTTAAGCATCACATTTTTTGTAGACACCATTTTGCGGTCAATCTTTTGTTTCATTTCATTCTATTCGTCACACTGCTAGATAAAGGTACACTTGCTTAGGCTGTCACTCAAACCAACAAAGGACATACTGAAAGAAAGAAAACACACATACATAAACTCACTGGCCATTTTATTGGGTACCCCTGTTCGACTGCTAATTAACGCACATTTCTAACCAGCCAATCACATTACAGAAAGTCAATGCATTTAGTCACATTGATGTGGTCAAGAGGACCTTCTGAAGTTCAAACTGAGCATCATAATGGGGGATAAAGGTGAAACTCTTGATCTAGTGGATCTACTGGATTTATTAGTTGTTTGAGCAATGGTATAATGGCCATATACGATTATTTCTCAGTGTCTTTATTTCTTTATTAGAATACAACCAGTATATACAAGAAATTTGTGTGCGGTATCCCAGGAAAAAAAAAATACTGAGAAATTTGACAGAAGAACTATGAAGTGGCCAAATTACCATCAAAAATTCATAGAAGAACTATGAACTTTATGGTCAAACTGTGAAAGTTCACATTAAAGCTGTCAAGAAATTCACAGTTTTACTATGAAATTTCACAGAACATTTTCTCCTGGGAAAAAAAATAGACAAAATGTGGCAAGTATTTAGTGTGACCTCCTCTTTACACTAGGAGCAGCTGGCAGCTTCACCGAGATATATAATATATAAGTATATATTAAATATTTATTAACAGAAAAAATAAATTAAACAAAAGGAAGGTTCCTCTTATTACTTGAATGTTGTGGGTCAAAATGTTCCAATAATGCTAGAAAAGAGTTAATTGTGTAGTTTGATTTGCGCCTACAGAACAACAATCAACACGGTATGATGACTTTCTATAGACACCATAGCAGTGTTTATTACTATGTATTCTAGTTTTGTCAAAACGCCATTTCAACTGACTTAACTGGGAAAAATGCTATATCAAAAGCAATTTTTCCACCCTGCCAACCAGTCTGCAGTCTTCTCAATCTCCACTTTCAGTCTCTTTCTCTCCATTTTTCTCTCTCCTCTTGTGAGTGATTAAGTGAGCGGTCTTAGGGAGGACAGGGCCGTGTGGAGAAGCAGGTGCAGAATTATTAACCTCACAGTCAGACAGAAGTCTCTCTCCACAGGCCTACACACACACACACGCACAGAAATAGTGTGCAGGTGTGTTCAAAAGTCTGAGTCCATGTTTAAATTTCTTTATTTTCAAACCTCAGCTGATTATTATATTAGGATTCATTATTTATCTCTGATCTGAGACAGATCAATTTCCTAGCTTTCTAGGATTTCCTACCTTCCTACAACTAACACACTGTATTAATATTTATAACCTTTTAATGGTTAGCTCCTGATATTGACTTTATGTGCTTCAGTGTGTTTAGAGGAATTTAATTGGATATGTTTTGTCAAAAATTGCTTTTTTTTTTTTTTATAAGGAACTTGCTAATGCATGGAAACTATCATTTCTTGTTGTTACGGTTTGCCATATTAAAAGGATGACGAACCGTGAAAATGAAAGAATAAACTGGTTAGGACCCAAATGCAGTTAGCTCCAGATGGAATTAATGAACCAAAATTAAAATAACAAAAAGAAACACGACACGCTTCACGACACGCTTACGGCACGACTCCGCTGCGCCAATGGCATATGGGTCTTTGCATGCACAAACTGCTGGACTCCAAGCGGAGCTTCCGCATGTGCGTGCCACAAAAGGCTCAACAATAAGTTCTCGTGGAATTAAGGAATCAAAATAAAAATAACAAAAAGAAATGAAAGAATAAACTAAAAGGCAAAAAAATAATCAATAAAGAAAACCCATGCCATAAGCGTTGAGGTGTGGCATGGACTCACGTTTTCCCTGCGTCCATGCCACACCTCAACGCTTACAGCGTGGGTTTTCTTTATTGGTTATTTTTGTTTCCTTTTAGTTTATTCTTTTAGTTAGCCCCGTATTTTCTCACTTAGCACCACCTAGCTCCATACCTGAGCTCGCTGTGCCTGTAAGCTTCGTAACTGAGCAATTAAGCTTGGTACCAAAGCATTTAGTGCCGCCTAGCTCCGTACTTGAGCTTGTCGGTCCCATAAGCGCTGTACCTGAGCAATTAAGCTCCATAACTGAGCATTTAGTGCCACCTAGCACCGTACTTGAGCATGCTGTGCCCGTAATCTCCATACCTGAGCAATTAAGCTCCGCACCTGAGCATTTAGCACTGCCTAGCTCCGTACCTGAGCTCGTTGTGTCCATAAGCTCCGTACCTGAGCATTTAGCGCCACGCCCGTAAGCTCTGTACCTGATCTCGTCGCATCCGTAAGCTCCGTACCTGAGCAATTAAGCTCTGGACCTGAGCATTTAGCGCTGCCTAGCTCCATACTTGAGCTCGCCACGTTCGTTAGCTCTGTACCTGAGCTCGTCGCGTCTGTAAGCTCCATACCTAAGCAATTAAGCTCCGGGCCTGAGCATTTAGCGCTGCCCAGCTCCAGACCTGAGCTTGCCGAGCCCGTAAGCTCCGTAAATGAGCATTTAGTGCCACCTGGCTATGTACCCGAGCTTGCCGCGCATGTTATCCCAGTACTTGGGCACTTAGTGCCACCTAGCTCTGTACCTGAGCAATCAAGCTCCGTACCTGAACTCGCCATGCCCCATACTTGGGCACTTGACACCTTCTGGCTTGGGTTGCCCCACCCTCCCTTTTGACCCTTGCTTCAGGGTTTGCCCCGCGTATCAGGGTCTCCCTGTGTGCAGGGATTCGTCAGGTTGGGGGGCAGTTAATACGCTAAGGGGCGTCATCTCGGAGGGGTACTATTAGGGGTCACGCTTTAGCCACTGGAGGCTGTTGGACTCACATTTCGGCGTGAGCACCTACAGCGCTATCACGCGTTTCATTTCCTTTTAGTTTATTCTTTCATTTAATTTTGTTATTTATATTTTGGTTTATCGATTCCATCTGGAGCTAACTGCATTTGGGTCCTAACCAATTTATTCTTTTATTTTCACGATTCGTCATCCTTTTAATATGGCGAACCGTAACACTTGTATGTCACATGGCATTACCCCCGATCTGCTTGTGTTGCCACTGATGGAGTTCTTATGACCTGGGGTAACTGAAACTGAAAAGAAGATCCTTGTGAGCCAGAACATGAAGACAGAAAACAGAACTGATTCTGTCTGTGTTTGTGTCTCACTTCACCAGGGGGCTTCCATTATTCAATATATAAGATGTCAATGTTCTTTTCTGCATTAATGTTGTCATCACAGAAGTGTAAATGACCTTTGCCATGGGCAACGACCCAACCCCCTACCATGACATAGCCTGGCTTTTGGACATGTTGCTGATAACAGTCTAGATGGTGATTTTCATCTTTGGTCCGGAGCACACAGCATCCATTTCTTTCAGCAAAGAGCTAGAATACTGATTAGTCGACAATACATGTTTCCACTGTGTGACGGTCAATCGTAGATGCCTCTGAGCCCAGAGAAGTTGACGCCGCTCCTGGACATGGTTAACGTATGTTACAGTTTGGCATGCTGAACTGTAAAAATGAAGGATTTTGCACAAAGCAACAGGCACCTGTATGGAGTGGAATCATGGTTCTGCCACCAAACAAAGGAAAAACCAAAACAAGAAACCACAGCATGATCCGAACACCAAAAATATGTGGGACAAGACTGATCAGCAGTCCCCTGAATGTTTAGAAGGGGTGAATTAGTAAACCCGAAGGGGCAGCCGGCAAGTGAGGGAGAAGGTGAGGGGGGGTGCGAGGACAGCAACGGGAGCAAATAGCAGGATCTTTACCCTACACTATAAAACCAAACCCTGGCGATTACCTCGAGCCTCCAAGCCGTACTTTTGCTGGCGGTCTACCAACCGCCAGCTACCTGCTTTTTGCCTAATAAAAAAAAAAGACATAATGGCAACAAGCAAACACGGCCACAATAGCATGCAAACAGGACTGGAGAGGATGCGACAACCTGCGGTGCTCAGAAGCATAAATTATAAAGGTGAGCAGGTGTCACGAATCTTTCAATAAGCGCCCATTAGCGTGGTGTCGCACAACTCATCCCCGCCATGTTTGTCGAGCCAATGCTGCCATCTAGCGTTGGCGCAAGGCTCCTGACAACATAAGACCTCTTGTTTGCACAGTAACGTTTTAAGTGGCATTTGTGAATGTAGTGCTTGTTAAAAGTTTGATAAAGTAATCAATTCAAACCAGATGATGATTACAATCACCTGTTGATATCACCTGTTTAAATCACATCATTATTTAGGTTTTTTTTACCCCACTACTAGCTCTAAACTGCAATTTTCAGTTGCAGGCCTGAAATGCAGGAATGGATTATTAGTAGCAAATGAAATATCTTGGGTTCATATTGCCTGCAATGAAATAAAAGTGAAAAAAAATGTAAGGGACACGGTGGGGTTTTTTTTTTTTTTTTTTTGCATTTTCCATACTGTTCCAACTTTTTCTGACTTGGGGTTGTAGAAGAAAGTAGCGACCAGCTCATATCTACAGTTCTATCACCAAATTGTGTTACCAAAGCCAAAATATCATTGTGAACTGTTATCGGTTATAGTTTTATTACCCATGATGCTGTCAGCCAATAACAGCACACTTTACTACACTTTAATAGAGTAGACTGCTGTTTTATATCTTCTGTAGTGAAGAGGTTCAGCCTGATCCACTCTCTGTTCTTTATATCACGACTTCCCTGTGTCTGTCCATACACACCATTAATTACTGCACTGAGTTTCTCAGGAGAATCCAAAATATTGTGCGTGTGTGTGTGTGTCTGTGTGTGTGTGTATGGCCTCTCATTTTTATTAGACTTTAATGAGAACATTAGCATGCAGCTGCCTTAAAAAGTCCGCAAGTTGTGTTCGTTATAATAGAGAAAATTACTTTCATGTCCACTGCTGCAGAATCGACACACTGCAATGGCAAATGGGACATGTTTTAGTCAGACATGGCAGCAAAGTTAAGGTTTAGTAAAGGTTACTGTAAATTTTAATGAATGATTTTAAAGCATATTTGTAACTAAGTGAGCACAATGGTTACAATTTAATTTGCATCAAAAGCAATAATCATAACAATTGGGAAGAATTATGGGCTAAGTATAGTGTACATTTAATCAGTCTTAGATTTTCAAGTCATTATGTACTTACATATGGCAGTATACTAACTGCCTGGACCAAATATGATCTGCATACAATACATGGCCAAAAGATTTAGGACACCCAAACACAACATACGTAAAAACTGATATTAATCTGGAGTTTGTCACTCTTCTGCGAAGACATTCCACTAGATTTTGTAACATTATAGTAGAGTCAGTGTGGACAATAAGCACTAGCTCACATCAGACATTTCAATTAATCTCAGAGATGCCTGATGAACTCACAGTCATGGCCTTGTGCAAGCCAGTCAAGTTCTCCATCAACATTGGTGAACCATTTCCTTATAGACTTTGTGTAAGGTGGACAGGGCAGAAAGTTGATTAAATGACTCATTGTGGAGGAGGAAGCCTATGAATGTGTCATATTAAGAGTCACTAAGGTGTTCAGTGCAAGCCATTCTGCTGCCACTGCTATTTCAGCCACATTCACTGCTTACAGGTCCATAATGTGAAGCATACAGTTATGAACTCTATACAGACAAAGATTTCTAATTTAAATGGTGTCTACATTTCTGTCTGCAGGGAGTGCATTTATTTCTTAGTCCTGCTGGTGACATCCCTTCTTAAAAAAATGAAGGCATAGCCATGATTTATTAAGGTGTAGGAACGAGATCCTAATGCATAGAAATGAGTTAGTAAGGTGTGGGAATGAGATAATTAATAATAATAAGATCTCTTCATTCACATGCGTTAATTATATTTTTCCCATGCCTTAATTATCTGGTATCTGCATATTAGGATCTCGTTCCGACACCTTGCTAACTCATTTCTTTGTATTAAGATCTTGTTCTCACAACTTAATAAGTCATGGCCACACCTTAATTTTATTAACAAATGATGTCACCAGCAGGGCTTCGAACAGTGAGGCAAAAAAGTATTTAGTCAGCCACTGATTGTGCAAGTTATCCTACTTACAAAGATGAGAGAGGTCTGTAATTTTCATCATAGGTACACTTCAACTATGAGAGACAAATGAGAAAAAAAATCCAGGAAATCACATTGTAGGATTTTTTTAAGAATTTATGTGTAAATCATGGTGGAAAATAAGTATTTGGTCACCCACAAACAATCAAGATTTCTGGCGCATTTTATACAGATAACGAGGTCAAACAGGTGTCATTAATACAGGTAATGAGTGGAGGACACAAGAGCTTCTTAAAGATGAAGTTACAGGTCTGTGAGAGCCAGACATCTTGCTTGTTTGTGGGTGACCAAATACTTATTTTCCACCATGATTTACAATTAAATTCTTAAAAAATCCTACAATCCTGGACTTTGTTTCTCATTTTGTCTCTCATAGTCGAAGTGTAGCTATGATGAAAATTACAGACCTTTCTCATCTTTCTAAGTAGGAGAACTTGCACAATCAGTGGCTGACTTTTTTGCCCCACTGTACATGTAAGGTAAGGTAACAATTATTTATATCACCTGCTATTTATATCACCAATTATTTATTTTACCTGCTTTTCAATTACCATTGGGGTTCAGTGATGTTACTAAAAATTAAGTTGCATGGCCTTTTGGCATAACAAATGTACTATCACCTTTTTCTCACTCCATGATGGTCTTTGTTTGCCAGAGTTTTGTTTTATACAACACTATCTCTCAGTTATATTGGCTGGCACATTTGCTATAGCTAAATGACATCTATCACAGTAGGTTGCCAAATTATGGATGCTAGGATTACCTTTTGAGCAAAATAATTTGACTTCTAACTCGGTAATGAATTATTAATGTATAGTTCTGTTGGAAAGTGTGATCTCATAGCAGGTACTAAAGCAGATACGTTGTTACTCCTCTCAGACCAGGAAAATAGTTTGATATTGTAAGCCCAGCAACAGCTGTGGGTGTTCTGACTGCTTAGTAGTTCAAGGCTATTTGGTTAAAGATATGTTTGGTATGTCTGATGAGCATCAACAACTCTTTTTCTGAGGTCCTCAGAAATCTCCTTTGTTCGTGCCATGATACACTTCCACAGACATGTGCTGTGAAGAGCAGACTTTGATAGATCCCTGTTCTTTAAATAAAACAGGGTGCCCACTCACACCTGATTGTCATCCCATTTTATTGAAAACACCACTAATCCTAGTGGGTCACATACCTTTGCCACTCACTAATATGTAATATTGGATCGTTTTCCTCAATAAATAAATGACCAAGTATAATGTATTTGTCTGGTTTGTTTAACTGGGTTCTCTTTATCTACTTTTAGGACTTCTGACTTTTAGGAAAATCTGATGATGTTTTAGGTCATATTTATGCAGAAATCCAGAAAATTCTAAAGGGTTCACAAACTTTCAAACACCACTGTATACTATAATATATAATAATTCACTCTTATGTATAATATAATACTCTAACATATAAGAGAAAAAGAGTGAAAATTTCAAATTAATAGTGGACAGCAACTTTTTCAAATGTGAAATTATGATAGACAATGTCAAGCTGAAGATAAACATAATTTCTGAATTGTGCTAGCACATAGGAATTTGTGGAATTGTATTATTATTGGATTAATAAATTTAGTGGCATTAAATCTCATTATGTGTAATCACATAAGGATTCTGACACATTGTGTTAGGTGAACTCAGCCTAAAATGTTTTGCAGCTGATTTTTGTTTCTACCCACCATCTGGTGCCTCTCATGTCAGTGTCCAACAATAGTTGGCCAGCATTGATGAATTCCACTTGCCATAATATTGCCTTTCCACTCTCGCAATGTCACCATGTTCGTCACGAGCTGCACCGAGTTCAACAGGGAAGATGTCCAAGTGAATGCAGAAATTTTTTTTTAAGTGACATGTCGCCCTTCATGGTTTGTTTGCTTTAAGCGGTTTTGTTGCTAATCAGCTCAAAGTAGTTTGGTGAAAATTTCCAACAACCTTAAAAGTTTTCCATGCTATTTTCTCTGGCCCCACTAGTATATTTTTGACCACCCTGTCATTGATGACCTGTCTGATCTATGGACAAAGAAAAATGCATTCCTTAATCTTGGCATCTGTTATTCTTGGAATCATCTTTCTTAAAAAGCTAAATCCATTACCTCCTTTGTTCAGTGCTTTCAGAAAATGTTTCATCAATCTGAGTTTATGTAGAGGAGGCAAAAATATTTTTTGACCCGTCATCCCAGCTATCCCATTGACAAAGTAAAGATGCTTTCCTAATAGCAGTGCCAATACTTTTAGGTCACCATAGAGGTTTCAGACATAGTTGATTTACTGTATGTGTTCCAACAACAGTTCTATATCACTGTAGGTTTCTTTAACATGTACTTCATAGCTAAAGGGTACTGAAAAGTTTTCACTGTGATTATTTAACAGGACAGCTTTCAGGCTTAACTGTTACAAACCCATTAAAAGACGCAGTTATCGGGGTACATAACCCAAAGCCATGAACATTCCATTAATGTCAGTGCAGAAATGGAGGTTGTCAAACTGCAAAAATACATTTGTCAAATATTCTTTATGGTTTTTATGGCCTGGAAAAGAGAAATCTTTGTACCTGGTGACAGCAAACCCCATACTTTCAACTTTGAACCATGTATAGTAGTTCCACTTTAGCTTTTAAGAAAATCTAAGTTCCTGACCAGGTAAATTAATTCTGGCTGTCTTATAATTTAAGGATAACCGGACATGAGGTGTTCAACATAAAGTGGATCAATGTCGTTTTACACTCTGGCCCATTCATTGTGGCCTCATTTAGGTTCCATGTAGATTCAGTACTGTAACTATCATCATGTGGCACTATCCAATGTTCATAAGCTTTATTAATTAGTACAGTAAGGGTAAGTCTCTGTTTAAGTTTCTGCAACATTGACAAGACATGTCTGCTGTATTAAATAAATCCTATTGTTAAGTAGTTCTTAGCTACTTCTGACTAAGCTATTTCCTGAAGAACCTGTGCATTAACATGTATCCAAACAGCACCTGCAAATGTGAGCAGCTTTAATAGTCTGTCTGCCTACATCTAACCTGAATAAGCCTGCCCAGGCATGCCTAAGATAACATTTGCATAGCAAATATACTGTGTGCATGTCCAGGCATGCTCGGACTGACCAAAACAAATTGCTTTGTGGGAAATACATTAGTAGACAGAACATGATGGAGATTAACAAAACTGGGGATTCAAAAAAATAGGCTATATCTACAAAACAGTAAGTAATAGGGACATTTTAAGATGATATTCGTGATCAGCAGACCCAAATCCATCAATGGCCCCCATAAGTGTTCAGGAAGCAAAATCTCCATCATCCAGTGTAATGAAATTATTGCCAAAAATAAAACGTCCCTGTCTCAGTGCTCAGTCTGTGTATGTCTGAATGTGTGTGTGTGTGTTGTTTGGGTTTAAGGAGGGAGAGAGGGTTGATGTATGAGCAGGGTACTGCTCAGGTGGGAGCTAATCAAGTGTCAAATAAACCTGAGAGAACATGTCAACACCGCAGCTGTGTCCAAAACGCACACGCACACACACACACACACACACACACACGCTAAAATTGGCTGGAATTATTCACTAGAATCACAATTCCACATTTCCTACTCGCAACTATTTCAGTCTGCCCCTCTCTCTTTCATCTGTCTGTCTGTGTCTGTCTACCTTTTCATTTATCACTGTGTGTGTGTGTGTGTGTGTCCTTGTGTGTGTATATGAACACGTGTGTCAGTGTGCGAGTGAGTTTGGCTCCCTTTTTAATTGTCTGTTTCCATCTTTAACTTTGATCCCTATAGATTTGTTTTTAATTAGCTGCTGGTGCAAGAGGGAACACACACACAAGCTGAGGGACTTGGTGAGTAGGATTTAGGTTACACATCTGATCAAAAACACAGTGATGCATGTGTGTGTTTGTGTTTGTGTTGGATAAATGTGAGAGTGTACTACAACACTGTCTTGTTAGCACAAAGTTCAAAATAATTAGTCACTGTTAATAGGTAATAAATCAATCACTGTTTGATGACGTAATTATATATGGCATGGGCTAACTCAGAAAAGTTGTTGGTTAGAGTTATGCTGATTGCTGTGATTGTTGTTAATTGCATTTCCCTGTAGCGTTGACTGTTTTATAAATAAGCAACAAAGTATGTGGTTATTTATATTCTTGCTTTGCACCCATATTATCCGACATTGGACACTGTACACTTGATGGGATGCCAGCCGGGGGACCCTTCCTTGTCTGGCCTTCCCTGTCTGGTTCGTAACAACCACATTACATTCTCTGAAAAAAGGCATTGACCAATATGTACGTTGACCAGACATTTCCATAGTCACATAGTCTTTTTATGCTAGTGTAATGTAAATATTAAGGATATTTTCACAAACTGCATTCAAACATTAATGCAAATAGTGGAAAACACAAGTGGACTGCTACCATCTACACAGCATCCCTAATGCCACTGCTTTCTTAATTTATGGAAATTCACAATATTTGTGGAAAATACATTAATGTACTGTTACAACCCTTTCTAGGGGAAATCACTCTTAAGAGGATATGGTGGACCTGATACTTTTGCTTAAAGCAAAATGCACTGTAAGACAGTATTACGAACAACACGGAAGATCAGCCAGATGATACAGAGACTTATCAAGTGAATGTGAACCAGTTTATATAGTTATAGGTTAGAGAGGCTATACAGGTAGTTGGGGACAGGGACAAAGCACCATTTACAGCTTTTTACAAACAAGCAACGTAAATTATTTTGATCAGGTAGACGTTAAATGGTGCATACCTGTACTTAGATGTTAAGTTGCAGAAGTCCTGTTCATTTAGAAAATCAATATCAACATAATTTAGCCAGGGATGGTAAAAGTTTTGCTTAAGGGTGTATTTATAAATTATTGATTATTTTTATTATCATTTTTATAATTAGATCCTCAAGTCTTGGGATTAACAAAGGCACTATTTGGCTGTGTCTATGGAAAGGGAGACTGGATGTTGATTTTTGGCCAGTGTTGCAACCGCTACCCCTACCCTGTGAATTCCAGAAACAACCTCTGAAGCCCTTCATGACCCAGACCAGGATAAGCATGATTAAACATGTGAGAGTGAGATGTTATACCAATATAATAGATTCTACCAAAACATCTCTTGTGTCCCTTTAGACCTCTCCCACAAACACTGTTCAATTATAGGTGGCAGTTATAATAATGTGTGTGTGTGTGTGTGTGTGTGTGTGTGTGTGTGTGTGTGCGCGAGACATGTTTTCAATGGAGCTTCAAATTAGGTAGATGGAGAAAAACGATTACAAAAACCATTTTTAAACTCGTTATCTGAGCCTTTGGGGAAAAAAAGTTAATTCGTTTAAATAGATCAATACTAAAAATCATAAAAATGAACATTAAAACCAGCAAGGACTGGTGTTTAGCATTTCTTTTTACTGGATTCTATCTTCAAATTATGTAGAGGGAATGAGTTTTTTGTGTTTGTCTTGTCACATATAGTGCCAGTTGCCTGTGCCAGGACTAAATTGATCAGCTGACACTTGGACATCTCCCTTTGTACATGCTTAGGCTCCTATTATACTTGTAGTTTGGTTCACTTGACCCGGACCAAAGCAGAAAATGATACATTGTTACAATTAATCCTGGTTTGCTTAGTGCTCACACCGGCATTCTTAACATCAAACCAAAATATGTAAACAGAATTCATCTGAATTAGGTCACATACTGATTGGACAGCTTCAATTTCATATATTTGTCACCGAACTTGTCAAACTTTCATAACTTCCGCAACAATGCTGTGCGGTGTGGTCAAAGCGCTTGTGGAATTTCTTATTGTATGCTGATATGTTTTCCAGCTGATAACTGGGGAATTGAGCTCCCACAACTGAATTCCTCTGTTTTGCACACAAAAGAATGCATGCTGCAAGGAGTTGGAGGTTAGGATGCCCGTACCAAAGTGTAATGGGCAACCTACCTCCTATAACGAGTAAAAACAGGTTTGATTGAGTATCCTGTCCTTTGTAATAAAACATTGAAGTATGGTGTGTTAACATAACCAGAGTTATTTTTGCTTCTTGTAACATTGCATCCTGTGTTCATAAATCAATCAAAATGCACCAGTTTTTCTCAGCTATATCTCAGATATACATCCAGATATTTAAAGCCACCTTTCTTCCAGATAGGACCACTTGGAAATCTGGGTACCTTCCCACTCCCCTATTAAAACTGCCTGATTTTTTCCCCAGTGACATTTGGCTTTAGACAAAAATCCCATTTTTTTCAAATATCAATTAAAACATTCGTATCTGTCAATGTGCTGAGACTGTGACTAGATTATATACATAGGTTGATTCACAGAGTGAAGCACTACAATTGGGCATTAAAAAGATTCTTTCTCTCAGTTCACAGTGGATCGATGGCTAGAGAATAGAGTATTCGTGAAAGAGAACATCCTGCTTAATTCTACATTACACTTTAAAGGAGGCACACAAACCACTGTTAACTTTCAGTACACTCTCAATCTCACTGTATACATCCCCCAATCATGGCTACAAAAAAGTTCTTCATAAATGTTCTACACATACTCATGTTCAACTTGGGCAAAAGCGTTTTCTAGTTCCAGAAAAGTGAATGTCAATGTGAATGACCTGTTCCATCACCTTTCCTGTCTTGAGGCCAACACTATTGAAAGCAGTTTGCAGTCCATACACAGAAATGCAACATGATAGCAGTTTTTCAGGTTGGTAGGTCACTATTTTTTGTCAACAGGGTCAGGACAGCACTCCGACAGCTCAGTGGGAACTTCCATCATATCCTGCCCTGAAACTAACCAACATGCTTTGTTGAATTCAACTGAGAGGCCATCAGTGTCAGGAGCCTGTCCGTTTGCCATTCCCTGAAGAGCCCCATGCAGCTGGTCTGGAGAAAGTCCTGATCAAGCATTTTGTCCGTCTGCAGAGACTTCCGCCCACCTCTTATTTGTCTGTCTGCTCGCAGTTATAAAGCGAAAAGAAAAAGTTAACTGTCTGCCTGCGACTTTCATTAGGCTCAGTTAAGAGATTTTGTAAAGTATAGGAACCCCACTGCTAGTAGAAGTGTTGTGACTTAAAATGCTAGTTCTGTGGTTCCCAAAGTATGTGTATGGGGGGGCAGTGAACATTTAAGCTATATAATGAATGTTACTTGTAAAATTTCACTTGTTCCTTGTAAAATTAGTTTTGTATTTAAAATAAATTCCAGTGGAGTTTGGAAGCAAAAGACATGTACATGTGTTGGAGTGGAGGGCTTGAAAATATTCGTCTAGAAAAAAGTTGGAAACCACTGTGTTAACTCAACCTTTTGTCCCATCCATACCATTGCTTATGTCACTGTGCAGAACAATAAAGCTATTATAATGATATGCCCACATCATTTTCCTGCTTCAGAATTTCATATCCTGCTTCCCTTTTTATACAATCGCTAGCTCAATTTCCATTAAGGGAAGCCATCCTAATGTCAGTCATTAAATGGTGTTTTACAAACTACAAACACTTCTAAAACCAGGTTTATTAAGAATGAATAGCCCTCCTGCAGGTTTTTCCAGTGTTTTCCTTAGGTGAAAGATCTCTAGATCAGTAACAACCCCTTCTCATCTTAAGTGTTTAATGTCATTAATGAACTGTTTACTGGAAATATTTTTCTGTCTTTAGAAGACCGGCCTTCCCTCTCTCAAACACAGCAATCTTGTCTGCATGTGACACATGACTAGGGTTGAAGGTGATGCCGAGACTAAAACCTGGGTCATCAGAGTGGTGGTGGTGGGGGGTAGCATAATAGAACAGTGCACCTCCCAATCATCTTCTTTGATACAGTACAGTGGTATGTGTAATCTAACATCAGAAAACCTAAAGAGGTTAAAACATTACCATCAATTCTTGAGTGGCAAAGAAACCGTATTTTCTATGAACTTGGATGTCTGCATCACATGTACCTGACACATACAACTCGCCATTATTTCCAGAAGACAAACAAAAAGCATTTAAGTACAGTATATATTGTACATATTTAAATCTTTAGTAATGCTTCACACATGTAGCTTCCATTTAAAATCACCCCTGTAATTAGTTGGCAGTAAATGGCTTCTCTCTGAATGATGAGAAAATTAAGTTCTCTCAACATCCAGTTCAATTAAATAGTGCAGTATCTCTTATAAAGCCACTTTTTTTCTAGATTCGGGAATATCTCTGATTGACTTACATCCGTGCGCTAGAAGATGGCAAGTAGCAGCAGTCACAAATATTTGTGTCCAACAAAAAGTGTCACCTGCCTGTAAAATTATGGAAATTTTCATCCAGCCTGGAGTAAAATTATCAAAGTACTGCTGAGTTGGAAGAAAAACAGTACATAATTCTGCCTTCTCAGGGAAGGAGGGCTAAAAACATTAAGAATGCTGAAATAAAATCAGAGAAGCTCCTGTGAAAGAGCAAATGAGTCCAGACGCCATGTAAATGAAATCCAGTTCTTATCGGGCTACAGGTGAGCAGTGGCAGCACAGTTACAAAAGAATGCTTTCAATAGAAATAGAAAAGCTAACGCTTCAATCTGGTGCTTAAAAAAATTCCAGCAATAATGTAGCACCTGATACACTGCGACACTAAACCCCGTCACAGTCTGCGCAACAAACCATCCACCTGTGCTTGCTGGAGGTACTGTAAAATTATATTCCACCTGCCTTCGGTTATCAGGATCCAGTTGCTGAGTTTTGGCATTTAATATTGGCCTGTTGGTTGATTCTGTCAGATGCTGGGTATGAAATTTAGTTTGGGATAAATGTTGCATCTCCTACCCTCATCCTTCCCCAACACGGAACGTCGATCCACCGCTGGGCCTGCCCTTAACCTACATTTGAAAATTAAAATCCTATAATTATCTTCGGTTAACAAGAAGGCAGTGTAATCAGTGATTAAAGGGAATAAAGTGGATTTGAATGGGGGAGGTGTTTTTATTACAATTTCAGGCTCCTTTTCTTAACTCTCACCTTTTATCAAAACGGGTGTCGTTATGTTACGGTGTTTTTAATTAACCTTGTTAAGTACTTGATAGAGCGTTTCCTCTCTCTGGTGGCTGAAGACGACGCACTGGTTAAATCTCATCACACACACACATACTTCCATTTTCCCACTTACAAAATGTAACTGTTCAAGACGAAGTGTATTTGCCTTTAATTTTTTCAGATGCAGTTAACAATTTAAGAAAGTATGTCTCATCCAACATGCTTTTACTAACAAAACCAATAAGAAACTGAATAAATCCAAATTGTGAATGGTACAAATGTGGATGGCGCTTCTATTCTTTCTTCTCCCAACAGACCAAACAAACACATCACATCCAGACTGTATATAGAAGAGTAGCTATACACAAACACATAGTGAGTGAAAACAAAGTACTCCAATTCAAACTAACAGTTTTGTAGGAACCCACATTCTCAATATAATAGAAATCCAAGAAATACCTATACATCAAGTACAAAAGGCAGTTTTTTATTTATTCATGTTCAACAGCTAATTAAAATAAATATGAAATAACAAATTCCACCAGCTTCTGAAACAGAAAGTAATTTCTCTGTAGTGAAATCTTCTGGTCTTCTAAGCAGGTAAACACAAATATTTTATTTATGTCACTGTATAATTACAGTTCACTGAAGAATAAAAGTAAATGAATTAGTAAAATACAGCATAGCAGATGTACTGAGATCTTAAGGGATCTTCCAGTTGGCTTGAGCTACCACAGTAATGTTTTAGAATAAAGCAGATTTCTACAGAGGATTTCAATACAGGTGTGCATCGTTTACCGTGCACCTTACTTTCTGTGAAACAAGACGTTGACAGAAATGGACACTGACCGGACATTACCATAGTGTTTTATTTGAATCAATAATATTAATTAAAATACAATATGAAAACATTTATTAGAGCACTATACTGTACAATACAGTCATTCTTATGTTTCGTTCTTTTATAAAACCTAACAATCGTCCTGAAAACGTAAATACTGCCATGTTGTTTTCTGCCTGCAATTCACTTTTCTGTCAGCAGGTGTCACAAGGCTTCCCTTGTACTAGTTTTATGTACCTGCACTTTAAATTTGTTCTCAGCACTATCGTTGACCAATAATAAACTCACTTGAAGGTGACTGACTCTCCAAAATGATATAAGGTATGACGGAATATTTAAATGTGAAGCACTCCTGGTCCAGGCATGTGACCACACACCCAGTCCCC
The DNA here is from genome assembly GCA_025084515.1 of Ancistrus triradiatus. Classification (NCBI taxonomy): domain Eukaryota; kingdom Metazoa; phylum Chordata; class Actinopteri; order Siluriformes; family Loricariidae; genus Ancistrus; species Ancistrus triradiatus. The sequence continues at coordinate 509,182 of JAJAGP010000128.1, forward strand.
ACCCTGAGGAATACTGAGACTTGAGTACCTGCCCCTTGAGAAACTGGAAGGTAATCAGGTGAATACATGCTGAGATCAGTAACTTCATGGAGTGCAACAACCCAAATGTTTGACTGGAGCCCATAAGCCGTAACTGTCCACCAGTGTACTAGCTAGACTTAATATTGTCAGTAAGCTTAACTGCCTACTGGTGTAATGGTACTCAATAGGTAGAGCACTGGTTTCCAGTGTGAGATGTGTCAGTTTCAGTTTACTGGCTCAAGTCTAAAGTGCCAGTTGTGCCAGCGGACATTTCTGGTTACTCCAGAGGGTGGATACAGCTCATGGGCTACAGTAAAAATGTGGGTTTTTGCGTTTTGTGCTTCCTGCATGATGGCAGATGGGTGTATGTGTTGCTCAGCCTTGCCAAAAGCTCCCAGTGTTTGACACCACATAACCAAGTACGTACCATGCTAACCCCTCTCCACCTGTAATGAGTCAGAACCGGGCCTTGAAGTAATGGAAGAAAATTGTTTAGCCCAATGAGTCCATCAGGTTAAATGTTGGTACATGTACACTGTATACTAGATGGACAATGTGGGTGTGGGCTGGGCATAGGCTTGAGAAGGGTCATGCAGCCCCCACCCCCTATGTGCATCTGGTATACAGTGTACACGTGCCAAACTTCAACCTGATGGACATCATTAGCATGGCGCATACATGGTTATTTGATGTGACACATCTCTTTTCAGACGTTCCAGTAACCAGTATCAAACATATCTCTGACTTTCACCACAATGGGTCTTCAGTCCATTTGGACAAGAGAAGATAGGATTCATTAGTCTTACACACTGAAGGGCCTTCGGCACCGCTGCTCACCGGGAGCACCCCACAAGCCTTGTTGTTTATGACATGCTCTGACCCAGTCGTCTGGCCATAATAATTTGCCTCTTGTTGAAGTCACTCAGGTCTTTAGTCCTGGACACTTCATCTATGTCAAACATGTCATCCCAGTGCTTAACCAGTGTTATTTGCTATTCAGTCTCTGCGTGGTTTTAATGTTTAGACTGCTAAACAAGAAGGTGTAGCCTGCAGTCTACAGAGATACATATTTAGTATCTCAAATTACTTCTCAAGCTTTTATCACAAATACAATTTTAATCAATATAGATTAATTATACACAAATACAGACCCAGGGTCAATATCAGCCCAAAATCCCAGCCCCAGTTCTAACCCACATCACATAATTCTATCTGCACATTTCGTATTTCTACCTGTAAATCTCCTAACCTGTTTATACCAAACGTAGCTCTACCACTGGCCCTAATCCTACATAAAGCACTTCTATGGGACCCAGGAAAACTTTCACTTCCAAAAGAATATTGATTTATGGAAACCTAAGGGACATCCTAGCACACACATTTGATAAACAAGAAACAACAGCTCACATTCTCACAAGCCAGCAAAATATATTAAAACAGGTGTGGGACAAACTATAGCTGGATATTCTTAAATGTATTATACTACACAGTGTGTACATTGTGTTACATTGCAAAGTAAATAAGTGGAAATTATATACTGGGTAAAAACACATAAGAACTACACAATCACATGGAAGGTAGATATATGAAAACAAGTAGGGTTCAGAGCTATACAGACACAATGCATGGCCAAAAGTAAGCAGACAACAATTCAAACTCCCTTTCTATTTGTTTCAAACAAGGCTTTTACATTGTTTGCGTATAAGCATGGAATCCTTGAGCCATATTTTCTATTGCAGAGGTAAATGTTACTATTTGGAGTATACTACTTAAGGAAGCAGCCAACTGAGGATTTGTAAGGTGCCATTTTCTTAAACTACAGAAGTACTGTACTTATTGTCCAATGCAGTGAATGTTCCACTTCTTTTTCTTTCCTGGCTAGATCTATTTTGACCATTTCATTTATGAAAGTGGTGGACACCCTCTTTTGATCTTTTTCATTTCACTACACAACTATTAAGTAGTGTTTTATTATTATTATTATTATTATTATTATTATTATTATTATGTTTCTTTACCCATTTTAGTGTGGTTCATTGCTAGAGCACTACATACCTTACAATAGTTCACTTGCTATATTGAACTGAAGAATGGGTTTCAGCTGTGACAACACAATTACAGAGGTTTATCTAATAAGCAGTGAGCGTTTATTGCCACTATAACACTGAAGTAATGGCTTTCAAGCAGTTATAGTCATTTGCAGCATAAGTAATTACCCATGTCTTTAATATATATTTAAAACAAGTTGCCTAATGTTCTATTATTACTCCTTTGAGTTTTGTGGCTTTAAGTAAAATCAGCTGATATGTACTACCTGTTTTGATTTATTCAGGCCATTTTGAACTTGCTTTCATGAAACACCAGAACATATTATCTATCGAGAGTACTTTGCTGAAATGAATAAGCTCGTTATATAAGGAAGCTTTAAGCCTACAAAAATCATGACATTCGGTCTCTATCCCACCACTTCTGCTTCAAGGTGTATCACTCAGGTGGGGATGTGGTTTTATGTGAACTTGTCCTGGAAATTGGGCTGGAACAAATGGGTGCTGATGTTATATGAACCATTCCACCGAAGGGTTGCCATTTCCATCCCTAGGAAGTCGCGTATACACACACACATATATATATATAGAGAGAGAGAGAGAGAGAAGAGAGAGAGAGACGAGAGAGACGAGAGAAGAGAAGGAGAGAAGGAGATGACCTGAGAGAGAGATAGAGAAAGAGATAGAGAGAGAGAGGAGAAGAGAGAAGAGATAGAGACGAGAGAGAGCTGAGACACATAGAGATTAGTATAGTGGAGGAGATAGAGAGATAGAGAGACGAGATAGAGACGAGGATAGAGATATAGTAGATTACGGAAGATAGAGAGAGATGATGAGATATATAGACAGATAGATGGGGTAGATATGGGTATATATATTGGAGATAGGATCGAGATAGATAGATAGATATATATGACATATATATATATATTATATATATATATATATTATATATATATATATATATATTATATAGATATATTATATCTATATATAAACTGTAAGAAACATTTTATTAATAAGCAAAGAACCCTGCGCAATGATGAAATTGCAAATTTAAGTATGTAATTTAAAACATTACTAAACATTACCTAGAACGCTGAAAAATAGTATTTGTTAGTTGTCCCTGGTCTCTAATATTACACTTCACAATGAAATATAATGATTAAAATCATAAATGTTATGTTTGTTTACATTGTTGTGTATTCCATATCCCATCTATACCTTAAATATTGTTTTCATAAGAAATCTATAATATTCTACTTTAGAATACACATTTTAGTTATGCCCCCAGGTTTTCACTCAATCCTGTTATACATACATATTCTCACATCTGAAAATTACAGAACATGCCACAAGGAAATTGTATCATCTGGATTTTCTGAAGACCAACTATTCTGTTACCTAAATTATTTTAGTTTTTTGTCATTTGTCTATTTTTTTTAGAAAATCATTAAAATGTACTCAGTGTCCTACTGCTATTATATGGACACCATTAAATTTGATGCATTTGCTAATTCTGTGATGAAAACTCAGTCCTGTTACTCATATAAATAGTAACATGACCAAGTAACAGTAACAGGAGAAACCATGTAAAAATGACATAAAGTTTCCTGAGATTGACCAGTACTCATTCAGAATACTTCAATATGTGTGTTGTTAGATCCAGTATTGTAAAACTATAGAAAATGAAGTTTAAGAGTTACAACAAGCAAATGGCACCCATTCTGTGGAATGTAATTCTGCTTAATTACTGCCCAGGAATATTCTTCATGTATCTAATTGTGGAAATATCAGTGTGAGACGTGAAATTTTAAATGTATCTATGAGTAAATAAATAATTCTGCTTCATTTCAGAATGCTAAAAGTTTTTTTTTACTAAAAAACCTATAAAAAAAACTTCTAAATCATCCATCTGCGTATTCACTGATTGTCACAAGTTTCCTTGAAGGGACCAGCAAAATGTTTCCACAAGGCAAAGCATGTCAGAGGTGGACCACTGGCATTCACGTACTGGTACACTCCTGGAAAAAGTGGGATGCTCTCTTCAAGTAAGGAAAGAAAACCTATCCCTAGTGGAGGAGTTCAAGTACCTTGAGATCTTGTTTGCAATGATGAAAAAGGAAGTGTGAGATTGAAAAATGGACTGGGTCAGGAGCATCAGTTTTGCAGTCTTTGTACTGCTCTGTGGTGGTGAAGCAGGAGCTTAGTTCTCAGACAAAGCTCTCTTTTTACCAGTCAGTCTACATTCCTGTCTTCACCAATGGTCATGAGATTTGAGTAATGACTGAAAGAGTTAGGTCGTGGGTACAAGCAGCAGGCTCCTTCTCAGGGCTGCTGGGCATACTCTTCGTGACAGGTCAAACAGTTCCTCAATCGGGGGGTACCTCGGAGGAGAGCCAATGATCATTCTGATCCAGAGGAGCAGGTTAAGGTGGTTTGGTCATCTAACAAAAATGCCCCCTGGACAGTTCTTGCTAGAGCTGTTCCAGGCACATTCTTCTTGCTGGAGACCTCAGGGCAGACCTAGGATGCACTGGGGAAGATTATATCTTACAGTTTATTTGGAACATCTAAGGATTCCCCAGAAGGAGCTGGAAGTCTGGACTGACCTCTTGCCACCATGACCCTCACCAGTAAAGTGGATGAGACTGACTATTATGGCAAGTGGAAGTCCCCGCAAAGATAACAAAAGATATTATTTGTGGACACCAAAAACCTGCACAGTGTGTTATTTGACAGGGATGTTTAAAACCACTGGGAAATAAAAGGCATATACTGTTACTTTGATCTCCTTAAAATTCAGTCAAACCCTATATATACAGACATCGGAAGCCCCATTTCCATTATTTCTTATAGAAATATTTCCACCTGATTCCTATATGTTTAAAATCCCACCTACTTTCAATGATATCAGCATAATATGGTAGCACAGGGGACTTTTTAACCGATCCTACTACAGTACCTGTCTGATATCTACAGATTTGCTGCTACCTCACCTCTCTAACAAGCATGGATTCTGTCATCACTTGTACCATACTACAATGCACATTTTCCACTGTCACACAGTTGTTTCTTTTAGTTAAATTTGACCATCTAAAGCAAACAACTACTGCCTAATTAATAACGAAATAAAAGAAAAATGGAGGATATAGGTAGATGTATAAAAAAGTCATTCATAAAGATAGCTACCTCCACTATTTTCTCAATTATCATTCATTATACAGTGGTGCTTGAAAGTGTGTGAACCCTTTAGAATTTGCTAGATTTTTGGATAAATGTGACCTAAAACATCATCAGATTTTCACACAAGTCCTAAAAGTAGATAAAGAGAACCCAATTAAACAAATGAGACAAAAATATTATACTTGGTCATTTATTTATTGAGGAAAAAGTATGTGAACCTTTGCTTTCAGGTTCACATCTGATCAAATCTGATGATGTTTTAGGTCATATTTATGCAGAAATATAGAAATTTCTAAAGGGTTCACAAACTTTCAAGCACCACTGTACAAGGTTTAATATTCAGCAATAAATATACCATAAATATCTACAGACTAAGCTACAAACAAAACAGTCCCTTAAACGATGGTAACGTTGTAGGAGGTGGTTTAGGTGCCATGTTTGTTATTCTGAGATTATGTTTGTCCTATTCAGAGAGCAGCATGGGGACAGCTCCCTGCTAGGGTTCTAAAAACTGTTCTCAGCAGATTTCAAGAAGTCTTTGCCTGAACTTGGCTTTTGTCTAAGACCGAACTTGAAACCAGTAGTGAAAATGCGTCTATTATAGGTCTGCACCATTTAACATCCATCCAATCAACGACCATTTGTTTTGACATCTAAAGGCTTAAGGATTATAATAGAAAATAAAAATGTGTCTTATGTACATCTAATTCACGTATGAATGACAGAAAGCTAGTATGAGTGGATCCTTGTGACACCTGCTGACAGAAAACATAATCACAGTCTTGAAGGCAGAAAGCAACATGGTAACGTTCCGTTTGTTTTTCGTTATTGGTAAGTGTTTCAAACTTTATATAAGATACAAAGATGAGAACTACTGTATTGTACAGTACAGCGTTGTACTAAATGTTTTCATGCTGTGTTTTAATGAATGTTTTGGTTTAGAATAAAACATTATGTGAAAAGTATCTGAACTACTATGTGGCGATGGTCATGTCTGGTCAACGTCCATGTTGGTTATCGTCCTGTTTCACTTCTGTGATAAATACAGTATGCACATTGTTTTTATACACTACTGAGCTTTTTTGGGGGTCAGTATGCTTTATCCTGCTACAGTATGAATCATTCTCAACAAAGATCCAAACAAACATTTTCTCTAGTGGTCACAGACTTTTGGTCCGTACTGTATGTGCACACATGCATACTGTCTAGTTTTCATGTCTTGAAGAGCTTTAGCCAGTAATTTGGGCAACATCAGAACAAAGTTGGGTTGGTGTTTGTTATTTGGGTTTCGGCCTATGGCTATGTGTTTAACTGCTGTGTGGATAAAAGTAGAAGATGGGATAAATAGAGCATAACAAACAAAGTGTGTCTTCCATGTTCTAGATCCTAAATCCACAGACTAAATAGAGGCATGCGTCACTTACAGTCCACTATGCCTTTTGTGAACTTGCACATGATCTGGATCCTCTAACAACACACTTGAAGACATTTTGACCAGTTGAGAAGGGGCACATCATTGAACTGAGAGAGGCAGGATGGTCATTTCGACTAATTGTCCTCCATCTAGGCCATTCTGACCTAGCTAGTAGGAGGTGTTGGGGGCAGTAGTTCAGTGAGGGCATGCACACACAGCGAAGAGGCTCCGGATGGTCCAGATCGACCGCCGGAAGAGAGGATTGTTTGATATACAGACAAGCATGAGGACCTCCCACATTTTCACTGGCCACCATCCAGACACAGGTGGGACATTCATTACACACCTTATCTCTGCCCAGACCATTTCCAGGTGCTTAGCAGAGGAAATTTGATGTCACAGCACCCATTAGGTGTCCTGCCATTGACAGCCAGCCACCGTCACCTTTGTTTGCAGTGGTGTCGTGAAACGAGAAAGCTGGACTGCCTTGGACTGGGATGTATCACCTTTAGCAACGAATTCAGGTTCTGTTTAGGTTCCGATGACAATCGGGTTCGACCATGGAGCCATACAGAACCCGATTGCCTCCAACATCCAACTGTATCTCATTTTGTATCCCAGCTAGAGGCAGCCTAACAGGGTCACTTTCAATTGTACAGTTTCCATCAATAAATTGATCCTTTCTCTCTAATATTGTAATTACCGTCATATATAATCATTACTCTCATACATATAAAGTTACATTCGATTCCAACAACTCCTTCTTGGTGAGTTTTTTTTTTTGTAATGAGTATATATGGGTTAAGAGGTTTAAGTACTTTAATAATAAGGATAAAAACCGTATCGTACTTTTGTCTACAGTATATGCGAACACACACTATGTGCCGCAAACCTGTAGTACGAGCAGAAAGTGCACCAACTGTGGTAACCTCAAATTGAGAGTCACTGGAGTGTTCAGTACATCCCATTTTACTCCGTCTGTTTGTCCATTAGCCGGACTTTGCAGTCTTTGTATGGCAGAAGGTGGAAAATACACCCTGGACAATGCAGCAGTCTATTGCAAGGCATCACTTATTCAACGTATTCACACTCACTCACACCAAGGGGTCTATTCAGAATAGCCAGTCCAAATAATATTGTGTTTTTATGGCTATTGGATGAAGCCAGTGTACCCAGAGGAAGCTGAAACTCCGTTGCCTTCACACTCTGTGCAGAATAATTTTGGGTTTGATTGGATATTATGTGTAGATAGAGCAGTTGGAGGAATACATCCCAATCTGAACATGCACAATGAAATGCTAGAGCATTTTCATGTTAAGTAGTTATAGCTCATTTTAAGTCATAAGCAGCTTAATTCATTGTTTTGAACAGTAAACTACAAGTCTTTAACTGACTGAAGTCTACACTGACAGAGCTTACTTTACTAACGTGACAGAGAGACAAAGAGACTCAATCTAGGAAGAGAAAAGTGTCAGAGTGAAACCCTACTGAAACGCAGTGCCTGCGACTGTATGTTTGACTAGCCTTCATTTCCTTCAGAATATTTAACAGCACAGGAGCAGATTCATTTCTGCTGAGTGCACTTCAATGTCATTTCACATTATTGTTGCCATGGTAATTAATCGGACTTCACGGTCACAGTAAATAAAAACGTCCGTCACTTTAACTTCAGGAAGGAATGACTTTGAGGATAAAACTGTATATTGGCCCTCGTCAACACGGCTCTAATTAACCCAAACTCAATCTATCAGTCATGTTTTATTAAAGCATTGCTCAGAGCTGAGTGTGAAGGATGACTGGAACACACACACAGATATACACACACAAGGTTTGCCTTTCTATCATTGTGGGGACTTTGGATGGACATAATATTACTGCAGCTACAGTTATCAATGCTATACCTAACCTTAACCTCAGTAACCTAGCGTAAATCTTTTGCCTAGTTTTTATTTTATTTTTTATTATTTTTTTAAGAACTCTACAGTCTTTGGCCCAGAAAAAATCAGATTTCCTTGTGGGGACATTTGACTTGACACACACATACAAGGATTCACATACTTTTTCAGCCTAGATTCTAAAAGTAATGATGTATAATGTAAACCAGGGGCATAATCAGACCCACTTTACTGGGGAACATGCCTTAAAAATGCTGTAAAATGCTGCTGTGCCCAACTAAAATCAAAAAAGGTAAAAAGTAGATTTTATCCTTGATTGGTGAGCAGAATTACAGGGCATGCTGCAAATTCACCACAGGAACTACATTTCCCATAAAGCCCCAGCATCTTTCCAATAACTTGAGTGGCTAACACTTTCAATCAAAGCCAGTTTCTTGCATTTTTTTTTTTGCATGAAGTAATGGACATCTGAAAATATTTAAAAGAAAGTCAGCCACGCTGCAGGCAAGGTACTGATAGGTCATGTTGTAGGTATGTGTTTTATCTAGCCACTTTTAACTGTGTAACCTACCAAAAGTTCACATTAGACCACTAAAGCGCATACACGTACGTTAGCATAAACAAAATTGAATTAATTAATTCATAAAAAGATCTTTAGTGTAAATTTGTTTTTCATTTTTCACCCGTGAATGAGTGGCACCCACTTTAGTGTTTAACAGGCTTTATTTTTCACAACTGTGCCCCTCTAAATTCTGTGTATGCCCCTTTATGACAAGTACAGTACTCTAGAAATGCCCCTGATGTAATTTTTTTTACCCTGCTTTTCCATGCCAGGGTTAATGGCTGGTTCCTGTGCCTATTCCCTGAATGGGATGCCAGTCTATCCCAGGAATCCCATTTCTTGTGTGGACCTCTTAACTTGGGTGCATCTGGTGAGACAAAACACACACCCCTGGTCTTTCAGGTGGCAGTCTTGTGCTATCAGATGTTGGGTATGTTCAGTCATTCCCAGCCACAGTTCCTACAGTGGTGCTTGAAAGTTTGTGAACCCTTTAGAATTTTCTATATTTCTGCATAAATATGACCTAAAACATCATCGGATTTTCACACAAGTCCTAAAAGTAGATAAAGAGAATCCAGTTAAACAAATGAGACAAAAATATTATACTTGGTCATTTATTTATTGAGGAAAATAATCCAATATTACATATTAGTGAGTGGCAAAAGTATGTGAATCTTTGCTTTCAGTATCTGGTGTGACCCCCCCTGTGCAGCAATAATTGCAACTAAACGTTTCCTGTAACTGTTGATCAGGTCTGCACACTGTCTTGGAGGAGTTTTAGCCCATTCCTCCATACAGAACAGGACTTTGACTTGGCCATTCCAAAACATTAACTTTATTCTTCTTTAACCATTCTTTGGTAGAACGACTTGTGTGCTTAGGGTCGTTGTCTTGCTGCATGACCCACCTTCTCTTAAAATCCAGTTCATGGACAGATGTCCTGACATTTTCCTTTAGAATTCTCTGATTTAATTCAGAATTCATTGTTCCATCAATGATGGCAAGCCGTCCTGGCCCAGATGCAGCAAAACAAGCCCAAACCATGATACTACCACCACCATGTTTCACAGATGGGATAAGGGCCTTATGCTGGAATGCAGCGTTTTCCTTTCTCCAAACATGACACTTTTCTTTTAAACCAAAAAGTTATATTTTGGTCTCATCCATTCACAAAACATTCTTCCAATAGCCTTTTGAGCTCCTCAGATATATCCTTTGTTCGTGTCATGATACCCTTCCACAAACATGTTGTGAAGAGCAGACTTTGATAGATCCCTGTTCAGTATATAAAACTCACACCTGATTGGCATCCCATTGATTGAAAACACCTGACTAATTTCACCTTCAAATAAACTGCTAATCCTCGAGGTTCATATAATTTGGCCACTCACTAATATGTAATATTGGATCATTTTACTCAATAAATAAATGACCAAGTATAATATTTTTGTCTCATTTGTTTAACTGGGTTCTCTTTATCTACTTTTAGGACTTGTGTGAAAATCTGATGATGTTTTAGGTCATATTTATGCAGAAATATATAAAATTCTAAAGAGTTCACAAACTTTCAAGCACCACTGTATGTTTTCTGTCCACCAGGCTGGCTCAGTGGAAGAACGCTGGCAAAACATGGAGGTCCGTATCCCACTAGGGAGTTAACTATCAGCTGCGTTTCGAGTTTCCCAGGTTTGGTGCAGGATAAACCACAGGAGGGGATCATAAGGGAATTTGGGCTGGGTCTGTGGCATGTGATACAGGCTATGGATGCTGTCCTCACACCAGGCTATTCCAAAATTGTCAAAAAGGTTTTATATGTTTTATACCAGCTGACTTTTTGCTTAATACCACTTTTTTGTGTGTTTATTACGTTGTATGCTGCAAATCAATGTCAATATATTGTTGTCAGATTTTTATGTTCCTGTCAGATTTTCAGAACCAACTTAATATTGCTTGGTATGATTGGAAAATATTTCTCCGTAAACTATTCACACTCAAATAACTGCTGACACAAAAATAACACCAAACATTAACACCTCTAATCACACGTTTGGAAAAAGCATTGTCAGCTCTCTAAACTCATGTGAGGAAAAGTTTCGGCACCACTATGAACATGTGACAAAAGTACTGGGCCCTCTGGGGGATTCACGACTGATGTGGAACGTCCTGCACTGTCTTCAGGAAATGCATTTTGTAGTTTTACGTAACATAATATATCAATTTTTTTTTCAATGCTGTTAATGCTGTATGGGATGTTTAGTAATTATTGTTGAGTGTGTGCTCATACAGTTCACTTCTCCTAATGTACATTCGTCTTCTTTTTGCTTTAATTCTTACAAACTTTGGCAACAATCCTAGTCCAAAGCAACGGCAGCACATCATTTCAACCTTTGATTTGTGGATAGTCAGTAGTGTAGGTTTTTGGTTTGTAAAAATGCCAATCTTTGACACCCTGCAATATATAATAATAATAATTTGTAAAATCGTCAGTTAAACTAAGCTGACAAAAAGTTGCTGATCTCCTAATGGACCATGAGCATCAATGATTATTTCATCATTGATCATTGATTCCTTCATGTGAGATTCATCAGCACAGGGAGCAAGGCATGAGCACAGCCCAGACAGGATAAGTCAGTCCACCTGCTAGGATATGTTTGGGAAGTGAGAAGAAACAGAAATGGGGAGAGTTTGCAAATCTCCACAGTAATGGGGCAAGAATTGAATCATGACACTAGGATGCTAGAGTTTTGTTGCACCAACCCTAATGGATTTACAGTGGCTTTGCTTAAATTCTCACAATAGTTGCACTACAAACTTTTTAAAAACACTTAGAAAGTGTAACGCTAGGAGGCAAGAGGAACGAGGAGACGAACGCAGGTTGAAAAAGGGGGATTTATTTAACCAAAGGCAACACAGCGAAAATAACAGGCAAGGACCGAAAATGGGTGGACAACGAAAAAGGGCCGGAGCCGGAAAACGGGCATGAAAAAAACTCAAAAATGGGTAGGAAACAAAACAATGCAAAACGGGTGTGAACTAAAGTAAACACGGAAGAAAAGCAAAACAGAACAATACCTTAACGGAGAAGGGGAAGGACGACACGGAAGGGAGAGGCACGTTGGGACGCGATGAGCGGTGAGGCGCGTTGGGACGCGATATGAGGGGCGGCGCATAGGGACGCAACCGACATCGACATAGTCAATAACCCTAGATCTGAGTCTCTCGCGGGCGTCCTTTTGTAGGAAGCCCCACAGCTGAATGCAATTGACAACTCGATCGCCGTGGGGCTTCCTGATAGGTCCGAGACTTGGCGGGGTGGTGCGTGCCGCCGTGGAGCGTGACAGAGCCCCCCCCCCCGACGAAAGGAGTCGACGACGTGAGGCCGACGAGCAGAGTCGACGACGAGAGGCCGACGAGCAGAGTCGATGATGTGAGGCCGACGAGCACAGTCGACAAGCAGAGTCGACGACGTGAGGCCGACGAGCAGAGTCGACAACGTGAGGCCGACGAGCAGAGTCGACGACATGAGGCCGACGAGCAGAGTCGACGACGTGAGGCCGACGAGCAGAGTCGACGACGTGAGGCCGGAGAGCAGAGTCGACGACGTGAGGCCGGAGAGCAGAGTCGACGACGTGAGGTTGAGAAGCAGAGTCGTGGACGAGATGCTGAGAAGCAGAGTCGTGGACGAGATGCTGAGAAGCAGAGTCGTGGACGAGATGCTGAGAAGCAGAGACGTGGACGAGATGGTGAGAGCAGAGTCGGTGGACGAGATGCTGAGAAGCAGAGTCCGTGGACGAGATGCTGAGAAGCAGAGTCGTGGACGAGATGCTGAGAAGCATGAGACGTGGACGGTAGTGAGGCTGACGAGCAGAGAGACGGGGACGACGTGAGGCTGACGAGCAGAGTCGTGGGACGACGTGAGGCTGACGAGCAGAGTCGTGGACGACGTGAGGCTGACGAGCAGAGTCGTGGACAACATGAGGCTGACGAGCAGAGTCGTGGACGACGTGAGGCTAACGAGCAAAGCCGTGGACGGGATGCTGGAGAGCAGAGCCGTGGACGGGATGCTGGGGAGCAGAGCCGTGGACGGGATGCTGGGGAGCAGAGCCGTGGACGGGATGCTGGGGAGCAGAGCCGTAGACGGGATGCTGGAGAGCAGAGCCGTGGATGAGCTGGGTCTCCATGGAGGAAACAGTCTCTGGAAGGGTCTCCGTGGTAGAGACTTTCTCTGGAAGGGTCTCCATGGTAGAGACTTTCTCTGGACGGGTCTCCGTGGAGGGGACTTTCTGTGGACGGGTCTCTTTGGAAGAGACTTTCTGTGGACGGGTCTCTTTGGAAGAGACTTTCTGTGGACGGGTCTCTTTGGAAGAGACTTTCTGTGGATGGGTCTCTGTGGAAGAGACTTTCTCTGGACGGGTCTCTTTGGAAGAGATTTCCTCTGGGAAGGCCTCTGACAAGTGCACGGCCTCTGGAAAGGCCTCAGACAAGTGCACGGCCTCTGGGAAAGCCTCAGACAAGTGCACGGCCTCTGGAAAGGCCTCAGACAAGTGCACGGCCTCTGGGAAAGCCTCAGACAAGTGCACGGCCTCTGGGAAGGCCTCTGATATGTGCACGGCCTCTAGGAAGGCCTCTGACAAGGGCACGGCCTCTGGGAAGGCCTCGGATATGTGCACGGCCTCTGGGAAGGCCTCTGACATGTGCCCGGCCTCTGGGAAGGCCTCAGACAAGTGCACGGCCTCTGGGAAGGCCTCTGACATGTGCACGGCCTCTGGGTAGGCCTCTGACATCTGCACGGCCTCTGACAAGGCCTCTGACATGTGCACGGCTTCTGGGTAGGCCTCTGACATCTGCACGGCCTCTAGGACTGTGGACGCCCTGGATACAGCCACTGGAACTGCTGACGCCCTGGAGGCAGCCACTGGAACTGCTGACGCCCTGGAGGCAGCCACTGGAACTGCTGACGCCCTGGAGGCAGCCACTGGAACTGCTGACGCCCTGGATGCATCCAATGGTCCTGCAACAGAAAGCCTGGGAGCATGCACTTGCATGAATGTCCGTGGTGCAGGAGTGGGCATGAATGTCCGTGGTGCAGGAGTGGGCACAAATGTCCGTGGTGCAGGAGTGGGCGTGAGTGGGAGTGTACGGACCGTTGGCGTCGCGACAGTCCGTGGTGCCGGAATCGGTCTGGAGCGCTTAGGGACCAAATCACCGGAAACTATGCACGCTTGCCGACGCCTGACTAAAGCAGTTCGGCTGGTGGCAAGCTGGGGATCCAGCACAAAACCAACCAGAGCTGAGTGGGTAGGACGAACAGGTGCAAAAACACCGGAATCTGCGGCTTCGATGCCCGGGAAGCCCCGTGGGGAGCCGAAAGCGATCTCCAGCATTTCCAAGAGCTGCCCCACGGTTCCAGCCCGGAGCATCGGCCACAGCTGAGTAGCCCAAGTTAAGGCTTCACCGGTTAGGTGAAGAACCACCAACGAAACCCTGGCAAACTTAGTGTCCATAGGGACTAAACAAAAATAACGGATGAAATCCTCAATAAAGGGGCGGCAATGGACTGGATCGCCGTTGAAACGGCCAAGGAGCCAAGAAAAATCAGGGGAACCTGCCGTCTCCATTTTGGGCGGGTTATTCTGTAACGCTAGGAGACGAGAGGAATGAGGAGACGAACGCAGGTTGAAAAAGGGGGGATTTATTTAACCAAAGGCAACACAGCGAAAATAACAAGCGAGGACCGAAAACGGGTGGACAACGGAAAAGGGTCGGAGCCGGAAAACAGGCATGAAAAAAACTCAAACGGGTAGGAAACAAAACAATGCAAAACGGGTGTGAACTAAAGTAAACATGAAAGAAAAGCAAAACAGAACGATACCTTAACGGAGAAGGGGAAGGACGACACGGAAGGGAGAGGCACGCTGGAACGCGATGAGCGGTGAGGCGCGTTGGGACGCGATACGAAGGGCGGCGCGTAGGGACGCAACCGACATCGACATAGTCAATAACCCGCGATCTGAGTCTCTCGCGGGCGTCCTTTTGTAGGAAGCCCCACAGCTGAATGCAATTGACAACTCGATCGCCGTGGGGCTTCCTGATAGGTCCGAGACTTGGCGTGGCGGTGCGTGCCGCCGTGGAGCGTGACAGAAAGTTTCTCTTTCTTTCTTTCTTTCTTTCTTTCTTTCTTGTCTCTTGTTTTCCATCTTGTGAGGAAACGCAAACTGCGTTAAAGCATTAAAAATGTATTAGTAATGTATGTAGTTCATTTGGAATCTTTGTATATACATATATATATATATATATATATATATATATATAACCGATAATTTTGGGAAAACCTTTAACAAACATGATTCTAAAATCTTTGGATTAATTTACACTGCACAACTGAACACCAATTTGCTAAATGATGTGGGAAAGCACACTGTACATAAAAAGTTGAAGGTGACCAGATCATGGGGGCTGCTGAAGGGTGAAGTATCCAGACTGGGGAGCACTGGAGGTCGAAACCAGCTTGAGGGAAGGTTCCGAAGAGGAGAGACTTTCTATAGTTCTGCATAAATATGCCCTTAAACATCATAAGACCACCGTTAAATGAATGAGATCTCATCTTTCAGTATCTAGTGTGACCCCCTTGTGCAGCAAGAACTGCAAATTGTTTCCAGTATTTGTTGATCAGTTACTTGGAGGAATTTTAGGCCATTCATCCGTACAGAACAGCTTCAATTCTGGGTTGCTGGTGGGTTTCCTCACATGGGCTGCTCACTTCAGATTCTTCCACAACATTTTTACTGGATGTACGTCAGGGCTGTCACAGGAGTGGTTGGTTTGGACCGGTCTCAGGGAGGAAGGATCTTCCCTTATTTTTACTCAATATATGTTATCAAAAGTACTTTTTAACATAGGTATTTTCATCTTATTTGGTCTTAGTTTGGTCATATATACACTCATATATGTAATAATAGATCCGTTTCTTTAATAAATAAATCCCTTGCTTAAATTTTTCAAATTTTAGTACGTGTGTGAAAACCTGGTTATGCTTTATTTCATATTTATGCAATAGCTCCCAGAGAAGAGGGACCTTCCCTTATTATTACTTAATATATTTTAACTCTTGTAATATATAATTAAAGTCTTTACTTCTGTTTAATTCCAAGCTCTCTGCTTTCAGAGCATCTTTCTTCCTGCAAGCTCCTTTAATCAACTTGGCTTGTCAGTTCAGCATTCTCAACATACTCTACTTTGTCCTAAGAGGACCTTCACTTTCTCAGCTCACCCTTCACCTTACTTTACTTTCCTTAACTTTTACGTTTTCTCAGAAATATTCTCAATTCTTAAGGCTTACCTTGATCAACTTTCATCTTTTCTTTTCATATATATATATATATATATATATATATATATATATATATATATATATTTTTTTTTTTTTTTTCTTTTTCACAGATGTACACATATAATGGTACCATTTACTGGAAGCTACTCATATAAAGAAACCGTCTCACCCTTCTGACTAGGTCAGGCAGCACATCCAGACATAATTAGCGTTGTCTGAGAGCGGAAGGCAGAAATTCCATGGACGAGACACCAGTTCCATCTCTTACACCTGAACCCTGTTTTCTTGAGCCCATGACCAAAACAAAGTTGGACAAAAAATTGAGTTTGACATATTTGAGAACCCATCCAGATATTTTAAGTAAGGTCTTAGATTGGAACTAGACCTTGCAACAATGGAATAAGATGCTCTACAGAGCTCTGCAGCAGCGCCACCATGAAGCCTTGTGGGTCAGGTCTACTTTTGGCAGCATGTGGAGGACCAACAGCAAATTAGGCAGGTGAACAGAATGTTTTGACTTACTGGTGCAAGGTTTCTGACACTTTGGAACAACTGATCAAAATTTCTGACATCATAGTGTCAAGTAACCAGGCTTCATTTATTCAATCACATTTCAGATAATCTGTCTGATATTATATTCATCCATTCTTTTGTAACATATTTTT
Organism: Ancistrus triradiatus; assembly: GCA_025084515.1. NCBI lineage: Eukaryota > Metazoa > Chordata > Actinopteri > Siluriformes > Loricariidae > Ancistrus > Ancistrus triradiatus. The sequence continues at coordinate 526,300 of JAJAGP010000128.1, forward strand.
ACTCCAATTCAGGGTCATGGGGAACTGGTGACTATTTGGGAGCACAGAGCACAAGGTGGGAACCAATTCTGGAAAGGACACCAATCCATAACAGCACACTTGAATACATGCAAATTGACCTAACACGTCTTTTGGAATGTAGGAAGAGACCCACGCAGACACGAATATGAATAACATGCAAACTCAGCACAGATCTTGGGCTTGAACCTGGGTCTCTGGAGCTGTGCTGCATGTAAACCAAACAACAATGACCAAATACAGTTTAAAAACATGATAGAAATCTGTTGTGTTCTGCTAGAATAATAAACCTTTAGGGAGTCACACAGTTCTCTAGAGTCCTCTGTGTTACTGCATGCTGTCGCAGTGAATTATGGGTGCTTCAGTGGAATCTCATCAGAGAGTTACCGACCGACTCATCCTTGATATTTGGGTAGGGTTCGGGAATATTTGTGTCTATCCCCCTGATACCCTACAGCCTCTGTTGTGATTTAACTTAGAAATACGAATTCATCTACATTTCCTCAGAGATATACAGAGCTAGACTAGAAAAGTAAAATAACACATGCAGTACATTCAGATCAAATGGAAATGATCAGAAATGACTGCGTGTCTGAAATGAGGGCAGAATGAAACACACATGCGTTTTATTCGACCTTTTATTGTAAACCTATAAGGAATGAGTAATTACAAGATCATATTTCTTTTGTTTATCTCAGCAAAAAATAAAAGACAACATTTCTTTTTTTGTCCTTTTTCTTCGATATGTTGTAACATGCCATACTGAACGAAAACAAGGAACGGAAAAAAGCCACTCTTTTTATTTTTATTATTATTTTCAAAACACAAACAAGAGGAAAGGGAGACTAGAATCTGCGTAATAACCACATTGTTGACATTTATGCCTCAAACAGCCTGACTATGCCACCCTCTAAAATATAATACACTGCACTTCTGTTGATCGTTTTATAGAAAAGAAGCCACATTTGCATGTACATAAAACTGTACAAAGAAAAACAAGGCATCACAAAGAAGCAGGATATAAATATAACGGCACTCACTCTGCTCAGTCAGCCGATGAACAGAGCGGATTTACTGCGAGTGGGCGTGTCTTTCGGGCACTACGCACTCTGATACCCACTACGGATACAAAATATAGGTTTCCTTCTTCTCCACATCCTCTGCTTTTCTCTTAAAATGTTGTCTGAGGTGCTGCATTAGCTCCGGTGAAGAGGAATTCACTCATCGCTCTGTGTGATGTCACTCCTACAGGACAGCCTACACAATGAGGAAAGAGGACACTGGCATATAAAAGGAACAAACATCCCTGTGAGATACAAAGTCAGTCTATTTCCCAGAGAGGGAGGACCTGATAACAATGCTAACGATGGTGTAGATCTAGTCATGACATCACACAGAGATATAAATGTTTTCGAGTCTCCCACCATTCAGAAGAGCTGATGGAGAACCTTTCAGTAATTATAAAGATGTTTCAACATGCTGATTCACTGCGATATAAAAAAAGCTTCATTTTTCCCCTTTTTTGGAATTGCATTAAAGTAACATGTACAAAGGTTTTTACCCTGTAGTTGAATCCATTATGCAGAGCATATGCATCAGTGATGTGGGAAAGAAAGAAAGTGTGTTTTTAGCAGAGTTACTCTAATTACTTACAAATTTCATTTCTGGTAAAAATAGAAGAGCTCATTTACATTTATATGATTCAGATGTCATCCCGCCTATCGTCAGGCTTATTCTAACTCGGGGATAGAAGTGCTAAGCCTTTTGTGCCCGTATTCAGGTGCAATTTGGCCACATTCTGCAGGGTTATGCAGCACGTACATGGCAACGTGCAAATTGCAGTTCACTTGCACTCGCAGGATGATCGCAAGAAAGTGGGGAGTGTGTCTGATTATGTATTCTGCTTGATTTCTTGTTGGCTGGGGAATTAGTAGTGGTCTGTTTTGTGTGGCATTGTATCGCATCTCATATGAGCGTGTGACTGATGGGGTTTGGGGCATTGAGCATACATTAGATTAGTTATGTCTATATGTTAAAACATGCACCGACTTTTTTGGGTGATCACATTCTCAAATAGTTTTGCAAGAATTACAGATAACTATATGTTAGGAACAGCTCTGGTGACTCAGGGGTTAGCTGCTGGAAAGTTCCTGAAGGCCTGGGGTCTTATCCTGGATGGGGCATGAAACATGAAGGCAGGGTGGAGCGTGTATGGGACCCTGCAGTGGTCTGTCCAGGTTACACATCTCAAACTGGTTTCTTGAACATGCCAGTGAGTTTACTGTACTGAAATGACCTCCACAATCAGAAGATATCCATCCTTTGGGTGGTAGAATGGGAGATTCACATTGTGGATTAGCAGTGGACAAATATGCAGCAACTGTGTGACACTATCATGTCAATATGGACTAAATCTCGGAGGAATTTTTCCAATAACTGGGTGAATCTTGAAGAATTAAGCCAGTTCTGAATGCAAAAAGGGGCCAACCCAGTACTAACAAGTTTTACCTAAGGAAATAACCCTTTTATATATAAAATGTGTGTGTGTCTGTGTGTGTGTATTGTACTGTTTGCGGACTCTGTTTGGTTTTAATTTCATTAATGCACTCTCTTCTCCAGTGATTTTCAGTTTCTTAATAAACCTCTGCTCTGTACTGGCTTCTACTATTCATCTCCCGCTTCATTATGGTAACACAACCACTTCTTGATAAACCCCACATATGACTGAGACCAAGTAAACAACAATGTTCTGCTTGCCGACTGCGCTGACATGCACTTTTCAAAGTATTGCACACGCATGTTCGCATCTTCGAAAGTTTGTTAGTCGAAGGTCCGCATCTACGGGACTTACTGTATACAAGATTGCTTCAATTTCAATGCTTTTAATCTCATTAACATGCGGCAATGAAATATTTACCAAAGTGTCTATACTATTAGCTAATCTTGTTGGAATTCAGTATTTTAGTGAATCAAATGATGAAATATCTCACTGAAGCCCAAAACTTTATTAGGCAGTGAACTTTTCTGTTTGTCATGGCTTCTCCTATGTTGACTGGCTGACCTCTCAAACTAAATCAGGAATCAGGAACATGACTACCTTCTGAAACCTCAATAAATCTGCACCAGCAAGTCTTACAGGTTATTTACAATATTTACAGTTTACTCAGATAAAATAACTATGTCTTATTATGTAAAACTGCTTTGTATTAGGCAACACGACTAACTGCGACTCCACTCGAGGGGTATACGGATCTCTATGCTATGTCTATGCTATAGATAGCCAGTAAAATGATCTGATCATATGTAAACAGACATTCACTGATCACTGTATTAGGTACACCTCCTTGTTTCTACACTCATTGCCCATTTTATCAGTTCCACTTACCATATAGATGCACTTTGTAGTTCTACAATTACAGACTGTAGTCCATCAGTTTCACTGCATACTTTGTTAGTTCCCTTTGCTCCGCTCTCTAAAGGTCAGGATCCCCACAGGACCACTACAGATCAGGTACTGTTTGGGTGGTGGATCGCTGCTCCACCTTGTAGATGTCAAGTCAGAAACAATAGCTCATCACAGTTTCTGTTGGTCATCATCTAAATATTCATCAGTGCTTACAGGATGCTGCCTACAAGATGCTGCTGGCTGGATATTTTTGGTAGGTGGGCTATTTTCAGTACTGCACCGACACTGAAGTGTTTAAAACCTGTCTGATCGACTCATACCAGCACAACACACACTAACACACCACCACCATGTGAATGATCCACCACCCAAATAGTACCTGACCATTAGATAAGAGTAAATGAGGACTAACAAAATATGTAGAGAAACAGAGGGACTACAGTCTCTAATTGTAGAACTACAAAATGCATCTATATGGTAAGTGGAGCTGATTAAATGGACAATGAGTGCAGAAACAAGGAGGTGTACCTAATAAACGGATCAGGGAGTGTATGTGCTTCCCCTAGTTTAAAAACCACCAACCGCCACTGATGTACTGTATATATACTGTGTGCGATATACTGTGTATATATGTGTGTGTCTGTTAAATAAGACCAAAAAACATATAATAAAAAAGCAAGTTACCAAAGCAGGGCATAAATGCATGTTAGCTTTGACTTTACAAAATAAAATAAAAAAAAGATACACTATGTACTGTTCGATTTGTAATCTGTATGCTCATAAACATCTTTACAAGAGATGAACTAGTCACCTCTATGAGTCGATCATATGTCATATTTGTCATCTAATGTGTAAATCCTAATAGGATAACTGAGATTTCTCCAGCATGAGTGTGTTGTTGGAATACAAGAACATTTTGTGCACTATGCAGGCTGTAATGTCGCTTGTAAGTCATTATATCCAAGCCTATTTAGGGTGAAAATTTTGCTGCATTCCAGACTCTGGGCTGCAGCCTAGATAAGTGGTTGCCTGCTCCGCAAAGGCATTTGTCACACAAAATGAGACGTATTTATCAAGCAAGGGTTCCACTGCTGTAAGGTCCCATAACCCTCAGGGCTAAATCTTCGGAAATTCTATGGCGCTAGGGTTTAGCTATTTTGAACGTGGCTAGCAGTAGTGGTCAAACACTATGAAATCCATTATGCTTGCAAGATTGCCTTTAGAATCACATTGTTCTTTCTGCATGTCGTCCACTAATCAGTGTGTAACGTGGTGGCTCACGCGGCTTTTGCGACTCAGGTAATTGGTTCAAAATGTTCAGCAGTAGTGAGAGCTCCATGAACTGAAAATGGCACTGTCAGAGACTAGCAGCTCAAAGCAGAGTGTGAGAACACCATTCTGTAACCAATAGAGCCGTACGGTAATCACTGTCTTCAGTATCGCCTTCAGTACTTCAGTAGCTCAAAATGATCATAGTGTACAATAGCTAGATTACATATATTCATAGATAATTTCCTTGCTACGAAATTTACCTGCTTAGCCTCGTACTATCTGTGTTCTTTTAAATGATTCGTGAGCAGGGGTGAAAGTAGTTTTCAATTCTTGCCGGTACTACTACCACAATCGTCATCGCTTCATATTGTTCAGCTCCCCTCGGCTTCATGCAGCCTTGAGAAAAATGAAAATTGAAACTCTTGACATTGAGTACATTTTTAGCATCTCTGACTTGTCTCTTAAACATTTGAATAATTGCTTTCTGCATTATTTTTTTGTGTGTTCTTGGAATTTTTTGACAAACAGTGACTTTAGGCTTATCTTTTTATAAAGACACTTAAATATATTAATAGTTGCAGGTTGCAGGTTTTAGGGGCTTGTTTTTAAAGTGTAGATGCTTTTTTTGGGCTCGTTTCCTGATCGTGTATCTCCCCAATATTCCTGCAGACTGATTTTGTTCAACCTCTAAAGTTCAAAGTATACATTATTATTAGTATTTGTAATGAATTTATTTATTTTAACTGATCAGATGGTCACTTTCACAGTGTAGTAGGTGGGGACCTTTTTTGCATCTTTTGGGTAGCTTCCACAGACCTGGTTGCTTACTCTCGCGGGATCTGGCAACCCTGTCTGAGCTGCTCTGCTGTTTAAGTGCACTTCTGCATGCTTGTTCATAAAAAAGCATCACACTTCCTACTCCTGGAGTAAAACAGAATATCACGAAACACTGGATATCAGTCTGCTGCAGCATGGGAAGCTAGCACTAAACTTAACTTAAACAGTAACGAATGGCACCTGGGCTCCATCCAGCATGGAGCAAAACACTAAATGCCATTAGTAGATGTGTTTTCTTGCTGAAACTCTGACCGTGACTGGTTTTGAATGTAGCACCTGCTCTCCCCTCTTGCCAGTATGGCGTACCATCGCTTTATCTTTTAGCGCTAGGCAGTTCCGGACCACTCCAGCCTACTTTCACACCTGTTCATGAATCATATTTTTCATCCTGAGTCAGTGAATTTGTGCTTCCAAAACAACTGGGCAATATACCATTTTGGAGATATAAACACTGAGCTCTCATAGAATCGAAGCTAAAAGATTTAGCAAGCTAGCTAGTTAGCTAGCGGTAAGCATTTATTGAAATGAACAATGTACAGCAGAGCAACAGTAGAAATAAGACAAAGCGACTGAGTTTATAATTTATATAAAAAGCATTTGTACTACTAAAATTACAGTGTCATTACACTCATAGCTTAGCACAAAACAAGCGTCTACAGTTCCATAAGACTTGTGGAAAAGACTTTCATAGTCCGAAGTTATTACCTCAGAGTGAGCTGACCAAATGGGATCTTTTTGTAAAAACACTGAATAGGGCCACATTTGAAAGTAGCATCAACAATAATATGACCGGGATTTTAACATCATCTCGGATGCCTTGTTGTCATTTTTCAGGCAGACGCACTGAATTGGAAAATACTTAAGGCTGTGAGGGATGTAAGGGTCACGTCCTTTAAAGCAAATCTGAGGTTTGAATTTCATATGGAAAACGAAACAGCCTAGACTCTGGGATGCAGCCGTTTAAGATACACTTTAACAGGGATATAAAAACTGGCATCATGAGCAGAAATAATTAATATACAGGTATGTGCTATCTAACGTCCATCCAATAACCAGCCTTTTGCTAATATGGCCAGGGTTTTAAACTTTATAATACCTTTTAAAATAAATCAAAATCTGTCTTTTAACTCCAGGCATAGTGCGCTGCCCGACGTACTGTATGATGTTGCAGTATACAGTAATGTACTGAACTCTGATTACCATATTTTACTTCAGAATTATTACAAATGCCTATGTTAATTGCTTATTTATGTACTGACTGCTTATTATTATTGATTTGCTGCACTCTAGTGCATTTCATTTGCTTCTTCTGTGTAGCTGGTCACCTCAACTGCCAAGTCTAAGTCAAGTTTAGGGTTAAAGAGCAGAAGATTGTCATTTAAACGACTATGCAGTACCTTACCAGTCATGTGCTCGCTTGCTCTGTAGCTCACATTTGGACTAGAGACTGTTCTAACTTGATTTCAGTGTTTGGAGACTTTTTGCGCAACTGTAAATGTTGTTCATACAGTGGTGCTTGAAAGTATGTGAACTCTTTAGAATTTTCTATATTTCTGCATAAAATATGTCCGAAAACATCATCAGATTTTCACACAAGTTCTAAAAGTAGATAAGGAGAACCCAGTTAAACAAATGAGACTTTCCATTCCCATGAGACCAACATTCCATAATAGTGAGTGGCAAAAAAAAAAGTTAATATAAAGGTGAAATTAGAGTTAGGTGTTTTCAATCAATGGGATGACAATCAGGTGTGAGTGGGCACCCTGTTTTATTTAAAGAACAGGGATCTATCAAAGTCTGCTCTTCACAACACATGGTTGTGGAAGTGTATCATGGCACGAACAAAGGAGATTTCTGAGGACCTCAGAAAAAGAGTTGTTGATGCTCATCAGGTTGGAAAAGGTTACAAAACCATCTCTAAAAAGTTTGGACTCCACAAATCCTCAGTCAGACAGATTGTGTACAAATGGAGGAAACTCAAGGGAATTGTTACCCTCCCCGGGAGTGTTCGACCAACAAAGATCACTCTAAGAGCAAGGCCTCTAATAGTTGGCGAGGTCAAAAAGCACCCCAGGGTAACTTCTAAGCAACTGAAGGCCTCTCTCACACATTGGCTAATGTTAATGTTCATGAGTCCACCATCAGAAGAACACTGAACAACAATGGTGTGCATGGCAGGGTTGCAAGGAGAAAGCCACTGCTCTCCAAAAATAACATTGCTGCTCGTCTGCAGTTTGCTAAAGATCACGTGGACAAGCCAGAAGGCTATTGGAAGAATGTTTTGTGGACAGATGAGACCAAAATATAACTTTTTGGTATAAAAAGAAAGCGTTATTTTTGGAAAAGGAAACCACTGCATTCCATCTGTGAAACATGGTGGTGGTAGTATCGTGGTTTGGGCCTTTTTGGGCTTGCCATCATTGATGGAACAATGAATTCTGAATTATATCAGAAAATTCTAAAGGAAAATGAAAGGACATCTGTCCATGAACTGAATCTCAAGAGAAGGTGGGTCATGCAGCAAGACAACGACCCTAAGCACACAATTCGCTTTACTAAAGAATAGTTAAAGAAGAATAAAGTTAATGTTTTGGAATGGCCAAGTCAAAGTCCTGACCTTAATCCAATCGAAATGTTGTGGAAGGACCTGAAGCAAGCAGTTAGTGTGAGGAAACCCACCAACATCCCAGAGCTGAAGCTGCTCTGTACGGAGGAATGGGCTAAAATTCCTCCAAGCCGGTGTGCAGGACTGATCAACAGTTACTGGAACAGTTTAGTTGCAGTTATTGCTGCACGGGGGGGTCACACCAGATACTGAAAGCAAAGGTTCACCTACTTTTGCCACTCACTAATATGTAATATTGGATCATTTTCCTCAATAAATAAATGACCAAGTATAATATTTTGTCTCATTTGTTTAACTGGGTTCTCTTTATCTACCTGTGTGAAAATCTGATGATGTTTTAGGTCATATTTATTATGCAGAAATATAGAAAATTCTAAAGAAGTTCACAAACTTGCAAGCACCACTCTAAGTGTTTGTAAATGTCCTATTGTGAGTAGTACTCCGTTAATGTCCCCACACTACCTATATATTCCCTGTAACGTATAACTTTATAACATTATGTGGTTCACATTCACTCGTTGAGTTTCTGTTTTATCTGGCTGATCTTCAGTGTTGTTCATACTACTGTCTATCAGTGCACAGTTTAGGCTTTGGATGCTGTGGCATTAAGGAGGCTATGTAGATGGCAGATATTTTCCAGATGGTTTCTCTGAAGCATTTACGTATTGTTTGCATACAGTCTTCCTGTGAAAATGCCATTTATATTTACATTACAGTAGACTAAAAACACTGACTATGGTAATGTCTGGTCTACATCCATTTTGGTCAAAATATCCTGTTTCACAGAATATAATGCGGACGCTAAATGGTATAAAGAGTGTCTACACATTTACGAGTTTTCCAAAACAAATTAAGTTTCAGAAATTTTGGATTCAAGTCTAACCGCTGCAAGTAGCACCTCAATGAATGACGTGAAACTTGGGGTACAGCTAGAAATTCCCTAACGGAATTGGTGGAACGCGAACATAACAAAAGAGAAGGTGATTTGTGGGCTTGTGACAGCAGAGAGAACATTTGCAACTTGGCAAATAGGGGAAAAAGTCCACGTAATTAGCAAGCATACACCCTTTAGACGCATGGTTCATTATCTTTATAACAGCGAGAAACGATTTAATGCCTCCTAGTTTGATGACTCAAGCAGCACATAGTCAATTTTTTTTATTCACAGGTCTATCTTTAGTAAATCTTCATCGTATAATCACACATGCGTAACGCAAGGTAGCTCACAGTCTGTCAAAATTCACACCAGATTTCATGGGAATCAGCTCAAACGGTGTGACTTGTGATAATCTCATAAAATCGCTGAACTCGCACAGTGCAAAACCGGCTTTACTTGCGTAATAATGGAAATGATCGTGAATCCAATGATATGTGTATTGTTCCCGTGTTAATAAAGCGAGAAGATGGAACGCTAAAATTTGCTTAGACTGTATTAATAGGGATCTAAATCTGTTTTCTCTGGATGGGTTCTTTCTTTGTTTAAGCGTAGCTCGTGTAGGTGTAATGGAGGACACACATTATAAAGAACACCCACACATGCAGACAGACTTGATCGTGGAGGGAAAAGATAGATGAAAGAGGAAAGTTAAAAGGTGAACATAAAGGCAGGTTTAAAGATAATATGTGGGTGTCATATGTTTATATTTGCCTAATATGTCTTAAACACACACACACCCACACCCACACACACAAACAGAATGACTGACTTCACCCAGTGAGTGATTCTCCCAAGGGATAAAAACTCCAGGTGTCTAACTGTCAAGAAGGGTTTGCATCACTCACAAACACACAAACACACACACCACACACACAATGTGCACTAGCACTATTTGACGTGTCTGAGATGTGTTCACTGAATCCAACACTCTGAGTATTTATTCCTCCAACTATCAACAAGTTCCTAATTTCAAACCGAGACAGCTCATGTGCTGAAATGCAGTTTTTGATATTGTGAACATACTGTGCGGTGGATCATGTCCACATTGAACTGCTGACAGTGAGTGTGTTTACATGCATTTAATAATCCGATGAGTGCAGAAAATCACATTTTGTCAGTAATCTGATCAATGAGTATTACATGCACTTGAGTAATTAGATAATGGGGAACCTCCGGGTTTACATGACTCAGGCAGTAATCGGATTTCTTATTAGCAAGAAACCAATAATCTCCTAGAAAAATGTGATGCAAACTTCAAGCTTTAATATTTAATATGAAATAATCAAATTATTCATTTTCTTCAGTATATACTCCGTTTCAGAGCCTCCACAAAGTGTTCAACAGCCATTTTGCCGCCTTTAATTCCATGGCGTGTCTGATTCCATGGTTGCCAGAGCCAGCGAGAAAAAAGGCGCTAAAGTAAATGCAAAAAGAGGCCAAATGAAGCCAAATGTTTAGAATAAGCTGAAATGGCAACAGCGAGGAAGGCTTGTGCACATGCAGAGACTGAAAACACTGATTATGTTCAGGTAACTGGTATACATGATATGAGTAATCCGATTACTGGAATAAAGTATACAAGGCCACTTGAATGATCAGATAACCGCAGAAATCTGACTATGATCGGATTATCTAGTACATATAAACGCATTTGCGATGGTCATATACAGTGGTGCTTGAAAGTTTGTGAACCTTTAGAATTTTCTATATTTCTGCCCAAATAAACAAATGAGAAAAAAATATTATACTTGGTCATTTGTTTATTGAGGAACATGATCCAATATTGTATATTAGTGAGTGGCAAAAGTATGTGAACCTCTACAATTAGCAATTAATTTGAAGGTGAAATTAGAGTCAGGTGTTTTCAATCAATGGGATAACAATCAGGTGTGAGTGGGCACCCTGTTTTATTTAAAGAACAGGGATCTATCAAAGTCTGTTCTTCACAACACATGTTTGTGGAAGTGTATCATGGCACGAACAAAGGAGCTTTTTGAGGACCTCAGAAAGAGTTGTTGATGCTCATCAGGCTGGAAAAGGTTATAAAACCATCTCTATAGAGTTTGGACTCCACCAATCCACTGTCAGACAGATTGTGTACAAATGGAGGACATTCAAGACCACTGTTACCCTCCCCAGGAGTGGTCAACCAATAAAGATCACTCTAAGAGCAAGGCGTGTAATAGTTGCCGAGGTCACAAAGGACCCCAGGGCCTCTCTCACATTGGCTAATGTTAATGTTCATGAGTCCACCATCAGAAGAACACTGAACAACAATGTTGTGCATGGCAGGGTTGCAAGGAGAAAGTCACTGCTCTCCAAAAAAAACATTTCTACTCGTCTGCAGTTTGCTAAAGATCACATGGACAAGGCAGAAGGCTATTGGAAGAATGTTTTGTGGAACTTTTTGGTTTAAAAGAAAAGCATTATGTTTGGAGAAAGGAAAACACTGCATTCCAGCATAAGAACCTTATCCCAACTGTGAAACATGGTGGTGGTAGTATCATGGTTTGGGCCTGTTTTCCTGCATCTGGGCCATGGTGGCTTGCCATCATTGATGGAACAATGGATTCTGAATTATATCAGAGAATTCTAAAAGAAAATGTCAGGAAATCTGTCCATGAACTGAATCTCAAAAGAAGGTGGGTCATGCAGTAAGACAACGCCCCTAAGCCCGCAAGTCGTTCTACCAAAGAATGGTTAAAGAAGAATAAATTTTATGTTTGGAATGGCCAAGTCAAAGTCCTGACCTTAATCCAATCAAAATGTTGTGGAAGGACCTGAAGCGAGCAGCTAATGTGAGGAAACCCACCAACATCCCAGAGCTGAAGCTGTTCTGTACGGAGGAATGGGCTAAAATTCCTCCAAGACGGTGTGCAGGACTGATCAGCAGTTACAGGAAACGTTCAGTTGCAGTTATTGCTGCACAGGGAGGTCACACCAGATACTGAAATCAAAGGTTCACATACTTTTGCCACTCACTAATATGTAATATTGGATCATTTTCCTCAATAAATAAATGACCAAGTATACTATTTTTGTTTCATTTGTTTAACTGGGTTCTCTTTATCTACTTTTAGGACTTGTGTGAAAATCTGATGATGTTTTAGGTCATATTTATGCAGAAATATAGAAAGTTCTAAAGGGGTTCACAAACTTTCAAACACCACTGTAAAATACAGAAATTTTATTGTAAAAGTATGTATATTGCTGGTGGCTCCACCATCACAGTGCAATTAAAGTGACTGTGATGACACACTACCTACGGTTTCACTATGGTAGCTTTATCAGTGAAAATGTTCATCCAGACTTTAGAGGATTTATTTATCAATTTATTTCACATCACATCAGCATCAATGGCTATTCAAGAGCAAGGCTATAACAATACTAGTCAAACACAGTCACACTGGGGCCAATTTCAAGCAAGCAGTTAGCCAACACACACGTCTTTTGGATTGGAGATCTGTGCTAACCGCTAGCATCACCGTTTGCAGTGCCCAGAAGGATATATTGCTTCTGTCCCTCTTGGTTGCTCAGCATTGTTTTGGATATCTCTATAAGCTCAATACTACCTTTAGCAGAGTTGTTCACCACCTTCAGTCCAGCGGTTCTTTGTGTTTATTTATTTATTCTATATCATGTCAGTATTAGTGGCTAAATTCATGACACGTTCACAATTACCACTGTACTCAAAGACTCACACTGGGCCAGTTTAGAGAGACTGAATAACCAAGTGCATGTGGGGAAAAAACCAAAGTAAACAAAGAAAACCCACACAGGAGGGGTACAGGGTTGAGATCGAACCAGGGATCTGAAGCTGTGTAGTGATGCACAGAGCTAATGTAAAAAGTGATGTTTGAACCAACCTTCAGAAAAGACATATCATGATGATTTTTACTGTTGATAGAGCTCGTTATATGGAACAGTTTGAGATGTGTGAGAAAAAACCATCTTTAATTTTTTTCATATATCTCACTGGCACCCTAGTGTGTATGCTAAAATTTCTCTACGCCCATGAACGCTAATCCTACTCCATTTGCTTCAGTGCTAGTCTCTTCTATGTCTCACTGTAAACACACTCCAGTGTCCCCTAAACAGTACACATTGTTTGACTTATTTGATTGTTTACAGTACATCAAACCAGCATGAGCAGAACTTCAGTGGGTTTGACCCACCAAATCCCAGTGCATTAAGTCTTTGAATCATCTTTTCACCCAGCAGTAACCTTCACACAGATCTTCCTGCATGCGAACATTTAAGTCAGGAGTGAAAACGCCTCACACTCATTGGCTGTCCTGTTGTGTGGTGGAAAGCGAGTCGGAGCTACCTGATCTCCACGGTGCCCTCCCCCCTCCCCCGTCAGGCTCTGCTAGGTTGAGTGGCAGCGTTTCAGAGCTGACTAATCGCATTAGACTAACCTGCTGCTTTGCATTCATTTTTTTTAACCCCGGGGTTTTGGTGTTGTTCCAAATCCAGCAGCCTCGATTCAGGCTTCAGGTGGAATTTGCCAAACCGAATCAGTTCCGCAGAGAAGATCCATTCTTCCTCAAAGTCCATGGACCAGGTGTCATGTATTTACAGCATTGTACACCAAGGGAGAAAAAGAAAAATCCCCCCATGCAAATGTCTGTGTTTGAAACCATTCTGAGTTCTTAAGCAGCAGCGATGCTACAACTTGTGTCCTTTAGCAAATGTTGACGTTGAAGGATGAATGCCCTGCGATTTAGGGGACGTTGTGTGCGCATAGGCTTTAGCGTAGGCGTTTTAAGCTAAGCTTGTCCTTGGTTTATTGGTTTAAGCCAAAGTTTCGTTCAAAAAAAAAAAAAAAGCAAGAAAACAGAGAAAATAACACGGATATGAATCACCCCTATACAGTATAGATAAATTATCACAAAAGTAGATTAAAACAGTAATTACATTCTTCGTTGAATTCAAAAGCATGACGTATCCTTCACTCGATATTCACAAAGATGACTTCCAGTACGGTTCTCCAGTGTATAAAATGGAATCAAGCCAAAATGGTGGGAAACGGGACACGAGGCAACTTGATAGAGAACAGTAGAAACTGAGGTCACATGACGGCGGTGGTTGTATAGGCGCTTCTTCCAATAGGCAGAGAGGATTCTGGGTAGCACACCTGGAGCTTGGGTACCCAGATTGTGAGTCAGTGGGAAGTTTCAAAGCTCCAACTGACGTGATGATATGAAGGTTTGGCGTAAGGGTAAGGGGGTTTGGGTGAGGGGCAGGGATAATGGTTGTAGCTTTAATTACGACTTCATTCGCAGGTAATCCAAAGTTAGAATCCCTACAAATTCTCCAAAGCTGATCAATCACATTGGGCTAACCTGTCCTCACCACTCTCTCTTCAATCTCATGTGCATTACGGTTGAGGGCAGGGTTTCTAACAACCCAATTACTAACAGCCTTAAAGTGGCCATCTTGCTCGTCGGAATCCTTATGAAAACTCGACAATCGAATTAGCCTAGATATTTTCCATTGAATTTCTTCCTGTGACATTTTGATCTTGCTCCAAATTCAGGTTGTATTTGGGTTGATGGTAGTCTAATGACCCCTGATGACTTCCAACAGTCCTTCCTACTCAGTAGAACCTCCATAAATTTCTGAATGAGACTTCCATACGATGATTCTTCACAGGTAGATCTCTCTCTTGGATCCCTGGCTGGAAGGAGTGGTGGCTGCCGTTTGGCTCAGCGGGATCTCCTCCATCGCACACTCCTTCGCCCCGTCAACACCTGCAGAGTAGGCACTAGTGTAAGGGGCCATGAAGCGGATGCCAGGCATCTTGCTGGCCCCACCCCCAAGCTCTTCCCCCATGGGTTTAGGGCTTCCATTGGCCATCAGTGGCTCCTGAGGCTCCCGCTCCTGATAAGGCACAAAGGTAGAGAGTTTTGATCCACTCTTGGTGAGCTTGCCATTGCGGTTTGGCGAAGGCATCCAGCACGAATCCGAATGGCCAAACTCGCTGCACTCGCGCGTACAGTTCCCCGTCATCGCCACGTCGGGAAGCGACCTCAAGTCTGGAAGAGAAAAACAGAGACAATAATCACAAGATTAGCTTCACTGCTCACACTCCATTGGCATTTATTGCGTGCAACGATGACAACTTGGTGATGCTATGTGATAAATGATGGTAAGGCTCACACATTGCACAACTTTTAGAATCCCACTGTCTCACAACAGAA
Source organism: Ancistrus triradiatus (assembly GCA_025084515.1). Classification (NCBI taxonomy): domain Eukaryota; kingdom Metazoa; phylum Chordata; class Actinopteri; order Siluriformes; family Loricariidae; genus Ancistrus; species Ancistrus triradiatus. The sequence goes on from JAJAGP010000128.1 coordinate 541,599, forward strand.
ACTGTTGATCAGAGATGCCTTGCTATGCTCATTAACTTCAGCCAAGAAATAAAGTCTGTGAACAAACTGTCATTTGCAAGTAGCGAACCAAATCTTCACCACTGTGGAGAGTCTATGAGGTATGGAGAGGACATTTATCTCCCAAAGTATGGTTTGTTGACCGGTTTGACTGCTCCTAACCAATGTGGTACGTTGAACCATGCTCGGCCAGTTTAAAGAGATGGGCTTGGGCAGTTCAGTTGAACCTTCTTCTATGCGCAACACATATAAGAGTAGGTAAAAATCACTGCGTACATAATCAACATATCTATTATAAGGTGCTTGAGATGGCCGTGTGTCAGCATGCCCAAAACGACTCCTAGAAAACCACAAAGTACGTACAGTGGTACCTCGGTTCTCGACCACCTCAGAACTTGTTGAATTCGGTTCTCGACGAATTTTACTAGCAAATTTGTCTCAGTTGTCGCCATTTACTCGGTACTTACTGCACTTGCTTAAATTTGTATGAGTCGAGCCACTCGACTCGTTTCAGCCCAAACTCGATTCACGTTTCAGTACACAGCGATTCAATGGATCAGGTTCACAATAGTCCTTGCTAAGTGTGTTGCTCAGCCCTCTGCTGTGTAGATTGTGTTTTTCTTTAGTTTTTATGCAAATGAAAATTTTATGCAAATGCAAATTAGTTCCTATGGAACCTAAAAAGATTAGGGATTACAGCCAACCAAAAGGAAACTGAAATAACAGCTATGCTAGTGCCCTGAGTTCATCAAAAGTGTAAGTGTTTTTTGCTTTGACTTTTCACTTTCATTCCATTACTCACTAAACTAAGCTTCGTGTTAATGAGTTTAGCCAACTGTAGGTGTAGGTGTTTTAAACATTAACTTACTTATCATTACTCATCATAGACTCCGCTATGACACAGGATATACAACTCTACCAAACACTTGTTAAACATGTCAGTTCATGATACATTTAACTTATGATGGATTTGTCAGAATTTAACCCCATTGTAAATCAGGGAGCACCTGTACAATACAACTCCATTAATGCATATAATGCCTTATACAGTGTGGATTTTCTGGGGGTCTGGAACAGATTTATTCAATTTACATTATTCCTTATGGGAAAAATTTGCTCTGTACTCGCCATTTTCAGTTCTCAACCAGACTTCTGGAACGAATTAACAACAAGAACCGAGATACCACTGTACTAACCATAAAGTCAATTATGCTGTGCAATTGCGACTTTCTCCACCACAAAACTCACAAGACAACGTTATTTATACAGCACATTTAAAAGACATCAAGTGTCAACCAGAGTGCTGCAAAATATTCAAAGCAAAGACCCAAACAAATGTCCTGTCCTAAGATTTGGCTTAGAAAAATATAACTAATAAAAGAATGTCATAAAAACAACAAACAGTACAATATATCATCTCTAAGAGCTTTCAAATGGCAGGGCAAATAAATTCGTTTTTAAGTTTGTCTTAGAAATTTCTAATGTGGATGAAGACTTTATGGAAAATGGTAGGCTGTTCCAAATTTTAGGTGCAGTGACAGAAAATGCCTGATCACCTAAACCTTCACACTAAAAATGAAGAAAAAAAAACAGACAAATGGACCAACACTCCAGGCTTTGAGCTACGGAGGAGGTACAAGATCACTTCAGCTTTTCCACTGGTGGTGTAAATGCAAAAAAAGGATGTAGAATAAATGTAGTTCTCAAGGGAGCTAGGCACTTCACTTACACCCAATGCATAACTCAGTAAGCAAACTTTTCAAAAGACAGTTACAGTAAAAAAAAACCTAGTTTTTTAAAAGCTACTTATGTGCAACAGCCAATTGTCCCCACAAGGTAAAAAGAAAAACATATCTATATATCTTTGCAGGGAAATTTGATCCTGAAGATATAAAGATATAAACTTGACCCATACATGTGCACACACACACATGAAGAAACACATGCACACTATAAGGTGGGAAACCAAAATAACAGCTTGATCTAAAAGGTCAAACTTTCTGTGCAGAGAAATCTGAATGTAGTAACCTTTCCACCGACTGTGACATCATATCAGCACGCTGAAGAGGCTTGTGGGGAAATATTAATCTCTCCCTCTCTCTGTCTCTCTCTCACACACACACAAACAAACATTTTTGTCACGTTATACGTTTGTCACAAACATCTTTGTCTCACTGTCTTGCTGTGGACTTTCCAGTGACATAATGATTACTAGCTTATTAATGCCACACCTACACATAACCCTAACCTTAACCTTAGTAAATTAATTGAGATATTGTCTTTTGGTTTTGAAAAGAAAATTTGTGTTAATGTAAAAAAAGAAAAGCAGTTTTCCTTGTGGACCAGCAAAATGTCCCCACAAGGTAAGAAGTGTCAGATCTTTATATCTTTGTAAGGACATTTGGTCCCTACAATGACATATAACCCACCCATCTTTGGTCCTCACAAGTATAGCAAGACAAGGTACAAAGATACACACACACACTACCACTGCCTGGAGTTTTATTGCAGTGTGTCAGTAATAAAGACGAATTTGGACCAAAGAGCTTGCATTGATGTGCCTGTGGTTACATTTACTGTGGTTTATGGGATGTAATCTCCAGGTCTACCCCCACTACTCCCCCACCTTATTCCCTGGGTGTGTGACACACAAAATCCTAATCAGGTTTGAGTGGTAACTAAAAATAAATGAATTGATTAATGCTTTGGGATTTGTTCTGGCGTTCCTTTAAGTGCAGTACATGGGATTGTAGGGTAAATGAAAGGTTCTGTAGAAGTTGTATTATTACTTATTATTATTACTGTGCGCAGTGAGTGAGGTTCTTTTATTCTTTATATTGCTTCTTCTTCTTATTGCCCTCACTCCAGACTGCTGTGATTAACCCAACCTGAAGCACTCAAATGTACAGACTGTCTTTTAACTTCATTTCATAGTTAATTTCAGTGAAAGGTGTGCTGTGGGGTTTTCATTTTTATTGTTTTTTACTACTGTAATATGTGAAATTAAAGTATGAGATTTTCGTTTTAAATATATTGAGGGAATGTTGCCAGCTGCCAGATGTCATAATGGGCTTTATAGCAGCTGAGGGCACTGGAGAGAGAACTGCTTTCTTTCTTTATGTCCATCTTTCTTTCTTTAATACTTCCTTCCTACCTGCTTTCCTTATTCATTTATTCTTTCCTTCCTTCCTTTTTTGTCATTACTTTAAGACTTCCTTCTTTCTTTCCTCTTCCGTCCTCCCTTCCTGATTTCTATCTTGTTTTCTTCCTTCCTTACATTTTCATCCTCCTTTCTCTTTCATTCACCTTCCTTCCCTCCTTCCATCATTCCCCATTTCCTTCGTTCCTCATGTTATTCTTTTATTTCCTTCTTTCTTTCCTTTTTTCAGGTCTTCAGGACTTTCCTTCTTTCTCTCCTCTCCTCTCCTCTCCCCCTTCCTGTTTTCTATATAATTTTCTTCCTTACATTCCCTCATTTCTCTTTCCTTCACCTTCCATCCCTCTTTCCATCGTTCCCTATTTCCTTCGTTCCTCACTTTATTCTTTTCTTTCTTTCTTCTGTTCATCCTAAATTTTTGCCTTCCTATTTCCTTATTCCCTTCCCTCCTTTTTTAGAACTTTGGAACTTTTAGATTTGTCTTTCTCTCTTCTCTTTTGATCTCCTTATACAGCCCCTTTAATCTTTCCTTCATCTTCCTTCCATCCTCCACGATATCCTTACATCCTTATTTTATTCTTTTATTTCACTCATTCTTTCCATATGCTTGCTTTCTTTCTGTCTGTCTTGTTTTCTTTCCTTGAATATATCAGTCATTATTCAGTTTCTTCCTTCCTTCTACCCTTCATTTCTTTCCTTCCATCCAGTTATTTAGTGCTTTTAAACAGTTACATAGCTGTATGACATGGGTGTGGTGTTGTTGCATAGACCCAATGAACCAAATGTTTTCCCAGGCTTGATACTCACGTCCAGTTACTGCCTGTCAGGAGTTACTTATCTTAGGGTACTTTGCTTTTCTCCCACCTCTCGACAAAATGGCACTAGATGGACTGGGTACTCTAAACTGACCTTAAGTGTGCTTGTTGAGAAAATGTTCAAAGTGTTGATGTCCGGTGATCATCTTGTGACTGGTGTTTTCCTGTAGGCTCCAGATCTATGGTAACACTGACCAGGATAGGCGCTTACTGAAGATGAATGAACGAATCGAATAATAATTCTCTCTCTCCTCTGTCACTGTCAAATTTTTGCAAGCGCATTATTTTCTTCACGGTGTGCACATCTAGATGTTTCTGTAACACTGTGCTCCATAAGGAATGCTTTGTGAACAGTGGCATACGAATTCAATTTATTATTCCATTTTCTAGCACCTCACAACCTGACATACTGTTATATGTAATGTAATGAAGCTTTATGATGGTTTTTTTACCTTTTTTATCCAGGAAAATAAGAAAGACACAGAACAGGCCTGTGTGTGTGTTTCAGAGAGAGATAGAGAGAGAGAGAGAGAGAGTGGGGGGGGTCTTTTCATCTTTTTTTATACGCAAAGGAATATTCAATACTGGCATACCGACTTTCTTTTATCTCTCCTTCAAACAAGTTCAACTCAGGGCTTCAGAGGATGGAAATGGAGACAGGCAGACATAAAGACAGACAGACAATGGAAATCATTTGTCATTTGAGCTAGGACTTTCATAATGACAGTATACGCTGTTAACATTACATTATGCCAATACAGATAATTACATTGCAAAGAACTCTGTGATGTTAGCTTGGAAGTTCGCTATATAGGTTCGAACACAATGGGGTACGTAGTTATGGGACAATATAACAATATTCGACAATAATCTACAACAGCGTGCTGTATTACAGCCCTGACACAAAGTGGACCACCCTGAAGTGCCTTATTTTCCTAGAACTGCACACCCTGGGGTGTTTTGTTACAGAGCTGTGATGGCAATCTGCCAACAATTGCACATTGTTCTTTGTTAGAGCAACATGTCACCATTTATGTCCATTTATACTCACATTCAATATAGTTGAATGCCTGCAATACAAGTAGGTTTACTGCATTGTTTTATTATTATAGAGCCTACACATAGTTTTATCATAAACTTTCACTTCTGTCTTGGCTGGATGGGAAACCAAAGCTGTAATGTATCTCTCTTACAAACACATTTTAGTCTGTTTATGGTCAGGCTCTTGGGCACCCCTGGTCAAAGCACATGTTTGGTTGATTTTCCAGAAATTATCAAAACCTACCATATTTCTACTTAACTTTTTGAGGTATTACAAAAAATAAATTCCAATTGTGGGGAGTTCAAATGGTGCAGTGACAATTTGCCAGTGCATAATTTGTGCCGGTTCCTGCCACATTGTGCCAGGTCCTCTCGTATTTGGAGTGCATGCTCCAACACCTCTGCATTTTATATATAAAACTAGAAAGTGTAGTTTTTGCAGAAACTGCGAGTGTGTTGTGGCAGTGCATGCCCGCGTGGCAGGTGTCAGCGTACCCTTGACCGAGTGGGCCAAGTGGTGTGGCTGTAGATTGAAAACTGCCCGAGATCTGTGTGTCCTCCCAGGAACCTCTTGCCCCATTGGCATCATATCGCAGCTTGGGTGTAAATGGGATCGAGCATGTCTAATTTCATGACTATAGGTCAAAAACTGACTGAATTAAAGCAGGAACAGGACCCGAAGTGCCCCAAGGGCATTGGATGAAAGGCCTTGATGTGCCCAGCCGAATTTTGTGGCTGTAGGTCTAAAACTGTCTGAATTACAGTCAATGCCTATTCAGACACCTGTGTGCCCTGCCAGGGACATCAGGGGGGCAACTGCATCAGATTATGGACTATTGTGTACCAGGACCTAGCATACCAAATTTCATTCTTGTAGATTGAAAATCGACTGCATTACAGCATTTTTTTTGTGACAAAGTCAGTGTGAGTATAAAAGAGTGGAAAAGTGGGGCAGGGTTCAAGGCAACCAGGTTCAGTGTGAGTGCACCCTAAAAAATAATAATTACATAAAGTAAAGATTGTTCACAAGTTCCGAATCTTGAGTCCAAGTGAGATCTCTTGTCGAGTCCCCATCTCTGTCTATACATTCAAGGACTTTTCACTCCCTCCCCATTGGCTTGATCGCTTTATGCTCAGTGTTAGCCTACTCTGCAGATAGGTCAGGCATGACAGAGGGGATTAAGGTTATGGTTAGCTAACTAAAACCCTTGTGCTGTTACAGCAACCCCTCCCAGGGTATGTGTTTGCCTGTGCCCCATGAATACATATTTTTTGCATTGAAGATTGAATAAGACTGAAGATTCAGAAACTCTTCATTCAAATACTAATATTTAGGAGCCTACAGTGGACTACAGTGGTTTCCTTTTATTTTCATGTTTGTCACACTTAAGTGTTTCAGAACATCAAACCAATTTAAATATTAGTCAAAGACAACAGAAGGAAACACCAAATTCAGTTTTTAAATGAAGGTGTTTATTATTAAGGGAGAAAAAAATCTAAACCTACATTTCCCTGTGTGAAAAAGTGATTGCACCCCCCGTTAAAACATATCTTAACTATGGTTTATCACACCTCAGTTCACTGTCCCTACACCTGTTCTCAATCAGGACATCACTTAAATAGGACCTGCCTGACAAAGTGAAGTAGACAAAAAGATCCTTAAAAGCTACACATCATGCCAAGAACCAAAGAAATTCAGGAACAAATGAGAAATAAAGTAATTGAGATCTATCAGTCTGGAAAGGGTTATAAAGCCATTTCTAAAGCTTTGGGACTCCAGCGAACCACAGTGAAAGCCATTACCCACAAATAGCAAAGACATGGAACAGTGGTGAACCTTCTCAGGAGTGGCTGGCCGACCAAAATTACCCCAAGAGAGCAGTGACGACTCATCCAAGAGGTCACAAAAGACCCCACAATAACATCCAAAGAACTGCAGGCCTCACTTGCCTCAGTTAAGGTCAGTGTTTATGCCTCCACCATAACAAAGAGACTGGGCAAAAATGGCCTGCATGGCAGAGTTCTAAGACTAAAACCACTGCTGAGCAAAAAGAACATTAAAGCTAGTCTCAATTTTTCCAGAACACATCTTGATGATCCCCAAGACTTTTGGGAAAACATTCCGTGGACTGACGAGACAAAAGTTGAACTCTTTGGAAGGTGTGTCCCATTACATCTGGTGTAAAAGTAACACAGCATTTCAGAAAAAGAACATTGTAGCAACAGTAAAATATGGTGGTGGTAGTGTGATGGTCTGGGGCTGTTTTGCTGCTTCAGGACCTGGAAGACTTGCTGTGATAAATGGAACTATGAATTCTGCTGTCTACCAAAAAATCCTGAAGGAGGATGTCCAGCCATCTGCTCGTGACCTCAAGCTGAAACGAACTTGGGTTCTGCAGCAGGACAATGATCCAAAACACACAAGCAAATCCACCTCTGAATGGCTGAAGAAAAACAAAATGAAGACTTTGGAGTGGCCTAGTCATGACCTGAATTCTATTGAGATTCTGTGGCATGACCTTAAAAACGCCGTTCATGCCGAAAACCCTCCAATGTGGCTGAATTACAACAATTCTGCAAAGATGAGTGGCCAAAATTCCTCCACAACGCTGTAAATGACTCATTGCAGGTTATCACAAACGCTTGGTTACAGTTGTTGCTGCTAAGGGTGGCCCAACCAGTTATTAGGTTTAGGGGGCAATCACTTTTTCACACAGGGCCATGTAGGTTTGGATTTTTTTCTCCCTTAATAATAAACACCCTTTAAAAACTGCATTTTGTGTTTACTTCTGTTGTCTTTGACTAATATTTAAATTGGTTTGATGTTCCGAAACACTTAAGTGTGACAAACATGCAAAAAAATAGAAAGTCAGGAAGGGGGCAAACACTTTTTCCACACCACTGTATATTCTGTCTTTCCATTACCATATCATGATCATTAATGCATTAATGATTAACAGAACTGCCATTATACATATAGCACCATTCATAAATTTAAAATGTAACCATTATAAAGGTCACAAAAAATGTGACATACAGTATCACAGGCACAGGAAGAGCCGATGTCTCTCCCCTAGCAACCTCATAGCCATTATTTAATATATACAGCCACATCCCATAATAGTTTGAGGTGTGAAACCGCTAGGGAACCGCCCCCGGTTGCCTTGGGTGACAGGTGTGAAGGATAGTGACAGCAAAACCAGGTCTAGGTTTGACAGTTAGCAACATCACCCCTGATATCCAACGATCCCATGAGTGTGAGCGAGTGGGCACTTATCTGACAGGCTGAGCTGATGAAGCCCCGCCTCCTCCTTTTCTCCCCCTTTATAATCGTTTAATTCATTTTATTTGATCATATCTGTAATCTTTAACCTTTCCTGTGCCCTCACTCAGTTAGTGTACAAGAAACCTTCTAGAGCTAATTAAGCTGATTGAAATACCCCTAATTAAGCAAGTTATTACTTTCTGTGAGGGTAAATTAAATTATCCATCTATTAATTAATAGACACTATGGTTTTAAGAAAAAAAAAGGAGCAAAAGAACAAAGTGTGAAGAAAAGAAAAAGAGAGACAATGAGATATGAGGATGGGAAGTGAAACGACAGAAGCAAAAATAGGATTTTTTTTAATTCATGAGGAAGGTTGGAGCGAGTAAAAGGACATGAAGAGAGAACATGAGGGGAGGGGCAGAGCTTTGCAAATCAGCAGGATAGCTCTAGAGGTACAGTCTTATACAAAATGATTAGACCAGCTTTGGCTAATTTGCAACAATGTGTTTTTTTTGTTGTTTTCTGCAAAAGTTGTTGTTATTACTACTACCAACAAAACATTTAAGTTGACCAAAGGTGTTCAAACTTGTGCATAAGTATGCATATAAGTGCTGAATACAGATGCTGCAGGCAACATTAGCAGCTTATGAACTATTTCATTTATCCTTACCTCAGACTGTAAAGGCAATATGTTTTTTTTTATTAATAATCACTACCTTTGGAAAAAATGTCTTATAATTAATGATTAATCTAACAATTGTACAGCTCCAATCATGTTAACTATGTACTCCCTTCATATACAGTCAAAGTCTGTTATCTGAATATTGAATATTTGTTTAGCAGAAGTCCAAATTTCATTGTTTTCTATAAGAAAATTGTCTACATGTATACGTCTGTATATATATATATATATATATATATATATATATATATATATATATATATATATATATATATATATATATATACACACACACGTGTATATATATATATAAATTGTACTGAGTCATAAGAGGGTGTCAATCATTAACAGTACAAGATCAAGCAGTCTTTTTTGGACTCATACATTGTACTATTTTTTTAAATCTACTTTGAGTAAAAAGAGAGTAATCAAGCCCTGTCCAGCAAAAAAAAAAATCCCAGCATATACTGATACAGTATATTGTGTTTTGGAAGCTTGTATGTGGGTCAATCAGCAAGAACATAAAAGAAAATACCTTCCGCCAAAAAAAGTAGGTCCACAATAAATGAGTTGTTGCTAAGTAACAGTAAAAATTGTCTACCCTGCTCTCAGTACAATACAAAAGTCAATATGGTTTATATAACACTATCAAGTAATGGTAGTTTTAAATACAGTGCAAATTTTTGTTTCAAAGAACAAAAATTTGTAGGTTTTGTTCTTTGAAATACAAAGAAAAAAAAACTGAAAATAAAAAGATCAAGGCATCAACAAAGACATCAACAAAAAGTGTTGCTATTTAGAGGATTGTGTTTACTCAACCCTGTCTGACTGACTATTATTATTATTATTATTATTATTATTATTATTATTATTATTTATTTATTTATTTTTTATTGTTTTATAACAAGAATGATTTTTGCCTCTTTTTTTTATTGAAAAATTTGTACATTTTTGATATAAAATAGTAAAATAGTAAAATTTTGAATAATGACCAAAAACAAAATAAAGTTAAATAAAATAAAACTGGAACAACTAATAAAAACAACCTTTTCCTTTACTGTACCAAATAAAATAAAAAAATAAAGAAGGTTTACAACTAATTCTTCATTTTCTGTTTGTTCTTCAAAGTATTTTCATCTTCTTCTTCTTCTTCTTCTTCTTCTTTCGGCATCTCCCTTTATCAGGGGTTGCCACAGCGAGTTAAACTTTTCCACTTCACCCTGTCCTCCACATCCTCTACTCTCACCCCAACTCCCTGCATATCTTCATTTACCACAACCATATAATGCCTCTTTGGTCTTCCTCTCCATCTCTTGCCTGGCAGCTCCATCTCCAGTGGGACTGTGGTAGCCTAGCGGGTAAAGTACTGGAGTATGGACCAGAAGGTCCAGGGTTCAAATTCCACCTCTGCCAAGCAGCCACTGTTGGGTCCTTGAGCAAGGCCCTTAACCCACAATTGCTTGGATTGTTAACTGTATCAGTTGTAAGCCGCTCTAAGGGTGTCTGCTAAATGTAAATGTAAATGTAAATCTCCAACATCCTCCTACCAATATATCCACTATCCCTCATCTGCACATGTCCAACCCATCTCAGTCTTCCCTCTCGAATTTTGTCTCCCAATTTTCCAACCTGTACTGTCCCTCTGATGATCTCATTCCTAATCCTGTCCATCCTGGACACTCCTAAAGTGAACCTCAACATCTTAAGTTCTGCCACCTCCAGCTCTGCTTCCTGTCTCTTTGTCAGTGCCACTGTCTCTAACCCATACAACAAGGCTAGTCTCACTACTCCCATATAAATTTTTCCTTGTATTTACATTTACAGAATTTAGCAGACGCCCTTATCCAGAGCGACTTACAATTGATACAGTCTTACAATCCAAGCAATTGTGGGTTAAGGGTCTTGCTCAAGGACCCAACAGTGGCAGCTTGGCGGAGGTGGGATTTGAACCCTGGACCTTTTGGTCCATAGTCCAGTACCTTACCATTAGGCAACCACAGTCCTTGTTCTTGTTCTACCACACTTGTTCTTCAAAGTATGAAAATTTAAATTATAAATGTTACATGAACCAGTAAACGCAACACTGTCACATTTGTCACACCAAAAACAAAGTAAAGAAAAAGTGACACGAAAGGATAAACTTTATAAGGGATAAAGGACCAGGCTAAGCTAACACACAACAAGCTAAGCTAACTCGCTAATAAAACACTCACATGCTAACAGAGATAATGTTACATTAAGCTAAATGGGCAAGACAAACACACAAACTTTACAAACCATGTCTAGTTAAACAGACAGTAGAAACAGACAGGCTTACAAAGGAATAACCATAAGAAGAAGAGGAATCTAGCATTAGATTAGAAGCCAACATAACTATGAACACAAAGCATTGAGTGACAAGACCTGACAAAGTAGAGCTCAAAGAGAAGTGTCTATATAGGAGCGCAAGAAACCTGCTGTGGAAAGAGAAAAGGGTCAAAGGGAGACTATGCTGGATGTAAGTGGCAGAGAACATGCACGTCAAGTCAAGTGAGATTTAGTTGTATATGGCTTTTTTTTTTTTACAATGGAGCATTGTTTCAAAGCAGCTTTAAAATTTAGGATTATCTTCTAATATCTAAGGCCAATCCCAAATTGAACAAGCCTAGGGCAACAGTGGAAAGGAAAAACTCTCTAAACGTAATAAGGAAGAAAGCTTGGGAGTATCAAGACTTACAAAAGGGCCTATCCTTCTTGGGTGGCTTAATTGATAAAAGTAAGAATGACATTAAATTTATCTAGTCAAATAAGTCCGTAGTAAAGCTAAAAAAACAGAAAATAATAAGTAAATATGACCAGATAAATAAAATAATGTAAAAAATATGAATATCAGCATTATTCAGTCCGATACACAGTGGTGGCAGCAGCATCCTGCCCCCTGCCTGACTTCCTGGTCAGTTCTGTGGAGAAGCCTAACCCTGAATTCACTGGTCAGAGGAACACAATTAGAACACAACAGTGCTGGCTGACTATTATTGGGCACTGAGAAGAAGTACCAGTTGAACCATTACGTGATTGAACATAACGCAATTTAATGTCACATAATTACATTCAATTTAATTAATTGATAGTAATGTTTCTCCAGTCTCCTACATGAAAAAGGAAATCTGAAAGAGCATCTCATAACAACTAGGCTTGTGGAGCTCTCCAGATCTGCAGTGGGAGGTGCCTTATGACTGGTCCAAAGGGGGATGAAATACAAAACTGAGGAACAGGTGCTGGCACTAAAACATGTAAACAGCTTAACTGGCTAAGGTGGTGCAATTCATAGAAATTTTTAAAGCTGGTAAAGGGAGGAGTGTGTCACGTCACACAGTGTAACAGCCCCTGCTGAGTATGGGGCTTCCTAGTCACAAACAGAGTGCTCACCATGCTAACTGTCCACCTTCAAGTGCACTTACAGTGGGCAGTTTCAGAACTTAACCACTGAGCAATGGAAGAAGGTTTCCTGACCCGACTAGCCTTTTCCATGCACCATTTACCTGGAGAAGCGATGGCACCAGGTTGCACTGTGGGAAGAAGACAAGCCAGTGGAGCAAGTGTGAGGGTCTGGGGAATGTTCTGCAGGGAAGCCCTAGATCTGGGCATTCGTGTGGATATTAATTTGACACATAACAACTACTTAAAAATCACTCAGGACCAGGTTGTTTTAATGTTAGGTGTAATTAACCTATACTAAAGTGTCACTATTTGTGCTAGTAATATACAAACTGTGCAAATGAAATGAAACACAGGTATGGTTCTCTTGATTATCTTCATTATTTAAGCAAAAGAGCATGAGAAGGAGTCTCCACTGCTGTGATTTGGTCGCAGACACGACTCGAAGGCGAGTGCCGTAGACAACCACAGCCATGATGTTATTCTCCATAACACACAACCTCAAATGTTCTATTGCTTTTATACAAGTTTTTTTTTTTCAAAAGAAAGAATATAATACAAAGTCATTTTAAAAAGCCCTAAATTTCATATTGAGCATTCTTAAATACTGGTAATACCTTCCGCCAAAAAAGTAGGTCCAAACCAAATGAGCTGTTGCTATGCAACGGTAACAATTCTCTACCCTTCTCTAACACAGCACACTACAAAAGGTTTATGGTTTATTTAACACTACCAAGTAATGTTAGTTTGAAATACAAGGTGCAAATAAATGAAGATGAAAGAAAAAATGGAAAAACAATAAAATTCATTAAGAATTAAACAAAAGAATGTAGCTAATTATTAGGGTTATTCAGTTATTTACATTTACATTTAGAGCATTTAGCAGATGCCCTTATCCAGAGCGACTTACAATTGATACAGTCTTACAATCTTAAGGGTCTTGCTCAAGGACCCAACAGTGGCAGCTTGGCAGAGCTGGGATTTGAACCCTGGACCTTCTGAGCCAGAGTCCAGTACCTTAACCGCTAGGCTACCACAGTCCCACATTTGTATATGTCATGTTTGTGTTCAGGTGGCACGGTGGTGCAGTGGTTATCATTGTCGCCTCACAGCTCTGAGATCCTCGGTTTGATCCCAACCCTGGCATCTGCCTGTATGGAGTCTGCATGTCCTCCCCATGTCTGCGTGGGTTTCCTCCGGGTACTCCGGTTTCCTCCCACATTCTAAAGATATGTGTTCTGTGAATTGGTGTTTCCAAAGTGCCCTTAGTGTGTGAAGGTGTGTATGCGTTTGTGAGTGTATGTGCCCTACAATGGATTGGCGCCCTGTCTAGGGTTGTTCCTACCTTGGGCCCTGTGCAGCCGGCTAGGCACCGGCATTCCCACGTCCCTGACTAGGATCAAACGGATAAGACAATGAATGAATGTTTGTCTTCATGAAGCTTGTTGTTACTTGGCAACGCATTTTCCATTTTGGTCTGTACGGTCGGAACAAACTGTTATATGTCATAACAAATGTACCAATTTCTGCATTTTCTGAGGTTTGTTAGCAATTTACTCTTATATTAAAATCCAGTTCCTGATAACATAAGGTACAAGTTGTTTGTTTTCTAAAAAAAAAAAAAAAACCAAACATGACAGAGACAAATCCAGGAAGCGCAGTGTTAAAGCTAAGTTCGGATTAGCATTAACATGAAGTAAAACCATTAATTTATCAATCAGAGTTCCGTTGAACACAGTTAATTTGTGTGCAGCTACTATTAGCTTTCAATCAGCATAATCATTAGATCTTGATTATGGAAAATATCCTGTAATGCAAAATAATATAATCAACATATGATATATAATCTAATTAGCATTCTCCGCTTTCCCATAAGTGCATTAGTGAGGTCTGGCACCAATGATGAACAATACAGCCTGGCATGCACTTAGTGTTCCATAACGTCCGAATGGCTTATGTGCCAAGTCTCTGTGAATCTCAGTTATGCTTTTCCATATCAAACACAGCAAAATACACTATATAGGCAAAAGTTTGTGGACACCCAAAAATTACACCTAAAACATGGGTATTTTCATGACTAGCACATTGCTGCCTCGATAGCCTTCACTCTTCTGAGAGGCTTTCCATTAGATTGTGAATTGAATTGCCCATTACTATGAGGTTGGGCACAGACAGTACACCCCTGCTTACAGTTTGCATTCTTATTCATCTCAAAGTTTTCTGATAGAGTTATATGCAAGCCATCCAAGCTCTCCATCAAAATTGCTTTTATTTTATCTGCATAAATGTTTTAAAAAAAACATTTATTTGTGACCAAGATGAAAGTGCCTTTCTGAGAGTCACTGAAGTCTTCAGCTCAACCCATTCTATTGAAACGGTTTGTCTATGGAGATGCCATGCCATGTCAAATCCCAGCTCTGCTAAGCTGCCACTGTTGAGGTCTTGAGCAAGGACCTTAACCCACAGTTGCTTGGATTGTACAAATGTCTCAATTGTCTGCTAACATTACATTGACATGGCATAAATGTAAATGTAATGCCAATATTCGATCATCAAACTGCCAGACTGTGAATCATGAAACAATACTCCAGTGAAGTCATTTCTATTTCTCCAATGGCTAACACAGGTGTGCTTGAACCTTATTCATTGTTAACTATGATGTCAGACTTCTGTGTTCTTGCTGGAAAGCCAACCTACACAGGTCCAATTGAACAGCCCTTGTTCTAACATTGCTTCCAAAGAATGGTGCATTCGCTGAACTACCAAGGACAAAATTTCCACTCAGAACACAGCTGCCTTCTTCTGTCAGCCTATGTGTCTTAGGGCACTGCAGCTGAGCTGCTGTTGCTCCTAGACATTTACACATCATAATAAACAGATGAGCTGAGCAGGTCTAGAAGGGCTGACTGACATATCGGAATGTGGCATCTTATGACAGTTGCCTTTTTGAAAGTCACATAGCTCTTTAATACAACCTATTCTACATGAGTGTTTGTGTGCGTTTGCATGGCTGTACGCTTGATTGTATGGACCTGCTAGCGAAACACTATATTGACAAACATTTGTGGACAGTTTAGGATAAGTTTCTGTTGTTTTGAACAATTACTATAGATTATTTGACTAGATAAATTAGGTTCACTCTTACATTTATCATCTAAGGCACTCAAAGTGGATGGGTCCCCTTTTTGAGCCTTGGTCCTCCCAAGGTTTCTTCCTTATAACATTTAGGATTTTTTCCTTTCCACTGTTGCCCTAAGTTTGCTCAATTTGGGATTGACACATTTATAGGTTTCCAAATCAAAATTTATTGGTTTGACAACTTTGATTGAGAACCTGACTGGCTTGCACAGAGCATTGACCTCAACTCCATCAGACCTTGCTCTGGAAATCCATTGGAATGGCAAAAGTGAGCCAGGGCTTATTGTCTAACATCAGAATCTGACCTCACAGTCCAAGCCATCTAAGAAGAAAGCCTGTTGTGGCAACAAAGGTTAAGGGCAAACTCCATACTAATGTCTATAACATTAAACCTTTGTCTATATAGCATCTGTGTGGCTGAAATTATCCAATTTACTCATAATAAATGGTGTGTCTTGAGTCATTTATTTTTATAGCAATAATGGTAGAATCAGAAGTGGGAGTTTTTCTGGTGGGTTTGGGTATGTGTGTACATTTTCAACAATGCCTTCATCTCAACTGTTTCCTTGCATCACTGTTTGATTGACAGGTTTAAGATAAGCCTCTGTCTTTCGTTCACACATGCTGCATTGCTTATCAGACCTCACAGAGTGAAGCTGGCCTGACACACTCTTACACACACTCCATCTCCAACTAATGACCTGTGAAAACAGCATCCAGACAAGAGCTCACGACTGAACACTTGAGACCGTCGCGCTTCCTTTGGGGGAAAGCTTAAGCTTTTTTTTTTTTCCCCCTCCCAGTCTTCCTTTTACCTTCCTCTCTTCCTGTCTGTAATGGTTTTCAATCTGGAAGAAACAGTGTTTGTTCAAATATGGCCACCTTTTCCAACTTACATAATCTGTTTGCAGTTCTGAAAGGTCTGAAGACAAAATAGTTCTCACCACCAGGCAATTTGACTCCCACCACGCTGAAAACTTTCTGACTTACCAGACCAGACAAGCTATCTCATTAGCAGGTAGGTCTTTAACAGTATATATGTATATATATATTATATATATATATATAAGTATATATATATATATATATTATATATAGATAAATATAATACACAAATACACACAAGTATACATATATATATATATATATATATATTATATATATCTATATTATATATATATATATATAATGATAAACACAATACACACCACACGATACACATATATAATATATATATATATATATATATAATATATAATATATATATATATATATATATATATATTATACACAAACATTTGTTATGAGTAAAAATTGGATCTTTCAGTCCACACATTTCCGTCGTGTTTGGAGAAAAGAATTCTGTTGCACATACTACTGTGAAGCATGGGAGTTGAAAACATCATGCTGGGGATGTTTTTCTCCAAAGGGGAACAAGACGGACTGGATCCGTGTTAAGGGGAAGAATGAACGGGCCATGTATCGTGAGATTTAAGCAAAAACCTTCCTTCTATCCGTGAGAGCATTGAAGATGGAACGTGGTGCTGTTTTCCAGCATGGCAATGACCCCAAACCACACCACTCGCCATGAAGGAGGGCTCCGTAAAAAAAACAAAAGGCATTTCAATGGTCTAGGAGTGGCCTAGCCAGTCTCCAGACCTCAACCCCATAGAAAAATTGTGGAGGGAGTTGAAAGTCCGTGTTGCCCCAAAACATCACTGCTCTAGAGGAGATCTGCATGGAGGAATGGACCAAAATACCAGCTACGGTGTGTGCAAACCTGGTGAAGACTTACAGGAAACGTTTGACCTCTGTCATTGCCAACAAAGGTTATGTTACAAAGGATTGAGTTGAACCAAATTTATTGGCCAAATACTTATTTTCCACCATAATTTTCAATTAAATTCTTTAAAAATCCTACAATGTGATTTCCTGGATTTTTTTTTTCTCATTTTGTCTCTCATAGTTGAAGTGTACCTATGATGAAAATTACAGACCTCTCTCATCTTTCTAAGTAGGAGAACTTGCACAATCAGTGGCTGACTAAATACTTTTTTTGCCTTACTGTATATGGCAAGTGGAACTGATAAAATGGACAATGAGTGTATAAACAAACGGTGTACCTAATGAAGTGATCAGTCAGTGTATGTGTTGAATATGGTTGGAATGTGCTCTCAGCTAAACACAGTATATATATATATTTATATTTTCTCATTTCAGTACAGTTTTACGGAAGGTCTAGTTACAAACGGAAATGTATGGTTTATGTAGTATTATATAAAAGGTAATTTTCTACTCCACATATCCACAGACTTTCTTATTATGGTTTTTACATTGTTATGCTTCATGTTGCTGCATTCCTATTGCTTGTAATCTCCAAGCACCGTAGCCAATAATGAATACTTTGTGGGATTAAAAGTAATAGTTTAAAGGTTGGATTAAGATTAGTCAGCACCATGATGGAGCACAAATACCTAACAATGATGACTAAATAGGATTTCCAAAAAGCAATCTTTCTCTTCCGCTTCCAGAATTGTTGTTTTAATATTGGGTAAATTAGTAATTTGTTCAACAATTCATGTTTGGTCATGATAGAGTCATACGGAGTGATGGACAGCTCCCTAGTTTCAGGCCTCACTGCCGAATACTTGTAGATATTTGGTACGTTCTCCCTTTGTCCACCTAGGTTGCCTATGGATAATAGTAAACCATCTGGAAAAATGTCCAAAAATGGAAAAAAACTATCTGTTAGCAGTTTGTACAGAGTCACACTGTGTGTTCTCTATCCTTTTACTCTCGATGCAAGATTAAGTCAAAGGTCACTTCTGTAACAATGTCATGAAGAAGTCTGTGTCTGTATGTTTGTCTGTGTGTGTGTGTGTGTGTGTGTGTGTGTGTGTGTGTGTGTGCCAAGTTTGTTTCATTGTGAAGACCAAATTAACTCAATTAACAAACTTTTTGCTACAAAGAAAAAGCAACTTTTAATTGAAAAAGAGCAAAAAAGAGCCAAAAGTTGAAGGATAGCATTAGGTTTAGATGGTAGTGTAGAATTAATAAGCTACAATAATACTCATGTCAACAAAACGTCCCCAAAAACATATTGTGTGTGT
The DNA here is from genome assembly GCA_025084515.1 of Ancistrus triradiatus. NCBI lineage: Eukaryota > Metazoa > Chordata > Actinopteri > Siluriformes > Loricariidae > Ancistrus > Ancistrus triradiatus. The sequence continues at coordinate 560,245 of JAJAGP010000128.1, forward strand.
GTGTGTGTGTGTGTGTGTGTGTGTCTTCTGTGTTGAATCCCTTAATTCACCATACGGCCTGTAAACTTCTTGTTTTGAAATGCACCATATGTTTGGCTTGAACACACTGCACCTATCTGCATAATCAACACACACACACACACACACACACACACACACACACACACACACACACACACACACACAAAGTTGCACCGGACCAACAGAATTATCTTTCCCTGTGTGCTCTTATCGCAGCAAGTCAGGTGCTCGGGTGCTGTGATCTATCCACAAATCCTCCATTGCTTCGATCTTTTCCGGTTTCCTCCCACACACACACACACACACACACACCCCACACACACAGACCTACAGTACACTTACACAAACACGCAGAACTAGTTGAATATGTGTGGTGTCCGCTCCTTAATAGTACTGGGCCCCATTTGTTCATACCTGCTTTACAGACAGAAAGAACAATCGATACAAACTGTACAGAGCCCCGAAGCCTTTCCCATGTTCAGAGGTCCTCATGATAGCAGGTGCATGCTCAATGATGACAGTGAAAACAAGAGATGGAAACAACCTCTAAACTTTCTAACTTGATATTGTTGCATGTCAAACTTTCAGGACTTTAGAAATGACTTTAGGGAATCTGCATTTAGCCGATTCCCTTATTCACTTGGAACTGAACAAAGCAGATGGTAATGGGCATTGGTTAAGAATAGTGGAGCTTGTTTAAGGAGTGGCAGCTTGGAGAAACAAGGATTTGAACTCACAACCTCAGGATCATTAATCAAGAGCCTGAGCTACTAATCTACACATTGGCTGTTATTTAACCTGTTCATGACTGCATTAACCTTGAGGGCGGCACAGTGGCGCAAGTGGGTATCTGTGTTGATTTACTCCTCAAGTCTTTCCAAAGACATGCGTAAGGTTAACGTGTTGCTCTAAATGGGCTCAGTGTGAATGCATCTGACTAGTTTATTTTGTTTGTTTATTTGATTTTTTTTAATGTCACTATCAGCATTAATGGCCATATATATATATATATACCCTGTTTTATTTAAAGAACAGGGATCTATCAAAGTCTTCTCTTGACAACACATGTTTGTGGAAGTGTATCATGACACAAACAAAGATTTCTGAGGACCTCAGAAAAAAAGTTGTTGATGCTCATCCTAGAAAAGGTTACAAAACCATCTCTAAAGAGTTTGGACCAATCCACAGTCAGACAGATTGTGTACAAATGGAGAAAATTCAAGACCACTGTTACCCTCCCCAGGACTGGTCAACCAACAAAGATCACTCCAAGAGCAAGGCGTGTAATAGTTGGCGACGTCACAAAGGACCCCAGGGTAACTTCTAAGCAACTGAAGGCCTCTCTCACATTGGCTAATGTTAATGTTCATGAGTCCACCATCAGAAGAACACTGAACAACAATGGTGTGCATGGCAGGGTTGCAAGGAGAAAGCCACTGCTCTCCAAAAAGAACATTGCTGCTCGTCTGCAGTTTGCTAAAGATCACATGGACAAACCAGAAGGCTATTGGAAGAATGTTTTGTGGACGGGTGAGACCAAAATAGAACTTTTTGGTTTAAAAAAAAAGCATTATGTCTGGAATGGCCAAGTCAAAGTCCTGACCTTAATCCAATCGAAATGTAGAATTTACTGAAGTGAGCAGTTAATGTGAGGAAACCCACCAACATCCCAGAGCTGAAGCTGTTCTGTACGGAGGAATGGGCTAAAATTCCTCCAAGCCGGTGTGCAGGACTGATCAACAGTTACAGGAAACGTTTAGTTGCAGTTATTGCTGCACAGGGGGGTCACACCAGATACTGAAAGCAAAGGTTCACATACTTCTGTCATTCTCTAATATGTAATATTGGATCATTTTCCTCAATAAATAAATGACCAAGTATAATATTTTAGTTTCATTTGTTTAATTGGGTTCTCTTTATCTACTTCTAGAACTCCCCTGTTCGATCCCGGTCTCTGCCTGCATGTTTGCATGTCTTCCTTGTGGGTTACTCAGGGTACTCCAGTTTACTCCCACATTCCAAAGACATGTGTTAGGTTAATTGGCGTTTCCTTAATGGGAGTGCCCTTAATGGGTGTGTGTGAGAGAGTATATGTGCCCTACGATGGATTGCTGCCCTATCTAGGGTTGTCGTTGCCTTGTGCCCAGTGCCGGCGGCTAAGCCCCGGCTTTCCCGACACCCTCACTAGGTTTGAGCAGATATGAAAGTGCATGAAAGTATTTTCTATATTTTTCTTCTGCTATTTCCTTTCTTCTGATTTTCTTAACTTTTTTTTCCTTCCTGTTTCATTCATTCATTCCCCACTTTTCATCCACTTTACATTGTATGTTCTTTCACTCAATTTTCTTTATATTAATTTTCTTCCCGTCTGCGTTTCTGTACATTACTTTATTTCATTATCCTTTTTCTTATTTTTCCTTCTAGATCGCTGTTTAATTCCTTTCCAACTGTACAGCTCCATATAATGCATTTACCCCGAGATAAAAATGTAAGCTTTATCTCATTCTGTCTCCTTCCCTATTTTTTCTGTGACTATTTTTCTAACTTTCTTTTGCTGTCACACACACACACACTGCTTCTCTCTGTAATCAGACTTTTAAGTGTGAGAGATAAAGCAGATTAGTAATGAGCTCACTCACTACAGAGGCTCCGTGGACTGAATAGAATACATACCAGAACGTATCTGATGCCGCCGCGGGCAACACTTTCCCTGCACTCTGTAACGTGCTTGTTTCCTTGCTCTGGGCTCATAAAGCAAGTAAATCAGGCCGACATTGTGGAGCGCAGAAGAGAAGAGGAGATTAGAAATCAGAGCGAGTGGAACTGATACACACTTACAAAAATATAGCTCATCTGTAATAACCATAACGTACTGAGGCCCTGAAGGGTTAGACTGTGAAAAAAAACACATGCCAACTGGATAACACCCAACCAAAAATGTGCAGGCTGGTGTGATTTTCTAACAGAGTACATATATTATAAATGAATAATACACAAACTACTGCCATCTTATAATCGACAAAAGCAACAACAATCAGGAACTAGACTCGTGTGTCTAGAACAAGCACAGCGGTCTGCTCTGATGGATGTAGAGCGCCACAAGACCTTGATTCACGGAAGCTTCGCAAGTGTAAAAACATACGCAAACTTGTTTACACCTGCAAACGTTTACACCTCAAGCTGATCTAATAGGTTGTCATTTGTTACAAGGTAGAGACTCAACAGGGGGATTACAGAGAGCATCCTGTTTTGCTTTATGACCATCTGATTTGGGAAATGCACCTCCTTGGACTGCAAGGATGACCCATCACACCCTTCTCATGGACCAGTTACCACTAGCTGCCATTTCCAGACCCTCCAAAAGTTTTGTTTCCCTTGAGCAATCAAGTATTGACGTACAAAAGTGGATACACACTGTGTTCATATGCACTTAATCATCTCTATAGTCCACAGCCAGATGTCTGCAGTTATCTGATTATTCATATATATAGTATTTTACTCCAGTAACCAGATTACTCATAGCATGTATATCAGTTACCCAATTATAATCTGTGTTTTCAGACTGCACATGTACTCAAGCCTTGTAACACAGTTTCCAGGTCCATGTATTCTATAGCCTTGGCTTTGTCTGGCCTCTTTTTCTGTTGACTTTAGCATTTTTTTTTTCTCGCTGGATCTGACAACCCAGGAATTAAACAGTGCTCTGGAAATAAAGACAGCAAAACGACGAACACTTTGTGGAGACTCTGAAATGCAGTATATACTCAAAATGAATAATTTGATTATTTAATATTAAAGTCTGAACTTTATGTCACATACTTCTATGAGATTATTGGCTGGTTGCAACGTAGAAATCTGATTACTGCCACAAATCTGAGTCATGTAAACCCGGAGGTTTCCCATTATCTGATTGCTCAAGTGCATGTAATACTCATTGATCAGATTACTGACAAAATCGGATTTTCTGCAGTTATTGAATTATTAGGTTCATGTAAACACTCATTGATAGGCAGGTGGTGTGCAGATTTGTAAACACATTTGAGGGTGTGCTGGCACTGAGAAGGATCTCACGCAGAGCAGGATTCGATTTTTGGACGTTTGAACGGTGTGCTACCAATATCACCATGGGTTGCCAGAGCCGCCCAAGACTGGGAAAAATGTGGAAGAGTGGGCAAGGCGGCTTCTGCAGTTCAGAAAGGAAACTTTAATAACTTCTGGATTTTTTTTCTCATTTTGTCTCTCATAGTTGAAGTGTACCTATGATGAAAATTACAGACCTCTCTCATCTTTCTAAGTAGGAGAACTTGCACAATCAGTGGCTGACTAAATACTTTTTGTGCCCCACTGTATGTGAGTATTAGAAGTTATGTATTATTTATTAGAAGTGATGTTCAAGTGTGTTTATAAAGTAAGTCCCACTTCAATAAATTTATCACTCACCAACCAAAGTACATGCAGATTTCGATGGAGCACAAGGAGCCCAGGTTTTATCCACATTACACATCACATTTATTCAATGTGAGCCCCATGGGTGACAAGACAAACATCAGGACATCAGTATTAGAAGTTATGGTGGTGGCCTACTGGTTAAGGTACTGGACTCTGGACCTGAAGGTCCAGGGTTCAAATCCCACCTCTGCCAAGCTGCCACTGTTGGGTCCTTGAGCAAGACCCTTAACCCACAATTGCTTGGATTGTAAGACTGTACCAATTGTAAGTCGCTCTGGATAAGGGCGTCTGCTAAATGCTGTAAATGTAAATGTTTGTCCACTGGTAACAGCGAACATACTGTTATTACTCTTAATAAAACATAAACATTTAGCTGCTGATGTCACTGCTTCTTCAGTTCTGGACTGACAGTGGTCAATGGTTATCTGTACAAAACATACAAGTAAGAGTAAAACTCTCCGAAATATTCTGAGATATCAAGAAACAAGAAACTAGAAAACTTTCTGTACTTCCTCATGTACCATATACTACACACACTCATACACAATAACAGAGACACATTGATGTCTACCCGTTGTGTGGATCAGAGAGGTGAAATGCAGAACGAGTGCAGTTACTGTGACTCGTCTCTTATTCTTTTGTCTTGTGCTCCCCGCAGACTCTGCAGAATAAGGGTTTTTTAATTTTTCAGAAGAACTGCAGTAAAGGAAATGCGTGTGAGACGTTTGTTTGATTCATTATTAAACGCACCCATTCTTTTCCTCTCTGCCTGTGATAAGAAGCTTGCTCGAGGCTCTAATTCAAAAAATTAAAAAGGCGAAAACAAGAGCAAGTTGTTTTTCAAAGCTGTATATCTGTGTTCCTCTCTCTCCCCCTCTATTTCTGTGTGTGTGTGTGTGTGTGTGTGTGTGTGTGCGTGTGTGTGTGTGTGTGTGTGTGTGTACGTGTGTGGGATCTCACTTCTCAGTGTGTGGCCATTAAATTTGGTCCTGGTTAATTGAGAAGGGTCTAGGCACAGATCTCATCTGCGATTCTTACCTCATCTGTGAGACTTGTATGAGGTCTCAGAAGTGAGGTGGTCCTGCTCATTTACTGATGAGTTATTACAAGTGGATTCATGGATTTTGCAACTCATTAGCAAGTTAGGTAACATTTTTTTTTAATACAAAGATATACTCAAGCCTGATCTCCAAACTCACCAATCCCTGCACCTTAGTTCCAATCCTACTTTATCCCATAGTCCCATCACTAACATTATCTCATTGCTAAGACCCATCTCTAACCCTACCTCATCCCGGAGTCCTATCTCCACAGCCACATCTCATCCCTGAGACCCATCTCTAACCCAACCTCATCCCGGAGTCCTATCTCCACAGCCACATCTCATCCCTGAGACCCATCTCTAACCCAACCTCATCCCGGAGTCCTATCTCCACAGCCACATCTCATCCCTAAGACCCATCTCTAACCCTACCTCATCCCGGAGTCCTATCTCCACAGCCACATCTCATCCCTGAGACCCATCTCTAACCCAACCTCATCCCGGAGTCCTATCTCCACAGCCCCACCTCATCCCTGAGATCCATTTCTAACCGTACATCATCCCTGAGTCCTATCTCCCTTTCCGTCTCATCCCTGAGACCCATATCTTACTCAAACCAATCCCTGAGATCCATCTCCAGCCACATGTCATCCCTGAGATCTATTTCTAACCCTACATCATCCCTGAGTCCTATCTCCCTTTCCATCTCATCCCCGAGACCCATATCTTACTCAACCTCATCCCTGAGACCCATATCTTACTCAACCTCATCACTGAGACCCATCGCCATTCCCACCTCTTCCCTGAGTCCCATCTCCAGTCCCATCTCATCCCTGAGAACCATCACTAACCTCTTCCCTGAGTCCCATCTCCAGTCCCACCTCATCCCTGAGACCCATATCTAACCCTACATTATCACTGTGTCCGATCTTTATTTCCTCTTCAATCCCTAAGACCCATCTCTACCCCCACCTCATCCCTTAGACACATCTCTAACCCAACCTCATCCCTGATTCCTATCTCCAGCCTCACCTCATCCCTGAGAACCATCACTAACCTTATAAATGAGTCCTATTTCCAGTCCCACCTCAACCCTGAGACCCATCTCTAACCCTACATCATCCCTGAGTCCTATTTCTGGTCCCACTTCAATCCGTGAGACCCATCTCAACACCACTTCATCCATGAGTCACACAGCATATCCAGCCACACCTCATCCCTGAGAACCATCACTAACCTTATCCTGAGTTCCATGCCCGACCTCATCTCCTACATCACAGTGGAACTTATACACTTGATTTACTACATTCATTGTGATGTATGTTTTACACTGAGTGACATAATAGAGCCTCCTCACAGTTACAAAGAAGAGGTACATGAGAGTTTCCAAGCTGTGTGTTGAAATGATTGCTCAAGGCTTTGTGTTCAGTCAGTTTATGCATATTTTTGTCAGATCTGGCAGAAACGTGGAGGCGGATGCAGAAAGGCAATTCAGAGCAAGCTTTATTATAATACAATCAGGACAGAAGCACAAAATGGCCAGATCAAAGACAGGGTCAAAACAGTCATGAGTTCACTATCAGCAGTAAGTCCTACCACAAAAAAGTGTCCAAAGGTGTGAGATGAAGAACAAAATCAAAGAATGGACCAGAGTGAGTAACCAAGACCGGCCATTAAAATAAATGCTCAGTAATAAAAGCACTGTACAACATGCAGAAATGACGAAACTTCGCAAAAGGTGAGAGTGAAAGAACAGCGTTCAAATGTCCATGATAAACAAATGAGGATGTGTGCATGTCCAATAGACCTCCAATTAGAATGGGGGAGTGGATGATGTGGCTGCATTGAAACATGCTGGCATATGCAGTGCAGGTATGATGTAGTTGTGACATTTTTTTAAATAATGTTGGTATACTTTTTGAAGTAAAATGACACAACACATTTACACTAAATGCATGTTAACCAAGTTTGTTTTTACATATTTTAATGTTTCTGTGTTCCACATTTTGGTGTGTCTGTCTGTAAAACCAAACAATTTTAATAGGAACAACTTGTTATGCTGGGTTAATTTATGTGGACATAATGGTAAGAAGAAGGAGAAGAATAAAAGAATAGTACTGCAAAGGGTACAGAAGTAAGTGTAGCAATAAAATATAATTTAAGAATTATCCAACAGTTATATTTAGTGAAAATGAAATATAGGTTATTAAAATCAGGATAATGTCTGCTGGAGATCAACATCATCCTGCAAAGCTCTCCTCTGACACTTTTTGGCTTCCACAGCAGGCCGTTCAATTACATCCTGTTGTGCCTAGTATAAACCTATACGAGACCTCGTTCCTTCTTTGTCTGGACTTCTCATGGTTCAGCTGTTTTCCAAGCTCCAAGTTCCATTTGTGCTCCTAAATGGTCAGTGTTCTTCTGATGGAGGACTCATGAACATTAACATTAGCCAATGTGAGAGAGGCCTTCAGTTGCTTAGAAGTTACCCTGGGGTCCTTTGTGATGTCGCCAACTATTACACGCCTTGCTCTTGGAGTGATCTTTGTTGGTCGACCACTCCTGGGGAGGGTAACAATGGTCTACAATTTCCTCCATTTGTACACAATCTGTCTGACTGTGGATTGGTGGAGTCCAAACTCTTTAGAGATGGTTTTGTAACCTCTTCCAGCCTGATGAGCATCAACAACTCTTTTTCTGAGGTCCTCAGAAATCTCCTTTGTTCGGGCTATGATACACTTCCACAAACATGTGTTGTGAAGAGCAGACTTTGATAGATCCCTGTTCTTTAAATAAAACAGGGTGCCCACTCACACCTGATTGTCATCCCATTGATTGAAGACTCTAATTTCACCTTCAAATTAACTGCTAATCCTAGAGGGTCACATACTTTTGCCACTCACTAACATGTAAAATTGGATCATTTTCCTCAATAAATAAATGGCCAAGTATAATAATTGTATCACATCTGTTTAACTGGGTTCTCTTTATCTACTTTTAGGACTTTGGTGAAAATCTGATGAAGTTTTAGCTCATATTTATGCAGAAATGTAGAAAATTCTAAAGTGTTCGCAAACTTTCAAGCACCACTGTATATCTAGTTAAAACAGCTTATTGCACTCATTTGTATATTTGCTATTGGCATCATTAAAAGAAAATGATACGTGCAGTGTTAAATGTGCATTTCATTTCAAATCTATTTCAATTGCTGTAGCTAACAGTTCGCACCCCATGTTCTGTTCATATTACATTTATAAACAATGATTTCACATTTCCTGGTGTCAGGGCTAAGACAGGTCTCACAGAGGAGGAGGACTGAGGGATAAGGTTTACCGCCAGACGCTGTTGGGTTAATTAGCAGCACAGTGGTCAGTAACACACACTGACTTCTCTCTCTCTCTCTCTCACACACACCTCATGCCGCCTTCTTATGTCTCACACTGACTACACTGTGTGTGGAGTGGATTTTATCCGGTCTTGTCCTAAATCTTACTTTAGCCAAGCATGATGTTGGAAGCGCAGTTATAGCTCAATGTGATTATGCTAACACTGTGTGCAGTGCTCCCGATCTGTTTTTCTGCTTCTCTTCCCCAACTCCCTACAGCTACTGTTCTGGTCATTGTATCTCATGCAGTAAGCGTACATACAGTATGGACTCCTTCCCAAACTAAATACGGTTTTACTAAGCGTTGTGTCAAAATAGTAGAGCATCTACGGAGTGGTTTAAACCATGGCCACATTTGGTTGCTGCTGCGAAATACCGGTTTTATAACTAACACAATGTTTTGGTCATTTAGTTATTTACAGGTACTTCCTATTTGATGATGGACTTACGTGATTTCAACTTTATTGGGAATTCGGTAATAAACATAAATAAACAAGTGATAGGGCAAGCGATACCTAGTATACACAGTATACACAGTCACGTGATGAGCACTGGGAAATGGAGTCAAGAAAAGCCGTGGGTGTGCAATGATCATGTTCTGTTTTTTACTTTCAATACATTATTCAATAAATTACCTGGGAAATACTTTATTATAAAATAAGCACTATGTGAATCACTTTGCCCAATTGTAGCAGTGGTTGTGGTCATGTCTTAAATGTACACCATGCACTACAATACTCTGCAGGCGTGATGTAGGAAGGGACGTGGTTTGAGAAACTTTGTATAAATAACTTCACCATGGCTAAAGCAGACAGAATAAATAAATAAATACAGGTACTCCCTAATTTATGATGGAGATATGTTCCGACAATAATATATACATAAACATAACGCTTTCTTTTAAACCATCTATTTTGGTCTCATCCGTCCACAAAACATTCTTCCAATAGCCTTCTGACTTGTCCACATGATCTTTAGCAAACTGTAGATGAGCAGTGGCTTTCTCCTTGCAGCCCTGCCATGCACCATTGTTGTTCAGTGTTCTTCTGATGGTGGACTCATGAACATTAACATTAGCCAATGTGAGAGAGGCCTTCAGTTGCTTAGAAGTTACACTGGGGTCCTTTGTGACCTCGCCAACTATTACACGCCTTGCTCTTGGAGTGATCTTTGTTGGTCGACCACTCCTGGGGTGGGTAACAATGGTCTTGAATTTGTACATGAATCACCATTTGTACATGATCTGTCTGACTGTGGATTGGTGGAGTCCAAGCTCTTTAGAGATGGTTTTGTAACCTCTTCCAGCCTGATGAGCATCAACAAATCTTTTTCTGAGGTCCTCAGAAATCTCCTTTGTTCGGGCCATGATACACTTCCACAAACATGTGTTGTGAATTGTGTGAGTTTTGAAGAGCAGACTGATAGATCCCTGTTCTTTAAATAAAACAGGATGCCCACTCACACCTGATTGTCATCCCATTGATTGAAAACACCTGACTCTAATTTCACCTTCAAATTAACTGCTAGTCCTAGAGGTTCACATACTTTTGTCACTCACTAATATGTAATATTGGATCATTCCTCAATAAATAAATGACCAAGTATCATTTTTTTTGTTTCATTTGTTTAACTGGGTTAAGCAAAGGCATCAGTTATGTTAGCATAAACAAAAATGTATGCAATTAACAAAAAATTAAAAAATAGGGTTAATTTGGTCGGAATTTGGACTACAGAGTAACGCACTGTTAACAAATAACGTAAAGAAGCATGACCTCTGGGTCTGGGCGACGAATCGCGTTGACAGTAGACTTATTATGGGAAGCTCTTTGTTGTGGTGTATGTGTTTGTGTTACTGAACAGCATTCATGATGTGTGCTGCATGGGGAACGTGACTCTCCAGTGTAGGAACTAGGGAGTAGTGACTACAGCTCACATGCAGCTTCGTCACTGCATTTAAGTAGCTGGTGGGCCTGAAGTGATGAAGGTTGTGCGTACACATGGGTTTGTGTGTGTGTGTGTGTGTTTGTGTGAGTGTGTGTATGAATAATGAGGGCCCCGTGGGGAAAAATGCCAGTACACACCAGGGTAGGACAGACTAACTGGGGCAGAAACACATACCCCTCCTGGCTCAGCAATAACGTTTCCAAAAATATCACACGCGCACACACACACACACACACACACACACACACAGATTCCGATTGACCCATTACGATGTTCTCCAGTAAGACAGACTCCCGCTGTGAGGAGAAGATGTGGGAAGGATTCATGTCCAAGCTTGTTTAAGACTGAAGCGCACACACACACACACACACACACACACACACACACACACACACAAACAGCATCTGATTACTAGCACTCCATATAACGAGCAAAGTGGCCCACGCAGAATAAAGACTATCACCCACCATTAATGCTCATGCTAATGTGAACCAACACTTCCCCATCTGCCTCTCTATCCTCCATCTCTCCAACTCACTGTCTTCATCGCTTGATTTCTCCTTCTCTCTCTCTTCTCACACATTTCAATTTATTTATATTACGTTTCTTGTAGGGAAGCCCACGCTGAGTTGTACATCAGAGAAAGAAATGGAATTAAAAAAAAAAAAAAAGAATTTTAATGAGTACTATCCATTATTAATATATTCTGGAGATCAGTGGTATTTACATTTCTTTATCTTTCTCTTCATGCATATCCCACAACTAAACACACAGGAACCATCACATCTCCCAAATGAGTAAAATAATACAGCTGGACACTTTGGGGTTGTACCTTTAGGGCTTTTATAGCTAAGAATGCAACACACAGTGGAGTGTCAATGAAAATACACTGACTTCTAACCACACTGGGATGTACAGTGGGGCAAAAAAGTATTTAGTAAGCCACTGATTGTGCAAGTTCTCCTAGAAAGATGAGAGAGGTCTATAATAACAACCTGCTGCAGGTCTGCAATTTTCTTCTTGGTGTCCTTCCACAGCTCTTTGGTCTTGGCCATGGTTGAGTTTGGAGTCTGACGGTTTGAGGCTGTGGACAGGTGTCTTTTATACAGATAATGAGGTCAAACAGGTGCCATTAATACAGGTAACGAGTGGAACACAGAAGAGCTTCTTAAAGAAGAAGTTACAGGTCTGTGAGAGCCAGAAATCTTGCTTGTTTGTGGGTGACCAAATACTTATTTTCCACCATGGTTTACAATTAAATTCTTAAAAAAATCCTACAATGTGATTTCCTGGATTTTTTTTCTCATTTTGTCTCTCATAGTTGAAGTGTACCTATGATGAAAATTACAGACCTAACTACTCTATGTCTCAAACTTTATACAACCAACTTAATAATAATGGCACTATTGGTCATGTACTTGCATAAAATACTTCATTTAAATCAAGTTGCTCAGCCTTTTTGGGGCACATTGTCATTTACACATTTTCTTTTGTGTATTTTATCTGCCACATCCAGACTAAATAAATGTGCAGTGTACTTTACTGCAAACCGTTCATCTTTATTCAAGGCTCAAGCATTTAGGAACTGAAGAACTGGCAGAATATTCTAGAATTCTGCCAGAAGATTCTAGAACTGGCTTGAGTGTTTTAAGTCACGAATTCTACATCCACACAAAGGATTCTGGCCCCACAAGGATAGAGATATCTGAATTGCTAGTTCTCATAGGGATATTTTTTCTGCTGTTTTTTGTTTTTTTAACAACACAGAGAGGGAGGGACAGAGGGAGAGAGAGAGAGAGAGAGAGAGAGAGATGCTGTTGGCATGTTGTTTGAATTGTTGTTGATATGGCCTACAGTTATCAACTAATTAAGTTCAGTGATGCTTTCAATTTGAGATCTGGACACATCTCTCTCTCTTTCTCTCTCTCTCTCTCTCTCTCTCACACACACACACACACACACACACACACACACACACAATTGGATTGTCAGTAGTTGAAGACACGTTGGTTACGTTTGCATACAGTTTAATAATCCCTTATTCTTCAGACTGATTGTTCAGTTTAAATAGACATTGTCCACATATACATCTCAATAGCAATATCACAATCCAACCAAAAGAGTCCAGTCAATGTTATTTGTATAGCGCTTTTAAAAATGGAGCATTGTCTCAAAGCAGCTTTACAAATATCTGGGTCCAGAGCCCTAACTGAGCAAGCCTAGGCTGACAGTGGCAAGGAAAATCTCCCTAAAAGATATAAGAAAGAAACCTAAAAGTTATAAGGAAGAACAAGACTCAAAAAGGAACCAATTTCACTGGGCAGCCTAGATGGTATGTGTAAGAAGTTAATCCAAGTTATGATGCTTAAACATGTATGAGTCGAGTGACTCGTTTCAGCCGAAACTCGATTCACAATTCATGATTCACTATTCAGTACACAGGGATTCAGTGATTCAGATTCACAATAGCTCTATCCCAGTGAAGATCTGCATTGTGTTTATAGTGTTTATATTTTTTTTATCTACAGTACAATATTCTTAGTGCAAACAAGTCTCCACTAACCTAAAAAGGATAGTATTGACAGCCAACCAAAATGGAAATCCTGTACTGAATTTTCCAGAACACAGGCTGCAGTTAGCATTATTCATCAGTAGAGTAAGGGTTTTCACTTTCAATCCCCTACTCACTAAATTACATTCAATTTTTCAACCCTTTATAACAAAATAAGCTTTGTGATAATGATTTTGGCCAACTGTAGATTAATGCAAGTGTTTTAAACAGTAACTTACAAGTGCTTATAATCATTTATCATTAGTATCCTTTCCATGTCTCTATTTTACAGTATAGACCGCTCTACCAAACACTCATGAAACTCATTGGTTCACGATAAATTTAACTTATGATGGATTTTTCAGAACATATTCCCTTTGTAAATCAGAGAGCACCTGTACACTAAAACTATATTAATGCATATGATGCCTTATAAAGTGTGGATCTTCTGGGGGTCTGGAATGGATTCATTCAATTTACATTATTCCGAGGTACCACTGTATGTTGATAATATATTAGAAAAAAATACATAGATGATTATGGGAAACATGGAAGCTTGCAGAACTGCATTATGGTCTATAAGTACCAAATGTTCCCACAAGGATAGAAACATCTGCAGTTTTTACCTTGTGGAGACATTTTGCTGGTCCTCATATAGATGTTTTAGAAAGCTTTTATTACAAAAAAATGCAACTTGATGGAGACAAAACTGAGAGAGAGAGAGAGAGAGAGATGCTGTTGGCATGCTGTTTGAATTGTTGTTGATATGGCCTACAGTTATCAACTAATTAAGTTCAGTGATGCTTTCAATTTGAGATCTGGACACATCACATGCACACACAAATGCACACACACACACATTTCTGCACATAATTGTTTCATAATTAATGCTCACATTACACACCCTATTACACCTCCATATTGAACAACACACACACATACACACACACACACACAGCGCAACTGTGCATATGATTGTACTAACACAAGAAGCCACTCTGTGACCTCTCTAGCATTCACGGTAATGTTCAGTACAGCACAACTCGGCGATTTTAAGCCTGAATTAAAACCCACCTCCAAACCTGTCTTGATGTAAATTAGCTTTCTCTCATTCACTTCTTTATCTTCACTAAACATGGCCTCGAAATTTGAGTTGCGTTCGACACTTTGAGTCACACTTCATTATCACTACGACGATAATCATTCTTTATTGTAGTATAAAATGGTTGAATACAAATTACATTCACATAGACAGTACAGTGATTCTTTTCTTACATCAGAGGAGTAACACTGGCAATATACAGTATTTAAGATTGAAAAATGTAGGGTTATAGATTTTAAATACAGGTATGCGCCGTTTAACATCTGTTCGCTTTGTCAGAACGTGTTAGGAAATAAAAATCTGTCTCGTGCACATCTAATTTACGTCTGAATGACAGAAAACTAGTACGAGCGAACCCTTGCGACTCCTGCTGGCAGAAAGCAGAATCGCTGTCTTGGAGGCAGACAACACAACATAATGAGGGCTTTTAACAACGCATACCTGTATGACTCAGTCTGCTAATTAATTAAAGCAAAGATTCACATGATTGTGTTTCAACATTAAAAATTCCATCCATACTGCCTCCAACAGTAACAAAGGCAAAATATCAAAAATAAATAAATAAATAAACATATACATAAATGGTGGTTTCCATTCCATGATTGACAGCAATTTGTTCATGAGCAGCACTATATGTTAGATAACTAACAAAGAAACAAAGGAAACTAGAATGAAATCAGACAGAATTAGGATGGATGCAGCATAAAACTGGATTGTCAATAGTTGAAACATTGGTTATGTGTGCATACAATTTAATAATCTGTTATTCATCAGATTAATAACTGAGCGGGAATAGAAAGTGTTCAACGGCGATCCGAACTACATTTCTGCCTGAAAGAGGTAATCCTGACTATGTAAGTACCCCCGGTTTATGCTTCTGACTTTGATACTTTAATTTGCTCAGCAGCATGGATGTTCATAATTACCATAAGCAGTTAGGGTTTCTCATGATAATACGTCTAAGAATGTTACAATACGTGAATTGTAACTAATCCCCCTGTAAAATATGTACATTTAAAGTATGTTCCGCTGAGCGTATTATAATATTAGACCAAAAACATGCACAGTGGCTGAAAACTCAGGTATTATCGCTAGCTCCTCATTAGAGACCGACAGGATTCGTTTTCTGGTCACTAGTCTAGTAACACTAAATAGCTTTTGATAAGATTGCATCTAGTGTGTGTAAATGGACACATTGGTCAACTGTTTGTGAAAATATAGTACTGTGCAAAAGTTTTTGGCCACCCTTAGATTAGATATGCCATTGTTTTAGCAGTGGTAGAATGATCGTTTCTAATTATGTTTAGTCCATTTATTAGAATGCAACCAGAAAATACATGAAATTTGTATCAATATTAAAACACTTGACAAAACACTTGCCCTATGGGCTACAGAAGCAAGTATTATGATCGGGATGCCAAGTTGACCCCTCTACAATCCAAAGAAGCTTGATCAGGAATCTTTTTTGGAAGGGGAATAGAGTGAAATGCATATGACTGGAATGAAGATCAGTGAGAAAGAGTATGGAGTGATGATTCCAAGTTTGAAATCTGTGTCCAATAGCTGACAATATGTTATACATGGTCATTATATCATTTTTAAAACAACAAATCTAATGGTGGACTAAGACTTTTGCACAGTATTTATGTATAGTTCAGTTTTAAACTGCAACTGGAATGATTTTATTCAGATTGGAAAGATACATATATATAGTGGGGCAAAAAGTATTTAGTCAGCCACTGATCGTGCAAGTTTTCCTACATAGAAAGATGAGGTCTGAAAAAAGAACTTGCACAATCAGTGGCTGACCAAATACTTTTTTTGCTCCACTGTATATAAGAATAGCCATTGAGGTTTGTACAAAACATACAGTTCTGATAAAGACAGTGTAAAATGGGTTGGGATGACACAAAGCAGAAAAGGGTGTTACAGTATTTGCTATGTTAAATGGACATCAACTTTCCCAACAAATTTTCTGGAACTTAATCCTATTAACACTGAATTGCACTAACTTTTCTATATGACTTTTTCATGATTTTTTTTCCCATTGGAAAATGTCTCTGTCTCTGTAACTTTATCTAATTCTTCAACAAAACAGTTGGCAGGTTACAAATTTAAGGTGTGTACAAATACGCAGCAAAGCAACTACACGTTTATGGATTAATGTTAACTGTAATTTGTGCAATATCTGCATTATTTACTACCAAGGACTCTCTCAAGTTATCACATTATTAATCTGGACTCTGAATTAATAGCAGTGTTGTATTGGGAATTCTTTGCAGATTATGGGGTGCTGATCCAGGCAGCTGCTTTAAGACTACATGGGAAAATGAATTTTGAGAAGATTTCAAGACACTGTTTCTGAAGATTACTGGATGTTCTGCCTGATACAACGAAATGATGTATCATGTATTTCTTTTCTTACATTTCTTCTGGTTCACCCAGAGAACACAGAATGAGATGTGTCCTGGATGGGATGCCAAGTCAATACATCCATGATTTAGTATGGTAGTCTGCTATTTTAGTGGTTCCCATTGAACAGATAACTCTTGATAATCATTCATTAGCTGTCTTTGACAACTTAATGGTCTTCACTATTTCTCCCACTCCCCATTGGCCACTCTCCTTAGAAAAAGTCAGTTGGAAACGGACATAACGACAAAAGATTGGATCAATTGTGGAGACTGCTATGAATCCATTACAGAGTGTTCTTATTGACTGTGAATGCAATATACATAAAACACAACAGTGTTTCCTAGATCTGTGTTCCAGTAGTAGAGCTGGACAGAAGTTCACCCATAGAAAATGCACCTCGATGAGGAGTCACTACAAAGGATAATGGCCTACCTTTATGACATCATCAAATTCTGCCAGCTTCTAGGATAATTGGCTGTTAGAATATGAGATAGTGCTCATAAAGAAGCACCTTCAGTTAAAGCCCGACAGAGGACATACCAGTGCTAAACACATATGACCTCTAGCTAAGTGTCACAGATATTGTAGGAAACTTTATTTCATTATGCAGCCATATAAAGGTTACATTCCGAGCTGATTCATAGTCGTTTCTCAGCGCTAACCCTATTGAACGTTCGCAGTGCATAATGGCCCTGATTTACTAAGTCCCTAATTTCCTTAAGCGTGCTCATAGATTGTGCTGCTTCGTGGATGTGTTGTATAACTACTGTACGGAATGTCCTAATAATAATGTTAATATTGTAATACATTTATTTTTACTCCTCTGTCTAAAATAGGGTCTATTTCAATGTTTGATGAATGTAAAATACACTCAACAGCCAGATTATTTACATGGTATGTACAGTTAATGGCTACTTTATCAGGTACATTTTCCATATACACTATATAGCCAAAAGTTTGTAGACATCCAAACCTTACATCAAGGACCATGGGTTTTAGTATTGATTTTGTTCCTTCTTTGCTTCTACAGCAGCATTCAATCTTCTGATAAGTCTTTCCAAAAGATTTTGGAACATGACTGTGAGGTTAGGCAGCGGTGGCTGACAGCTGGCATTCCAGATCATCTCATAGGTGTCTAGAGTTAAGGGTAGGGCTAGTTCTCTATCAGACTTCGCAAATCAATTCTTTATAGACATTGTTTTAGAAGGTCAGGACAGAAAGTTGTTCGGGATCCCTATTAAATGGTTATATTGAGCATCAAGGTTCAGTACTGCCACTCTTTGTCTGAGTGGATTCATGCTGAATGCTTCATATTATAAACCTGTTAGTAGTGAGTGTGGATAAAGTAACACCAGAGACTACAGGTATATGCCGTTTAACATCCATCCGATCTACATCCATTCACTTTAATGACTTTAAAGTCTTAAAAATTATAATAATTGATAATAGGAAGTAAAAACCTGTCTGCTAACTATGGGCGTTGTGGCTGGTCATCTCAACAGCCAATCAACGCTGAGGATCCACGAGCAGAGATGGGAGTTAAAGAGCTGAAGGCTGTCATTCTTGTGTGTAGCTACCTTAGCAGTTGTGTACTCGCTTGCTTGTAAGTCTCAATTAGAGACCGTTCTAACTTGGTTGATGTGTTTAGGGACTTTTTTGTGCAAGTTGTATGTATGGCTTTCTGTTACTTATTTCTAACAAACTGTAAATGTCATTAATAAGTGTATGTGCCTGTCCTATTGTGAGTAGTACTGCTTTGTTTGTCCCCCCCCCATTACCTGTATATTCTGTCTAACCTGTAACTATATAAACTGGTTCTCTGAGACTGGACTCACTGTTTCATCTCCCCTAGTCAGGGTCATAACAGTACATTAATGTATTTTCTATAATTATTGTGACTCTCCATACAGTAAAAATGTGGTTGCATTAAGGATGGTGTGTAAATGGTAGCGTTCCACTTGTTTTCAGTGGTGTCTCTGACACATTTACGTATCAGTTGCATGAAGTTTTCTTGTAAAAATACCCTTTATGTATACATTGCAGTAGACTAAGATGACCATGTTAATGTCTGGTCAACGTCAGAATGTAATGTGGTTATTAAACGCCACATACCTGTACTAATTAGAAAACTGTCAGCAAAGATTTGGACATATAGAGTAGGTGCACTGGAGTACCACATGGAGTGCCCCTAGTAAAGTGTAATATGTTTAATTCAACAGTATTCCATAAAAAGTGGACACCCCTTCTTTGTCAGGGAAGCTCTCATATCTTGGAAAACTTAGTTCTACAGAAAAGTAAAGAGACACGTGATTATACAGCAAATTGCAGCTCATTTTGCCAAGGGCAGATCATCTTAACTAGTGAAACAGTGTTCAGTGTCATGTTCGCTCTACCCCTTATCAATGATCTTTGCGATACAATGCTTTTGGGAAACTCTGCCCAGATTAGTACCAGCTCTTGTCTGGTATTAATTAAGAGCTGCAATCGGGGCTGTCAAAATGACTTTCGGGTTTGATAAATCACACTGCCTGTGGGGTGTATTGACCCCACCTTGTAGTTTGCACCCTTACGCAGAAACGCCCTCAACTGCATATTCAATGAGACAAACCCACAATACGGACGTGTCCTTCGGCTCATTTCAAAACCACAATCCTTCATAGAGACTGCTAGTAAAGATATTTACAGGGTTTTTTTGCCAGCGGTATGAACATTTTATATGCGAGCCATTAGTAAATCAGGGTCATCGTTAAGAAAAGCGATTCCTAGGCTACGAATAGGCATGAGCAAATGAACAACCTTTTTTAAAAGGCCTTTGAGGAAGAGCCTTAAAACCGTGTCCTAGTAAGAGTGTAGAATGAAGATCGAAAGCGAATTGAATAAGCCACTTGTGATGGAGCCTCATTCTAGAAAATCTAGATCAGAAAACTGCATTAGTGTTTGATATCCGATGGAATGAAAACAGCTCTCGGTCACTGTAAAGGTCTCATGTGAATAACTTTTCTTCTCGCTGAATTTATTTCAAAGTCCTTCAGAGAAAAAGAGCGGCGAATGGAGGACGGAGGAAAAGAGCAGTAATTTTATTTAAGTCAAGCAATTCCTCCCTCTTTCACTATGTGTCCTCTCTGCAGTAAAAGCAAGAAAAGGTGTGTGGAAGGGAAAAAATAACATAATTCTCAGAGTAGAGCAATATACATGTAATTAGAGGTCAGGGCATATAACTGAGAGCAATAAGATAGAATGAGGAAATGTCTAATGTGGAAAGCATGTAAGGAAAGTAGGGAAGATAACTAATGAAGCCAAATGAACAAAACAAAACGGAAGGAAAGAGGAATTTTCTGAAATAGGAACGTGTGTTTGGTGGCATACCTACCAAACCCTTTAGGCTGTGAGTGCGTTAATCTAGAAATCCAGAGTATGTTAATCCATATAAAAGAGCAAAAAGTCTAAAAATCCACTCAAGTCTCATCCACTGATCCGAAATCCTCCTGACGTCCTTAAAGAAGACTCCAAAAAGCTAGAAAAGAAGTCATATAGTTCAGAAAGTATGTCCACCTTCTTTTTTCACGTGTCCATCTTTTCTATCCAGAAAAAAAGAGCTTGCAGTTCAGAAAGAAAGGATGAGAGATGGAAAGAGAGACGGATAATCACGATTATGGTTCTTCAGGCCTTGCACAGAACCACAGCAAAAAATTTTTTACAAACACTTGTTTCTTTTTGACATTGGGAAGAAAAGCTGATTGTTTAATGCAGTCTTTTTTGGCCGGCCCCCTTCTCTTGGTCAACTCTTGTTACGGCACCTACAAGAGGATAAATACGACTTACTGCTCACATCGAGGAATGCACACACACCAGCGCATGCACAATATCAACAATGTTCTAAATAGTGCTTATGGTCCTGGTAATGTGTCGCAAATCAGTTATTGTATAGGTTGTTCCATGGTCATGTCCCATGATTGTATTGTGAACCCATACTAAAATGATATTGGGAATTATTGTAGTACAAACAATGTAATGTTAGCATATGCCTATTTGGTTTGCATATCTATATTAGTCTTAATTTTTTTTTTAAGAGAAAGGGGGCGACGCTGAGGGCTGCACTGAACACATATCAGTAATCAAATACAGGTGAGCGCCATTTAACAACCATCCAATCAACGTTCGTTCACTTTAACAACCGAGGTCTTAACAATTATAATAAATTATAATAGGAAATAAAAATCCATTGTGTATCTCCTGGTGTTGCGCCAATCAACAGAACTTAGAAGAACTTACATTTGGGCTGATGTGTTTAGAGACTGTTTTGTGTTACTCATGTTTGTGTGGAAGACCTTCCTCTGTGTATTTGTACCAAACTGTAAATGCCATTCGTAAGTCCATGTGGCTGTTATTTCATATCGTACTCTTTTGTTTGTCAGCTCATCTGGCTGATCTTCCATGCTGTTCGGAATACTATCTATCAACGCGTTCCAGTGGCATAAAAAGATTAGGTGACTATGGTATGTCCAGTCAGCGTCCATTTTGCTCAACGACCTGTTTCACAGAATATATTGTAGTCATTAAATGGCACAAACCTGTACTTCACATACTAAATATAATTAAGCTACATTAGGAATTGATTCAATTATGCTAGTCGCGTGGTGCAATTGTTATTTAAATATACTTTACACTTTCTATGTGTAAATAATTGTGTAGCAGTCATTTTGGTACCAAGAAACTGGTCTTGGTACTACCCAGTGGTCCAGTAACAAAAGTTCCAGTTCCAGTGCATCACTATTATAATGTTCAGTGAATACATGCATATGGAAGTGTGGACACTGTGCATTAACATCCTCATTAAAGACCTTTTGACACTGCTCAGTAAGCAACCTTGTGTAGAGTAGTAAAGAAAATACCCAATACTGGTATAGTTACTCAAACAATTCTTATATTAATGTAAAGAAAGGCACCAAATAAAGGCTTGAAAATAGAAAGGAAGTATTATGTAAAGAAAAACACAAAAGCAGTGTTTTGCTGTCACAAGGGGGGACCCAAGGAACATGCTGAACATCTGAAATAGTGGAAACTAAGAATAGAACTGGATGGAACTCCATGGTGAGAATCTTGCCAACTCGAAACCCAAAATGTAACTCAAACCTCATCAGGCCAGAGATGGTAAAGGGAGGATTGAGTCCAAGTTGCTTGCCTGGTGAGGGTTCTAGCTGCTTTGTTTGTGTATGTACATTAGATGTGATAACAAGCCAAAGCAACTATTCTAATTGTGTGATGCATTAACCCCAAACACATTCACACACTTTCATTTTGTCTTGTACTGGTAAATTATCTGAAACCATTTCTAGTTGTAATATTTGTGTGCTTAATCCTATGACAAATATTCAGAAACAATTAAGGATCCACGCTGAACTGCTTTCTCCAAAGCAATACAGTGAGAACCAAAGTCTGAGAACACTAGCGAAAATACAGTGTTTTTTTAATTACAAATCATATAATCAACATAACATTTCCAGTGATTCTGATTGTCCTGGATTATCCTCGATCAAGCATTTATGGGGCACTTGCAGACAGATAAAGCCAAGTAACATCACATGGTGCCCTTGAAACATGGGGCATTTCCACGGACATGATGATTACTGTACCTTATCAGTGCTATACCTTCATCCAATCATTAAACATTAACCCCAGTGTCCTAAAGCAAACATTGCAGATTTTGTCATTGTAGTTATTTAGAAAATGTAGTTTTTATTTTGGAATTATTAAGAAGAAGAAGAAGAAGGAGGAGGAGGAGGAGGAGGAGAAGAAGAAGAAGAAGAAGAAGAAGAAGAAGAAGAGTTATCCATATGAGGACCAGCACAATGTCCCCAGATAATAAATAATAAGTAATAAATATCTGATCTTTCTATACTTATATGAACATTTGGTCCACAAAATGTTCCATAAACGTGGCCAACATATCACCACCACCACTCCAACTCTAACCTCCCGAATAGCTAATTAATCTACACCTATCCCTAACCCTAACTTCATAACCTAAAGCATTTTTTTACTATTTTGTTGTTTCTTCAAGTGAAAGTTGCAGTTTCTGTAAAAAAAAAAAGAAGATGTTTTCCTCATGGGACTAGCCAAATGTCCTCAGAAGGTAAAAAAAATGTCAGATCTGTCTATGCTTGTGGGGACATTTGGTCCCCACAATGTAATATAAACATGAACACACACACACACACACACACACACGCACACAGGGGCTGTTAATGCTTGTATCCAATCTGTTTTCTCAGATCTAACCACAGCGACACGCACAGTGCACTAATCCTTACACTCACCTCCACCACCCCTACATCTGGCTACATGGGTTTGTGTGTGTGTGTGTGTGTGTGTGTGGGTCAATTTTATATAACATTGTGAGGACGAAATGTCCCTGCAAGGATAGAAATAGCTGACATTTTTTACCTTGTTGCTTCTGGATACTGAGGTAAAGGTTAGGGTTTAGGAGTAGATGGAGCATTTTTAGCTACAGAAACGTTGACAGTGGAAAGTCCCCGCAATGATAGAAAGACAACGTGTGTGTGTGTGTGTGTGTGTGTGTGTGTGTGTGTCTGTGTGTGTGTGTGTGTACCAGGCAGCATCTGGACCTAATGAGGCTCACCATGTGCCACTGTACCAGTTTAACACCTTTCTAAGTGCACCTCCTGTGTGAGTGCATAGTTACTGGAGTGTAGTGCACACTCGCATACACACACACACACACACACACACACACACACACACACAAAACCACATGGTTATTTACACCCTGAGATTCAGGTTGGTTTATCTGCTGCTGAGTCACTCAGAGCTTGCTGTTATCCCTACAGTGTGGCAGGATAATAATAATAACAATAATAATAATAGCGGCCGGGTGGCGCAGCGGTCTAAGAAGGTAACCCAGGTTTGCTTACACCTGTGCCTTGTGATCTACAAAGAAAGGAGAATGAGACTCACCAACTGTATCGATTCTCACAGTAGCAGTTTTTAATTACTAGCTCACATGCAAAGATTGGTGGCAGCCAGTGGTTCATTAAATACTGTGTTTAAACACATGGCAGCAAGATGTACAAGGGGGTAAAACCAGTTTTTACTAGAGAAAGAATACTTAGAGATGGTCTTCTGCATACCTTCAGCTTGAACCAGTCTGGTCATTCTCCTCTGACATCAAGGGATTTTCACCCAGAGAACTGCCACTCAATGGATATATTTTTTGGAATATTCTCTGTAAACCCTAGAGATGGCTGTGCATGAAAATCCCAGTATATCAGTTTGAAATTTACAGACCAGCCTGTCTAGCACCAACAACCATGCCATGTTCAAAGTCACTTAAGTCAGATCTACTCCTCATTCTCATACTGGATTTAACTTCAAATGGTCGTCTTGGCCATGTGTATATGCCTAAATCCACGGAGTTTCTGCCATGTAGTTGGATGATTACATATTTGTGTTAACGACTAGTTGAACAGGTGTACCTAATGACTGTGGTGGCCTAGTGGTTAAGGTGCAGGACTATGAATCAGAAGGTCCAGGGTTCAAATCCCACCTCAGCCAAAGCTGCCACTGTTGGGTCCTTGAGCCACAATTGCTTTTCCACTCTTTTCTTACTATTTATTAAGTTAAAAACCTGTGCAAACCATAACCAGGGGCAAAGATATAAAATGAGAATGAAATTAAAAACTGAATTAAATTGATTTGTAAATTAATATGACTATTAATCTGATACCCTCAAACCTGAAACCGCAAGTTCAGGATCAAGACACAGTTGTTATGTTTCAGGGGCCAAAGTAATGGATATATATTTCATGTCCCACATCCTTCATGCAGTCTAAAATCTTATCCCACTTCCACCAGCTGAGTCCCACCTTCAATACCAGTATCTGATCAGACTTATTTACCTTTCTTGTTCTGTATTTACCTTTCAGAAATTACAATTTCACTTTCACAGATGTGGATGTCCCTTGGCTATTTTTGTGATTTCACAATGAGAGTCAGAATGTCTTGTGTAACAGTTGGATATTCCACTTGCACTCAAAGTTATGTTATTGTATAATTTATATTAATTGATATATTTATTCAGTCTTTAATGAACTAAACACATTAGTTAGTGTATATATATATATACAGACACACTTATATACACACTGTGTATACATGTTTGGGGACATGATTGTGCTCTTTGGTGCCACTAGTGGTTAAAAAGTGCAATAAATACTTTCAAAAGGTGGAATTCTGAGTTCATATATTTGTCGGTTTGCATGTGTGTGTGTTTGTGTGTTTGTGTGTGTGAGAGAGAGAGGCAGACAGAGAGAGAGAGTACTGTGAAACCCATCATTCCCTTTTGTTAGCACTCCAAATATCGACTCTGAATCCAGAACGCATTTACATAAATGCCATTTACACTCAGCTTGCATTCTCAAAACAGTGCTAATGAAACCACTGAGGGCGAGAGAGAGGAAGCAAGAAAGAGAGAGAGAGAGAGAGAGAGAGAGAGAGAGATTGAATTGAGAGAGAGAGAGAGAGAGAGGAGAGAAGTTTCATTTTCAGGTAGAAGACAAAATCATCCCTCTTCTCGTTTTTATTACGATTTGGCTCTTCGACTGTCTGAATGAAACAGAGCCGCTCAGATGTCTGTCAAAACCCGAGATAATCGCCGTTTCATATTTGTTCCCTCACTTTTTCATTTTCTCTTGCCGTCTGTCATCTAAAAGGAGGATGAGACATGCCATCGCTCGGTCAGCACGGACTCATTCATCTGCACTCGTTAACTCATATCTCTCTTATCTATTTATTTGATTTGAAGCTGTTTTCATTGGCCGACAATCAAAGCAGAAAACATTGCTCTGTGGTAAACATGCATCAAAGCTGGAGTATCCTCATTACACCTGCCATTTTGGATCAAAAGCTACAAGGCTAATGTTGAGCTTTCATCAGCCATGAACAGCTGCAAAGATCCATGGTTATTATCCACCATTTTGGTTTAACATTAGCAAAGTATGCAACTTTGGATCAGGACTGCGATTCAGTCACGGTCAAAGACGATACGGAACCCTGTGCTGCACCCAGTGTAATCTGGGTTAGGCTCCAGATCCTCCCCTGTGACCCTGATCAGAATAAGCCGGAGTAAAACAGCATGCCTTGCTTTTGCTTTTGATTGCCCTGTATACGTGTTACAGTCCACCTATGAACCAGGGGCATCTTAGGACCCAAGCGCAAGTAGCTGATGTAAATAAGCCCTACTATTGACGCTGAGGAGAGGTTTTACGTGCTTATGGGACTGTTAGCACTTCACAAAATAAAACCATTTGTGTATATATGTATGTATATATATATATATATATATATATATATATATATATATATATATATATATATATATATATATACACACACATATATACAACAGTGGAGAATAATGTATTTAGTCAGCCACTTGATTGCGTTAAGTTCTCCTACTTGGAAAGATGGGAGATGGAAAGAGGTCTGTAATTTTCATCATAGGTACACTTCAACTATGAGAGAAAAAATGAGAAAAAAATAGAATGTTTAAAGAATTCAATGGTGGAAAATAAGTATTTGGTCACCCACAAACAAGCAAGATTTCTGGCTCTCACAGACCTGTAACAACTTCTTTAAGAAGCTCTTCTGTCCTCCCACTCGTTACCTGTATTAATGGCACCTGTTTGACCTGGTTATTTCTATAAAAAAGACACCTGTCCACAGCCTCAAACAGTCAGTCTCCAAACCTCAACAATGGGCAAGACCAAAGAGCTGTCGAAGGACACCAGGAAGAACATTGTAGACCTGCACACGGCTGGGAAGAGTGAATCTACAATAGGCCAAGCAGGTTGGTGAATAAATCAATTCAACTGTGGGAGCCAACTGTAAAAAAAATGGAAGACATACAAGACCATTGATAATCTCCCTCGATCTGGGGCTCCACGCAAGATCTCATCCCGTGGGCTCAAAATGATCATGAGAACGGTGAGCAAAAATCCCAGAACTACAAGGAGGGACCTGATGAATGACCTGCAGAGAGCTGAGACCAAAGTAACAAAGGCTACCATCAGGCTACGCCTAGAGGGACTTGGATCCTGCAGTGCCAGGCATGTCCCCCTGCTTAAGCCAGTACATGTCCAGGTCTGGCTGATGTTTGCCAGAGAGCATATGGATGATCCAGAAGAGACCTGGGAGAATATCATGTGGTCAGATGAAAATTGACAACAAATGACACCGTGACAACAAATTTCCTTCTGCATGTGTAGTGAAAGTGCCATCTGTGTATGGATTGTGGACAATGAAACTGTCCAGAGGCATGTCAAGCAGTCAAAAATCTCTCACCAAGAGGTACACTACCCTAAGGTAGCCTCTGAGAGCCTTTTTATATGGCAGCGGGAGAAGCTTTTTTACGCCCTCTTGTGGAAAGACTCAGTGTCTAATCAGACCACACCTGTGATCATTTACATATCTGCCTGAGATGTAACTGCATGCCGAGTTTTGCAGCAATTCGATATTTCTATATGGGTGTGTTTAGTTTTTTGTCAATGTATAAATAGCTATATAAAACATCATATATTTTGGTGGTAAAGGTAAAGCTACAGTACTGGACTACTGACCAGAACATCCAGGAGTCAACTACAGTCGTATGAAAAAGTTTGGGCACCCCTGATAATTTTCATGATTTTTCTTTATAAATCATTGGTTGTCCAGCTCAGGTAAATATATCATATAGCAGATGAACACCGTGATATTTGAGAAGTGAAATTAAGTTTATAGGTTTTACAGAAAGTGTACAGTAATTATTCAAACAAAATTAGGCAGGTGCATACATTTGGGCACCCTTGTCATTTGAATACCTTTAGCACTAATTATTATAACACAAAATTTGTTTTGTAAGCTCATTGACCCTTGATCTACATACACAAGTGAATCCAACTATGAGAAAGTGTTAAGGTGGCCAATTGGAAGTTTTTCTCCTCTTTGCATCTTCTCTGAAGAGTGGCAACATGGGAGCCTCAAAACAACTCTCAATAGCCTGAAAACAAAGATTGCTCAACATCATGGTTCAGGGAAAGGAAAAGCTCTCTCAGAGATTTCAGCTGTCAGTTTTCCACTGTGAGGAACATAGTGAGGCAATGGAAGACCACAGGCACAGTTCTAGTTAAGGAAACTCGACGAAGTGGCAGACCAAATGAAAAAATCTCAGATAGGCAGAGGCGAAGGATGGTGAGAACAGTCATAGTCAAGCCACAGACCACCTCCAAAGACCCACAACCTCATCTTGCTGCAGATGGTGTCACTGTTCATCGTTCACCTATACAGCGCACTTTGCACAAGGAGAGGCTGTATGGGAGAGTAATGCAGAAGAAGCCTTTTCTGCAGACACGCCACAAACAGAGTCACTTGAGGTGTGCTACAGCACATTTTGGACAATCCAGCTTCATTTTGGAATAAAGTTGCTATGTACTGATGAAAACTAAAATTGAGTTATTTGGACATAACAAGGAGCGGAAAAGGAACACAGCATCCCAAGACAAACACTTGCTACCCACAGTAAAATTTGGTGGCGGTTCCATAATGCCCGCGGGACTGTGTGGCCAGTGCAGGTACTAGGAATCTTGTTAAAATTGAGGGTCGCATGGATTCCAGTTAATATCTCCAGATTCTTAAGAACAATGTTCAAGAATCAGTGACAAAGTTGCACCGAGGCCAACGACCCCAAACCCTGCTCATAATCTACTAAGGCATTCATGCAGAGGAACCAGTACAACGTTCTGGAATGGCCATCTCAGTCCCCAGACATGAATATTACTGAAAATGTGGGCTGTCCATGCTTGGAAACCATCAAAGATGACTGAACTGGAGATGTTTCTAAAGAAGAATGGTCCAAAGCACCTTCAACCAGAATCCAGACTGGAAGCTGTAGGAAGCGTTTAGCGGCTGTTATTTCTACAAAATGAGGATCTACTAAATATTGATGTAATTTTTCTGCTGGGGTGCCCAAATTTATGCACCTGCCTAATTTTGTTTGAATAATTACTGCACACTTTCTGTAAATCCAGAAACTTCATTTCACTTCTCAAATATCACTGTGTCCATCTGCTATATGATATATTTAACTCAAGTTGCTGATCTGAACAACCAATGATTTATAAACTAAAATCATGAAAATTATCAGGGGTGCCCAAACTTTTTCATACGACTGTACCTCTTTGTAAAGCTGCCTCTGGTAAGTCCTTCAGAATTGGCCCACATTTTACAGGGTTGTTCATTTTAACTTTGTTCTTATAATAGAATGATTATGGATAATTAATACTTTGTAACAATTATCCCCAGCAGTACTTCCCCAGCAGTGCTCAACCTGCCCAGAAAGACTGCCCGATCCTCAAACCCGGGCACCATAGTGGTGAGGTAAAGTCCACCGGAGTCCACCTTGGTTCAGCACACCGTGCCGTATGGAGCAATTACACTAGTCAAACAAATCGTGCTTTGTGGGTCAGACGTATCCGGGTGCGGCACTGATCACCTAGCGTGAGTATGCCCTTAGACTACCCGAGCATCTAATTATATTAACACAAAACTACACAAGTTGAGAAAACAGGAAAAAAAAAAAACTGTAAATAAATTTAGCATAAGGCATTGCAATATGATGGTTCCTTTGGCCTGATCAGGGCATTGAGACCCGGCAGTGTGGTGTGATATTTCAGGATTAGTGTGAATTCACACGCAGGACCCACTCACACTGGCCTCCGGGATTCTCAGCAGGGGAGAAATTTCCGCAACCGGCTAAAGAACCAAATCTGAAAGGACCGATTCTTCCTTGGCTTCACGCTCTGAGTACTTTCATTATTCCTCTGTCTCCTCGCAAAAGCACATAACAATCTGTTCGTACAATAACAACAGGTTATCCTCCCGCCAGCACGCACTTATTAATCCGCTTATCCAGAACTGGCCTCAGTCCTGCCTGACGTCAAAGCACTCAGACAGAAATACAGCAGATGCGCCTGAATCTCTTCTATAAGATTTATCAGCTAGCATTAGTGTCAGACATGCTTTTCTGTAAGTTCCAGTTAATCAAAGTAAGGTCAGTACCAAATATCAGTCACAGTACATAAAATGTGTTCTGTATCAGTTAGGCTGATAATGTGTCAGTGAAAGGAATAGTTTACTTTAGATTTGTGTTATTACACTATAGGACCAAAAGTATGCACACACCCCTTTGTATTAGCGATCTGTTTTAAAACATGCTCACTAATAGACAAACAGTGGCAGTAGCATGGACTGTACTGAACACCCACTGACATTCAATATGACATTTTGATTAGTTTCCATACCATCAACAAGTCAGTTCATCAACGTTCTGCCCTGCCCTGCAATGTCCATAAAGAAAAGGTTTGACAGCACTGATGAAGAACTTGTCTGGCTTGCACATAGCCTTGACCTTAATGGTATGCAGACACCTTTGAGATGAATTGGAATGGCAAAAGTGTGCAGGGACTTATTGTCCAGCAACAGTTCTTGACCCAACAGTCATGTTCCATAATTCATCTTGGAAGAGTGTTTAGATATACAGTACTGTGCAAAAGTTTGACAAATAATTATATATATAGTTAGGTATAAAGTCTCCCACAAAGTTACATTTATTTATATGGTACTTATAACAAACTGAGCAAGCCTACGCATAACAGTGGCAAGGAAAAACATCAAACATCAAAGACAAGTCTCAAAAAGTGTCCCAGCATCCTTGGACAGCCTAGATGTTATAAAAAGATGTTAAAAACGTATTTAGTCAGCCACTGGTTGTGTAAGTTCTCCTACTTAGAAAGATGAGAGAGGTCTGTAATTTTCATCATAGGTACACTTCAGCTATGAGAGACGAAATGAGAAAAAAAAAACAGGAAATCACATTGTAGGATTTTTAAAGAATGTAATTGTAAATCATGGTGGAAAAAAAGTATTTGGTCACCCACAAACAAGCAAGATTTCTGGCTCTCACAGATCTGTAACTTCTTCTTTAAGAAGCTCTTCTGTCCTCCACTTGTTACCTGTATTAATGGCACCTGTTTGACCTCGTTATCTGTATAAAAGACACCTGTCCACAGCCTCAAACAGTCAGACTCCAAACTCAACCATGGCCAAGACCAAAGAGCTGTCGAAGTACACCAGAAGAAAATTGTAGACCTCTACCAGGCTGGGAAGAGTGAATCTACAATAGGCAAGCAGGTTGGTGTCAATAAATCAACTGTGGGAGCAATTGTAAGAAAATGGAAGACATACAAGACCACTGATAATCTCCCTCGATCTGGGGCCCCATGCAAGATCTCATCCCTATGAGTTCCTATGATGAAAATTACAGGCCTCTCTCATCTTTCTAAGTAGGAGAACTTGCATAGTTCAGTGGCTGACTAAGTACTTTTTTACCCCACTGTACAACTATAGAATATAAGACAATAGTATATATAATAAACAAAATAATAAATACTCAAAAGGACATACCACCTCGTAACCTTTGCACTTAATGCACATCAGAAAGCATTCGTTTTAAAGCATACTTTAAAAACAATGTAACGCGAATTACAGAAATATTTGATTTCTCACAAAACAGAAGCTCTCACAGAGTGAAGGTTGACTATGGAAGACATCGTATATCAAATGTAATCAACCACAGCATCCTGCAGAATGCTCGTGTATGGCATGCAGTTCCACTGCTGCACCAACAGGTGTCGCCTATTACAAGACACAATGTTGGTCCAGCAACAGTTGTCAGTAAAGTATGAGGAACTGTAATTCCATTATTGAGTTCACATTCTCTCTTCAAAAATTCCGATCATTAAGTAGTTTCTATGACTGAGAATCGTTCATTGTGAAACGTTTCAGCCACAGACAGAGAATGGAGATAAACCGGAAATCATTACTGTATATATATATATATATATATATATTTGTAACAAAATGTTGGAACAGTGCCATTTAATTGCAAAAATCTCATTTTAGTGGATATAATACAGACAAACCCATCATAAGTTGAATGTAATGTAAACCGAGGAGTTTAATGATCTCTGGATCCATTCCAGGACTTGACCCCATGCCTACAGTGGTTCTTTGAAAGTTTGTGAACCCTTTAGAATTTTCTATATTTCTGCATAAATTTGACCTAAAACATCATCAGATTTTCACAAGACTCCTAAAAGTAGATAAAGAGAACCCAGTTAAACAAAGATAGATAGATAGATCACTTTATTAATCCCAGAGGGAACTTTGTGAAGGGGACAAAAAATATTATACTTAATTATTTGTTTAGAAAAATGATCCATATCATAGTGAGTAGCAAAAGTATGTGAACCTCTAGGATTAGCAGTTAATTTGCAGGTAATAATTAAAGTCAGGTGTTTTCAATCAATGGGATGACAATCAGGTGTGAGTGGGCACCCTGTTTTATTTAAAGAACAGGGATCTATCAAAGTCTGCTCTTCACAACACCTGCTTGTGGAAGTGTATCATGGCATGAACAAAGGAGATTTCTGAGGACCTCATAAAAAGAGTTGTTGATGCTCATCAGGCTGGAAAAGGTTACAAAACCATCTCTAAAGAGTCCACCAATCCACAGTCACACAGATTGTGTACAAATGGAGGAAATTCAAGACCATTGTTACCCTCCCCAGGAGTGGTCGACCAACAAAGATCACTCCAAGAGCAAGGCGTGTAATAGTTGGCAAGGTCACAAAGCACCCCAGCGTAACTTCTAAGCAACTGAAGGCCTCTCTCACATTGGCTAATGATAATGTTCATGAGTCCACCATCAGAAGAACACTGAACAACAATGGTGTGCATGGCAGGGTTGCAAGGAGAAAGTCACTGCTCTCCAAAAGAACATTGCTGCTCATCTACAGTTTGCTAAAGATCACGTGGACAAGCCAGAAGGCTACTGGAAGAATGTTTTTTGGACGGACGAGACCAAAAATAGAACTTTTTGGTTTTAAAAGAAAAGCATTGTGTTTGGAGAAAGGAAAACACTGCATTCCAGCATAAGAACCTTATCCTATCTGTGAAACATGGTGGTGGTAGTATCATGGTTTGGGCCTGTTTTGCTGCATCTGGGCCAGGACAGCTTGCCATCATTGATGAAACAATGAATTCTGAATGATATCAGAGAATTCTAAAAGAAAATGTCAGGACATCTGTCCATGAACTGAATCTCAAGCGAAGGTGGGTCATGGAGCAAGACAACGACCCTAAGCACACAAGTCGTTCTACCAAAGAATGGTTAAAGAAGAATAAAGAGGCAGCTTTACAAAGATGTTGGATCAATCTAATGTCTCACAGTGAGTGAACATCTCTTTGAGTATGTGTCTGTGTGCATGTGACTGCGATAGACTGGTATTCTATCAATGGTCAGTTCCATCTTGTACCCTGTGCTGTCAGTTAGGCTGCTCTCCATGCCATCTTGAATTGGATTAACTGGATATGAAAAATAATGAATGACTAAAGGAACATTGAGTACAATACTTTTTTTCTCCATTTCCTTCTCTGTCTCTTTATATGTAAGATCAGGTATGTGCCAGTAGCTGAGTGTGTCTTTCTATCATTGTGGGGACTTCCCAGTGGTGTAATGTTACTCTACATATTTAATGCTACACTGTTTTGTTTTTTTCAATAGAAAGTTGACCAGAAAAAGGCAATTTTCCTTGAGGCGACATTTTGCTAGTAAAAAATGTCAGATATGTTATGCTTGTAGCAATATTTGGTCCTCACAATGATATTTAAACACACACAAACGCACACACACACACACACACACAGGCTACAAGCAGTAGGGAACCAGCGTAATCATGATTGTGAGCACCTGAAGCAAAATTACAGCTGAATATTACACTTGGGGGTATGGAGAAAAAGAGAGAAAGACGCTGTACAAAGAGGAGTGGACTCTGGGTCTGAATCAAACCTGGTGTGCATGACAACAAAAGCTGCCCTTTTCTTTCTCAATGCAGAGTGAATTATTCAAAACAAAAACCACAAAACTAAAGAAAGTAAATAAACAGCTTTTCAGCTCTGCCTTCTGGCTCTATGTTCTGATCTCAGTAGGATAAAGAATAGATCAAGAAAGAAGCACTGAAGCTTAAATAAGGACATACAGATGTCATTCAGGTGCCGTCACTATTTTTCGGTCACTATTTTCTTTGTGATTTGCCCTCTTGTTATCACTGCCTCTAGACCACACCTCCACCTGTCAAGGTCTTGTCCCAATCTTTTTTATATTAGAATTTACATAGCAATAATTACACATTTACACTCTCTGTTTGAAGAAGTTTGCTTGTTTGCCCAACTTCACCCACTCTATAGGCCTAATCTAGACTTCAAAAGTTCAGACTTTTCTCCTGTCCATCTACCTTTCTCCAGTTGTCTCTGCACTGTGCTAATGTTTTAAATTAGCCGCCTCAGTAGGTGCCATTGCGTCTTACCTGGGACTGCATCAGCTTCTGTTCACACATGAGCCTACTTGGTAATTACATGAGAATTGTACTGGGTCTCGACCCAGTAGATTGAAGTCTCAGTCTACTTGGGATTTCGAATTTGACTTGTGTTCACACTTAACTCTTTCTCTGTAGACTGCTGTAATTTTCCAGTACATTCCAAGCTGTTTAGTTTTCCACAACATGGCGTCCTTCGGATACCCATGTAGATCTCGCATACACAGAAAACAGTTAGCTGAGAACATTCTAATACTAAAACAAGAAGAAAAAATAGCATATTGCGTACAAATGTGTAAATAGTCTGCAAATGGGTTTGAGTTTCTTCACTGGGTGAAACAATTTGGTACTCTGCTGACAAGACATCCTTTTGTAAAAACTTAACCTTTGCAAAAAATTCCATATAGCATTAGCTTTCCAATTTGTAGTGAGTAAACAGAAAAACTCATTAAATAAGTGAATTTGGAGTGTGCTCTCAATTACGCTAATGGTTCATTAAATTTGAGGAAATATCATATTTAGGCTTATACTCTGCAGTCACATGGGGACACCCCGGGAACTCTGAAACTCTTTAGCCCTTGGGCAAGGTGGAAGCTCAGGAACAAGCAGAACTTAAAGTGAACCCAGGGCCAGGACAGAACCCGGCAGGGAGCCTGCAACCTTGAATATAGACAGAGCCAGGACAGAACACGATGGTGAGAGTTCTCTACAGGCCAACACCCATGGGGTTATATAGAGTACATATATAAGCTTCACCGGAACACCTGTTCAACTGCGTGTGAACACAAATATCTAATCAGCCAATCACCTGGAGGAAACTCAATGCATTTATGCATGTAGACATGGTCAAGACAACCTGCTGAAGGTCAAACCAACCAAATAACCATGGTTGTTGGTGCTAGACGGGCTGGACTGCGTTCTATAGAAACTGGTGATCGACTGGGATTTTTATGCATTGATATCTTTAGGGTTTACAGAGAATGGTCCAAAAAAGAGAAAATATCCAGTGAGCAGCAGTTCTCTGGGTGAAAATTCCTCGTTGATTCCAGAGGAGAACGGCCAGACTGATTGGAGCTGATAGAAAGACAACAGTAACTAAAATAACCAATTTTTACAATCAAGGTATGCAGAAGAGCATCTCTGAATGCCCTACATGTCAAACCTTGAAGTAGATGCAACAGAAGGACAATAGAAGATTGGAAAAGAAACGTTGCCTTGTCTGATGAGTTTCAATTTCTGCTGATGGTAGGGTCAGCATTTGGCATAAACAACCCTAAAGCATGGATCCATCTTGCCTTGTATGAACAGTTCAAAGCTCCTTAATTGCATTTGAGGATTGTTTAAACACATTAGGCCTGCCTGCCATGTCCGTTAGTCAGGAGTGGCTGAACTGGGCTTCAGTCCTCTTGATCTTGACTTGTGCATCCTTGCCTTAGACTAAGGGCAAAGCTGGGGGTTCATAGTCAAAGAGTCTTATGGTGATCAGAGACGTTGGGTTGCTGTCGTCTACCTCCCGTGGGGTTGCTGATGTCTCATGTGATCCCTCTTGGCTGTGTTACCTACCAGTTCTCCTCTTTCTAGCTATGCCGCTATAGCTAATGCTGCCAGGGTCTCATGCTACACGTGGCATCAGTGATTGTTAATAGACACTGTGCTCTTAATCAATAACTAATCGCATTTTCTGTTTTCCCTCCGAGCTGTGTTCCAGTTTCTGCCCCACACATGATGTTCATCCACTGCAGCTTCACTCAAGCTGCTTCTGTCATAAGCTCCAGCCCTACCATACCCAAGCCACCAGAGGACAGTAACTCTCTCCCTACTTCGGTTGGCTGGGGTCGAAGTGCCGCCAACGACTTTCCTGCTTAGACTCAGGATCCTGGAGTGACTCTGTGTATCGGAATACTTAATGCCGATGTGCATATTTCACATTTTAGTTGAAATATGACTCAATGACTTTAGTTTCATTCTTAGATTTATCATCTACGCCGCCCAAGGAGGTTGGGTCCCTTTTTGAGTCTTGGTCTTCCCAAGGTTTCTTCCTCATAACACTTAGGGAGTTTTTCCTTGCCACTGTCGCTCTAGGCTTGCTCAATTTGGGATTGGACGTAGATATTAGAAGATATTCTAAAATTCTAAAGTTGCTTTTTGAGACAATGCTCCATTGTAAAAAGCGTTATATAAATAAATCTGACTTGACTTGATTGACATTAGCCTACCTGAGTATTGTTGCTGACCATGTCTATCCCTTTATGACCACAATGTCCCAGTCTTCTGATAGCTACTTCCAGCAGGAGAGCGAGCTATGTCACAAAGCTCAAATCATGTCCGTGGCAATCAGAGTATGCAAAAGATAAACACTGCCTTCAAACCAAGCTGAAATAACATATAACAACATATAGCTGTACAGCTACAAAATGTACATTTGAAGACTATAGCTAAATGTGTAAGAATAATAATAACAATAATAATAATAATATCACATTCAGAACTGCAATGCTGTGCTAAAACCTTGTGCACTCGCACTGCTGTAAATTGCCCTTGAGAAACTCTAATGGGTCCAGGGCTGTCAGGTCACATTTAGGACAAATTTCTCAGACTCATACATCATCACGCCCCAAAATTTGGACATGAAAGAAGGTCCGGCCATAATCCAAGTTCAGCCCTGAAACCACCATCTCGCTCTCTCTTTCTCTTTAAATCATTTAGTGAATATAATAGTCATTCTTTTTCTTTAAATACTCTCTTTTTGTCTTTTTCTATTCCCCCCTCTCTGTATATAACAGCAGATATGCCTTTGTGACAGTAGCTCATCCGTGATGGGTATTTCCTCCCCCTCGTGTAGTGTGTAGCCACACACACACACACACACACACACACACACACACACACACACACACACACACACACACAAGAAGTATAGCTAGTGTGATCATGATTGTGAGCACTCGAGGCAAAATTACAGCTGAATATTACACTGGGGGTAGAAAGAGGGAAAGAGAGAGAAAGAGATGGTGTAGCAACACGACTGGACTCCGGATCTGAATTGAACCCAGTGAGTTTGACAACAATAGCTGTCCTTTTCTTTCTCAAATTGCGGCCATAGACAGATTAGAGTATTCAAATCAAAAACCACAAACTGCATGAAGTAAATCAGCGACTCGGCATTCTGGCTCTGATTCACATTCTGAGCTCGATACAATAAAGAATAGCTCAAGACAAAAAACATAGAGATGCAATCAGTGAGTGAGTTTACATGCAATTAACAATCCGATCATAGTCGGATTTCTCTAGTTACAGTGGTGCTTGAAAGTTTGTTAACCCTTAAGAATTTTCTATATTTCTGCATAAATATGGCCTAAAACATCATCAGATTTTCACACAAGCCCTAAAAGTAGAAAAAGAGAACCCAGTTAAACAAATGAGACAAAAATATTATACTTGGTCATTTATTTATTGAGGAAAATGATCCAATATTACATATTAGTGAGTGGCAAAAGTATGTGACCCTCTAGGATTAGCAGTTAATTTGCAGGTGAAATTAGAGTCAGGTGTTTTCAATCAATGCGATGACAATCAGGTGTGAGTGGGCACCCTGTTTTATTTAAAGAACAAAGATCTGTCAAAGTCTGCTCTTCACAACACATGTTTGTGGAAGTGTATCATGGCATGAACAAAGGAGATTTCTGAGGACCTCAGAAAAAGAGTCGTTGATGCTCATCAGGCTGGAAAAGGTTACAAAACATCTATAAAGAGTTTGGACTCCAACAATCTACAGTCAGACAGATTATGTACAAAGGGAGGAAATTCAAGACCATTGTTATCCTCCCCAAGAGTGGTTGACCAACAAGGATCACTCCAAGACGAAGTCATACAATAATTTGCGAGGTCACAAAGGACCCCAGGGTAGCTTCTAAGCAACTGAAGGCCTCCCTCACATTGGCTAATGTTAATGTTCATGAGTCCACCATCAGACGAACACTTAACAACAATGGTGTGCATGGCAGGGTTGCAAGGAGAAAGCCACTGCTCTCCAAAAAGAACATTGCTATTGGAAGAATTTTTTGCGCACAGATGAGACCAAAATAGAACTTTTTGGTTTAAAAGAAAAGCATTACGTTCGGAGAAAGGAAAACACTGCATTCCAGCATAAGAACCTTATCCCATCTGTGAAACATGGTACTGGTAGTATCATGGTTTGGGCCTGTTTTGGTGCATTTGGGCCAGGACGGCTTGCCATCATTGATGGAACAATGAATTTTGAATTATATCAGAGAATTCTAAAGGAAAATGTCAGGACATCTGTCTATGAACTGAATCTCAAGAGAAGGTGGGTCATGCAGCAAGACAACGACCCTAAGCACACAAGTCGTTCTACCAAAGAATGGTTAAAGAAGAATAAAGTTAATGTTTTGGAATGGGCAAGTCAAAGTCTTGACCTTAATCCAATCGAAATGCTGTGGAAGGACCTGAAGCGAGCAGTTAATGTGAGGAAACCCACCAATATCCCAGAGTTGAAGCTGTTCTGTACGGAGGAATGGGCTAAAATTCCTCCAAGCCGGTATGCAGGACTGATCAGTTACAGGAAACGTTTTCGCTGCATAGGGGGGTCACACCAGATACTGAAAGCAAAGGTTCACATACTTTTGCCTCTCACTAATATGTAATAGTGGATAATTTTCTTTAATAAATAAATAAATAACCAAGTATAATATTTTTGTCTCATTTGTGTAACTGGGTTCTCTTTATCTACCTTTACGACTCGTGTAAAAATCTGATGAGGTTTTAGGTCATATTTATGCAGAAATATATAAAATTCTAAAGGGTTCACAAACTTTCTAGCACCACTGTATCTGATTATTCCAGTGATCATGTATACAGCATGCTCTGATATAGAAATCAGTTTGAGCTGGGTTTTGTTCCAGTAATCGGATTACTCACAGCATGTATACCAGTTATCCAATTATAATCTGTGTTTTCAGACACAAAATGTGCATTAGCCTTCCACCACGGCTGCCAGGTCTGAGTATTCTAAAGACCTACTGTCATGTTTTTTTGTTTTTTTTCTCGCTCGATCTGGCAAGACCGGAATTAAATGTGACACGGAATTAAAGGCAGCAAAACGGCTATTGATTGCTGTGTGGAGACTCTGAATTGCAGTATGTACTAGAAGAAAATTTATAATTTGATTATTTAATATTAAAGTTTATGTCATATATTTCTATGAGATTATTGGCTGGTTGCAAAATAGAAATCCGTTTACTGCCAGAGTCATGTAAATCCAGAGGTTTTCCATTATCTGATTAATCAAGTGTATGTATACTCGTTGATCAGATTATCGAATTACTGACAAAATCTGGTTTTCTGCAGTTATCAGATTATTAAGTGCATGTAAATGCACTCAGTGTTTATCTCTGTAATTTTCCTTCTTGTTACCACCCTCTCTGAATCACACCTCCACCTGTTAGACCTCCATGCATTGACTCATATAGTCCAGCATAACTGTGAGTGATAGACGCAACTGTTGGAGCAGAAAAGTGAAGAGCATATGTTCATTAAATTTAATGAAGGATGCTTCAGTTGTGCAGTGGTCAATTACGTTAGTCAGCCAGTGGGGACCAGTGTTCGAGTCACAGTGGTGCTTTCTGGCTGGCTCCCTAGCAGACATGATTTTCTAAGGGCAGAGAAGCCAATCTGGAGACCATCTTTCTGCAATGCAATAGTGACCCCTGCCTGACTCTGCAATGGATTGGTGTAACTGATGGAGCGGTTAAGGTACTGGACTATAGACTAGTAGGTCCAGGGTTCAAGTCTCACCTCTGCCAAGCTGCCATTGTTGGGTCCTTGAGCATGGATTCTTCGCTCTGGATAAGGGCGTCTACTAAATGACATACATGTAAACAGTGTATTGTGTTCTCCGGGGATACACACCGACCCTAATCAGGTAAACATGGGGTTAAAACGTAAAAATAAATAAATAAGTAAAATTAATTAAGTGAACTACAAAAGCAGCTTCTGGAAGACTTTCCTCTCACTATAAGAAAGATGAAATGTATGAGTAGCACAGATTTAAGTTCAATTTAATGCAAAGTGGTTCTGAAAAAAGCCACCTTTTTTCAAAAGCAGATAAGCTAGCATGGAGTCACGCAGCCGGCAGTTTAATTCAATTTTATTTTATTAATGTAGCACTTTTAACAATAGACATTGTCATTCAGCAGCTTTACGAACTGAGTCTAGACATCAAAAATGCATAAGGAAGAACCCTTGAAAGGAACCAGGCCCAAATGGAGAGTCCAATCTCCTCTGGGTAACAGCAGACAACAGAAATAAAATTCTTAAGAGCTCTCCAATACAGAGGAGGTAAGTATTGTGTAGAAGATATAAGACGTTAATTTCAGCACGTTGTGAAGGTATCATGGAGATTCAGTAGTAGGCAAAAATGTCAGGCCACACTTAGATTTGTTGTTTAAGAAATAGTATAAATGACCATATATATATATATATATATATATATATATATATATATATATATATATATATATATATATATATATATATATATATATATATATAAATAAAAGACCAGCATATTTTTGTGATTTGGACATTGATATGCTGGTCAAAACAAAAACCAGCTTTACCCAACAGGACCATGTTTTAGTTCACACCAATTTAAACCAGCACTAACCAGCATAAAAACCAACTTTGGGCCATTAAGGAACATATAATTCACACAGTCTTGCCTTTTGATACAACAGAAACAGAACATAGGCTCTTTTTCAGCCACATGAGATTATTCACTGTAATGTTGGAGGCGCAGAGCTTCATAAAAACGGTTCAATCATTTGGCTCTGGTTACTGCCTGTGAGGAGTTTGGTATGTTCTGCTTGTGTCTACATCAGTCTCCCGAGTGATAGGAGCAGTGTCCTGGAATTAAGTGGTACTCTTGTGTCTAGGATTCAAGGGATTGGCCCAATGGGACTGACCCATTGTGATGCTCATTACAATACAGCCGATTCAGCAAACCTACTGTCACACTTAAGTAGAGACCAGAGACAAATGTGAGGAGTTATAAGCGGAGGTCCTTTATCGAACACACAGGCAGGCAAACGGGTAGACTCGTAATCAGAAAGAAATCCAGGGTTAGATACACAAAAAAATTAGACACCCAAACCGGAATCAATTCACTTCTGGGGAGGGTAGCAGTGGTTTTAAATTTCCTCATTATGTCTGACTGTGGATTGGTGGAGACCAACTCCAGCCTGATGAGCATCAACAACTCTTTTTCAGAGATACTCAGAAATCTCCTTTATTCATCCCGTGGTACACTTCCACAAGCAAGTGCTGTGAAGATAAGACTGTGATAAATCCCGGTTATCGTCCCACTGATTGCAAAATCCTGATTCTAATTCCACCTTCAAATTAACTGCTGATTATGTTTGCTAAAGTATTTATTTGTTTCAGATATTTTTTACATTGATTCAAATGTATTGATTCAGCCTAGTTGATTATTTATTTATCTCCTGTTTAGTGGTCAGAGTGCCAGAGCGTTAGCCTTAGCATTAGCACTAATCTGTGTTTGGCTAATCGATGAGGAGCTCAGTGCTGTGTGTAATGGGCTTAAGGAGCTCAGCGGTAGGAGTGCACGAGTGAGCAAACAAAACATGAGTGCACTAAACCCTCTGATCTGCACCAAGCTAAGTGGATTTGAGGGACGGCCATCGGATCCTGCTTCACACACATCAGAGAGAACCGAGATGGAATTTTAGCAAATAGCACAAAGTAGGAGTTGTGTACTGTACACCAGGA
The DNA here is from genome assembly GCA_025084515.1 of Ancistrus triradiatus. Taxonomy (NCBI): domain Eukaryota; kingdom Metazoa; phylum Chordata; class Actinopteri; order Siluriformes; family Loricariidae; genus Ancistrus; species Ancistrus triradiatus. The sequence goes on from JAJAGP010000128.1 coordinate 602,446, forward strand.
GAGTGTGATGTGTAGCTGCAAAGATAAAAAAAGTTCAAATTTGCAACAAATTTGTCCATAACATTTGTTATTAGCAACTCATGGTTCATCCACTAGGGGGTACATTGGGCTCACCAGAACTCATGCTCTTTATACAGGAATTTAAAAGTAATTTACTGGGTAAATATCACATGACTCACATTGCAGTTTGTACTGTGTCCAGTACAATTTACAAAAGGGTCTTACTCAATGGCTCAACACTAAGCTTGAATTCTACTATGTGTAACAACTAAGCCACTACATCCCTGCTCATGCATTAACCAACAATAGCCAGACATAACTTGGTCCTGATAACAATGAGTGCATTTACATGGACTTAATAATCCGAATGGGATCTTCAGAGTACTCTGATCAATAAATTTACTTGCACTTGGGCAATCAGATAATGGGAAAACTCCGGGTTTACATGACTCAGGCACTAATCAGATTACTTTGCAACCAGCCAATGATCTCACAGGTTAATGTCTTCGTTTCAGTGTTTCCTACCATCTAGAAGATGTAGGATATTAAAATTCTTCATGTTCTCGAGCATATACTGTGTGTCAGAGTCCCTAAAAGTGTTTGGTAGCCATTTAGCGGGTACTGCATTTAGTTCCTGGGTTGCCAGAGCCCATGAGAGAAACAAGCAATCAGGCCTATGGAAACAAGCCCAAAAGAAGCTGATTGGCTCCAAAAAGAACAACAAAAAAGAAAAAGAAAAAAAAAAAAAAAATAAGCGACCTATTACAATGTCAGAGTAAACACTTGATCATTAAAAATAATAATAATAATAATACTGCACTATTATTGATCTCTTTTTATTCATTGTTGTATTACTTTATCAAAGCGATGCCTTGCAGAATTCCATTGTACTTGTGCAGAGTGACACTAAAGATAAAATTCGGTTCTATTCTCTTAGAGTTATCTTTGTTTATCAATCACTCCTGGGGACGGTTGCAGTGGTTTTAATAATAATAATAATAATAATAATGTATATTTTCCTTTTAACTTTAGAGACTGAAGAAAACCATCTTGCAGGAATAATTGGACAGAAGTAGCCTAGCGGTTAAGGTACCGGACTCTGGACCAGAAGGTCCAGGGTTCAAATCCCACCTCTGCCAAGCTGCCACTGTTGGCTCCTTGAGCAAGACCCTTAACCCACAATTGCTTGGATTGTAAGACTGTACCATTGTAAGTCGCTCTGGATAAATGCTGTAAATGTAAATCAAACCCAAATAGGCAACTACACTTTAGAAACAAGCCCCCAAAACCTGCAACTACCAATATTTGTAAGTGACTTTACAGAAAAGTAAGCCCAAATTCACTTAGAATAAGCAGAACTGGCAACCGTGTTTGATTCTGCTAACTGATCCAGGACAGCTCTACACTCTGTCCGGTTATATTTGCGTGCAAGTGCAGATTGAGAAAACTTATTGAAATCAGAGTAAGGGTATACATGCACTGAGATATTTGATTACTGAGGTAAATTCCAGCTCTCTTTATCGGATTTCTTAATCTAATTTCTAGGCTTTAATCCGATTTGAGAAATCAGAGTATCCTGACCACTTGAATAATCCGATTACCGCAGAAATTCGATTTAGGTGGTATTATTAAGTGCATATAAATGCACTCAGTGGCTAACAGTTTTAGGCTGTTTATGCAGGCATGAGGATATGTCCACTCAGGAGGCTCAAAAGGACTTATGTAAGTTTCTGTAGATAAGGACATCTGCATGTGCGTCTGTACCTACAACCTGTTATGCTAATGAGCCTTGCCAGAAGGTAGGAAGAGTGGAGAAAGAAATTCTCAAAACAAGCTACACTTTGTGAATGTTGTCTTAATCTCTTCCCACCTTTTTGTTCTATCTTGTAAATCAGAAACAAGAAGTTTTTAAGGGATGTTTTCTGAGGCAGTAGCTGCGTTGTCATGGTAACGACCGATGCTCTGGAATGGAGGTAAAAACAGTGGGCTTGGGGAGATGGGATGCCTTTCATAATGTATATGGTCAAAGTGGCTGCTGTGGCCTTTCAAGGTATAAAGGCTCCGAACATTTTTATGCTTTGGGATATTACCATTTCGGTGGTTCTAGTGTTGAGACGTCAGAGATTTTCTTCCAACATAACATCATGCGTGTTATTGTTTCAAACAGATGAAGCTCTTACTCACCTTCCTCACCTTGGGCTAAGAAGCACACTATGTATGGAGGTTAAGTAGAGAGAGAGCATTGAATAAAAAATAAGTATGCATCTCCTCTGCTTTACAATGTACAGTATGTGAGAAAAAAGCTAAAACATTTTTCATACACACACTCACACACACACACACTAATTACTGTCCTATTACCACCCTGTCAGTGGAGAACTCCTGCAGCCTAAATGTCAAAGGTCATCAAGAGAAGAGGCAAGTATGGCTGTGAAGTCAAAGAAATGCAGAACTGTGTCAAAAGTAATCAGTCACAAACGCACACACTGTCTGAATATTAACAGCAAAGCATACTTTTTTTTATTTGTATGTTTGTTTTTCACATTTTTCACACAGCCAGTGGATGGTTACCAGGCAGCAGGGGCAGACCCACTTTTCTGAGGCACAAGCATCAGTAAAATGTTGCTAAAATCACAGCGGTATAAAGACAATGACTGCGTTTACATTCACAAAAAAATCTGATAATATTGTGTTTCAGAGCCTCCACAAAGTGTTTGGTAGCCGTTTAGCAGGTGTTGGTGTGGGTTACCAGATCCCACAAGAGAACCTAGTCTATGTAAATAAACCCATAGGACGATTTTTTTTTTAGCTAGCCGCTCCGTGCACATGCACAGACTAATAATATATTTATAATCGGGTAACTGGTATACATGCTATTAGTACTCTGATTTCTGGGGTAAAATCTAGCTCTCTTTATCGAATTTCTAGATCAGAGTATGCTGCAGACATGAACAATCAGATAACCGCAGAAATCTGACTATGATTATGAAAGCAACATTTCAATTCCTTGAACTCTGTTCAAAATGACTTACTTTTCCTACACTGGAGAATCGTGGCAGTGCCTCTGGATATATTATGTGAAGCTAAAAAAGTGTGGAATGATTTGTTCTAATGTCTCTACCTAGGTATTGCTAAGTACTGTGTGCATATATTCTTTTTTTCCCACATTTTATCCCCACTCATCCTGATCAGGGTCATGGGTCAGGGCAGCTAGGTTGTGTGGTCTATCCTGGAATTCACACGTACCATGAATGGGATGACTGTCCATTGCTGGTCTGTTTAGTGTTCACTATTACTGTTACACTTACATGAGGTAATCTGAGATGTGAAACTGAATGAACACAAACACATACAGTGGTGCTTGAAAGCTTGAGAACTGTTAAGAATGTTGTACATTTCTGCATAAATATGACCTAAAACATCATCAGATTTTCAATTTTCAACAAATGAGACAAAAATATTATACTTGGTCATTTATTTATTGAGGGGAATGATCCAGTATTACATATTAGAGAGTGGCAAAAGTATGTGAACCTTTGCTTTCAGTATCTGGTGTGACCCCCCTGTAACTGTTCCTGTAACTGCTGACCAGTCCTGCACACCGGCTTGGAGGAATTTTAGACCATTCCTCTGTACAGAACAGCTTCAGCTCTGGGATGTTGGTGGGTTTCCTCACATTAGCTGCTCGCTTCAGGTCCTTCCACAACATTTCGATTGGATTAAGGTCAGGACTTTGACTTGACCATTCCAAAACATTAACTTTATTCTTCTTTAACCATTCTTTGGTAGAACGACTTGTGTGCTTAGGGTCGTTGTCTTGATGCATGACCCACCTTCTCTTGAGATTCAGTTCATGGACAGATGTCCTGACATTTTCCTTTAGAATTCTCTCATATAATTCAGAATTCAATGTTCCATCGGTGATGGCAAGCCATCCTGGCCCAGATTCAGCAAAACAGGACCAAACCGTAATACTACCACCACCATGTTTCACAGATGGGATAAGGTTCTTATGCTGGAATACAGTGTTTTCCTTTCTCCAAACATAACGCTTTTCTTTTAAACCAAAAAGTTCTATTTTGCTCTTACCTGTCCACAAATCATTCTTCCAACAGCCTTCTGGCTTGTCCACGTGATCTTCAACAAACTGCAGACGAGCAGCAATGTTCTTTTTGGAGAGCAGTGGCTTTCTCCTTGCAACCCTGCCATGCACACCATTGTTGTTCAGTGTTCTTCTGATGGTGGACTCATGATCATTAACATTGGCCAATGTGAGAGAAGCCTTCAGTTGCTTAGAAGTTACCCTGGGGTCCTTTGTGACCTCACCACTATTACACACTTTGCTCTTGGAGTGATCTTTGTTGTTCGACCACTCCTGACCAGAGTAACAATGGTCTGGTATTTCCTCCATTTGTACACAATCTGTCTGACTGTGAATTGGTGGAGTCCAAACTCTTTAGAAATGGTTTTGTAACCTTTTCCAGGCTGATGAGCATCAACAACTCTTTTTCTGTGTTCTCTGTCTACTTTTAGGACTTGTGTGAAAATTGTATGATGTTTTTGGTCATATTTATGCAGAAATATAGAACATTCTAAAGGGTTCACAAACTCTCTAGCACCACTGTATTCCTAGGAATATGAACATACAGTATAACCGCAGACTTATTAAAAAACAGGAGAATGTTTGTTTAAAATGTTAGTCTCATCTAAAAGCACAATCAGCCTCCTGGCCACAGGAACACAAACACACACACTCACACACAAAGTGTATTTTATTATCCCTTTTTTTCCAGTTACTCAAGAGCAGTACTCAAGTGGCCTCTAGCTGATTGTGACGTTAGTTACTAATTCCTGGCAAAATAGGACAGAAATTACAGGTTTAAAAGCATCTCCTATGTTATATTTTAATTCATTTTATTAAGTTCAACACATCCACTGGGCACTTGAGTACTTGGGTAGTCATATTAGCATTGGTCACAAATATTGATGAACCTTTTTGTGTATTGTACATTTTGTATACTGCATGTACACCATTTCACAACTGCCTTCAACACAAATGACCATTTTGTGATATATTTTACCTTAAAATGACATATACTAATTCTGGCAAAAAATAGTAGACACACCACTTTATGTAGATGTTCTCCCAGTATTTCTACTTTGTAGCAATTGAACAAATGACAGACATAATATCAAACAATTTCAGTTTAATAGCTGAATATTCTGGCGTTGTGAAGCAAACCTCAAGCAATTTCATTTGAATTATTTTCAATAATGGCATTGTGTCAAGTAGAGTTAAAAATGGAATCACTCAATGTTAATCACTCAAAAAATCGTAATTAGTACTTTGTTCCTCCTCTGGCTTCTGTGATGGTCTGAATTCTTTGCCATGGACTTTACTAATGATAAACAATATTCTACATTAAGCAGGCTTCAACTTTCTTGAATTGCAGTCAACAGGTCAGATTTCCAGGATGAAGCCTTGCGGGATGAAGCACTGAGATCCAAACATGTCACTGAGTTGATATGCCTTTCCTTAACACTCTTAACTCTGTGGCAAGATGCATTATCATCCTATAAATGGCTAATTTCCAATGATGGAGTGACAAAAGTGTCCAAAATTTCAATGTACACCTGTGTATTGATTGTTGAGGTAATGATTGCCATCGCCCCTGGTCCTGTATGCAAGCCCATATCATAAATGAGTGGGGAAATCTGATTGTTTTCTTCAGAACGGCTTCTTTATATGTTTCCTTAGCATGACACCAGACAAAAGATCCAGCATCATCACATTGACAATGCAGATTCATGATTCATCATGTCCATCTAATTATCCACGCTTCCTAACTGTTTCCCTTTAGTCCACTAGACCTTATTTTTTTGGTTTATGTCCATATAATTATATGACATGTTTATTTAATATAGTGTATTTCTATTATAATCTCTATTTAAATAGCAAGTTTAATAGAATGTAGGGAGTTTTTTCCTTGCCACTGTTGCAATGAGACAATGCTGTATTGTAAAAGCACTATAGAAAGAAGGCTGACTTTGACTTTGTCTTAACAGAACTTGCCTAATCACCAGACTTTTACTGTATCCACTGGAATCATTTGAACTAGGTTTTCTATAGCAAAGCAGATTGCAGATTTTAGCAAGGCTTTAGCGACTAATCCAACTTAACCCAGTTCTCATGTTCTGCGTTTGTAATATAGTGTTAAATCAGATAAAAAATAAAATGTGTTCATCAACTGTAGCTGCTCATATTAGACACGTTTTTTTGATTAATGTCTGCTTTTTTTAGTTAACAAAACAAGAAAAGCATCAAGTCTTGACTGTTCTAATACATAACTTTTCCCTACTTAAAAATAAGACCCTACACATTTTTGTACCTTTTTTCACATTTATCTTAGAGATTAGAATGAGACATAAAGAGGGTTTAATGATGATAAAAAGGTCCCTTGAAAGCTACTGATTTGATTCAACCTCGTGGTTGGAGTAGACGTTATTAATCACAACCTTTGGAGAGTCTGGCTTTAGAGAGTACCTGATTAGCAATGACGTAAAAAAGAAAATAAAAGGGTTTTATAGTGTACAGAGGGTACAGAGGCTAATAGCGTGAGTTCACTACCAAGCTCTTTAGTTTATTCTTCCAAAATAAAAACAGTTGAATATAATCAAGCAGAAATAATAATTAATAAGTATGATAATGCAAAAGACAACATAAAAATTTGCATTATCTGTAAATGTATTGCTCAGACAGAGGCACAATGGTGCAATAAATAGTGGTGGAATGGTGGAATAAACAGATAAGAAAAGGAAGAAGCAGAGTGGCACTGGGATTGTGGTAGCCTAGCGGTTAAGGTACTGGACCAGAAGGGCCAGGGTTCAAATCCCACCTCTGCCAAGCTGCCACTGTTGGGTCCTTGAGCAAGGTCCTTAACCCACAATTGCTTGGATTGTAAGATTGTATTGATTGTAAGTCGCTCTGGATAAGGGCGTCTGCTAAATAATGTAAATGTGCAGAGTGACCATTTAGTCCACTAAGTTTTATATAGACTTTTAAGTAATTGGACCAATTAACAGAATAACTGGTTTGCCTATGGTTTTGTCTTTGACTCTTTATTTGGATCACATGGATTTCAACAATGATAACATAGGTGTTGCAGTAAAGTGAGTAAATCTTCTCCAGTCTGCAATTAAAAAGCTGTGAAGTCGGCCTGAAAGTTTTACACTCAGTGTGTGTATGTGTGAATTTTATCTATGTGAGAACCAAAGGTCCCCACAAGGATAGAACGATTTTTAGTTTTTCAGTTAGCGTGGTCGCCTCACAGCTCTAGCGTCCCCGGTTCCAGTTGCAGACATGGGTTTACTCTGAAATCTCCGGCTTCCTCACACAATGAGTGAGTATGTGCGCCTTATGATGTATTGGTGCCCTGTCTAGGGTTGTTCCTGCCTTGTGCCCTGTGTAGCCGGCTAGGCACCTGCTTTCCCATGACCCTGACCAGGATTAAGTGGATAAGGTTAGGGTTGGGTGTAGGCTTAGCATTAATCATCAATGGAAAATCCCCACATGACAGAAAGACAAATGTGTGCATGTGTGTTTGGAGTATTCAATTCAGCATGGGCCATTTAAGAAGTCACACACACACATTTGTCTCTCTATCACTGTGGGGACCTTCCATTGACATAATGATAACTGTGGCTAATGATGCTAAAATAATGTAAAAAAAGACGTTTTCCTCATGGGGACCAGCAAGGTTTCCCCACCATGTAAAATGCCAGAGCTTTCTATCACTGTGGGGACATTTCGTCCTCACAATGTAATACATACATGGCGCACACACACACACACATACACACACACACACACACACACACACACACAGTATTGATCTATTATGGGCAAGGTCTCATAAATTCATTAACTCACAGTTTAACAGAGTGCAAATTGACCACAGTATTGTCTAACGCTATAATTATCGGCCTGGCTAGAATGCTAGTTAGCTATCTGCCAAACTATTGTCTTTGTTTGTCTGTCCATCTGCCAGCCACTGCTTGTCTTAAAAAAGCAGACTTGGTTAACTGCATTTTCAGTAAAAAGTTTCCTACATTTCCCACAATGTCATTCAAGTGCACTATTGACAACAAGCTAATGTTTGTTCCTTGCACATGTTAACAAAGAAACCTATGCAGACATGGGAAAACAAAGGCACTAGCCAGGCTGGTACTGGAACCAGGGAACCAGGGTTATTAATAAAACAAATCTTAAATATTACTTTCCCTGACAAACTCGTGTTATTGTTTCGCAGTTTCCATTTCTGTGGTAACACGTCCTGACAGTCGCGGAAGGACCAGCGGAACAGACGGCTAATTCTTCTGGGAGGCTGACTCTCCCATGTGGGTGTGTGTATCCATGTGTCTGCGTGTACCAATCCACTCAGGTCCACTGGCAGGTATTCTCAAAACTGATGGACAAAGAAAACAACAACAGTGTCATTCTCTGCATCAGCACCAGTCACACCACTGGGATTTGTGGACGATCTGGCAACAACAGTAGCCGTGGCTAAGGTAATCTCACTAATTCCCTTTTCCCTCGGTAAACATGCCAACCACAGTGACGGACAACTCTCAGAGGAAGGGTCAAAACAGGCACCCTCCCATGTGGTTAAACCCAGTGAGAAATCTGGCGTTGGTAAACCACACACATACACCATTGTGGTCACACCTTGCTTTAGATTATAGCTAACGTAATACTGAGTAAACGTTAAAGCCATGCAGATGAAGCTATTGAATAATCATATTGGCATAACTGTATCATATAATCTTTTTATGCAGAAGTTTAGGCACCCCTGTGGAAGATAACACACATCACCGGGATTTGAATAAGTAACTAGTATCAGTTAATTGTCAATATTAGTGACGTACAATGTCGAGAAGACTTGTCGAGAACCGAAAATGACGAGTTCTGAGCAAATTTTTCCCATAAGGAATAATGTAAATTGAGTTAATCTGTTCCAGACCCCCAGAAAATCCACACTGTATAAGGCATTATATGCATTAATGGAGTTGTATTGTACAGGTGCTCCATGATTTACAAAGGGGATATGTCCAACAAATCCATCATAAGTTAAATGTATCACCAACCGATGATTAATATAGTCGATACTGTATCATAGGGGAGCCGACCTTATCTTTTAAAACGCTAATACATTAACCCGGAATTGGCCAATATAATTAACACAAAGCTTATTTTATAATACAGTGTTGAAAATACCATGTAATTTAGTGAGTAAGGGATTGAAGTAAAAAGTAAAAGCAAAACACTTACTCAGGATGCTAGCTGCTAATGCTAACCGCTCAGCCTGAAAGTCATCTGGAGGACTCCTCACGATTGACTGTAATCATCAACCATTTTAGGACCCATGGGGACTTATTTTCACTAAGAAAACAGTACTGTAGATGTAAAAATAAATAAAAAACATGATGAACGCAGCACAGATGTTCTCTGAGCAAGAGCGTACCGAATCATGAATTGTGAATCGTGAATCAAGTACCGAGCAAATGGCAAGAACTGAGAAAAAAACATTCTAGTAAAAATGCATCGACAGCCAAATTCGACAGCTTCCAACGTGGTCCAGAACCAAGGTACCACTGTAAACTTTGTACACTGAAAGATGTATGAACAAGACCTTCTCACTTAAAAAAAAAAAAAAAAAAAAACACCCAGACAAATGAAATGACAAGTGAATGGACTGTGGTAGTCTATGGGTTAAGGTACTGGATTATGGACCAAAAGGTCCAGAGTTTAAATCCCACCTCTGCCAAGCTTGGGTCCTTGAGCAAGACCCTTAACCCACAATTGCTTGGATTGTAAGATTGTATCAATTGTAAGTCACTCTGGATAAGGGTGTCTGCTAAATGCTGTAAATGCAAATGTAAATGGACCGACAGTGAAGCCCAAATTCACTTCAGTGTCACATAGCATTAATATTAGAAGTGTGAATACAAACATAAAAAAGCCCTGGAACAAATGTAGTTCTCGGGGGAGGCCAGGGTTGCGAAAGTGGCTTTAGTGTTGAAATGGCTGTAATTAACGTTTTTGCACTGATATACAGTGGGGGCCAAAATCTAAAGCCACCAGTTACAATGCCTGTTTGGATCTTGTGGGGAAGAATTCATACTGAAGCAAGAAAGGTCCCCAAACACATCCCAAAGCTTTGCGACAACTACTTGAAGACCAAAGAATACCAAGGGGTGCTGACTGTCATGGACTTTCCACTACAGATACCCCATTCTTTTTATGGGGGCACTCAAGCATTCCATAACATCACAATATGCACTTTGGAAAATTGTGAAATAATGCCGGGACAACATGGATCATCAGACTTTGTAAAGATGTGTGGAGTCCATGCCAGCATATTGTTGTCAACATTGTCATTACAGCAAAAGGGGGAAATAACAAATACTAAACAAGTCTGAAATTTATCTGTACTATTTTCCAAAGATTCAATTTTTCGCTCAAATTGTTAAGCTACTTATATGATTTGTAATGAAAAGCACTGTACTGAATTCAACAAAAAATCAAAATAGAAGCAATTACATTAGTAGTCTCGGGCTTTTGTCCCCACTGTACTTAAACACACATTAAACTCCACTTTGAAAGTGCAGTGAAGCCATAACACAGCTGAGTTCAGTTAGGAGCCATGGCCTACAGGCAATTTAGCTGCTTAGCAAGCCATAAAAGTGTACTCGAATGGCATCACCGGGATTGTAGGAACCTGTTAACCTGAACGGTCCAGCCATTTTGGCTCTGTCGCCAACATGTGGGAGCACCCCAAGTCTGGTCCCATGACAACCACAGACCTCCATCGCGAGGAGCGCTGGATACTCCTGGCAATATCGGAGGTAATCCATTACTAAGAACCAACAGACCTCTCTTTGCCAGAGGTGGGGATCAAAGCAGAGAAGAACCATTGGTTCCTCAGCATTGGGAACCAGTACTCTACTGACTGAGCCTCTCTATGTACCTCAAAAGGGGTGAGTTCAACAGAGGTTGGTTCCTGAACCTCGAGTCTCCTTGAGGTGGGAGTTGGGTCGGCGATTGTCACATGATCAGACGTTCCAGCAGTATTCATTTCTGGTCCAAAATACAACTTCTGAAAAGCTTTTAATTACAAGACTCCAACAGTGGACATAAACATCCAACCCTACATGTGCTTCATAAGCCATTCTATCCCAGCTCTATATTATTTTTGATTTATAATCTGCATACATCGTTAAATCCCTGTCCGTTTCCCTTTCTATCTAAAGCTCCCAGTCATCAAAGCCTATGCAATTCCAATAAATTATTCATGCGTTCTATTCGCCTAATCGAAAGATTTGCATAAAAGAATGTTTACTTTACAAACTAAACACTGGATGGGATGAATATTTCATTTGCGCTAAAGAGGCTCTTTAACTTTACGTCTCTATCTGCTCCTGAGGGACCATGTAGCTTTGTTTGGCAGCCATTCACTGAATAAACACGACTAACACCATCACAAATACAAAATCAACACCAAAACAGTGTGTGAAGGCCACAGTGGCGGTGGATGTGTGTTACATCACCCCAAATGGAGGTTATTTACTCATTGCATAAAGTCAAAGGAGACTGTATCTAACAAATAAGGGTCCAAGCACCACCCTTAACATAGCTCCAGAGGTTAAACCACATGAGATTAATGAGGGACAGTAGACGTGGGTATGTTTACAGCAGGAGTGAACGTTCAGTATGTCTGATAATTGTTCCTAGAGAACACCTGCTTTTTTGCCTCCATTCCAAACTTTTGAATTAATTTAATCTGAGCTGATAAAGTAATGAAAAGCCCTAAAGATAGCCCAGGGCATTAAACCCAATAGGAAATGGATATGGGGAAGTCGATATGGGCAATAGTCCAGATACATTTCAGATATACTGAAGTGAATCACAGAGATCATAAAACATCTGCTGTATGGCCTATGTGAGTGTGTGTGCAAACTACTACTGCCCGTAGCTTTGACGATACAAAATTCCCCATCCTACAATGGAAAAGGGACACCACAGGACCCCCACTGACCAGTGTCGCAGTGTCGGGGGGTTGCTACATGAACTGGCTGAAACCATGAACATCAGGAGACAAAAACTGTAACCTGATGTGAGGACCAAAACACGCATCAAATACTACCTGCAGTTCCACCATGACTACAGCTTTGGAAAAAAATAAGAAACCACTGCAAAGTTCTTGTATTAATAAAGTCTCTTAGTGCTAAGAGTAGCTCCTGGTGAGGAAATTCTAAGCACGATCTTAAAATTGTGGGTGTTTCCCTCTTAAAGTTACGAGTGCATACTAGTAAAGATAAAAAAGTTATTCATGAAGCATCTTAACCCTTAAGGTGTAAACCTTTCATGAGTACGGAGGAGGACTTCTAGGAGGCTTAGGAGTTCTCTTAAGCAGAGGAGAAAAATCCGGAAAGATGACGAGGCTGAATAACAGTGAGTTAATAAAACGCAACCGATTAGTTCGTGCAGAAATAATGTTTGTGTTTGACCTCATTAGAAATGCGCTCACATCTCCTACCCAGTGCAGCAATGCTGTAAAACCCCAAATGAAAGCTACATATGAACCAACCCCACAGTTAAATAGATTAGACATGGCGGCAACAGATATCTGAAAAGAGTGGAGTCACATTTCTCCAGTTCATTGGCTATCCAATAGATTAAAGGGGCTACAATAATGATCAGCATTGTAAATACACTGTTAATAAAATAAAGCAAATACATTTGTGTATGTGCGTGATTAGTGTAAAACATGCAGAAACAGCCTATGTCTGTTATTTCAAAGGCTTATAATAGGCTATACAGTATTTCCTTAATTAAGAGTGTGTGAGTGTGTGAGAGAGAGAGAGACACTGAGAGTGAGTTATGGGGGTGACAACTAACCGGGTCAACTCCAGAGTTGCTCTCAGATGTAGTAGCCTAGCGGTTAAGATACTGGACTATGGACCAAAGGTCCAGGGTTCAAATCCCACCTCTGCCAAGCTGCCACTGTTGGGGTCTGCTAAATGCTGTAAATGTAAATTAGAAACTTTGGGAATATGGCCCCTGATGTTTTGAGTAGGAGAAATACTGGAAATATTGGAAAGACACCAACAAATCTGACAAAACATCCATTAATGCTGAGCCGGTCAGCGACAAAGCCATCACTTGGATCAGACCATTTCAATGAAAAAGGGGTTCTGCTGTATTTTCAATGTTAAAATATTATGTTTAAATCATATAATTTCTATGGTATTAACATTTTTTTTTTATACTAGACAAACGTCCATTTTAAAACAAAAACAAACAAAGTTTAAATTTCTTTTGAAACAAAGCAATACTGTTTTAACTTAGGAAAGTTCAGGAATCAATATTTCAATCACAGCTTTCATGTGTCTTGTACTTTTCCTCAATAAATAAGATTTGTTTCAGTTGATCACCTAATCAGTATCTCAGGATCGTAGAATCAGGTGTGTCTGTCTTAGAACTCATCAGATACTGGAATGGAATTGCTGCCATGCATGTAGATATGTTGATTTGTATGAATATTTGCAGTTTTCTCTTAATTTTTTTCCAAAGCGGTATAATGGGGCAGCCCTGGTCTGCATCACATGCCTCTGGCGGATTGAGGATTGAGATTTGTTGCAAGTCCCGCCATTAATTATGCCCACTTTATGAGTCACATGCAGTGGGGCAGAGGGGTATTGCAGAACTCAGACAGGTTCCCCCACAATCAGGATGGCAATCGGCACTTGTTGTGTATTCGAGCATTATTGGGTTTCTGCCTTGGCAGGGGTTCCTGAGTTACATTGGAAAATGAACTAAGCTGGCTACATCACCTGGCTAAGAAAGCAAGCACACAAAAATAGTCCTTAATTTGCCATTAATTTGTTTTAAACAAAATTCCTGCAGGACCAATTTAAAGGTCAGAACATGCTCAATCTCTTCTGACTGACATGACTCATTAAAGATGATGTCATTGCATTCACCCTGTGCATTGCTCTTTCTTGTAAATGCTCTCAGCTTAAGTGGTGTTGCCTAAAATTTTTAGCACCTGCCAGACTTCCTCCTCATTTTCATTCGCTCATAACACTGCAACATTAACCCCCGGCGTTTAGGGAATGAGGAAATGTGCCAACACGCTTATGGGTATTTCAGTAAACCGCAGAAATACAATACCCATAATTCTGTTTGCAAATACAATTACGGTGATAGGCTCATACACTTTTTCATGGAGAAGCAAAGAAAAGCAGTCAGGAAGTGATGCTAATGGGATATGCATTTGGAAAAAAAGGGCTGAAAATTGGGAATGGCTTTCATATGAGCGCTTCTATCAGATACTGCATCTTCAAAAGATTAGAAAATCATTAGGATAGCATCAGCAAAATGCCACTCACACACATTTGTCTTTCTATCGTTGTGTAGACTTTGCATTGACATGATCATTATGAGGAAAAGTCAGACGTCCCCACAAGGTCAAAAAAAAGTAGGGACATTTAGTCCTGACAAACAAACACAGTACTGTGCAAAAGTCTTTGGCCACCAGCTTAGATTTGCCATTGTTAGCAATGGTGTAATGACCATCCATAATTATTTCTCAGTCTCTTAATTACAATGCAACTAGAAAATATAGGAAATCTGTATGCAGTATTAGTGCAAAAAATAACAGAAAAAACAGCTTTTATAGGTGACAGTATTTAGTGTGACCTCGTATTACACTTGAGCAATGTCAGCATCAGGCAGCTTCATGAAGATGCCAAATTGACCCTTCTACAGTCTGAAGAAGCTTGAGCAGGAATGATCTTTTTGGAAGAACAGCCAAGAAAATACTTTTTTGGAAGGCTAACGTATGTTAAGTCTTATAAAAATTGGAATGAAGATCAGTGGAAAAGAGTACTATGGAGTGACGAATCCAACTTTGACATTTTCAGGTCCAGTTGTCAGCAATATATGGTCATTATATCATTGCTAAAACAATAAGTTTAATGGTGGCCCAAAACTTTTGTACAGCACTGTATAACCTGCCCCACCCCCAACACACACACACACACACACACACACACACACACACACACACACACACACACACACACACACACACACAGTTACGTTTACCTTTACATAACACTAAGCATGCACGATTAGATATGAAAATTCTCCAACACCATCTGAGAACCAATCAAATTCTGGAAACCAAACCAAACATCCGTATGAGTGATCAATAAGTATTATAGAAAATAAATAAAAACAGGTCTCACACAATCACGCCTACAAATACTACGTCCAGCACTCAGCTTACACCATATAGACAAAAGTTTGTGGACACCCCTTCTAATTACTGAGCTCTGCTATTTCAGAAATACATTCCCAATACAAAGCATACATTGACAGCTTCTCCATAGACAAACCGTGCCAGTAGAATGGGTTGTACTGATTCCCCAGTGACTCTCAATATGACACCTTTATAGGGTTCTGCTTCCAGCAAGTCAGTGCATCAACTTTCTGCCCTGCTGTCCTTAAACAAAGTCCACAGATAATTGGTTTACCACCTTAGCATGAGAACGTTTGCACATAACCTTGGCCTCAACTCCATCAGACAACTTGAAATTCACTGGAATGGCAAAAGTGAGCCAGGGCTTATTGTCTAACATCTGACCTCACAGTCATGGTCTAAGATCTATTGGAAAGCCGTTTTAGAAGAACAAAGGTTGTTGTGGCAACAAATATTGGGATGGGCCATACCTATATTTTGGCTTTCATTTTTCAGGAGTCTACAAACTTTTGTCTGTATAGTGTATGCCAGTGATAGGAAACTAGACTAAATGAAGCAAGGAATAGAGAGTGGATGAAACAGATAGACACATGGAGAGATGAAAGTGAGCCAGGGATATAATGATTGAAAGTGCGAAAATAGAGGGACATGAGGGGTGAATTGAGAGAGACAGTGGGAGGGGTGAGAGGGAGTAAAAGTGGGATGACAGTAAGCCCCACTACTAATCTACAGAACATGAGATAAACACAGAGAGGAGTGCTGCTGTGTGTGTATGTGTGTGTGTGAGAGTGTGTGAGTGAGTGTCTGACAGATGTAGTACAGTGGGTGCCGTGTCACACTGTAATTGTGCACCTCCTGTTATGTCAGCGTGTAATTGAGTACACTGTTGACACGGGTTCACATGTGCGTGTGCACACACACAGACTCAGTGTCAGTAGTGCAATAATAACTTTCCAACCAAAGGGCTTCATTAGGGTGTAGCTCGCTTGCTCTCTCCCATTGCTTTCCATCCATCTGTTCTTATGTGATTT
The DNA here is from genome assembly GCA_025084515.1 of Ancistrus triradiatus. Taxonomy (NCBI): domain Eukaryota; kingdom Metazoa; phylum Chordata; class Actinopteri; order Siluriformes; family Loricariidae; genus Ancistrus; species Ancistrus triradiatus. The sequence goes on from JAJAGP010000128.1 coordinate 618,803, forward strand.
TTTATACAGAATACTTGGTGCAGGTATAGAATCCTTAGTGTAGCCTTAGCATCACCAGTTTTCTAGAAGTCCATCTTTTGTCTGTATAGTGTATTTTTATCCATTTTAGAATAGTAATAATAATAGTAATAATAATAATAATAATAGGTTGCACAGTGGCTCGTACTGTCGCCTCACAGCAAGAAGGTCCTGGGTTCGATCCCAAGTGGAGCGGTCTGGGTCGTTTCTGTGTAGAGTTTGCATGTCCTCCCCGTGTCCACCTGGGTTTTACTCCGGGTACCCCGGATTCTACCCACAGTCCAAAGACATGCTTTGTGGTTAATTGATTAGGCTAAAGATTCCATAGAGTATGTTCTCTATGATGGATTGGGACCCTGACTAGGGTTGATCCTGCCTTGCACCCTATGCCAACAGCTAGGCACCGGCTCACTTGCGACCCTGTCTAATTAAATAATAATAATAATAATAATGATAATAATAACAATAATAATAATACAGAGACCCAGTAGCACAGAAGCTAATATTGATGACAAATGGTTCCAAAGACCTGAGTTTAATCGTCACCTCTAGATACTGCTCTACATACTCTAGATAATAATAATGATACCAGTAGTAATAATAATAATAATAATAATAATAATAATAATGATACCAGTAATAATAATAATAATAATAATAATAATAATAATAATGATACCAGTAATAATAACAATAAAAATAATAATAATAATAATAATAATAATAATAATAAAAAATGTAGTAATAATAAATAAATAAATAATGACAATACCAATAATAATAATAATACCAATAATAATAATAATAATAATAATAATAATAATAATAATAATAATAATAATAAAATGTAGTAATAATAAATAAATAAATAATGACAATAATAATAATAATAATAATAATAATAATAATAATAATAATAATAATAATAATAAAAAAAGAGACCCAGTAGCACAGAAGCTAATATTGGTGACAAATGGTTCCAAACACCTGGGTTTAATCGTCACCTCTAGATACTGCTTGGTGGAGTTTGGTATGTTCTTCTTATGGGTTTAATGAATCTAATACGTGTGTGCATGGCAGAGCGTGTGATGTCCTCTGACACTTCCTACCTTGCAAACAGTATTCCCTAGCATAGCATTATTAATAATAATAACAACAACAACAACTGTAGCAATAACAAATAAATAAATAAATAAATAAATAATAATGACAATAATAATAAAAAAATAATAATAATAATAATAATAATAACTGTAGTAATAATAAACAAATAATAATAATAATCATAATAATAATAACTGTAGTAATAATAAATAAATAAGAATAATAATAATAATAAAAAAAAATAATAAGAAGAATAATAATAATAGTACCAGTAATAATAACAGTACCAGTAATAATAATAATAATAATAATAATAATAATAATAATAATAATAATAATAATAATAATGTGAGAACATAGACTGGGCACCAATCCCTCCTTGGGCACACTCACTCACAGTGCTACACTTTAGAGACACCAAGTGACCTATCTCATGTCTTTGGAATGTGGGAGTACATAAACATAACCCATGCAGACATGGGAAGAACATGTATGATGTTTCACACTTTAATTAAGTTAAATTACTTAAGTGAATTAAGTTATTAGGTACACTTGTAAATAAGTGTAATATCATCTGTAGGTGTATTTCTATTTACACTTAGTGTAAATAGTGTGACATTACTATGTACACCTACTACAAGTACTAAGGTACTGGTATTTGCACTGAGTGTACATAGAACCTGCTTAATAAGAAGAAGAAGCAGAAGAAGAAGACAGATGATGCTCAGGTGGCAAAGCACCTGATCTAATATGCTGTGCTACCACTCCTCACGGTGCCTTCTGTAGAGGATCACATGCAGACACAATTGGTTTGTCTGTGAGATGGGAATCAGGTAGGGGATGATCCTCTGACATTGCAACAGCAACTCCTAACCCAGCCTTGCAATGGACTGTCCCCTGCATCCTGTGATCACTGGGAAAAGGCAGACTCTGTGACCCTGACCAGGAAAACCAAGATTAAAAAAAAAAACATGAAAAAACTGATATGCAAAACACCTAGCCAACAATATACCCCGCAGATGGTGGACGAAACACTTTTCTTCCTGATGCTTTCTTCCCACCCTAGTTTGCATGTTTCATTTGAATGATCTTCTTCCTCCCATCGCTACCTACGCCAAACATATATTTGTGTGTTTTTTCCGCTAAAGTGAAGAACGTCTATAAGATATCGCCATCAGCAAATTTACTCAGGTTTCATGTGACAGGAACGCTCTCTGTTGCATTACAAATTGTACCTTATCTAACCAAAGAGAAAAAAAAACTCGAGTTTAGTCACTACAAGAAATGAGCGACTGTTGTGAGCTGTTAAGAAAAGAATGAGCACACGACAGATTCCTGCTGGGTTTAGAAAAGGAACTGAACCCACCGAGGATCTGGAAAGAGAACGATAGAAAATGCGGCAGAGACAAATAAGGATGAGCACTGTGGGGGAGATGGGCCTCTTTTCTTTGAATAAGCTTTTAAATGCCATCACACACAAATACACACACAATCGCTCTATCAATGTGACTTGCCATTGACTTTTCATTAATAGTGCCAGAGCTAATTACTGCTGCCCTTACACCTGACCATGTCCTTAACCTCTGTGACCAAAGCAAATCTTTTGGTTTTTCGAAGGAAAGGGAATAAAAGGATTTCCCTCTTGAGGGCAAGCAAAATGTAAAAATAATGTCAGATCTGCTTATCACTGTGACATTTAGTCCTTACAATGAAATATATACTTGACAGCTCCCCACACACACACACACACACACACACACACACACACATCCTCTGTGCATGCCCAGCTGTGCCCCACACTGCACTTTATGTACATTATATAATGTGATGCTCTGTGGGGGCATTACGACTCTGAAGATCATCCTCAACAACAATTAAACCCCTGCTGGTTATGTGTGTGTGAGAGAGAGAGAGAGAGAGAGAGAGAGAGAGATTAGCAGATGATGACCTGCAACCTCAGTTCAATGTGGCTGCTCACTTTAGCTTCCCCTCCAGTGCAGTCACAGTGGAGACATGTCTTCTTCACAGACACACAAAGCTCTCACAGACCAGCTAAAGAAGAGCGTATGTTAGCATGAGCTAAAAAGAATGAGAGTGATCAATCAATGTAAAGTTTCTTCAGGTTGTACATTTTCTTTCTCTCTCCATCTGTCTATCTGGTCTATAACTATTTATCCGTTCTGTCCATCTTCATATATTCTCACTTGATTTCCTTTCAGCTCCTTCTGATTTCCTCTGTTTTCTAACATTATAACACAACCATTTCTCTGTCTCTGTGGAGGTCAGCCATTCTAGATATCTGCCACGCTGTTTAATATCCACATTATAGTGCTACAAAGCACTATAATATACTAAAGGATTTAGTTTAGGTTGAAGATACAACCAAATAATTCAAAGAAATACCACATGTACCTTCAACAATACCATTTTAAGTGTACATGACATGACACATGACACAAGACATGTACCAGATTTCATGATCAATCATTTCAGAGCATGAAAAGATAGTAAGAAACTTTAATCCGTGCATTTGTTGACTTCAATGGCGTCATCAGTCAGGAAATTTATCAAACATAATAATACAAAAATAGATAAAGCAACTTAGTATGGGATAGCCTTAAGAGCCAGTGTTGTTCCACTCGATGGTAATGGCTTCGAACAAGTAGTTGAAAAATGTGTCCAAGTTAATTAGTTTGGTGACACCAAATATTCCCTGACCAGGTCAAAACGTTAGTCTGATGGACTTGTTGTCAAGACACTTCTTGGTGGTCTTCGTAAGCTGCAGCATCGTCTTGTTGAAAAGTGACGTGATCATTCCCCCTTAGAAAACATCTTTTCAGTTGTGGGAAGCCAGCCTGATTCATCAGTGATTCATGAATCATCAGTCCACACAACTCTGATCAAGCACTCTGAATCAGACTTTCCATATTCTGCCAGAAACTTCATTCTGTACTTTTCTTAATCAGCAATGGCTTTTTAATAATACATCTAGACACACAACCTGCATTTGACAACCTTCTCGATATTGCACTTCTGAAGAAATTCTTGTTTTCTGAGGTCTGGAATTCTAAGAAAGGTTTTGAAGGCTTTTTTTTTCTGTCTCTGTGAACTGTACATTTCAGCAGGTGGTCGTCTCAGCTTGAAAAGGCTTTAGCTCTAACATTTTTTTTCAAGTTTCCCCTAGCATTCTGCACATAACCCACAATGTCAACGTTAAACCAGCATTGTGGAAATTTTTGCAAATTGATTAAAAAGGAAAAAAAACGATTTTGCATGGACATAAGTATTCAGACAATTTGCTATGACACTTCCATTTCTCTTTATAATCTTTGAGATGCTTCTACACTTTGATTGAAGTTCACCTATGGTATATTCAGTTGATTGGACATGATTTGGAAAGACATACACTTGTCTATATAATGTCTCACAGCTAACAATGCATATCAGAGCAAAAACCAAGCCATGTGGGGAAAAGAACTGCCTGCAGAACTCAGAGACATTATTATGTAGATGCACAGATCTGGTGAAGGCTACAAAAAATTATGCTGCACTGAAAGTTCCCAAGAGCACTTGGAAGACATTTTGAACAACCAGGACTCTTTCTATAGCTGGCCACTCCATCAAACTGCGTAATCAGGGGAGAAGAGCCTTGGTAAGAGAGGTGAATCCAATGGTCACTCTGGTTGAGCTACAAAGATCCTGTGTGCAGATGGGAGAATCTTCCAGAAGATCACCAATCTGGGCTTTATGGGAGAATGGCCAGACAGAAGCCTCTCCTCAGTAAAAGACACTTGAAAGGCCTCGTGGAGTTTGCAAAAAAGCATCTAAAAACCAGCCAATCAATTACTTAGTACCTTACAATCTGATTGGTTTTCATTTTTTATTTTTAGTTCTTTTTTTTACTTTCAACTTCACATACTTGCACTTTGTATTCAAACTAAAGTTACTTGGTAGTGTTATATAAACTTTTTGTAGCATACTTTATTAAGGCATGGTAGGAATTTTACTTATTTGTAGTGAACCCACTTTTGGGTGTAAGGTACTGTCAGTATTAAAGGATATTCAGTATAAAATTCATTGGTTTATTTTGTTGGGCTATGTTGTTGTAACAAAAGCTGTTGCATAAAATATGATTGGTCACAGGCAAAGTCTGGGATATGTTAGACAGGAAGTCAGTTCTCGAAGCTGACATGTCGGATGCAGGAGAAACGGGAAGGCATAAAGACCTGATCGAAAATGACAAGGTCCAAGTCCGTCCACATGACTCATCAGTCAGGACATCTCCAAGACAGAAAGGCTTGAGAGCAGTGGTGAGTACCTACCGAGAGTGCAGTGAAAACTGACAAACCACAAATTGGCAACAGGGTGTTGGGCACCCAAGGGTCTTTGACGTGCAAGAGCAACAAAGACTGTCGTTTCTATTACGAACTGGTAGAAGGACATTTTTAATGAGGGATATAGACGGAATGTCTCACAACACAGTGCATCACACCCTGCAGATCATGCTGCTTAGCCTCAGACCAGCCAGAGTGTCCATCATCGAAAGTACCTACAATCAGAATGTGTTTTGGCAATTCGAAGCGATGCAGTAATTTTTTTTTTGCATCACATAAATGGCCAGTTCTGTGTGCGCCATTTACCTGGGGAAATGTTGGGACCATTTCGCACTGTGGGAAGAAGCCAAGCTGGTGGAGGGAGTGTGACGGTCTTTAGGTTAGCCCTTACAAATGCAGTTCGGTATATTTCAAGATCCTTGACTGTATGAGTTGTACTGTTGTGCAATAAAAAAATAATAATAATAATCACCCTAATCTCTCATACTTTTTTGAAGTACTTCCATTGTGTGGGCATGTGTGAGGGTTTAATTGAAGCTTCGGTGTTTGTCTCGCTTAACAGTCAGAGTGCCAGCCTACAGACTGCTGTTAGGCAAAGATTAGCCTAGACATGGCAAAATGGAACAGATCCATCCATCTCTCTCCCTCCCCTTTTTCCCTCTCTATCTCTCTCCCTCTCCCCATTCCTCGCTCTTCTCCCGGTTAATGGAATCATCTCCATCTGATAATGGGCTGTAATTCTATTACTTTTGCTCTGCATCCCGTGGGGCATTGCTTCTGCCAGACACACTCTCTTTCCGCTAATGTCCCCACTTCCTCTGATACAAATGGAGGACAGAAAAGAGAGTGAGTGCAATGATAAAGAATGTCAAAGTGGTATTATTTCTAGCAGTTGTAGTAGTTGTAGTAGTTTCAGTAGATGCTGTATTAAAGTTATATTTACTTATCTTTTGGCAGGAAAGCCACTGAGGGAATCATGCCAACATAGCTATCTAGAATTGGGTTAGGAGACAATAGAGCACCATTATGTGTACCTCCTCAATTTGGCTGCCAGTGAAGCCAAAATTCTTATTGAGAATGAGAACGAGCTTTGAATGCAGAAAGGTAAAACAAGCCATAAGCATCAAAAGCATACCACTGCATACCACTCAGAAAGAGCACAGCCGTTTATATAAGCCTTTCACACAGCCATGTACCACCCCAAAGAGCTCAAGAAATCAATAAACCTTCAATACCACACCTATAGAGCATGGCAAAATGTACAGCTGAGTACCATACTCATAAACGTAGACAGTTATATTGCTAGGTTCAAGCCAACTGTAAGACCTCATATGGCACTAAATCACAAAGCTGCACGCTGCCATTATAGGGCACAGCAAATCCCAGTACTACCCCTAAAGTGCACAGCCAATTAGAAGATTGAGTACTAGGCCTAAAGATCCCAGGAATCCATGAGATACTTTTATTGCCCCCGTAGAGTAAAGCCAATTATAAGGCTGAGTACCGAACCTGAAAGCATAGCCAATTTTGCCTACAGCTCATAAAGTGCACGGTCAATAATTACGCCCCGTACTGAACCAAAAGAGGTCAGCCACAAGGCTATGTACTAAAGCTGAGAGTACAGCCAATTACAGGGCCCCATACCACCTTACAACTGCAAGACAAATTATCATAAGGCTGTGTACCAACATTGAAAGCGCAGACCCCTTGCCACCCTTGAATGGCACAATCGTAAATGCAGTGCGTAAAAAGCAAAGCCAATTTAAAAGCTTACCACAAAGAGCATGGCCAATTCTGCATAAAGCATCTAAAGAGCACAGACTTTTGTAAGGCCCCTCACTGCACTTAATGAACAGCCAATCGTAAAGCTCCACACAGCTCCTATAGCGCCCATCCAATTGTAAGGCCTCGCACAACCCTTGTGAAGTGGTGTAATAAAGCTGATTAAGATCACAGGGACTCGCAAGGCCCCTTACTGACACTAAAGAGCAAAGTTAATCGTAAGGCAGAGTGCCAAACCTGGGAGCACAGGCAATTCTGTGAAAACTGTTAAAGAGCACAGCAAATAGCAATGCTCCACACTGAACCTACAGGGCACAGCCAATTACAATGCTGTGTACTGCTCTTAAAGAGGACACCCAACCACAAGGTTGTGTACCACTCCTTAAGAATTATAAGGCTGAGTACCATCCCTAAAATAAAAAAGCCCCATGGAGACCCTAATGATCACAGCAAATTACAAGGCTGCATACTGCCTTTAAAGGGAAAGCCAGTGTACCAAAGCCAATTGCAGCGCTACCTAATAAGGCTGTTATCAACCCTGTGAGAGGAGCCAATTATAAGGGCGTGTACCGGCCCTAAAGAGCACAGCCAATCAGAAAGCTGTCAAATTTTTGAATCAATTTAGTTAGCAGTTATTTGCAACCTAAAAGCCGCTGTGCAATGGTATGCCTGTTTATTTATTGAAGAAAATAATCCAATATTACATTAGAGAATGACAAATGTATGTGAACCTTTGCTTGCAGTATCTGTATTCAGTTCGTGGACAGATGTCCTAAAATTTTCCTTCAGAATTCTCTCATATGATTCAGAATTCATTGTTCCATCAATGCTGGCAAGCCGTCCTAGTCCAGATGCAGCAAAACAGGCCCAAACCATGATACTACCACCACCATGTTTCACAGATGGAATAAGGCTCTTATGCTGGAATGCAGTGTTTTCCTTTCTCCGAACATAATGCTTTTCTTTTAAAAAACAAGTTCTAGTTTGGTCTCATCCGTCCACAAAACATTCTTCCAATAGCCTTCTGGCTTGTCCACGTGATCTTTAGCAAACTGCAAATGAGCAGCAATGTTCTTTTTGGAGAGCAGTGGCTTTCCCCTCGCAACCCTGTCATGCACACCATTGTGGTTCAGTGTTCTTCTGATGGTGGACTCATGAACATTAACATTAGCCAATGTGAGAGAGGCCTCCAGTTGCTTAGAAGTTACCCTGGGGTCCTTTGTGACCTTGCCAACTATTACACCCCTTGCTCTTGGAGTGATCTTCGTTGGTCGACCACTCCTGGGGAGGGTAACAATGGTCTTGAATTTCCTCCATTTGTACACAATCTCTCTGACTGTAGATTGGTGGAGTCCAAACTCTTTAGAGATGGTTTTGTGTACCTTTTCTAGCCTGAAGAGCATCAACAACTCTTTTTTCTGAGGTCCTCAGAAATCTCCTTTGTTTCGTGCCATGATACACTTCCACAAACATGTGTTGTGAGGAGCAGACTTAATAGAATCTCTGTTCTTTAAATAAAACAGGGGTGCCCACTCACACCTGATTGTCATCCCATTGACTGAAAACACCTGACTCTAATTTCACTTTCAAATTAACTGCTAACCCTAGGGTTCACATACTTTTGGCACTCACTAATATGTAATATTGGATCATTTCCCTCAATAAATAAATGACCAAGTATAATAATTTTGTCTCATTTGTTGAACTGGGTTCTCTTTATCTACTTTTAGGACTTGAGTGAAAATCTGATGATGTTTTAGTTCATATTCATGCAGAAATATAGAAAATCCTAAAGGGTTCAAAAACTTTCAAGCAACATTGTATTTGTAACAAGCTGTCAATAGCGTTTACACTAATTTAAAATATATAAAAAAATAGTAGAATAGTATGTTTTAAAAATACAAAAGGTATAAATACGCGGCATTTTGCATGCGAGTCATTAATGGAAGAAATATCTCCAACTTAAATGCTCTTTATATGCAAATACAGTGAATTTGAACTGAAGTGAATAGACCGAGATCAAGGGATAAGTAATAAAACACTCTAATACTTTATATATTTATATATAAATAGTGTCTTTGGCATGGAAGGTACGGAATGATCAGCTATATTGTAGGTGAACTTCACAGAAGCAGATGGGCGAAGAGACGCCTCCTCAGAACTCAGCCTGCTAAGCTCATCCATATAACAATGTTTATAAAAGCAGCCTTGGCATATGGATACATGCACACATTCTTTTCTCTAATGAAGCAACAGACTTGTGTGTGTGCATTGAAAGATCCACACAAATGTTTTGAGAACCCATTTAGCGGGGAAAAAAAGGAAGAATAACACCTTACAAAACATTAGTTTCTGATCTATGAGTGGCAGTTTTACAGAGCCAGGATTTTACCTCACAGACTCCTGATTACTAGTCCATTGAGCCACTCCTTCTTGAGAAAACTGTAATTATGCTGAAAATATTTCCAGAACAGCAAACCCTTCCTGTTCCTCAAAAGGTCTGGCAACAGGTTTTCATTCCTACTGAGTTGTTACACTTGATTCATTTGTTTAACCAGTTGGACGCATTCTTTGTGGTATCAGCTCTTCTTTCTAAGGAATTGAATACTGCAGCCACACCAGTCCTTTGAGGATGAGATTCTTCACCTTTGTTTCAAACAGAAGTGGAAGAGGATGAGATTCCCCACCCATGCTGTAGAACAGTTTGCCTTTGAGTCCTTGTCTTAATTGATGTCTCAAATGTTTGCTCTACTGTTCACTATAGTGATTTTATATGGGTGCTGCCCCAAAAGAACACTATATACTACTATTGTATATTATTCAGACACTGATTGGTCGTTCGAAATAATTCAATTTTGAGAGGGTGTACTGGGAAATTACACTTCTGTTTTAGCATGTCTGTAGTTGGATAGTATTATAGTCCAGTTACTACTACCCATTACTGCTGTTAGTTTATTTATAATTTCTATACAGTCAAATCCGAATATACCTTGTTCCAATAAATGCTTTGGATAAACAATATTTGGATAACAGGAGCCCAATATCCATTATCTTCTATGGGGAAATCCCTGTGCACCTCCTAAATTCGAAATCCCACCTGTTTTCAAGGATGTCAGAGTATAATGGTGGCACAGGGGGCTTTCTCATTGCCTTCTGCCTGTCTGTGATGTGTGGATCGGGCGGTCTCACAGCATGTTACTTCTAAGAGCTAATCACTACAATATAAAATAAAAATGAAAGTGGAGGGTGTAGGTAGTGAAGGCAGCTACTGTTCATTTCCCCATCTCTTCTCATTATAGTCAATGGTTAAGCAGCAGCTTAAGGGACTAAAATACAACATAGAGTACTGTGCAAAACTCTTAGGCCGCCATTACATTTGTTGTTTGTCAATGGTGTCATGAAAATATGTTACATATTGTCAACGATTGGAGCCAAAAATTATAAACTTGGAACTCAAGTTTGTTTCAGCTTGAGGTCATGAACAGATGGCCGGACAATCTCCAGGATTTTTTGGTAGACAGCAGAATTCATAGTTCCATTTATCATAGCAAGTCTTCCAGGTCCTCAAGCAGCAAAACAGCCCCAGACCATCACACTACCACCACCAGATTTTGCTATTGGTATGATGTTCTTTTTCTGCAATGCTGTGTTACTTTTATTTTAGACACAAACCTTCCAAAGAGTTCAACTTCTGTCTCGTCAGTCCACAGAATGTTTTCATAAAAAACTTGGGGATCATCAAGATGTGTTCTGAAAAAATTGAGACAAGCTTTAATGTTCTTTTTGCTCAGCAGTGGCCATGCAGGCCATTTTTGCCCAGTCTCTGTCTTATGGTGGAGGCATGAACACTGACCTTAACTGAGCCAAGTGAGGCCTGCAGTTCTTTGGATATTGTTGTGGGGTCTTTTGTGACCTCTTGGATGAGTCGTCGTTGCGCTCTTAGGGTAATTTTGGTCGGCCGGCCACTCCTGAGAAGGTTCACCACTGTTCCATGTCTTCGCCATTTGTGGATAATGGCTCTCACTGTGGTTCGCTGGAGTCCCAAAGCTTTAGAAATGGCTTTATAACCCTTTCCAGACTGATAGATCTCAATTAATTTCTTTCTCAATTGTTAATGATTTTCTTTGGATCTCGGCATGATGTGTAGCTTTTAATGATCTTTTATTGTACTTCACTTTGTCAAGCAGGTCCTATTTAAGTGATGTCCTGATTGAGAACAGGTGTGGCAATAATCAGGAATGGGTGTGGTTAGAGACAGTGAACTCAGGTGTGATAAACCATAGTTAAGATATGTTTTAACTTGGGTCATGTAGGTTTGGATTTTTTTCTCCCTTAATAATAAACACCTTCATTTCAAAACTGCATTTTGTGTTTACTTGTGTTGTCTTTGACTAATATTTAAATTGATTTGATGTTCCGAAACACTCATGCAAAAAAAATAGGAAATCAGCAAGGGGGCAAACACTTTTTCACACCACTGAATGTGTGGAACTGGTCTAATCCTAGAGTCTGCTACATTAGCTTTATAGAAATAGATTTTGAGCTTTTGTACAGCTGTCAAAACAGACTAAGTACTCCAATTAAATAACCAAACTAAACCAAATATTCCTCAGAAATATTTACTCAATGTAGTCATCTTTAAAAGCAACCTATCAACAATTAGGCCAAACATGTAGTGCACCTTAAATATGTACAATATTTTTATAATTTATCAGTTGTAACAGTATAAAAAAAAATAGTTGAGGGTTCAGGTGATTGTAGACAGTGGACCAAACCATTCCCGCACACAGCCAAAAGTATTAGGACGCACACCCGCACGTGGCCAAAAGTATAGGGACACAATCCCACACACTGCCAAAAGTATTAGGAGACACACTTGCACGTGGCCACAACTATTGGGACACAAGCCGGCATTTGCCTAAAAGTATTAGGGCACAAACCAAAACATGGCCAAAGGTATTGGGACACAAAACCAGACATGCCCAAAAGTACTGGGACACAAAGCAACATGGGATCAAAAGTACTAAGATACAAGGCACATGGCCAAAAGTCTTGGGACACAAGCCACATTATTTCTGTTTGCAACATTTCAAGCACTGGTGTAGTTCCTTCAGGAAATGCGGATCTACTTAAAATTATAGTATGTGAACAATGATTGTGGCCCCTGCTCTGGACTATTAATCAGAAGGTTGTGATGAGCTCACAGCCTTCTTATTAATAGTCCAGAAATCCTGGGGAGGACCTTCAAAAATAGAGAGTTGTCCCCCCAAAATCATCCTGCCATCCTGCCACTGTTGGGCCCTCAGCCTTTAACTGCTCAGCTCAATTGTGTGTCGCTCTGGCTAAGTGCTGCATCTGCTAAATGCTGTAATGTTTTGTTGGCAGCTCCTTGTTTTTGATGCCAAGCCAAGATGGTCTTTGTAACAAACTACAACATATGTTAACTTCATTTAAATCAATAAGTAAGAGTCTTGGGTGATTGTAACCGATTTCTAACTCGCTTGGCCCATCGAATTCTCTCATCTCACTTCTTTAGTGAGATCACTCCACTGTCTCCCTGTCCTTGCTTATCATTGTTCAAAGGGATCCGCTTCATCTTATCTACCTTCCTTGATCCAGATCTACATACCTGTGTGCCAGCTCATCAAAGTCTTGGCTCCTCAGTGATGGAATGATCTTCCCCTGATACCCTGAATGAATTGGTATCTCTCATTCTTCAACAAAAGTCTGATGGCCATCCTCATTAAATCTCCATTCTTACTCTCTTTTCCTCTGTGTAAGATCTGACCACTCGAGGCAGCATTAATTTCTAGTCGATCAGGTTTTATGTAGAGAGAGATTCTTTCAATATTTTCCACCGTGATTCCTTTGGCTCTTTAAACTTTCTGTAATCAATCGCTAAGGATTAGAGCTCTTAATAAACGACTAAAAGGAAATTCATGATGTCAGGGTGGATCAGCATAAGCCTGGTGCACACTACAAGACTTTCACTCACTGCGCTTTTGATTTAGTCTTCACGTCAGAACCTGATCCCAAAATCCTGCTGCCTCATTAAAATATGCATGAGAATGTAATGTGTGGCTGTTAAAAACACAACAGAAGGTATTAATACTAGATATATGGAGGAAAGGTTAGCTGAGAAGATGCAAGTTGCACAAAACAGCTTATGGAAAGCCTAACAGTGCTTTATATTGCAGCATATACACTTTAAGAGCCTTTGAATGAATAATTGCTGCAGTGATTTCTTAAACAACCATGTTGGAAGACCTGTGGACATCCCCAAGCACAGACAACAACTTAGGGTATTGCTGAAATGACTGAAATTGGGTTAAGAACTGTCCAAATCATTATTACAACCTGCATGGATAGTGGTTAACCATCAACTTCACTGAAGAAATGTCATCAGATCAGCATCCAATTGTACATAATCAACAACAGAACTATAACGCCTATATAGAGTAGGAGCATTTACACACACACTGTGCTTCAAGAACCCATCGGATTGAGACTAAACAGCTGTGCGGCCATTAGAAACTCACTTCTACCGAGGCTAATCGTAAAGATTTGACTCCTTGTGGTCTGATGAGTCCAGATTTACCCATTCCCAGAGAGAAGGGCGTGTCAGGGTAAGAAGGGAAGCGATACACCCATCATGCACAATGTCCACTGTACAAGCCTCTGTCAGGATCTAGGGTTGCTTCAGTTGATCAGGTCTAGGCTTGACATTGTTTTGTGGCAAGGAAATGAAGTCTGCTGAGTACTGATTGTACTGAATGACCAGATAATCCCTTCAACTGATCTTAGCGTTCCTGATTTCATGGCTATATTCCAGCCCAACAATGGCAGGATTCATTGGGCTCAAATTGTGAAAGAGTGGTTCTGCGAGCATGAGAAATCATTTTCACACATTAATCCTGACCTGCACCCTATTGAAAGTGTTTGGGATACGGCAGAGAAGACTTTACAGAATTGTTCAACTCCTGTCATCAGCTAATGGCGGAGCAACAGAATATTGCTTGTAATATGGAAATAAATGTTTCCTTCTGATGAATGCTAAAACGTAATACATCCAGTAATGCACATACAAAACAATGTTATGTTGTTTCTAATATGTTTGTAGTGGGGTAAATTATGACACACTGGGTGTTTTTCTTGCAAGTTATGGGCTTGGCATGTTTTGTTGTGGACGATTGAAAGAACTGCTGAAAAACACCTTAAGACCTCCTGGATTAAGAACAGGATGATCTTTATCTCTTTTTATCCCTGCCTCCTCTCTCTCTCTCTCTCTCTCTCTCTCTCACACACACACACACACATTTGGTTTTCTGTCATTGTGGGGACTCTCCATCAACATAATATCACTGTAGCAAATTAGATCCACAACTAACCATAACCTCAGTAACCTAAAGCAAATCTTTTGGTTCTTATATATTTCTATATCTAGGGCCTTTGAGCATGGCTGTTAACCCGTCATTGCTTGGACTGTCACTCTGGTTAAGTGCATCTGCTAAATTATGTACAGTGGTGCTTGAAAGTTTGTGAACCCTTTAGAATGTTCTATATTTCTGCATAAATATGACCTAAAACATCATCAGATTTTCACACAAGTCCTAAACGTAGATCAAGAGAACCCAGTTAAACAAATCAGACAAAAATATTATATCTAGTCATTTATTTATTGAGGAGAATGATCCAATATTACATATTAGTGAGTGGCAAAAGTATATGAACCTTTGCTTTCAGTATCTGGTGTGACCCCCCTGTACAGCAATAACTGCAACTAAACATTTCCTGTAACTGTTGATCAGTCCTGCACACCGGCTTGGAGGAATGTTAGTTCATAAAGGAAAATGTCCTGACATTTTCCTTTAGAATTCTCTGATGTAATTCAGAATTCATTGTTCCATCAATGATGGCAAGCCGTCCTGGCCCAGATGCAGCAAAACAGGCCCAAACCTTGATACTACCACCACCATGTTTCACAGAAGTGATAAGGTTCTTATGCTGGAATGCAGCGTTTTCCTTTCTCCAAACATAATGTTTTTCTTTTAAACCAAAAAGTTCCATTTTGGTCTCATCCGTCCACAAAACATTCTTCCAGTAGCCTTCTGGCTTGTCCACGTGATCTTTAGCAAACTGCAGACGAGCAACAATGTTCTTTTTGGAGAGCAGTGGCTTTCTCCTTGCAACCCTGCCATGCACACTGTTGTTCAGTGTTCTTCTGA
This sequence comes from Ancistrus triradiatus, assembly GCA_025084515.1. Taxonomy (NCBI): domain Eukaryota; kingdom Metazoa; phylum Chordata; class Actinopteri; order Siluriformes; family Loricariidae; genus Ancistrus; species Ancistrus triradiatus. The sequence goes on from JAJAGP010000128.1 coordinate 634,266, forward strand.
TGGTGGACTCAAGAACATTAACATTAGCCAATGTGAGAGAGGCCTTCAGTTGCTTAGAAGTTACCCTGGGGTCCTTTGCGACCTTGCCAACTATTACACACCTTGCTCGTGGAGTGATCCTTGTTGGTCAACCACTCCTGGGGAGGGTAAGAATGGTCTTGAATTTCCTCCATTTGTACACAATCTGTCTGACGGTGGAGTCCAAACTCTTTAGAGATGGTTTTGTAACCATTTTCAGCCTGATGAGCAACAACAACTCTTTTTCTGAGGTCCTCAAAAATCTCCTTTGTTCATGTCATGATACACGTCCACAAACGTGTTGTGAAGAGCAGACTTTGATAGATCCCTGTTTTTAAAATAAAACAGGGTGCCCACTCACACCTGATTCTCATCCCATTGACTGAAAAAACTTGACTCTAATTTCACCTTTCGCCTTCAAACTAACCTCTAATCCTACAGGTTCACATACTTTTGCTAGGAAGGTTGTAGAGGAGGAGGGTCTAGAGCCTCTAGAGTCTAGAGGGTCTTCAGGCAGAGATGTGCCTTGGGCAGGACGTAGCTTTCTGTAAACGCATCAGCAAACCCCACCCAGGATTCAAACCCATGCCCTCAGGAACTGCCATTTCCAGCAGACGTGTCTTAAAACAGAGCTATCAGAGCTGAATATAGAAAAACAAAGCAAAGCATCCTGTTTTATCCACACTCATCCTGCTCAGATTGGTGGGGGTGGGCAGTTACCCAGAGGTACAGTCCGTAAAACCACAACAACCAACCTTCATGTTGCATTCAACTTTTGTATAGTGCAAAAGTCTTAGGCCACCATTAGATTTGTTGTTTTAGGTATGGCATAATGATCATATATAACCTACTTTCGATGATTTCTTAATTCTTAATTACAGTATATATACACACACACATATATATATATATATATATATATATGCTTTGTTCTTTAACACTGCATACACACTATCTGTATTTTCTTGTTGTATTATAACATAGACTGAGATTTAATAATATATGGCCATTATACCATTGTTAAAACAATAGTACACCTAATCTAATGGTGACCTACGACTTTTGACACATTGAAGAGGCATTTTGATTGTGCTTATTATTGTATTTATTTATGTATGAAATGAAGAATGGTGTGACTGTAGGGGGCGCTTATCACTTGTAAAACCTGATTATGGTTTGTGTGTGTGTGTTTGTTTGTGTGTGTGTGCTTATAAAACTGTAGTTATAGTCCCTTAGGCCCTGATTTACTGAGGCAGTGGTTCCAAACCAGCGGCCTGTGACATATGACAGCGCATCCTGCATCTCTGTGCTTTTGTCCGATTATTACCATACAAAAAAAAAAAAGAAAAAGCATGCATGTGGGCTAGAAGGCTTGCTTTTGGCCACTGTTCTGGAATAACAGATAAAAAGGGTTGATGGTGACTGTGCAGGTTTTGTGTATTTAAAAAGATGTGCAAACTGATTCACACACAGATTCTACAGGGGAACATGTTTCAAAGAAGCACACTACTGAATATTTCACATGGAATGGTTCTACATAATATGATGCAGAATTAAAAGTGGGTTGGAAATCCAGATCGCTATGTTTGGGGTGTATTTAAGTCTATCAGTTCTACCCACCTTCATTTGTTACTGTTTAAATTGGTTTGGCTTTTTATCGACCATTTTACTGCTTATATCGTTATACTTTAATGCCATATGGCTTTTATGTTCTCATTTATCGGGCTATTTAAATCTATAACCATGTTCACTATTTGTTTGAACACTCAATACACAATAATAACTTATTGTGGGTTTTCCCAGAATTACATTACTTATATTCTAATGCTTCTGCTTTCTGTGATTTTATGCTCAGCTCCACAGAAATAACTGTAAATAACTTTTTTCAGTAGAAGCACTTGTTATACTACTGTATATGAAGATCCCACAGTAGGAGAGATTCAAGCTAATAAAGCACTACAAGTCACGTTAAGAGGCATCATTCGGATTTGTTGTAAATGATAAGGCTGTACGTTTCTCACTTTTGTGTTAATGATCTCGTATTGTACCATTACAAGGCAGTGAGACAGCTTATCCAATCAGCGTTAGCTGCATAAAGTGTGCACTATGTCATGGATACGTGTTCTAAAGAGAAATTTTAAAGAGCTAGGCGTCATTGTAATGGTATCATCAGTTACTGTTATTGCTAATTAAAAAGGAGAAGATTGTGCTCAGGTGGCATGGCAGGAAGATGCTCAGGTGGCACAGCATCAATTTGCTAGCTCAGGACGACCAGGATAGGGAACCCCTAGCCATCACTGTGATAGAAGATCTTAACACAAACATCTAATCAGCCACTCACAGGGCAGAAACTCAACACATTCAGGCATGTAGGCATGGTCAATATGACCTGTTGAAATTCAACCCGAGCATCGTAATGGGGAAGAAATGGGATTTAAGTGACTTTGAATGTGGCATGGTTGTCAGTGTTAGACAGGATGGTGTGAGTATTTCAGAAGCTGCTGATCTACTGGGATTTTCACACACAGCCATCTCTGGGGTTTTAAAATATCCAGTGAGCTGCAGTTCTCTGGGCGAAAATTTGATGTTTTATACCAGAGGTCAGATGAGAATGACCAGACTGGTTCAAGCTGATCAAAAGGCAAGAGAAACTGAAATAGCCATTTGTTACATCCAAGGTACGTAGCAGAGCATCTCTTAATCCACACATGTTGAACCAGAAGCAGATGAGCTACTGCAGTAGAAGACCACACCGGGTGCCACCCTGTCAGTTAAGAACAGCCAACTGAGACTCACCAAAATTACAATAGACATTTGGAAAAATGTTGCCTGGTCTGATGAGTCTCAGTTTGTTCTGTGGCAGAATTTGGCATAAAACAACCTGCCTTGTATCAACAGTTCAGGTTGTTTTTGGTGGGGTAATGGTAATATTTTCTTGGCACACTTTGTTGCTGACCATGTCCATCCCTTTATGGCTACCGTGTACCTCCTGCTGAATCTTCCATGTCACAAAGCTCAAATCATCTCAAACTGGTTTCTTAAACACGACATGTACACAAAGGTCCTCCACAATCACCAGACCTTTGGGATGTGGTGGAATGGGAGATTAGCATCATGGATGTGCAGCAGACATAGTAGACTACAACTGTGTGATGGTATCAGATCAATATGGACCAAAATCTCTGAGGAATGTTTCCAGCACCTTGTTGAATCTATGCCAAGAAGAATTAAGGCAGTTCTGAAAGGAAAAGTGCAACTCAGTACTAGCCTACCATGTCAGAGCAAGGAAAGTTTGCTCCTGCCATAATTTATTAAACATCTAATACAGCACATCCACATCACCAGCCCTAATACTGTCTCCAGCCCATCAGTGTTTGGTTATGAGCACCAAGTAGCGGTCCAAGCAGTAATTTCCGTGCGAAATTAAACGTTTGGCAAACCACTTTATTTACCTTATTTATCTTTCAGCAGAAACTTATAAACTGGTCGATAAACATAGAGTTGCTGGTTTTGCCATTTCAGGAGTACATCAGCCATAGTGAGTGAGGGCATTAAGGCATGTCGGTGAAGGGCAGCTGATTATTGGTTGAATTATATTCATTTACAAAATCAAGAAATGTGATTGGCCATTTTATGGTTAGACGTGTACAGTAACTTGAAATAATAAGTTTTGAATCAACGCAAGCGGTTTGGGTGACGATTCCCTGTTAACGTTAATCATATATTAACGTTAATCTCATTTTCAAGTATATTGTCAGTGTGTGTGTTGTGAGTGCAGTGTGTGTTCTTTATGTGCGTGTACCCTGTGATGGTCTCACCCTCTGTCCAGCGTTGGCCCCAAAAAATGATGAGGATTTTCTGATTATATACAATAGCATATGCAAGTATTTTCCAAAATGCAGTATTGTATTCTGCCTTTGGGGGCACTGTTGCTTATTTATTTACCACTACTGAAAAAGATACATACTGGATAAATAGAGGAGTTCTCAAACAACCTCCTGCAAACTCACACTGCCCCAATTTAGGCTAATAATCACAATGACAAGACGAGTTACAGTTATGTAAATGTACACAATAGGGTCTAATTTCCATGGTTAAAACATTTCAGAACAACTACAATGTGTCACCAGTTTTAACATTTGATAAGCAGGTACGGCAAAGGTAAAGTGTGGTGAAGGGGCCACATGTTTGTTCTGTATTGCCAAAAACACCACCGATTTGAATACATTATAATAAAAGACAGTTTTAGCAAATGCTTAATGTCACTCTCCTGTACTGGTCTTTTTGAACTGGATTGATTGTGGAAGTGTGAGATACATTACAATAATACTGATACTAATACTTTCAGGGTCTCCAGAAGCTAAGAAAAAGGTGTGTGTGTGTGTGTGTGTGTGTGTGTATGTGTGTGTGTGTGTGTGTGTGTCCTACTACAAATGACCTAATCTACTGTACATGTAATCTTAATGACAGAGCTTCAGTCTGATGGAAAGCAGAAAGGGATGATGTGAAATAAACCTGGAACATAGTCTTACCATTTTCGGGGTGTTCTATCTCTCCGATGCTGCCATCCGGAGTCGTCCTCTCATAGTGATCCTCGGGCAGTGCCAGCGGTCCAATTCTCGGCCCTGATGAACTTTTACTGCTTGGAGTTTCTGACTCATCAAGGCCACTGTCATAGTAACTGTGCTGAGAGGAATCCTGCAGATCCTGTGCTTGATTGGCTGTCGAGAAGGTCACGCGGCGATGAGGCAGCTGCAATTAAGACAAAAAAAATAGTGAATATATATACACTGCCTGGGCCAAAAAAAAGGTCACACACTCTAATATTTCGTTGGACAGCCTTTAGCTTTGATTACAGCACGCATTCGCTGTGGCATCGTTTCCAGAAACTTCTGCAATATCACAATTTATTTCTGCCCAGAGCTGCATTAACTTTTCCCCAAGATCTTGTATTGATGATGGGAGATTTGGACCACTGCACAAAGTCTTCTCCAGCACATCCCAAAGATTCTCAATGGGGTTCAGATCTGGACTCTGTGGTCACCAGTCCATGTGTGAAAATGATGTCTCATGCTCCCTGAACCACTCTTTCACAATTTGGAATTGATGGAATTACATGGTCGTTCAATATATTCAGGCAGTCAGCTGACCTCATTCTTTGGGCACATAATGTTACTGAACCTAGACCTGACCAACTGCAGCAACCCCAGATCATATCACTGCACCCCACAGGCTTGTGTGGTAGGCACTAGGCATGATGGGTGCATCACTTCAGCCACCTCTCTTCTTACTTGATGCGCCCATCACTCTGGAACAGGTTAAATCTGGACTCGTCAGATCACGTGACCTTCTTCCATGGTTCCAGAGTCCAATCTTTATGCTTCCTAGCAAATCGAAGCTGTTTTGCCGGTTAGCCTCACTGACAAGTGGTTTTCTTAAGGCTACACAGCTGTTAAGTCCCAATCCCTAGACTTCCCTTCACATTGTGTGTGTGGAAATGCTCTTGCTTTCACTATTAAACATATCCTTGAGTTCTACTATTGTTTTTCTATGATTTGATTTCGCCAAACGTTTAAGTGATCGCCGTTCATGATCCTTCAAGATATTTTCCTGACCACATTCCTTCCTCGAAGATCATGTTCCCCACTCTCCTTCCAGTTTTTAATAATGCATTGGACAGTTCTTAACCCGATTTTAGTAGTTTCAGCAATCTCCTTAGATGTTTTCTCTGCTTGATGCATGCCAATAACTTGACCCTTATGAAACAGACTAGCATCTTTTCCATGACCACAGGATGTGTCTTTCGACATGGTTGTTTAACAAATGAGAAGCTACTCACTGCATCAGTTAGGGTTAAATAACTTGTTGCCAGGTGAAACATAATCACCCATGCAGTAATTATCCAATGGGAGGCTCTTACCTATTTGCTTAGTTAAATCCAGGTGATGACCTTTTTCTTTGGCCATGCAGTGTATATACATACTATTAAATTCACTTATTATCATTCAACACTATCGGCCACTTTGGATCAACAGCTGCTACATATTAATGGTGATACATTTTGCTTCAACAGTTGGAAGTGTAACTGATCACCTGCCATTTTGGATCAGCTGTTACAGGGCAGAGGTTAATCTGAACGCATCTGACGCTGCCACAGTGAAAGGAGGCCTAAAACTACATTCACTTCAGCCATTTTGGCTCTACACTTCCCGTTCAAATGCTCCTTTAGCTTCATTTAATTACTTGCACACATTTGGCCTTATATGATTTATGGGGACTCTCCATTGACATAATATTACTGAAATCAATTATACACCTACACATAACCCTAGCTTTATCCTCAGTAATCTCCTTATGGGATTATTTGGTTCCCACAATGGTATATAAACTTGATCACAAAAGAGAGAGAGAGAGAGAGAGAGAGAGAGAGAGAGAGAGAGAGAAGCTGGATTCCCCCATGCTGGCCGACCTTATTGAGCAAACCAGTAAGTGTGTGTTAAAAGCAGTGTGAAGCAGAGCACACTCCATTACAATGGAAACAGACAGCTCACAAATTGGCATCCGGAGCAAGACAAAGACCTGCACACACACTCGCTCGCACGTGCACACACACGCACTCTTGGTACACATACGTTTATGAGTACTTTCCAATGACATAATGGATACTGTAGCTTGTAACTGTCACACCTACACCTAACTCCAACCTAAAGCATCTAAAATCAAAAGGAAGAACTTTTGACACTTTTGGTTTTCCAAACAAAAACAAGTTTTGTAAAAAGCAATTATCCTTGTGAGAACCAGCAAACTGTCCCCACAAAGTAAAAAATGTCATGGACAGAAGGTCTATTGTTCAAATCCCACCTCTGCCAAGCTGCCACTGTTGGGTCCTTGACCAAGGCCCTTAACCCACAATTGCTTGGCTTGTAAGATTGTATCAATTGTAAGTCGCTCTGGATAAGGGGGTCTGCTAAATGACATAAATGTAAACATTTGGTCCCCACAGTGATACATAAACTTGGCACACACACACTCCCCACCAACAGACACATGTCTCACTATCTCTGTGAGGACCGTCCACTGACATAATGATTACTGTATGTATTTAATGCTATACCTACACAAGCTTTTGACTCTTTTGGTTTTCCAAAAAAAGTTGTAATTTTTTTAAACAAAATAAATAAATAAAGACGTGTGGACTGTTTTGTGAAAATTGTCAGGTCAAAAGTAGGGGTGTAACAATGCTTCGGGACATGATGATCCACAATGCAAGCATGGATTATACTTTCTTGATTTTGCCACCATCTAATGTAATTCCAGTTTGAACACTAGTCAATGTTATTTTCTTTTAATTGCAGGGGATTGCATTTCTGGTTGTTGAATTTTTTATACAAGAAAAATACACTATTTTGAATTGTTATTCTTCAGAAATAAAAAATAAATAAATTTTAACCAGTTTTCCACTGGTTATTTAATATATATACCATGGGGACAAAAACCTTATACAAGAAAGTGTGCATTGTCATCATTGTTTACATTACAGAAATAAAAAGAAAGGTCTTTTGTCAAATGTAAAATCAATAATCGTGAGAAAATCAATGTGTGAACCCTGTATCGTGAATCAAATCGAATCGTGAGCAGAGTGAATCGTTACACCCCTAATAGGAAGACAAGGTAAGTACACACACATACACTATGTGTCAATATCTTTGTGGGGACTGTCCATTGACGTAATGATTACTGAAGCTAATTAATACTACACCTACCCCAACCTTAACCTCAGTAACCTAAAGCAAATCTTTTGTTTTTTCTGAAGACAGTTACAGTTTCTGTAAACTGTGGGACTGTGGTAGCCTAGTGGTTAAGGTACTGGACTCTGGACCAGAAGGTCCAGGGTTCAAACCCTGCCTCTGCCAAGCTGCCACTGTTGGGTCCTTGAGCAAGGCCCTTAACCCACAATTGCTTGGATTGTAAAATTGTATCAATTGTAAGTCGCTCTGGATAAGGGCGTCTGCTAAATGCTGTAAATGTAAACCAGTTAACAATAGACAATCTATTGTAATATGTCATGTCTTTCTATCCATTCCATCTATTCATTTGGTTTCTACAATGTAATATAAACATGGGGGCATACACACACAGTGTGTGCACACAGCAGACAGCAGTTACTACATCTCTGCAGTACTAATAAACCATTTTCTCCCTCTGCTGTTTCTTCTGCTGTGAGATCTCTACACACAGAGCACAGTTTAACCTCCGCACACAACACACACATTCACGTATACACACTTTCCATTATATCTGGTAGACCTGCCATATAGGAGCACTTAGTACAATTACTATGTTGTTATGCACATCTTTTCAGCCCCTATATGCAACGTTCATTAATGGAACGAGACCTCCATAGGGTCACCACTGATCTCATATTATGTGTTTTACAGAGAGAACGATAAAGAGCACCGCTTCATCCATCCATCCATTACATTTACATTTACATTTACATTACATTTACAGCATTTAGCAGACGCCCTTATCCAGAGCGACTTACAATTGGTACAATCTTACAATCCAGGCAATTGTGGGTTAAGGGCCTTGCTCAAGGACCCAACAGTGGCAGCTTGGCAGAAGTGGGATTTGAACCCTGGACCTTCTGGTCAATAGTCCAGTTCCTTAACCGTTAGGCAGTCTACCACAGTCCCCACATCCATCCATCCACAGTCCCCACATCCATCCATCCAGCTTATCCAGCTTATGCCAGTCTTTGCGTCTGCCTTTGTCCTTTATCCATACGTTCAACAATCCAGTCTTGTGTATTCTCCTTCTTCTCTATCCATCCACTTATTATCTGTTTCACCCAGCTTTATATCAGTTGCTCTGTTTATGTCCTTTATCCATATGTCCATCTTTCTGTGTTCTCAGTCCTTCAGTGGTTTAACCAACCAGCCATCCATAAATCCATTTATTCCATCTTTCCTTCAACCATCTATGTATCTATCTACAGATTATTTAACCTTTGTTTCTTATATCCATCTTTCTCTCTGCTTTTGCCCTTTATCTATACATCCAACAACCCCTGCAGACATCAGTCTATGCTTCTGTATCTTTTTTCATTCATCCATCCAAGTATTACTCCGCCTGTCCATCCAGCTATGCCACATTCTAGTATATCTCAATATTTTTGTATCATCTCAATATTTCATTGTTATAATCCATCCATCTAATAATCCACCATCAATCCATCATCAGTTATTTCTTCATATATTCACTGATTGATTCATCCATGCACTGATTCATCTATCCATCTGTCCATCAGTTCATCTATCTTTCCCATTCTTCTTTCATGCACCCCTACATCCATCCATCAATCCATCCATGCATTCCATCCTTTATCCATCCTCTTTTACACCCTTTCAAAATATATACTGCATCCATAAACCACCAATTCGTTAATGTTTCTGTCCCCGTCTTCCACTGTCCCTTTATTCAAGTAAAATATAATAATCCATGCATCCACTATCCATCTATCTATCCCTTATTCTCACTATTGGTCAAAAGAAGCTGTCACACGTGGTACTGAGGCACTCCAACTTCAGACTCCAATTGTGATAACTTGTCTATATATATATATAGACACTATCTGAAGTACCTAACAAAGCTTTAAAGGGTTTATGGGTATGACCAGACAAAGTGATTAAGCCTTTAAGATTCCTTGTCCTGCCAAACAAGATCAAGCAGTTCTGTGGAAGAACTTTTTGGTGTGGCATTTTGTAAGTGTTTTAAATAAAACAGGTTTAGTTAAATTCCTCGGCATCCAAGCGAGCTGACTCACTGAAGCAAGTACAAGTATACGCCATTTAACATCAAAATGGACATGGAGCAGACATTACCATGGTAACATAATCTTTTCAGGCTACTTTCATATAACTGTAGAAGGTATGTTCAATTTTAATAACAACAGGACAGCGTGTCACAAATAAGCTTGTTCTAAATAAGTTCTGTCCAAACGTGAGCTAACGAGCCCGTGTAACTTTGGCGTGAATGGCGAACTTCTGCTCCTTAACTCCAACTCCCGCCTCTGCCTCCAAAGACTCCACGCAGAACCACAACCCATTGGATGGGAACCCATTGAAGAGACTGATTTTCGGAGGGCAGAACAAGCAGAATGCACTGCAGTACAATAACATGCTGCACTACAGTACTGGGTACTATACACTGTAACATCATACGTGGGGCAGCACAGCAAAGTGTCTTTACCGCCTTGAGTCCGTTTAAGGCTGCAACATCCAGAGTTTTTGATTTCCTATTATAATTTTAGTCGAATTTCAAAGATCCTGGTCGTTAAAGGGAACGGACGTCTATCGGATGGACGTTACACAGCGCATACCTGTAGTGCAGTGGCTCCAGATTTGTAAGATGGCTCCAGAGAAGCAAGTCAGCGTCCTGCACCAATATCCAATCTGCTGTGTCCAGAGGGTGCCATAGACCCTGCACTGTTCATAAAGTTTTTGTTTGGGGCACAGCCTTTTGTATTGAGAGCTAGAATTTGCTGTTATCACACACTGATAATGTGTGGCTGTAGGCTCGCTTTTGTACACACACACACACACACACACACACAGTGTGGTTGTGCTCTCGGTTCAATAATAATAGTCGTAAGCAGATAATACAACTCCCCTCAGCACCGTGCAATGATAAGGCTGAAGGCCTCCTTTGTAAATCCTGCCAATCCACAAACACACACAAGCACACAGCCATCACTTTTGTGCCAACTTTACACTTTTCTACTGTATGTGTATGTGAGAGAAGCTGCTCTATTCCCTCTCTTCATGTACTGCTGCTATTAGCCTCCAGCTAAGACAGCACTCACTCTCACTAAACCAAATCCTCTCTCTCTCTCTCTCTCTCTCTCTCTCTCTCTCTCTCTCTCTCTCTGTCACTCCTTCTCTCAAGTTATGTCAGGAATGACAGTGATGCTGAAGGTTTGTTGAAGTACCTGCCCAGAGCTCAACAATAAAACAGCTGAACAACAGAGAGAGAGAGAGAGAGAGAGAGAGAGAGAGAGAGAGAGAGAGAGAGAGAGTTCGCCACAGGGACAGAAAGATAGAGATGGGTACGTGAGAGCAAATTTATTCTGGCTGTGGGGGATGAAGTTGAGATGGAGGCTAAGAGTGAGCGAAGAGGGTAAGAGAGACAAAGAGAGAGATGGATAGAAATGGGGAGAAAAAAAACATGAAGAATGTTACATATGAGCAGAGAGCAGGTGAAGCGCTTCCATATTTCTGACCTTAACACATGAGCAGGTCTCTCTCACTCTCTCTCTCTCTCTCTCTCTCTCTCTCTCTCTCTCTCTCTCTCTCTCTCTCTCTCTCTCTCCTCTCTCTCTCTCTCTCTCTCTCTCTCTGTGTAATAGCTTTCCAGATAAGACAGCCCTCACTCTCAATAAACAAATCCATCATCTCTCTCTCGTTCTCCCCGTCTTTCTTTTTATTCTCTCGCTTTCATATCCTCTTCCTCTCTTTCCCTATCTCTCTTAAGTTATGTCAGGAATGACAGTGATGCTGCAGGTTTGGTGTGATAATGCACCTCAGAGACTGAAGTACCTGCTCAGAGCTCAACAATAAAAAGCTGAACAGACAGAGAGGGGAAGGGGGATGGCCATGGGGACAATGAAACACAGACAGGTAGGTGAGTGCCTGCCACGGTAACGATCATCCATTCATTCTGTGTTGCTTAGATGTATTCATCCATCCATCCATCCATCCGTCATCCATGCCCTAATGTATACAATGTTTATCCACCATTCTATCCATTCTTTCATTCATAATGTCAGGATTCATTTATTCATACAACTGTTCAGCTGTTGTTCCAGCTACACTATATTGACAAAACTTTGTGGACACCCCAAAAATTACATTTAAAGCATGGGCATTAGTATGGAGTTTGCCCCCCACATTTGCTGATCTTCTAAAAGGGCTGTCCACTAGATTTTGGAACATGACTGAGGTCAGCTTCTGATATCAAGGTTCCGTGCAACCCAGCCAAGTTCTCAATCAAAGATGCCAAACCAATTCTATCTGTTTAAAGACAGCAGGGCAGAAGGTTGTTGGAAGCAGAAACCCACAAAGGTGTCATATTGAGTCACTGGGGAATCAGTGCAACGCATTCTACTGCCACTGTTTGTCTATGGACTTTGGTAGCCTAGCGGTTAAGGTACTCGACTATGGACCAAAAGGTTCAGGGTTCAAATCCCACCTCTGCCAAGCTGCCACTGTTGGGTCCTTGAGCAAGGCCCTTAACCCACAAGTGCTTGGATTGTAAGATTGTACCAATTGTAAGTCGCTCTGGATATACGCTGTAAATGTAAATGTAAAATGTAAATGGAGAATTCAGAAATGTATGCTTTATATTATGTGTTACAAGTGAGTGGTGCTGAAATAGCAGAGCTCAAGAATTAGAAGGGGCGTCCAAAAACCTTTGTCTATATAGTGCACCTATGCATTCTTTTATTCATAATTCCAGCCATTAATTTATTCATCATTTATACAACTGTTCTTCTGTTGTTCTACTCATCCTCCACCCATCTACACTATTTAGGCAAAAGTTCGTGGACACGCAACAAATTACAACCAAAACATAGTTATTAGTGGGGAGTTTGTTCTTTTAAGAGGGCTTTCCACTAGATTTTGGAACATTACTGTGAGGTGGGTTTCTGATGTTAGACAATAAGCCCTGGCATTCCAGTGTATTTTCAAGCTGTCTGATGGAGTTGAGGTCAAGGCTATGTGCAAGTTCTCAATCAAACTTGGCAAACCACTTCACTATGGACTATATTTAAGGACAAATGGTGGAGATCAATAATTAGAAGGGGTGTCCACAAACGTTTGTCCATATAGTGTACCTACGCATTGTATCACAAATTAATTTATTTTCCTGCTGACACATCTGACTATCAGTTCCACTATCCATCAATTGTTCTATCCATCCAACTCTACATCTTCAACCATTCATTCATCCATTCATACATCGATGCATCATTTAAATCCAATTATTCCTCCAACTATCAATCCATCCGTTTGCCCATCTCTCAGCTATTCATCCAATCATCCATCCATACCTTGTTCTACACAGAGTCTGTCCATCATTCCATCCATTAATTCATCCATTATTTATTAATTTCACTAATTAATGAATTCATAATTTTTATAAACGTCCACCTGTAGTCACATCCACCTATTCATCCTCCCACATACATATATAGTTTCATCCATTAATTTATTTATCTACTGACATATATGTTTATCTGATAATCTATCCAATTACCCCCTATCTGTTCAATTATCAATACAAAACGCCATCCTTCATTTCACTCATTCATTCAGCCTTTCACCCATACATCACTGGATCATTTAATTCATCCAACATTCCCTCCATCTATCTGTCCAATATGTTTCATGCATCCATTCACCAATTCATGCCCTCATCTAAACACTGATCATTCATCATTCTACCCATTAATTAATCCGTTCATTCATAATTATAGCCACTAAATAATTATCTGCTCATTTAATGATTCATCCAACTATTCATCCTCACATACATCTACCTATTCATTGTTTCACATTTGGACACTCCTATCCAAATGTTCATTTATACAGCCGTGCATCTGTGCACCCATCAATTCATCCATTCATCTGTCTATGCATTGGTCCATTAAAATAATCATCCACTGATCCGCCCGATCCACCATCCATTGATTGTTCAATCCAACCATACATACGTTTAACAATACATCAGTGCATCCATCCGATTACCAATACAACTTTGTTTCATTCACTTAATTCATCCCATTAAAAATCTACGCATCATTTCATCCATTCATCTACCTTCCCCTTTTTATTCCTTCAAAGATCATTCCATTCCTCCCTCCACATAGCCAACCATTGCTACATTGTATCAGTCTTTTAATGCATTGCCATCACAGAGACCATAAACAGGCCTACATAAACCAACAAGGCCATTAAACCACTTCCATCAAACATGTTTGATTTGCAAATAAGTCAATGCAAAACAAGGGAAATGAGGAAGCATTGCTAAACGTAGCCAGAGAGAGAGAGAGAGAGAGAGAGAGAGATTGCTGCTTATATTGTTTTTATTGCTTCCAAATTCTCTCTCTCTCGTGCTTTTACATAATGTCAGATATACAGATATAAAGCCAAAGCATAAAGCTATAATGAAATGATGAAAATGTTTGTGTAGCATACAGATGATGAGCAACAGCCAGCATCTGAAAGACTTTGGCTGAGCCATCTATCATAGTCACTATTCAACACTGTTTTTAAACATTAATTTGGTGTAGTCTGTCTAATGGTGTCTTTGTATGTGTGATTTTTCAACCCTAATTAAAGGACCCGTGTCACAGAAATAAAACACACTAATCAGAGCTTAGCTTATATGATGCCCGTTGCTGAAGAAGCTAAATATTTGAACTGATTATACATGTAGCATTACTATTTTGTAAGTGGATTTCTACTTTGCAGCCAGCCAATATTCTTAATGTGAAAAATGTGACATGAACTTCAAATTTGAATTTTACATAATCAAATTCTTCACTTTCTAGAGTACTGTGTGTCAGAGTCTCCAGAAAGTCTTCGATAGCCTGTTAGCGGGTGCTGCGTTTAATTCCAGGGTTGCATGATCTCACGAGAGGATGTGTAAATACGCTCAAAAGAAGTGAAACCTGGCAACCGTGTTTTTCCCTATTAGGCATTCTGCGCGGATGGGCAGAAAGTAAACTGGGTCACTGGTGTACATACTATGAGAAATCCAATTACTGAGGTAAAATCCAGCTCTCTTTATCAGACTACTTAATCTGAGTATGCTGTATACATGGCTAGTTGAATAAACAGATAACTGCAGAAATCCAACTATGAATGGATTATTAAGGTACTGGATGAACTTAATAATCTGATCTGATTATTCTGGATTTTAACCCAGTAATCCGAGTACTCACAGCATGTATACCAGTAACCCAATTATAATCTGTGTTCTCAGACTGTGCATGTGCACTAGTCTTCCACTACGGCCATTGACTTTAGTGCTTTTTTCTCACTGGATCTGGCAACCACGGAATTAAACGCGCTATGGAATTAAAAGTAGGGAAACGACTGGGGAGACTCTGAAACGCAGTATATACTCGAGAAAATGAACAATGTGATTATTTAATATTAAAGTTTGAAGTTCATGTCACATATTTCGATGAGATTAGTGGCTGGTTGCGACGTAGAAATCCAATTACTGCCTGAGTCATGTCAACCCGAGGTTTCCCATTATGTGATTACTCAAGTGCAGGTGTACTCGTTGATGGGATTACTGACAAAATCTGATTTTCTGCAGTTATCGGATTATTAAGTACATGTAAATGCACGCACTGTTTGCTAAGACTTAACACGTCAGACTAGATACTTTTCACAAAACTGTCCTGTTATCTTAGGATCAGCATCGTCTCGGTACTAAAACAAGTACGCTAATGGAAGTTGGCTACAGTTAGAAATAGTTTTGCACTGGAAGTTTTGCATTTGCTAATCAGGATAACCAACCGCACTGGTATCAATGGGCACTTAGCAGTGTGTGCAACTTTGTTAGTTAGAATTGCAAGAGTAGTATGTGGTCATAAGATAAAAGGCTGTGTGAGTGAGTGTGTGTGTGTGTGTGTGTGTGTGTGTGTGTGTGTGTGTGAGAAAGGGGGTTGACTTTGAGGGAGAGCAGAAGGCCGGTCTCTTCCTGCGAGTCGCTCCTCTGTCCTTCCTCTCCCTCAGCACATAAACTTCAACTTAGCTCATTAATCAGCTAGACAGTGAACAGTGTGACCGTTTCCCAAATAAAAACACACATACACACATGCGCACACACACACACACACACACACACACCCTTGTACACACACAAACACACACTGTCCCGTGTATGTTGTTCACTAAAGTGACATTTATTGTTTGTTTTTAAAACAAGAGGCTTGAGCTCATATAGGTTGTAATCTTGGTATGTGTGTATGTGTGTGTGTAAGTGTGTGTGTGTGTGTGTGTGTGTGTGTGCGTGTGCGAGTGACAGAGAGAGAGAGATAGACACATGCGTTTTATTCACATTCAGTACACACACACACACACACACACACACACAAAATTCAGTTTCAAAACCTGACACATTACCACGTCAACGTCATGGGTAATGTCCCTCGTACCAGGTTGTGTAAAATGTCCCTAGCACATTACATTTGATGGAATTTATTCTTTAAACATGAGTTTGCTTTTTACTCACGCTGCGATTCACGGGTGACTGATTCATAAATGAAAGTATTACAGGACTGTGTCATTCCCTTACCGAAAAATTTTGACAGCTCCTTCATTTCTGAATCACTCCAATTTTCAGCCAGTTATCCTGTTCATCCTATTACTGAACTTTAGGCTTTTTTCTTTTAATGGAGAGCTAAGAGTGACAAATTAAAAGTATATACGGACCACTCCACCAAGCGACACCACAACTGCAGTCCCACAGTAACTAACTAACTAACTAAATAAATATATAAACAAATATTCAAAGCTTAGATAAGTAGTAGGATTTTGCTATAATCTACATACAACCAAGGTAACCAAGGTCTCATTGTTAATTCGTTCCAAAAGGCTTGTTGAGAACCAAAACTGAAGAGTACCGAGCATATATATACATATATACAGCTTCAACTCTGGGATGTTGGTGGGTTTCCTCACATTAGCTGCTCGCTTTAGCTCCTTCCACAACATTTCAATTGGATTAAGGTCAGGACTTTGACTTGGCCATTCCAAAACATTAACTTTATTCTTCGTTAACCATTCTTTGGTAGAACGGCTTGTGTGCTTAGGGTCGTTGTCTTGCTGCATGACCCACCTTCTCTTGAGATTCAGTTCATGGACAGATGTCCTGACATTTTCCTTTAGAATTCTCTGATGTAATTCTGAATTTATTGTTCCATCAATGATGGCAAGCCGTCCTGACCCAGATGCAGCTAAACAGGACCAAACCATGATATTACCACCACCATGTTTCACAGATGGAATAAGGTTCTTATGCTGGAATGCAGTGTTTTCCTTTCTCCAAACATAACGCTTTATTTTTAAACCAAAAAGTTCTATTTTGGTCTCATCTGTCCAAAAACATTTTTCCAATAGCCTTCTGGCTTGTCCACGTGATCTTTAACAAACTGCAGATGAGCAGCAATGTTCTTTTTGGAGAGCAGTGGCTTTCTCCTTGCAACTCTGCCATGCACACCATTTTTGTTCAGTGTTCTTCTGATGATGGACACATGAACATTATCATTAGCCAATGTGAGAGAGGCCTTCAGTTGCTTAGAAGTTACCCTGGGGTACTTTGTGACCTTGCCAACTATTACGCGCCTTGCTCTTGGAGTGATCTTTGTTGGTCGACCACTCTTGGGGAGGGTAACAGTGGTCTTGAATTTTCTCCATTTGTGCACAATCTGTCTGACTGTGGATTGGTGGAGTCCAAACTCTTTTGAGATGGTTTTATAACCTTTTCCAGCCTGAGCATCAACAATTCTTTTTTCTGAGGTCTACAGAAATCTCCTTTGTTCGTGCCATGATACACTTCCACAAACGTGTTGTGAGGAGAAGACTTTGATAAATCCCTGCTCTTTAAACAAAACAGAGAGCCCACTCACACCTGATTGTCATCCCATTGACTGAAAACACCTGACTCTAATGTCACCTTCAAATTAACTGCTAATCCTAGAGGTTCACATACTTTTGCCACTCACTAACATGTAATATTGGATCATTTTCCTCAATAAATAAGTGACCAAGTATAATATTTTTGTCTCATATGTTTAACTGGATTCTCTTTATCTACTTTTAGGACTTGTGTAAAAGTCTGATGATGTTTTAGGTCATATTTATACAGAAATATAGACAAACAACAACCTCTGCGTTTAAAACCATTTGCTTGCCAATACACTAACCAGCATTTTTGATATGACATTCTAACATATGGAAAAATATTATCAAAATTATCATGCAATATCTACATTGTCATGCAATTCTCAAACTAATTTTGAAATGTTTTGACCTCTGGGTTTGCCTAAAAATGGTCCATATATATTAAAATTTATTTAAAACGTCAGTCTGCATCTAGAAGTACATTGGGAAAGAGCTTAAACATACAAAAACACTTTAGTTCCACCAGAAGACATCTATTATTAACATTTCTAAGCATGATACAAGTATATAAATGAGCCAAATAATATTATAAAAGCAAACAGGCATACACTTCAGAGGGATCAAATGACCTAACAAGGCCAAAGCATTTCGGTATTATTTCCTATTATTGTTCTGTATTTTAAATTACACCCCACGGCATGCAAAGAGTCTATTATACTTGCCTACGACTAATCCTTTTAATCCTCCCATGAGTGAGGGATTTTATTTTCCATCCCCATTCTAAGTATGGAGTTAAATTTATTGTGACATCACTGAGAGAATTCTCTGCATGACTGTAGAACATCCATTGTACTATCATCAACACAATTCTCAATCTGGCTGCCAAAAACGTGATGCATGATACATGCGATGGGCTGGTAACTCGTTCAGGATATATGCTCACAGGAAACGGAATGCGTGGTGCACAGCACATGACATAATTAGCTTGCAGTTGCTGTTTGTTAGAAAGTGTTAGTTGTTAGAAGTGGAATATTTTTCATGAAAAAGTATCATTCTGGTATTCATGATGCCTTGGCACTGACACGTATGTATTTGAGAACAGGTATGCAGAGTTTAATGACAGAACTGCATGCAGAAAATGCTTAAATGCATTAGAGAACACAAGTGGAACGCTACCATCTACACAGCATCCCTAATGCTACCACATTTTTCATTTATGGAAATTTACAAAAAGTATAGAACATTCACTGATGTACTGTTACAACCTGTCTAAGGAAAAGCTGTAACGATGAAGAGGATGGTATGATGGACCTGATGCAGTAAGTCCCCTAGATGCGAACCTTCAAGTAACGAACTTTCAAAGATGCGAACACGCATGTGCGGAATTTCAAGTCAGCCTGGCAAGTTAGCTCACATCTCTGGCGCTTAATGAGGTGAACAAAACATTGTAATTTACACGGCTTCAGTCATATTTGGGCTTGATCAAGAAGTGGTTGTGTTACTGACTGTCATGCTTAAGTAGAAAGCGGAAGATGAACACTAGAAGCCGGTACACAGCAGAGCTTTATTAAGAAACTGAGAAAAAACACTGGAGAACTGAGTACAATTATGAAACTATGACCTGGGCAAACGGTCCAAAATGCAGCAACCAGGAATGGCATGATATGCACACGAGGAAGAGGAAAACCAAAACCGTAACAGCGCGAAACACTCACGGAGCGATGGACACTGGGAAGTATAGCAGGTAAGACCATGGCTGTAACACCTACAGTGTACAGTACATACAGTGGTGCTTGTGAACCCTTTAGAATTTTTGTTTCTGCATAAATATGACCCAAAACATCATCAGATTTCCACACAGGTCCTAAAAGTAGATAAAGAGAACCCAGTTAAACAAATTAGACATACATATTATACTTGGTCATTTATTTATTGAGCATTTTCCTGTAATATTCCTGGCCCAGATGCAGCGAAATAGGGCCAAACCATGATACTACCACCACCATGTTTCACAGATGGGATAAGGTTCTTATGCTGGAATGCAGTGTTTTCCTTTCTCCAAACATAACGTTTTTCTTTTAAACCAAAACGTTCTATTTTGGTCTCATCCGTCCACAAAACATTCTTCCAATAGCCTTCTGGCTTGTCCACGAACGCGATCTTTAGCAAACTGCAGACAAGCAGCAATGTTCTTTTTGGAGAGCAGTGGCTTTCTCCTTGCAACCCTGCCATGCAGACCATTGTTGTTCAGTGTTCTGATGGTGGACTCATGAACATTAACATTAGCCAATGTGAGAGAGGCCTTCAGTTGCTTAGAAGTTACCCTAGGGTCCTTTGTGACCTCGCCAACTATTACACGCCTTGCTCTTGGAGTGATCTTTGTTGGTCGACCACTCCTGGGGAGGGCAACAATGGTCTTTAAAATGGCTTCATTTGTACACAATCTGTCTGACTGTGGATTGGTGGAGTCCAAACTCTTTAGAGATGGTTTTGTAACCTTGTCCAGCCTGATGAGCATCAACAACTCTTTTTCTGAGGTCCTCAGAAATCTCCTTTGTTCGTGCCATGATACACTTCCACAAATGTGTTGATAGATCCCTGTTCTTTAAATAAAACAGGGTGCTCACTCACACCTGACTGTCATCCCATTGATTGAAAACACCTGACTTATTTCAACTTCAAATTAACTACTAATCCTAGGGGTTCACACACTTTTGCCACTCACCAATATGTAATATTGGATCATTTTCCTCAATAAATAAATGACCAAGTATAATATTTTTGTCTCATTTGTTTAACCGGGTTCTCTTTATCTACTTTTAGGACTTGTGTGAAAATCTTATGATGTTTTAGGCCATATTTATGCAGAAATACAGACAGTTCTAAAAGTTTCACAAACTTTAAAGCACAGTACCTCCTTTGTGTGGAATTTTTGTGGAACTTAAACCCAGAATGTCTGGTATTAAGCGTAAAAGCAGTGATGATCTCTATAAGAAGCAGCGAGCCATAACAATGGACACTAAAATGAAAGTGAGATCAGGTGTTGAAGGCTCACAAGCTGGATGCTTAAGCTAAATACGTTGGACATATGAACTTTTGGACATGCAAACCCACATTCAGAACAGAACTGGTTCGTATCTAGGGAACTTACTGTACTTTTGCCAAAAATGCTTTGGTAGAAAGTATTACGAACAACACGGAGGATCAGATAGACGAAACAGCAACTCAACAAGTGAATGTGAACCAGTTTATATAGTATATAGTACAGTATAGGAACTTGTTCAGTAAACTGTCTGCTTCTCATTCTACTTCAGCCTAATTCTGGAACTGTAGAGTTTTTCACACAGTTGATAACCTCAGTGGCTAAAAGAAGAAAAAAGAGGTGAGAGACGGTGGAGGACAGGAGGTGTCGTGGATGTACATGTGTGTCGTTACTTTCTGCTTACTGGTTGTTTTTTAAAGCACTGCTTCTTCCCTCTCTGTCACTTTTTCTAAGTCACCTCGTTAGTCCCTATGCTTCTCAGGACACACACACACACACACACACACACACACACACACACACACACACACAGTACACTTGAGGCCGAGGGGTAAAACTTTGCAACTGCTTACAGTGCAGCTACTAAATATAACACTGAGTGTAACACTGAGCAAAATCTTTACCATATGTTGTTGCTGTAAATATATTACATCTGCATGTCCTTTATCTCACCACCAATGGAAATGTCAGTGTTGTACTGAACACACACACCCACACCTAACACAAGTGTGCTTTTTATATGTGGAGACTTTCCACTGACAATGTAATACTGTAGTCATTTAATTTTACACTTACACCTTCACATAACTTAATCTCAGTAACCTAAAGCAAATCATGGGGCTATTTTGTTTTTCAAATCAGTTGCAGTTGACAAATCTAGTGGTGGCCTAAGACTTTTGCACAGTTCTGTACTCAGTTCTCCCACTTACTTCCTTTAGAATTCTCTGATATCATTCAGAATTCATTGCTCCATCAAGGATGGCAAGCCGTCCTGGCCCAGATGCAGCAAAATAGGCCCAAACCATGCTACTACCACCACCATGTTTCACAGATGGGATAAAGTTCTTATGCTGGAATGCAGTGTTTTCCTTTCTCCAAACATAACGCTTTTCTTTTAAACCAAAATGTTATATTTTGGTCTCATCGGTCCACAAAACATTCTTCCAATAACCTTCTGGCTTGTCCACATGATTTTTAGCAAACTGCAGACGAGCAGCAATGTTCTTGTTGGAGAGCAGTGGCTTTCTCCTTGCAACGCTGCCTTACACACCATTGTTGTTCAGTGTTCTTCTGATGGTGGACTCATGAACATTAGCATCAGCCAATGTGAGAGAGGCCTTCAGTTGCTTAGAAGTTACCCTGAGGTCCTTTGTGACCTCGCCAACTATTACACGCCTTGCTCTTGGAGTGATCCTTGTTTGTCGACCACTCCTCTGGAGGGTAACAATGGTCTTGAATTTCCTCCATTTGTACACAATCTGTCTGACTGGGGATCGGTGGAGTCCAAACTCTTTAGAGTTGGTTTTGTAACCTTTTCCAGCCTGATGAGCATCAAACCTCTTTTTCTGAGGTCCTCAGAAATCTCTTTTGTTCGTGCCATGATACACTTCCACAAACATGTGTTGTTAGATCCCTATTCCCCAAATCTAGTGGTGGCCTAAGACTTTTGCACAGTTCTGTACATGGGTTTGGATGATAAATCAGTTGCACAATTAGCAATGGTTTGACAATTTTGATGTGGAAAAACTCAACTGGCCTACTCCCTCTCACACAGAGAGACTTCTGTATAATCTATGGCTTAAATAGTGAGTCAGGCCTTACAATGGCTGCCATACAACAGAAAAAAAAATAAAAAATTGAAGTATTTTACAACACAACTTCATATAGCAGTATGGTGGGCCTGGACACGGTCAACTGAACGCTTGGAAGACTAATGAATACTTTCTTTCTTCTCTAAAAGTTCATGCTCTAGTCAGTCTTTATCAGATTCTGAGAGCTTTAGAAGGCACGCACAGTCTCAAAGATTAAGAAGTTCATCCCCAAAACAAACTTTGCTTATCAAGATTAGGTTGTTTTTGCGAGTGAATTCCTCGATTCAGTCGTATTTGGGAAGTAGGTAAATGAATTTCCATGCTTTGAATAACAATAAACGCGTAATGATTTGAATGAGAAGTTGATAGTTTTTATTTTTTTTTGTTAGTTGAGTGTTTAAAATTCCTCACGAGTCAAAGAGTTTGTCCGTTGAAAGAGTTGTTCAAAAGAGCCACCCATCCATAGTGTCATTTACTGTGTATGGTCATTCTTCTCCACATAAAGAAACACCCAGCAGGCTTCTTTCATCTGATATGCATCAGAAATACAAACATACACACATAGTCACACGTGTATGTGTGTGTGCATAAGCTTACACACATGTGTATATACTTGTGAAGACCAAATGTCCCTACGATGATAGGAAAACCTTGAATTTGGTTTGTTTTTCCCGGTCCTCAATTGAATTGCTTTTTTACCAAAATGGCAACTTTTATTTGAAAAACCGAAAGACCCAAAAGAAGATGTAGGGGAAGATGTAGGTGTACTATTACTTAGCTACAGCAAGGCTTCATGTCAATCGAAAGTCCTCACAAGAATAGCAAGACAAACATGTGTGTGTCTGTGTGTGGGGGGGGATTTTTGTATTTCTGATGTACATCAGATGAAAGAAGTCCACTGACTGTTGATGACAAAGGTGTAACAAAAGATGCTTCCCATAGAATTTGTGCATTTGGAGCCAAACGCTGTGTGTGTGTGTGTGTGTGGAGTTCAAGCTTGTGTGAATGAGAGACAAGTCAAGTCATGTTAACTACATTATGGCATGACAAACAACAGTACTTTTGTAATGTCACAGCTCAAGTTACAGAGTAGAACATAAAATATAATATGAACAAAATGTAAAATATTTTCTACATCATAAATAATAATTGCAAAAATAAAAACTACAATATCTGATTGATAAACAATATGTACAAATAGAATTAAATATATATTAAATAAAAATCAGTGAAGTTTTGGTAACACGATCAAGAAACACACGAGACGATGACAGGTAAAGGGTCAGAGCAAGTGCAGGAACATGTCTCAACAGGCCACACACACACACACACACACACACACACACACACACACACACACACACAGAGTTGAGAGGCAGTGCGTCAGGTTAAAAAACAAAGAGGGAGTCACAGTAACACAAAGACTGATAGAGAAACTGGCAACAAAGGCTAAGTGAGGGAGACAACGCAAATAAAGTCAATTACTATTCTCATTATTAACGATGTGTTTAAGGATTAATCAACAGAGTGTGTGTGTGTGAGAGAGAGAGAGAGAGAGAGAGAGAGAGAGAGAGAGAGAGAGAGAGAGAGAGACAGAGAGAGAGAGAATCTAAAAATACAAATTCAGGGAAAGAGAGAATAACCAGACAACCAGAGACAGAGAGGAAGAGACACAGACTGACAAGACAGAAAGAGAAGACAGAGAAAATAAAGACAGACAAAGACTTCAAGTGAAACTTCCCTTAAGCTAAAGAGGCAATTGTGTAGACAAATAAGTGCTGTAGTGGTGACAAAATACTGAAACACACACACGTTTACAAGTTCAGATTCAGGTAACTCCGGTTTATAACATAATCCATGCAGGTTTGAGTCATGTTTGTTCTGCCTTAAGGCTGATACTCTCGAGTACAAACACACACACACACACACACACATGTCGTATTTAATACTATCCTTAAGGGACACTTTCATGAACGGTGTATCAGTACACAGTGGAGCAAAAAAGTATTTAGTCACCCACTGATTGTGCAAGTTCTCCTACTTGGAAAGATGAGAGAGGTCTGTAATTTTCATCATAGCTACACTTCAACTATGAGAGACAAGGTGAGGAAAAAAATCCAGGAAATCACATTGTAGGATTTTTAAAGAATTTAATTGTAAATATGGTGGAAAATAAGTATTTGGTCAATAAATTTGGTTCAACTCAATACTTTGTAACATAACCTTTGTTGGCAATGACAGAGGTCAAATGTTTCCTGTAAGTCTTCACCAGGTTGGCACACACTGTAGCTGGTATTTTGGCCCATTCCTCCATGCAGATCTCCTCTAGAGCAGTGATGTTTTGGGGCAACACGGACTTTCAACTTCCTCCTCACATTTTCTAAGGGGTTGAGGTCTGGAGACTGGCTACGCCACTCCATCTTTGCCCGAGTGGTGTGTTTGGGATCATTATCATGCTGGAAGACCCAGCCACGTTCCATTTTCAATGCTCTCACTGATGGAAGGAGGTTTTGGCTTAAAATCTAATGATGCATGGCCCCATTCATTCTTCCCTTAACACGGATCAGTCGTCCTGTCCCCTTTGCAGAAAAACAGCCCCAAAGCATGAGGTTTCCACCCCCATGCTTCCCAGTAGGTATGGTGTTCTTGGGATGCAACTCGGCATTCTTCTTATTCCAAACACGACGAGTTGAGTTTTTAACAAAAAGTTCTATTTTGGTTTCATCTGTCTACATGATATTCTCCCAATCCTCTTCTGGATCATCCATATGCTCTCTGGCAAACTTCAGACAGGCCTGGACATGTACTGGCTTAAGCAGGGGGACATGCCTGGCACTGCAGGATCCCTCTCGGCGTAGTATGTTACTGATGGTAGCCTTTGTTACTTTGGTCCCAACTCTCTGCAGGTCATTCATCAGGTCCCTCCGTATTGGTTATGGGATTTTTGCTCACCATTCTCATTATCATGCTTGGTTGTAGATGACCAAATACTTATTTTACACCATGTTTTGCGATTAAATTCTTTAGAAATCCTACAATGTGACTTCCTGGATTTTTTTTTCTCATTTTGTCTCTCATAGTTGAAGTGTACCTATGAGAAAAATTACAGACCTCTCTTATCTTTCTAAGTAGGAGAACTTGTACAATCACAATCACTAAATACTTTTTTTGCCCTACTGTAGCTAAATAATAATGCGGATAAATCTAACCTTAACCTTGTGACTTGTATAGCTTAGAATTGTATTACCAACATAATAGACACAGAGACACACACACAAGCACAGGTATGCATGCTATTCAACAACAGCAGGCAGGTGTACTAAGGGCAGTTGGATGTGTTCACAGTTCCGCTGTCATCCCATTGATCGTAACAGTATTAATGTGCTGACTATCGATAATGATGCAAATCCATCATGTTGAAAGAAGTTGAAGATACCAGCATACAACTTCAGTTCCAGTTAAAGGCTGAGGCTACAATTTGCACATGCTCACAGAAACAGAATATTGGACCTTGCCTGGTCTGAGGAGTCTCGATTTCTGCTGCAGCATTTTGGATGGTGAGGTCAGAATTGGGAGTAAACAACATGAAAGCATGGATCCAACCTGCCTTATATCAATAGTTCAGGCTGCTGGTGGTGTAATGGTGTGGGGAATATTTTGTGGGCACACTTTGGGCCCCTTAATACCACTTAAGCATCACTTAAAAGCCACAGCCTACCTGAGTATTGTTGCTGACCATGTCCCCAGTTCACTGTACTCAAATGGCCTCCACAGACAACAGATCTCACTCCAACAGGACACCTTTGGGATGTGGTGGAACAGGAGATGCTCCATATGGACCAAAATCTCTGAGAAATATTTCCAGCATCTTGTTGAATCTATGCCATGAAGAATTAAGGCAGTTCCGAAGGCTAAAAGGGGTTCAATTCAATCCTATCAAGGTGCACCTAATAAAGTGTGATGAGTGTACTTGTGAAAAAAAAAGCATTGAAATATATAAGGCTCTGATAAAAAGCTGAAGTTATTAATCGGACCTCAGTAAAAAAAAAAAAAAAAGCATTGGCGCTGAAAGATAAATGTTAAATGGTAAACCCGAACATCACTTTGAACACTCTATCAGTTAATAAGATCTTTAATATGCTTTTGAAAAACCGGGACCAGGCAGGATCTAAGAACGTCTGTTAATAGGCATGCTTCATTGACAACCCTGTGTGAGACTCGCCGACTGCTAATGCAGAACTATACACAATGACATAAGCGAGATTGTCCAACACTACACAAAAAGATACGGCGCTATCACTCTAGCTTTTGCTTGTTAGTTGGCATACACTCGCCGCAGTTTTCTGCTGCCTGCTTGGATTTTTGAAGTGCCTTCTTTGCTTTCATGCATGAACTGTCTCTTTGAGTCAGACCAAACAGAAGTGTTTTGATTAAAGCAATGACATCAACCTTGTAAGTGGTAAGGGTAAAGCTTATTCAAGCTTTGCTATGAAGCAAAATGAGAGAAATTCTGGTCAAGACCTTGTAATGTCACCAGACTTTGTACAGCATATTAAATGCCAGCAAGTCAGAAAATGTTATCTTCTCAGGCTTTAAACAAAGCAAAAGCAAAGCAAAGCATTCTGTTTTAACTCATCTTGTCCTGGTCAGGGTTGCACGGGAGAATATGGAGCCTAAACTGAAATTCACTGGGTGCAGGCAGAGGAAAGGGTGCCTGGAGAAGTAAAAGTCAAATATCATGAGCATAGCATCGTTAACATTTGAAGTATCTCAGCCATTTGTGTGTATGTACAGTATTTATAACTATACAGTACTGTGCAAAAGTATTAGTTCGTGCATAAGCAGAGGCTGATCCCAGGAACCCAGGCCCTGAAGCCACCTGAAGCCCCATTCCTCATTCCTGAGAGGGCTTGAGGGGCATCCAATGATGCATAACGTAGATACACACATATACAACCTCTTGTTTTTCAAGCACCATACCCCCATTCCCTCTTGCAAATAACCCCAGTCTTTCTAGCACCACAGCCCAGAAATGCTGGAGCCTCTTGGGCTATTGGGCACCAGTATATTTCAGGCCTTCCTGGCCCCTCTCCTAGCAATCTTGGTCACTCAGCCACCAGACCCTCCAGCACTCTATCTCAGAGCCACTCCATTTCGTATTCTACCTCAAGTGAGGCGAGGTTTAAGTTGCAGTTTGAGTTGGAGATGGGTCTTGCTGTTTCACTTGTCTGGCTCAAGGATAGACTAGAAATCTCTGGTGCCCAAAAAACCAAGAGAGTCTAGCACAAAGACAAGGGGTATGGCATCAGAAAGACACTCCGTCCACTCTGGGGTGGAGCTGTGTCTGTGGCACATGGTGCAAACCAGGAATGACCTAGTCAAAATGTGCCTTCACACCAAACTGGGCAAATTTGAGATTAACTATCCCCCACGGGGCACTACAGACATTCCAAGGATTCTTTTGGTTTGCCTGTCATTAGGAACGCTGTGTGACGCTGGATCGTAAGCCGCCCGAATTTTGCTTAGACGAATCAAAATCATGTTGTACCCTGTCCATCGCATATAGGCTCATTAAAGCATGTACTTCACTGTCTGTTCATTTTTTTCCAGATACTGAAGAAATATAAGTTGATTATATGGATGCCGGTGAACAAGTATATTTAAATATGGTGGATGCGCTCAATGCAGATGCTTGTGTCTGGACCAGTCACTGCAAACTCACATCACTTAGTACGCTGAGAAAAGACCTACAATGAAGCAGGAGCTGAAAAAGTCCCTATACACAGGGTTCTAAGAACTATACTGTCCCCAGTTCCTGTGTTGTGCGAAGAAAGGGGGCACAGCTATAAGAACTATGAATCAGTTCCTCCGGCGCAAAACTGCCAATATACTGTACAGTATTTTTTCTGCTATGGATCTCAATATGGAAACCAGTGACCAGTGCTGGTCTATGGATCGACCCAATCCTGTGTTTAACCTACAAAGCATGTCTAGAAACTTTTCAACAATGTACATTTTTTTTCTAAAATTAACTAATTCATGCAATTGTTTAAAGACCTTACATCTGGCAACCATCATCTGCTGGCATACTTAGTAAATGATGACACGCTATCATCATGCCATGGTTGCACGTATGCGAAAGAGGGATATATTGAATAGTTTTCCTGCTTTTGTCTTTTTGTCTGTGTCGAGACACAGGACGTTATCACTGATATCTGAAACAATGGACATTCCATCATCATCCCATCTGACACTGTTTCTCAAATAAATAAGAGCAAACAGGATGCCAAAACAATGATGTTGTAATGTGAACTAACTGTGAATCAGCTGGTGGTGGAGAAAGACTGGGACAGTACAGGCTTGTAGTGAAAATGCTAAGTCTGGAATTGCAAACTCTTTGAGAGTAAACGTTTGCTAACATTGAATTACCCTGCTGCTAAATAAGCTAGAAAAAGATGTATTAAAGAAATGTGTTAGCTAATCATAAATAGCTAGATAAATACAGGAAAAAAACATAAAATTATGTATTGAATATATAGTAGCTATCTGGCTAGCAGTGAGGGATTGGTGCTAAACATCAATACTTAATTAGCTATATCATATCTAAAAGGTACATTTACATTCATGGAGACAAACTCTTGGTTGCTAACGCGAACTATCCTGCTGCTACAGTAAATACACTAGTAAAAGTTAAAGACGTTTGTTAGCGAAAGCTAAGTAGCAAGCTACAGTGGTGCTTGAAAGTTTGTGAAACCTTTAGAATTTTCTAGATTTCTGGATATGACCTAAAACATCATCAGATTTTCACACAAGTCCTAAAAGTAGATAAAGAGAACCCAGTTAAACAAATGAGACAAAAATATTATACTTAGTCATTTATTTATTCAGAAAAATGTTACATATTACATATTAGTGAGTAGCAAAAGTATGTGAACCTCTGCTTTCAGTATCTGGTCTGACCACCTGTGCAGCAATAACTGCAACTAAACGTTTCCTGTAACTGTTGATCAGTCCTGCACACCGGCTTGGAAGAATTTTAGCCCATTCCTCCGTACAGAACAGCTTCAACATGTTGGTGGGTTTTCTCACATTAACTGCTCGCTTCAGGTCCTTCCACAACATTTCGATTGGATCAAGGTCAGGACTTTGACTTGGCCATTCCAAAACATTAACTTTATTCTTCTTTAACCATTCTTTGGTAGAACGGCTTGTGTGCTTAGGTTCATTGTCTTGCTGCATGACCCACCTTCTCTTGAGATTCAGTTCATGAACAGATGTCCTGACATTTTCCTTTAGAATTCTCTGATATCATTCAGAAGTCATTGTTCCATCAAGGATGGCAAGCCGTCCTGTTCCAGATGCAGCAATACAGGCCCAAACCATGATACTACCACCACCATGTTTCACAGATGGGATAAGGTTCTTATGCTGGAATGCAGTGTTTTATATTATATAATATAATATATTATATTATATAATTATATAATAATATTATGTTTATTTTTATAGTATATTATATTTAACCTAGGCTTACATTGACACCATACCTGGGGTCAAAGTTTGTGTAAGCACAGGTCTAAATGGACATTCTTTAACCCACAAAAAGACAATCTGGCTACACACGTAAGAGGAAACGCACTGCACAGACAGAGGTCCCGGGGTACCGCTAAAGCAAAAGCTGTGTTTTCTTCTTCAAATGAAGGAAATGAAACAAGGAAGAGAGACAATGGGTTAAAAAAAGCTAAACCTCACCAGGATCTGAGGATTCACGCGGTGCGCTGCAGCTGAACATATCGGTGTGTTCCATCAGCTTTTACACACATCATCTGATGAGGCCACAAAAGTGCACTTGAAACTGCTCCCTGTCTCCTACGGAGCATCATGTAGCACAGTAACACATACACAGTCTAAATTAAACCAAAGAGACTGTACGACCGAGCACTATGTATTCTTTAAACAGCTTTAAACCTACAGCCACTTGAGTTCCAAACTCTGCAAACCTTCAGATCTTTCCAGCAATATGGGTTATGTATTTCTGTACAGTCTTTTCTGCCCAATCTACAATACATCTGCAGATGTCACTAGCCTCTCTGCCCACTCGTTTTTCGAAGAGCTCAACACTGATCTCTCACTATTTCAGGGGCCCTGATTCCAGTACATTTCCTATGTATGTTCCCAAAAGATATTTAAAAAATCCATACATCAAGATGAACAAATCAAGCGGTTAAGAGAAATGCGGATGCAGATGTCTGGAAGTTAGAAAGAAATGAATGAATTCTGATATAAAAAGACTGAAATGTCCAACACATAATCAGTGCATTAGATCTTAAGCTAGGAACTCACTGGTTGGTTGCAGAGCCATAAATCTATGGATACACCCAGGTGGATGTATTTAAGTAAACTACCTGCATACTTTAAATAATCTAGACACTGTAAAAGCAAACAATGGTTGTTGTTTTCACAGTGTGATAGTTACAGATTCTTCTGTAAACCATCCTTCAGTTCGCGATTGGTTGTAGTGCATCACATGTTAAGTTGTTTGGTTGTTAGCTTGACGGTGTGAATTATCAGTAGGACGATCCATACTGATGATGGAATTTGATCTCACAACATTAATAAGTCTTGAATACAGATTGCCAATTTTATGGTGCTATAAAATGGACAATCCATTTTATTGTACATTTTATGCCATAGTGTATTCCTCATAATAAGAGATTCACAGAATTTTTGTACAGGAAGATAGTTCATCCAAAAGTAGTTTAAAAAGGCACTTTTTTGACCTGAAAAATAATTGTCAGACTAAGAAACTACCATATATTAAATACTGACTTTGCATTCTTATTTGGAGACAGCTGTTGACCTCTCTTTTGCATATATTTATTTTAAATAGCCTATTACACTTGTAGTATCTCAAATATAGACTAAGCCTATGGAACATATTGCAAAGGCAAAGTTGCACAGGCAAATGTAAACACAGGTCTCAAGGGGCACAAGGACAATTCATAATGATCTGGGTCCGAGTTCTGGCGGGGAGTCCCGGCCACGTCAGGCTTCAAGCAGACATGATTGGCCATGTTTTAATAAGGGGGAGGCCAGGCGAGGGATGTGAACCCCTTTCAGAATAGAGAA
Source organism: Ancistrus triradiatus (assembly GCA_025084515.1). NCBI lineage: Eukaryota > Metazoa > Chordata > Actinopteri > Siluriformes > Loricariidae > Ancistrus > Ancistrus triradiatus. Next base: position 665,969 of record JAJAGP010000128.1, read on the forward strand.
GCCTCAATTACGAATAAAACAGGTTAAAAAACAAACAGAAAAACTCTATGGTGAAAACCTAATCTGCCTTAATAACATGCAGCACGGATGTTTGCTGAGTAATAATTACATAATGTCATATTAAGAGTGGTATGCAATTTAGGAGCAGTAAAAAGAATATCTTTAAATTATTTATTGAAACCATTCATTGAACGATATTTCTTATGTAGTGGCTGAGAGCTATTCACTTCCACTGGTGATTTGTGTTAAGTATTTAGTGTGCTTTGCGAAGACAATCACCACATAAACCTGCCATTATTAAATGATTAGTAATATGAATCATCCAAATGGTGCCTTGGTACAGCATTCTTAGTAAAGACAGCTTATTGAAAACCACAAAAATGTGAAACTTATGAGTAACTCAACTTGTTCTACTGGCAGGTTCTCGCCTTAAGGAAGCAACCCTTTTTGCATCTTAGATCCTCATGCTCTGAGAGCATGACGTAGGAAAAACTTGGCAACTACAGAGGTGTGAACTGCATGAAGGTAATTTCCATAATCAGAATGAGCCGCCCAGGAAAGGCGCATAAACGGGAGCGACCCAGAGCTCTGGATGCAAATACGTGCCCACATTGCATCTATTAAGATCTTTCCTACGGAAGCTTCCAAGTTGAGATGCCAACAGTGGATATGGTCAATAGTGAATATTATCACAGATCAGCTGTTTGCCCCGAGTCCACAACAAAGGATTGCATGCTCAGCTGCTTTATTTGTATTTCTGTCTCTTTATCACTCTCCCTCTCTCACTCTCTCCCTTAGTCCTTCTCTCAAAATCACTCTGTCTTCCTGTCTGTGTCTTTGCATTTTGAGAACAGCAAGCTCTTTCAGTCATACTGCCACTGGACATTATTATTCCATGGTGGAGACGAGAACTCACTGACTTAAACAAATCAGCCGGCTCTCTCTCTCTCTCTCTCTCTCTCTCTCTCTCTCAGAAACTCACACTCACACATACACACACTCAAACACTTCTTTCCATCCTTGTGGGGACCAATTGTTTTGACATGATTTCATAATACAGTGGGGCAAAAAAGTATTGAGTCAGTCACTGATTGTGTAAGTTCTCCTACTTAGAAAGATGAGAGAGGTCTGTAATTTTCATCATAGGTACACTTCAACTATGAGAGACAAAATGAGGAAAAGAAATCCAGGAAATCACATTGTAGGATTTTTAAAGAATTTAATTGTAAATTATGGTGGAAAATAAGTATTTGGTCAAAAAATTTGGTTCAACTCAATACTTTGTAACAAAACCTTTGTTGGCAATGACAGAGGTCAAACGTTTCCTCAATGTACTTTTCTGCATTAATGCTGCCATCACAGAAATGTAAATGACCATTGCCAAGGGTACTGACACTACCCCATACCATGAAAGAGCCTGGATTTTGGACTTGTTGCTGATAATAGTCTGGATGGTCATTTTCCTCTTTGGTCAGAGCAGACAGTGTCCATTTCTTCTACAAAAGATCTGGAATACTGATTGGTCTCAACACAATACGTTTCCACTGTGTGATGGTCCATCCCAGATGCCTCCAAGCCCAGAGATCTCAACGCCACTTTTGGACAGGGTTACCATAAGAGTTGTTTGTTGTACAGTAGCATGTTAAATGGCATTTATGAATGTAAGTCTGTATTGTAGTGCTTGATAAAAGTTTGATAAAGTAATCAGCTATTGATGAATGGCGGATCTTGATGCAGTGCCGTCTGAGGGATCAGAGATCATGGGTGTTCAAGTTGAATTTGCCTCTTTATGCACTGCAATTCCTCCAGATTCCTTGATTCGTTTAATGATATTATGCAGTGAAGTTGGAGAAATATGTAAATCCCTTCCCATCTTTCTATGAGGAACATTGTTTTTAAAGATTACTTTCCTCATGCATTTGTTGACAAACTCGAGATCCTCTACCCATCTATGCTCCTCAAAGTCTCAGCCTTTTGTGGATACTGCTTTTGTACCAAATCATGATTATAATTAGTTTTTTCACTTCAATACTAGATGCAACTTGTCCTTGCCCAACTTTTTTTGGAATGTGTTGCAAGCCTGAATGCAGGAATGGATGTTTATTAACAAAGTTGACCAGAAACTACCTTGAGTTCGTACTTTCTACAATGAAATAAAATAGTAAATGAAAGATACATTGTAAGACCCAACTTTTTCTTCTTTGGGGTTGTACACTTACTCCTAATCCTAAACTTAACCTCAGTATCCAGTAAGGAAATATTTTGGCTCTCCTGGTTTTTCAAAAGAAAGTTGCAAGAAAACAACAACAGCAAACAACTTTTCCTTGTGGGGCCCAGCAAAATGTCACCACAATATAAAAAATGTCATACTATTCTATCCTTGTGGGAACATCTGGTCCTCATGATGATGCAAAAACTCCTCCCAGACACGCACACACAGTATTGATTTTCAGTCCTGATTCATTGATCACCACAAAACACCAGATAATAATCTCTCTAGCTGTCTGTTATTTGTCTCCTTTAGGTAACTGTCAGATAAAGCTCTAATGTTTGAGCATTCGATGAGGTACGCTGTTGTTAACGTGTTCGTTGCCTGTTAACGCGCATTCACACTTGCGCACAAACTCCTTCATGGTCGAGTAGCAAGGTACGGCATGCAAAGCAAAAAGGCATCATGCAAACGGAGGTCTCATTTATGCAAACAGACCCGTGTCACCATCATCTGTTTTCAGAGCCATTTTTGGGACCTGACACAGAGGACAAACATGGTCTAACTTTCATTGTTTCCCCCAAGGAAGGGTATGACCGCTTTAAAACCTGTCCTAAAATGAGACATTGGTACTACCTGGCACACAGTGTACATTGCAGGTACACAATAACTATTTAGCCAGTCTGTTGCATAGCTTTCCAATGCCTTTCCAACCTTTAAGGGGAGAATATCACCCTACTGTAGTTCCACCAATTACCACATATTTAGAACCAGAATGGTTTTCAGCAGTAGCACTGTGCTATGGAATTCGTAGTCTGTAATGTTATGGATGTACAGGTTTGTGTCATCTTAAAAAATGTTAGTAAATTATAATAGGAAGGAAAAATCTATACATCGCTGTACATCACTGCCCGACGTAAGATGTTACAGTATGCAGTACCTCATTATCTCTAATTATCATATTTTACTTAATAATTATTAGATTCTTGTAATTGCTTATACAGTGGTGTAAAATAGTGTTTGCCCCTTCCTGATTTCCTATTTTTTTTGCATGTTTGTCACACTTAAGTGTTTCAGAACATCAAGCCAATTTAAATATTAGTCAAAGACAACACAAGTAAACACAAAATGCAGTTTTTAAATGGTGTTTATTATTAAGGTTGGTTTAACACACCTGAGTTCACTGTCTCTAGCCACACCCAGGCCTGATTATTGCCACACCTGTTCTCAATCAGGACATCACTTAAATAGGACCTGCCTGACAAAGTGAAGTACAGCAAAAGATCCTTAAAAGCTACACATCATGCTGAGATCCACAGAAATTCAGGAACAATTGAGAAAGTAATTGAGATCTATCAGTCTAGAAAGGGTTATAAAGCCATTTCTAAAGCTTTGGGACTCCAGCAAACCACAGTTGGCCGGCCGACCAAATTACCCCAAGAGTGCAGCGACGACTCATCCAAGAGGTCACAAAAGACACCACAACAACATCCAAAGAACTGCAGGCATCACTTGCCTCAGTTAAGGTCAGTGTTCATGCCTCCACCATAAGAAAGAGACTGGGTCAAAATGGCCTGCATGGCAGAGTTCCAAGATGAAAACCACTGCTGAGCAAAAAAGAACATTAAAGCTCTTCTAAAGTTTTCCAGAACACATCTTGATGATCCCAAAGACTTTTAGGAAAACATTCTGTGAACTGACGAGACAAAAACAGAACACTTTGGAAGGTGTGTGCCCCCATTACATTTGGCGTAAAAGTAACACAGCATTTCAGTAAGAGAACATTGTAGCAACAGTAAAATATGGTGGTGGTAGTGTGATGGTCTTGGGCTGGTTTGCTGCTTCAGGACCTGGAAGACTTGCGATGATAAATGGAACTATGAATTCTGCTGTCTATCAAAAAACCTGAAGGAGAATGTCCAGCCATCTGTTCATGACCTCAAGTTGAAACGAACTTGGGTTCTGCAGCAGGACAATGATCCAAAACACACCAGCAAGTCCACCTCTGAATGGCTGAAGAAAAACAAAATGAAGACTTTGGAGTGGCCTAGTCAAAGTCCTGACCTGAATCCTATTGAGATGCTGTGGCATGACCTTAAAAAGGCCGTTCATGTTCAAAAACCCTCCAATGTAGCTGAATTACAACAATTCTGCAAAGATGAGTGGCCAAAATTCCTCCACAATGCTGTAAAAGACTCATTGCAGGTTATCACAAATGCTTGGTTGCAGTTGTTGCTGCTAAAGGTGGCCCAACCAGTTATTAGGTTTAGAGGGCAATCACTTTTTCACACAGGGCCATGTAGGTTTGGATTTTTTTCTCCCTTAATAATAAACACCTTCATTTAAAAACTGCATTTGTGTTTACTTGTGTTGTCTTTGACTAATATTTAAATTGGGTTGATGTTCTGCAACACTTAAGTGTGACAAACATGCAAAAACATAGGAAATCAGGAAGGGGCAAACACTTTTTCACACCACTGTATATGTACAATGTTGTATTTTCTATCATTATTGTGCGATATATATATATATATATATATATATATATATATATATATATATATATATACACACTGTGCTCCATTTAGTAATTTAGCAGACACAGTCCAAGCTATTGGGGGTTAAGGGTCTTGCTCAAGGACCCAACAAAGGCAGCTTGGCAGAGGTGGGATTTAAACCCTGGACCTTATGGTTCATAATCCAGTAACTCTGTCACTATGGCACCACAGGCCGAGTAGGTTTGCACCATTTATCTGGGGAATGATGGCACCAGGATTCGCTGTGGGAAAATGACAAGACAGTGGAGGAAGTGTGATGCTCTCTGTAATGTTCTGCACAAATGCCTGGGTCCGAACATTCATGTGGACGTTAATTTGACACATGCCACCTACCTCATTCCATGGCGGATCGGGCGGTCATACTATTTTTGCTCATCCGTGCTGTATATATATCGCACGGAATGAGAAAGGCACTAAAAGCCAGAACAATCCAGCTGAGCTGTCTAACTACCACACTACTACTGCTCTTTTTGTTCCTTGCCTGCAGGTTTGCCGAATCCTCTTGAGGAAATCCTGCCTCCGACTTCTCGCGCATGGCAGCGTCTTGCCCTCACCACGCCGTCACACCTCCTCGCAGCTCCAGCACTAAGAACATGCATCTCACACTCCATCTCACACATCAAACTCTGCACTGTAAATAAAACACCTTGCTGGGCTCAGCTGGTCATTTATTTTCAAGTGTGAGCGCTCGCAGCGCTCTCCAAAATAATCGGACAGATAAACAAACATAATACGGTCGCCTTGATCCTGTTTCTTCAGCTCCATCCTCGTCTGGTAAATAACTTATCACGTTCGAGGATTTACATTTTTTAGACAGCTCACGCGGCTGCACAGTTCAGTCTTTAGGCAGATTAAAATGAACACAACAAAATATGAAGACTGACTTCATATTCTTACCTGAAAAGACACGCGCCAACCACGCGCCAAAAATGCAATCAAAATCAAATTCCCGCATAAATCTGGCGTGACCACTTGACTTGTACACTGCCTGGCCAAATAGATGTCACCATTTGGATTCAAATAAGCAAATGCTTACGAGCCTTTGAATGGATAATTGCTGTAGTGATTAATATGTTTCAGCTGGCAACAATTCTTATAACCCTAACCGATGCGGTGAGTAGCTTCTCATTTCTTAAATGACCATGTCAGAAGACATATCTCATGGACGTGGAAAAGAAAATGTAAGAAAAAAAACTAAGGTGACTTCTGAAATGACTGGAATTGGGTTAAGAATTGTCCAAGACATTATAATCTTAATGGATGGAGGTGAACCAGCAGAAAAAAAAATCTTGAATGTCCACAATTACATTTTACCTAAAACTTAGTCAGAAATCAACTCCAACTAAGAGCATTTCCACGTGCACCTCACAGGATTGACACTAAACAGATGTGTGGCCATAAGAAAATTACTTGGTAGTGAGGTTAATCAGAAAAAAGGCTTCACTTTGCTAGGGAGCAAACAGGTTGGACTCTGGAGAAATGAAAAAAAGGTGAACTGATGGTTCCAGATTCACCCAATTCCAGAGAGATGGGCTTAGGTCAGGGTAAGAATGGAAGCACACACCCATCATGCATAGTTCCCAATGCACAAGCTTCTCGAAGTCTATTACTCTACTCTACCGAAGTCTTTGGGATCACCTGGAGAAGACTTTACAGAGTGGTTTGACTCTGCCGCCATCAAGATAAGATCTCGACTAAAAATTAATGCAACTCTAGCCAAATGAATGCGATGATGTTGCACAATGTAGGCTAATAAAAGCTAAAGGTTAAATATATTAGTGTGTGATTTATTTGACCAGGAAATGTACACCAATGTTCAATAAATAATAATAATAATACGTCGGGAGCCTCATCACTGAGTGCCTCATTTTTTTCCCATTAGGAATAATGTAAATTGAATTCATCCATTCCAGACCCCAAGAAAATCCACCCTGTTTTAGGCATTATAGGCATTAATGATAAAAAAAAAGATAAAAACAAGTAGGTGAAATTATATACAATCTCATAAAATTTTGATTCTAATTTAATAACAGTGACTTTAGAATATATGTGAAAGTTATATGCCAATTTTGTTCTTGTCAAAATGCGAAGTGGCTGAGTGCCGAGGTATAACTGTAATAATAAACACAGTGGTACCTCGGTTCTCGATCACCTTGGAATTCGGTTCTCGACGCATTTTGACCAGGAAAATTTGGCTCGGGTTCTCGTTGTTTGCTCGGTACTCGGCGCACTTGCTTAGACTTGTATGAATCGAGCTGTGTGACTCGTTTCGGCCAAAACTCGATTCAAGATTCATGTTTCATGATTCACGAATCAGTACACAGTGATTCAGTCTCACAATAGCTCTTTCCCAGGGAAGCTCTGTGCCATGTCCTGTATTCTTAGTGCAAACAAGTCTCCACTAACCTAAAAAGAATAGTATTGACACAGCCAACCGAAATGGAAATCCTGTCCTGGATCCTCCAGAACACAGGCTGCATTAGCAGCTATGCTTTCGCCGATGAGTTCATCAATAGAGTAAGTGCTTTCACTTTCAATCCATTCTTCTCTAAATTACATGGAATTTTTCAACTCCTTTATTATGAAATAAGCTTTGTGTTAATCATGTTGGCCAGCTGTAGGTTAATGTTAAGTGTTTTAAACAGCAACATCATTATTTATCATAGGCTCTGCCATTATACACTATAGATCGCTCTACCAAACACTCGTTAAACTGCCCAGTTCATATTACATTTAAATTATGATGGATTTGTTGGAACATATCCCCGTCATAGATCATGGAGCACCTGTACAATACAACTCCATTAATGCATATAATACCTTATACAGTGTGGATTTTTTGGGGGTCTGGAATGGATTAATTGAATTTACATTATTCCTTATTGGAAAATGTGCGAGTTAACAATGAGAAAAGACAGTTGTATTCATTCCACTTCATATCCTAACAGAATTTAATGGATTAAGTAACAGCATTGTCTGAGTCATTTATACAACACACTCCACAATTTGACTCCACAATCTGCTTTTATGCCACATTCATCCAGGTGCTCTGCTCAATCTATTGATGCTGAAAAAAATAAGTCATTGCTATCGGTGGATGTGACAAATGATTTGTCCTGGGTGCTTATGTAAAAAGTCGGTCAGAAATTGGCCGAGCAATCTGGCACAGTTAGAGCGCATATGTCTGGGAATATTAAATCTGAAAGGATCCAAAAGCTGCTCAGTGGACCCAAAATTAGGTTGGAGACAGTAATAAAGACAAAAAGGTGGGAATACAAGTCATGATATATTTGTAGCGCATTGAGAGAAGGAGCCGCAAACATTGAAACTGATGTTCAGGTGCCAAAGTCAAAGTCAGATTTATTTCTATAGCGCTTTCTGCATTGTCTCGAAGCAGCTTGGCGACTATTTAGGCCCCACCTGAGCAAGCCTAGGGCAAGGAAATCCTTCTTAAATGGGATGAGAAAGAACCTTTTTAAGACCAAGACTCAAAAAAGGGGCAGCCGCCTTGGGCAGCCTAGATGTAACATACGAGATATAAACTAAATTACCTAATTAATAGATTTACTACAAAAGTTTAAAATCATAGACGATAAACAGAATCATTAAAATAAAGAATACAATAAAAACAAATATGTAGACAATAACACATTATTATGTTGAATAAAACCAGAGTTTTAGATTACACAACTAAAACAGATTTTATTACAATTATTACTACTATCTGTAAAATTGGGTACACTACCTTCCATTGAACTACAGCAGCCCAGTGCTACAGGATTTATCAAAAGGTACAGGTTTGAAGTGTTCAAACCTGCCATAGCTGGACCCTTGAGCAAGGCCCTTAACACATCGTGCATTGTATAGTACTGTGCAAAAGTCTTAGGCCACTATTAGATTAGTTGTTTGAGCAATGGTATAATCACTATATATAACACATTTTCGATGACTGGACCCAAAAATTTCAAACTTGGATTTGTGACTCAATAATTTTTCCACTGATCTTCATTCCTCTCTTTTAGGCTGAGGAAGGGTCAACTTGGCACCCCGACGAAGCTGCCAGATACTGGTGTTGCTCAAGTGCATGGGGAAGAAAAAGTGTTTCTTCCCCGTACACTTGACCAACACCAGTGTACACTAAGTGCATTACAGTAAGTGCATTTTTAAATGTAATTTTAATGCATATATATATATGCATTATCTAGTCTAATACGATAGCCCACCACCACAGGGACCTGGGTTTGAGTGCTCTGATATGTCATTCAAATGTAAGGCCTATGGGGCTATAACCTTCTCAGTACAGACTCAAATAGAATGAGACATTTTCTTTCAGACAGCGACAATATCAAAGAATTAGCTATAACTGATACATGCTGCTAATTGGCAAGCACCAAATACAGCTCACCTGTGTTAGTGTGTTTGCGTTTGTAATCTACTCAACTTCAAAGTCTTGGTCCTATTTCATGTGGCATTTCTAGTATTTTGTCAACCATCTGTGTGTTTATTTTATATGTTTGGAGAGCATTACTTGGCAACCCATAGTAAAACTGTGAAGCCAGGCAAGTCGCATCAAAGACCTTGATACCTTTGATGTGGTCAAGAGAGTCTGACATGGCACAATGAGATATTAGAAAGCAAGCACACACACACACACACACACACACACACAAATCTGCAAAAGAAAGAAAGGATAAAAGATTGGCACCTTTTACTAAAAAAGAAAAAACGAAAGTGATTATAATAGAAAGAAAGAAAGAAAGAAAGAAAGAAAATGGATAAATATTGGCACTTTTTACTTAAAATAAAAAAAAAGTTACAAAAATAAAAAATAAATGAGAGAAAAAAATGAAATAATAGAGAAAGAAAGAAAGAAAGAAAGAAAGTTAAAAAGGAGAAAATATTGACACCTTTTACTAAAAATGAAAGAAAGAAAGAAAGAAAGAAAGAAAAAGAAATAAATAAATAAAGAAAGAAAGAAAGGATAAATATTTCCACTTTTTACTTAAAATGAAAAAAAAGTTACAAAAATAAAAACATTAATGACAGAAAAAAATAAAAGAGCAAGCAAGAAAGAAAGAAAGAAAGAATAACAGATTGGCACATTTTACTAAAAAAGAAAGAAAAAGTGACAAAAATAAAAAAATAGAGAAAAAAAACTACATAGGAATGAAAGAAAGAAAAAAGAAAGAAACAAAGAAACAAAGAAACAAAGAAAGAAAGAAAGAAAGAAAAGAAAGGACTGGCACCTTTTACTAAAATGAAAGAAAAACAAATGACAAAAATAAAAAATAAAGATAGAAAAAAAAACAAAATGACAGACAAAGAAAAAAAAGAAAAGATAAAAGACTAGCACCTTTGTCTGAAAAGAAAAACAATAGACAAAGAAAGAAAGAAAGAAAGAAAGAAAGAAAAAAAGAAAGAAAGAAAGAAAAAGACTGGCACCTTATACTAAAAAAGATAGAAAGAAAAGTGACAAAAATAAAAACTAAATGGGTGAAAAAAATTTAATAATAGAGAAAGTAATAAATAAATAAAGGATAAAATATTGGGGCACCTTTTACTAAAAAAGAAAGGAAAAGTAAATAAAGCGAGAGAAATACAAAATAATAGACAGAAAGAAAGAAAGAAAGAAAGAAAAGATTGACACATTTTGCTAAAAAGAAAAACAAAAGTGACAAACAAAAAAAAGTGACAGAAAAAAACAACAAAATAATAGAGAAAGAAAGAAAGAAAGTAATAAAGGATAAAAGATAGGCACATTTTTCTAAAAACACCTAATCCCCCAACCCCCCTCAACAAAATAATAATAATAATAATAGTAATAAATAAATAAAATGTTTTTGTCCATTGTGGGGACTTTTCACTGATGTAATATCACTGTACCTAATTAATGCTAAACATCTAAACCTAAACACCTAAACCTAGCCCTAACCTCGATAACCTAAAGCAAGTTGCATTTATATATAACTTACTTCAATATTATCCTTGTTCAGAAGTCCTAAAATAACCCAATTAAACAGACAAAATATTAAATTTATTTATTGATAGAAAATATTATATGTATTTACTGAGTGAGTGGCACGAGTATGTGAACCTTTGCTTACAGTATAGTGTGACCCCTTTGTGCAGCTACAATGAAACATTTCGGTTAGATGTCGATCCACTAATCACATCGACTTGAAAGCATTTCAGCCGATTCTTCCTTACAGAGCAGCTTCAGCTCTGGGATGTTGGTGGCCATGTACTGCCCAAATCAACATCGTTAACGGATTTTCAGACTCGACAGTAGTCATTGTGGCAGCGTGGGTGATGATCCCCCCTTCTGGCCTCACCTCCCTCAGACATGACCAATCGTGCCTCATCACAGCCTGACCCAGGCAAAAGACACCGCAGTGGTGGGCTGGTAAATTGCTGCTGCACTACCCGAGTACCCGGCTGGGTCAATATTCTGAAAGTTCTGCAAAAGGAACATTGAAAAGATGGTTGCCAGTACCACTGTCTGCCCCATGCAATCAGCCTCAAATGGTGAAACAAGTTTTTAAGGTGGACGCATTTCTGTGACTAATTCACTATAACGCCCATGATTCAGTGGGAAAAAAAACCTTAAGGTTTTGTTTGTTTTTTCCTTGTCAATGTTTAACATGTGCTTGTAATGGCAGGTACATGTTAGGGACATTTTTAAGTGGGTATATTACTCCAGCATGCCTGGCTCGATCCCGACCTCGGACTCCGCCTTTGTGGAGTCTGCATGTCCTCCCTGTCCATGTGGGTTTACTCCGGGTGCTCCAGTTTCCTCCCGCAGTCCAAAGACATGTTAACTGATTATGCTAAATTGGCCACATCTGAGTAAGGATGAATAGTTTTGATACAACCTTGGATGTCAATGGAGCCTTGTGTCTGTTGTTCAATAGCTATTGATGCTGAAAGTGGCGTTACATAAACTATCAAACAAACAAACAGATGGGCATATTCAAGTCCTGGTGGATCTCTAGTGCAGTCCTTCCCAAACGTTTTCTGAAGTGCCTCCCTTTTGTAGATGAGAACATTTTCGAGCCCCATCCCTCTTCCCCCACTCCAACACATATGTTCATGTCTTTTGCTTCCTCCACTGGAATTTATCTTAAACATTGTAATTTATACAACTGCAACTTCATACTGAACACATTTTTTGACAGTGGAATTATTACAAGTGACATGCGTTATGTATCTTAAATGCCTCATTCATTTGCCCTGCAATAGCTGTGTGCCACCCCTAGGGGGTGCGCTCCCTACTTGGAGATCCACTGCTCTAGAGGGTGAACTATATACTGTATATATGATGAGTACCATATACACACAGTACCATGGACTCATTTAGTGTTTTTTCTTTTCTTTTTATTCCTTTCTACATTTCATATAAAAATTTAAGACATCACAAGTATGAAGGGCCACATATGGATTTATGTAGAAAACATGAACTACAATATGTTTTATACTTCAGATTTTTTAAAGTAGCCACCTTTCCACACTCTTGACAGTCTCTCAATCAGCCTTACAAGATAATCGCTTAGAAAGGGTTTCAATTAACACTTGGGCATTGTCAAGAGCTAACTTGAGGACTTTCATGCCTTCTTAATATGTTTGCAACCATCAGCTTTGTTGTGCAGAGGTCTGGTTGAAACAGAATCTAAAGTATAAAACTTATTCTGGTTGGTTTCGATATCTTCAATATCAATCTACAATGTAGAAAACATAAACAAATAAGGAAAAACACTGCGTGAAAAGGTGTGTCCAAACCTTTAACTTTTTCTTTTCAGAACATGCTACATTCTGATACCGGGGTTTTAATATACATTTAAAAAATAGATTATGTGTTTTCAGACAGGCGGCGTTGTAACAATCTGTTGCAGCTAGGCATGTCTGGGTGCAGTGGACATTAAGGACTCTCTAAAAACAGATTGCAGCCTCAGTGAAGGCCAGCTTAGTGTACAGCTGCTGATGCATCTAGCCCCAGCGCAGATAGAAAACAGATAGATAGATAGTTTTTGGCAGTGATCTCCATTTTCTGTCCTCCCTCTACTGTTTATGCATAAACACATAAACACTTTCTGCCAAACATGGCTCCTCATCTGCAGCTCTACTGCCAAAAAATGCTACTATTAGCATCATTAGCACAACTGGGGTAGAATATGTTAAACCCTTCTTTATCAGCTAGTGAGCAACTAAAAACTAGTAGCTAGTACTTCATGAAGATCAACCAGATGTATGGCATTTCAGAATGAGAACATGTGCAAGCTGTTCATTTGCACTTTGTTAAGTTAGGTATAGCAATTTTAGGATTAAAAAGTGCTAGCTAGTAACTGAATGAACATTCATTTACTTGTTTATCCATTCATCAAGAAAATCAAACCATGACAGGGCATCATATATTGACTAACAGTAACCCCTAATTAGACTAATTACTAACTGGCACGACATGCACCCTGGCATTTCATTACCTTAACTAGAATTAGGAGATTTGAGCAACTATGTGTGTTTAACTAGACTAATTCAGTGCTATCGCCTCTGTTCAATTAGCATTATTAGCGTATTAAATTACAGTATAACACCACTTAATTTACCTAGCGGGAGTGAGCAAATGTCAGCTAATATTTGCTAAGTGACAATTTGTGTCAAAGCAGTCTGTCTAACTAAAACAAATTGTTTTCAGAACAACTGAAATGAGCTTTATTAGCATCGTGTGATGTTAGCACATTAAACTGCAGGTCTGCACTGTCAATGAGTCTGTTAGCATGAATTGAATTTAATGTCTGTTAATAAATATGCCATTTATTTATGTCTCTGTTTAACTGCGCGGGCTAGTCGATATGGGTAAAGTGCCAGACGAAGCGACTCTCAGAAGTGAGCCTCTGATCAAGGCGAAAGGAGATTTGCAGTTTTGTTTGACGCTAATCACAAGAATTTTGCCACTATCCTTGTTTTCCACATAAGAAGGAAAATATCACGAATATTATTCCGCCGGGCGAGTGGATCAGCCACGCCGCTACTCATTATTACTCTATTTGCACATCAAATATGCTTATATGAGAAGAAACACACACCGAGAGACACAAAGAGGAAAAGAGCAGGCTTCCTGTCTCCGTGTGAATGTGCGCTGAAGATCGGTTCTCGCTAAATGAAGCATTCAATCTCTCAAACGCAGCGTGACAATTTAGGCGCGACCGTTCGGCTAATACGTTATTGAAAGAGACACGCTAACGGTTTTGAACTGAGAGGTGTGTTATCATCAATTCGTTTCGCCTTGTGTGTGCATGTGTGTGTATATGTGTGTGTGTAGCCTGCAGTTTGAGGTTGGAAACAAAACGAAAAAAAAGTAGGACATAACTTTGTTGAAAAGCAAAAACTACAGATCCTATTCACTACATGGCCCACACAGGTGCCATCACAAACACTTCACAATCAGCAGTCCATTCTGGACATGTCCCAAACCACATGGCCCATTCACTACATAGACCACAAAAACGCCGAATTATCAATCCACTGTGGCCACGATTCAAACCTCTATTGACTACATAGGCCACAAAATTTCACAAAGTCATCAGTCTAATGTGGACATGTCCCAATCCACTCACTGCTCGTTACAATGGTGCTTGAAAGTTTTCTCAGAAAAAGTTTAGCCTTTAAAATGTTCTGTATTTCTGCATAAATATGACCTAAAACGTCATCGGATTTTCACTCAAGTCCTAAAAGTAGATAAAGAGAACCCATCAAAGTCTGCTCTTCACAACACATGTTTGTGGAAATGTGTCATGGCACGAACAAAGGAGATTTCTGAGTTGTTGATGCTCATCAGGCTGTAAATGGTTACAAAGCCATCTCTAAAAAGTTTGGACTCCACCAATCCACAGTCAGACAGATTGTGTACAGATGGAGGATATACAAGACAATTGTTACCCGCTCCTGGAGTGGTCGACCAACAAAGATCACTCCAAGAGCAAGGTGTGTAATAGTTGGCAAGGTCACAAAGGACCCCAGGGTAATTTCTAAGCAACTGAAGGCCTCTCTCACATTGGCTAATGTTAATGTTCATGAGTCCACCATCAGAAGAACACATTGGACAACAATGGTGTGCATAGCAGGGTTGCAAGGAGAAAGCCACTGCTCACATTGCTGATAGTCTGCATGATCGTTTGCTAAAGATCATGTGGACAAACCAGAAGGCTACTGGAAGAATGTTTTGTGGATGGGTGAGACCAAAATACAACTTTTTGGTTTAAAAGAAAAGCGTTATGTTTGGAGAAAGGAAAACACTGCATTCCAGCATAAGAACCTTATCCCATCTGTGAAACATGGTGGTGGTAGTATCTTGGTTTGGGCCTGTTTTGCTGCATCTGGGCCAGGACAGCTTGCCATCACTGATGGAACAATGTATTTTGAATGATATCAGAGAATTCTACAGGAAAATGTGAGGACATCTTTCTCAAGAGAAGGTGGGTCATGCAGCAAGACAACGACCATAAGCACACAAGTCGTTCTACCAAAGAATGGTTAAAGAAGAATAAAGTTCATGTTTTGGAATTGCCAAGTCAAAGTCCTGACCTTAATCCAATCAAAATATTGTGGAAGGACCTGGAGTGAGCAGCTAATGTGAGGAAACCCACCAACATCCCAGAGTTGAAGCTGTTCTGTACGGAGGAATGGGCTAAAATTCCTCCAAGCCGGTGTGCAGGACTGATCAACAGTTACAGGAAACGTTTAGTTGCAGTTATTGCTGCACAGGGGGGTCACAGCAGATACTGACAGCAAAGGTTCGCGATGTAATATTGGATCAATTTCCTTAATAAATAAATGGCCAAGTACAATATTTTTTGTGTCATTTGTTTAACTGGGTTCTCTTTATCTACTTTTAGGACTTGTGTGAAAATGTGATGAGGTTTTAGGTCATATTTAATATTATAAAAATAGAAAACTCTAAAGCGTTCACAAAATTCAAGCACCACTGTACATACTGATATGGTCTTACAATCCAAGCAATAGGCTATATGGACAAACTTCTTCCGGATTTCACTCAGCCAGCTCGGCGGCTTCCTGCAAAATGGGAAGTTAGCCATTACGACCTGTCGGCAGTTACCATGTGCTCTAAAACTGAGTAGGATGGCTTTTTACACAAGGTCTTAACAAGACCTCCCACACTTCACAGTTAATGACTTTCACCGGATTGTCAGAGCTACAACAGGGCTGAGAAACACTGGCTTAGATCATCTGCAAACCAGTCACCAGTAAAAGTGGATGCTTTAGACAATGCTTCATTGTAAAAAGTGCTAGATAAATAAATCTGACTGGTCTTCATCATAAGTATACTTTACTTTGGGTACTTCTCGGTACTGGGACACAGTAGTTGTTCCATTGAAATAGAACAGGAACACGCTCCCTTACGAAGTCTCTGACGTCCGTCAGCGTTTAGCCTCACAAAGTGGTACACAGCAGTGTTCTGCCAACACATCTCTACTTTTTAAAAGGTCTACAACTCACGTTCACTAATCAATATAATGTTTACTATGAATACAACTGAAAAAGAAACAAAATCATTTACAGAAAGTAATTGTATTCACATATGGCCGAGCTATATGCTACCCTGAATAGCAGACCAGAAGTAAATAAGCTGGCTTATTTTTAAGCGGGCATACGTATGTCCACCCCATGCACATAGGCTATTCTGTTTTAAGGCCCTGGCTCAAGGTTCCAACAGTGGCAGCTAAGCAGAGGTGGGATTTGAACCCTGCACCTTCTGGTCCATAGTCTAATCCAGCCCTAAACCGCACACATCGTTCATACATCATGTCACCATGATCAGTCCACTGCAGACGTGTCCAAAACCACACACCCTTATTCACTACAGTGGTGCTTGAAAGTTTGTGAACCCTTTAGAATTTTCTATATTTCTGCATAAATATGACCTAAAACATCATCAGATTTTCACACAAATCCGATAACGAGAACCCAGTTAAACATATGATACAAAAATATTATACTTGGTCATTTATTTATTGAGGAAAATTATCCAATATTACATATTAGTGAGTGGCAAAAGTATGTGAACCTCTAGGATTAGCAATTAATTTGAAGGTGAAATTAGAGTCAGCTGTTTTCAATCAATGGGATGACAATCAGGTGTGAGTGGGCCCCTGTTTTATTTAAAGAACAGGTATCTATCAAAGTCTTCTTTTCACAACACGTTTGTGGAAGTGTATTACGGCACGAACAAAGGAGATTTCTGAGGAGTTCAGAAAAAGAGTTGTTGATACTCATCAGGTCACAAAGGACCACAGGGTTACTTCTAAGCAACTGAAGTCTTCACTCACATTGGCTAATGTTAATGTTTATGAGTCCAGAATCAGAAGGACACTGAACAACAATGGTGTGCATGGCAGGGTTGCAAGGAGAAAGCCACTGCTCTCCAAAAAGCACATTGCTGCTCATTTGCAGTTTGCTAAAGATCACATGGACAAGCCAGAAGGCTATTGAAAGAATGTTTTGTGGGTGGATAAGACCAAAATAGAACTTTTCGGTTTAAAAGAAAGCGTTATGCTTGGAGAAAGGAAAACACTGCATTCCAACATAAGAACCTTATCCCATCTGTGAAACATCGTACTGGTAGTATCATGGTTTGGGCCTGTTTTGCTGCATCTGGGCCAGGACGGCTTGCCATCACTGATGGAACAATGAATTCTGAATTATATTAGAGAATTCTAAAGGGAAATGTCAGGACATCTGTCCATGAACTGAATCTCAAGAGAAGGTGGATCATGCAACAAGACAACAACCCTAAGCACACAAGCCGTTTTACCAAAGAATGGTTAAAGAAGAATAAAGTTAATGTTTTGGAATGGCCAAGTCAAAGTCCTGACCTTAATCCAATCAAAATGTTGGGAAGGACCTGAAGTGAGCAGTTAATGTGAGGAAACCCACCAACATCCCAGAACTGAAGCTGTTCTGTACGGAGGAATGGGCTAACATTCCTCCAAGCCGGTGTGCAGGACTGATCAACAGTTACAGGAAACGTTTAGTTGCAGTTATTGCTGCACAGGGGGGTCACACCAGATACTGAAAACAAAAGTTCACATATTAGATAATTTTCCTCAATAAATAAAACAGCAAGTATAATATGTTTGTCTCAGTTGTTTAACTGGGTTCTCTTTATCTACTGTTAGAACTTATATGAAAATCTGATGATGGTTTAGGTCATATTTATGCAGAAAAATAAACAATTCTAAAGGGTTCCCAAACATTTAAGAACCACTGTACACCGGACATTCCCCCCAGTAATGCTACTTAATAGATACTGTATACATCTGGAACTCGTATCCTGAGACTGTGAGTTATAACTTCAAAGCTTTGCTCCTCTTTGATATTCACTAGGATAAGATTCAAAATCACTCATCTCAGTGGGTTCAGCACGTCTTACCTGGTAATGTATGGACTTCTAATCACACATGAGCTCACCCAGTAATTACCTGGCACTTGTACTGGGTCCAGCTAAATTGCCATGTCAGTTTACTAGACATTTTGTCTCTGTGGAACATTCACAACTAGGACCTGCCCAGTAAATTATAACATGGTGGAGTGGCAGGACATGGCATCACAGTCCCAAGCCCTACTGTGACTATATATCATGGAAGCACCTTGACCACGATCTGTGCCAAACGGAAGAGGGAAACATGAACAGTACAATCATTGTTCAGCCTTAGGCCACCATTAGATTAGACAGTATATAATTCATCGGTCTATTTATTTAGAATACAGCCAGAAAATACTGGAAATTTAGCATTCAGTATATAAAAAAAAAACACAGAAAAGTGGCAAGTGTTTAAGTGGCACGTATTTAGCTCATGAAGCTCACAAAGGCTGGTATGAATATCAGTGGAAAAGAGTATTATGGAGTAACGAATCCAAATTTGAAATGTTTTAGGTTCAGTCGTCGACAATATGTTATAGATGGTCAGTATACCAAAAGTAATGGGACACCCCCTCGCATGCAGACAAAAATATTTGGATACGTCCTGGCACACGGCCAAAAATACTGGGACACATCCCGGCACACAGCCAAAAGTATTGAGACACAACCTCGCACATGGCCAATAGTACTGGGTCAAGCCCACACATATGGCGAAAAATATTGGGACATGCCCCCGCAAGCAGCCAAAAGTATGTAGACACGCACCCGCTGCAAGCAACCAAAAGTATTTGGACAAGCACCCGCATGAGGCCAAAAGTATATCCATACAACCCCGCCCAATGGCAAAAGTATTCAGACACCCACACACGCAGATAAAGGTATTCGGTATTTAGTAGAATGTAACCAGAAAATACAGGAAATTTCTATTCAGTATGAAAAAAAAACCCACAGGATTCTATAGGCTACAGTGGCAAGTATTTAGCTGCTACCCTTTTGGAATCAACAGGAACAAGGTGAATAGGCTAAGATATGCTAAAGCACATAACGACTGGAATGAAAATCAGTGGAAAAGAGTATTATGGATTGGCGAATCCAAGTTTGAAATTCCTGGAGTACAAACGTCAACAATATGTTATATATGGTCAGTGTACCATTGCCAAAACAACAAATCTAATGGTGTCCTAAGACTAGATTGATTAATTTGTGGAACAAAAGACCTGACCACATTTAACTGCAAATCCATCACACAGTTGCAGTCTGGACCCAGGTTTGGTGCTCAAGCTGCTCTAGTGTAACACTAGCGTAGATAAACAGCAACACTGTGTAGATTAAACACTGTTGGGGCCATTTTTATATTTATGTTGCTCTTACACACACACTCTGTAAAGCTCCAGTGAGCAGCGGTCAGGGTGTTTGTGAAGCATTGAGATCATGATGCCGTTCATCATGGGGCCGGACAGAGGAGCAGCAGAGTGGACAGAACTGTTCCACTCTCTCTCTTTCTCTCTCACTCACTCTCTCACTCTCTCACACTCTCACACGTTAGAGAGAGACAGATAAGGTGAGGCTCCACTGAACACTGTTTATCCTGTTGATAAGTTCCCATAGTTAAACTCTCTCTCTCTCTCTCTCTCTCTCTCTCTCTCTCTCTCACTCACACACACACACACACACACACACACACAGAGGAGGACAGCACACCGGATAAAACCACTCTCTGTGGACGAGTGACAGTGGATCACCCAGCAATCCAAGACTGCAGCTGATACATACAGATAACATATGGTGATTTTTCATCCCTATCCAAACCACTAGCTCTCGCATTTATGAATGAAGGTTAGAAAATTCCGATTTTCCTCAGAGTGAGAGTTTATCAGTGTGGGGTAGAAGAGCTATATGAAATATAGCCTCCACTTCCCTCATATTTTATTAAATGGTTAATTATAAGGTACTGACTGTTTTATTCTTTATTATACAGTGCTTGAAAAAAGTATTGGCCAAAAGTATTCGGACAAGCCATCGCATGAAGCCAAAAGTACTGGGACAAGTCCCCACACATGGCCAAAAGTACTGGGACAAGTCCCCACACATGGCCAAAAGTACTGGGACGAGTCCCCACACGTGGCCAAAAGTATTGGGACATGCCCCCACATACAACCAAAGATATTGCGACAAACCCCCACATGTGGTTAAAAGTATTCGGACATGCCCCCCACACACGGGAAAAAATACTGGGATACACCCCCGCACGCGGGAAGAAGTATTGGGACATGCCCCTGCACGAAGCCAAAAGTAGTGGTACACGCACCTGCAGGAGGGCAAAAAGTATTTGGACATGCCCCCACACCCAGACAAAAGTATTTAGTCACGCACCTGCATGAGGCCCAAGGTATTGGGACACAAATTCACATACAGCCAAAAAAATTGGGACACGCCCCCCCCCACACGTCCAAAAGTATTTGGACACAGAGCCGCACGAGGTCAAAAGTATTTGGACACAGAGCCGCACGAGGTCAAAAGTATTTGGACACAGAGCCGCACGAGGTCAAGAGTATTATGACACTCACCCTCACAGAGCCAAAAGTATTCAGACACACCCCCCACACAAGACCAAAAGTACTGAGACATGTCCCCCTCCCCCATGAGGCCAAAAGTATTAGGACGTAATCCACATTCTTTCTCTTTGCCACATTTCAAGCAAACAGGAAATGCAGATACAGCTTCATATGGTAGTGTTTAGCTTAAGGCTCAGTAAAGGTCAGAAGTAGTGAGTAAGTAGTGAAGGTGTTAGAACCCCAAGGCTCATCAGTGCACATCCGATCCAAACCGACAGAAGGGCTATGATGGCAAACGTCACATGTTAATGTTGAACAATGTTAAACCCTGCAGAATATGAGGCAGCCCAGCAGCAGGCAGGTCAGAGCGCTGATGTTAATCAATGTCCACTACCAAAAGGGACTACAATGGGCACCCAGGTGCCACACCTGAACCTTCAAGCCTTAAAGAAGTTTGCCAACTTCCAGATCTCAATCTGATTGCACATTAGTGGGATGTGCTGGAACAAACATGACCCACATTGGCTCAACATCACAATTTCCAGGACGTAACAGGTCACATCTTGGGTCCAGATAACACAACAAACCTTTAGAGGTCTGGTAGAGTCTATGTCTAGCTGTTTTGGTGGTACTTGGAGGACCAGCATCATATGTGCATATTGAGAGTTTCAGTTCTGAAGAGAGGCCAGTTCTGAAGATTAGAATCTAAAATACATCATGGTCTGTTTATATCCAATCATGCAGCTCATTTTCAAGAACAGAACCCAACTGACATATAATCATACTGTGATAATGGAAAAGCTTGCTGTAGCTGGCATTTAAGAGTAACCTAGCAAGATGTCATCACGCATATCTAACAATTCCTCTGAGCAGTAAACAGACCTTTGCTCAGCTGAGGTGTGCCTCTCGCTTCTCCGGAACAAGAAACCTATGAGGGCTGTTATAAGACAGGAGAGCTAGAGTAGTGTGTGCAATTATTAGGTCACCATTGATGTTTTAGCAATGGTCTAATGACTGTATATAATCGTTTCTTGGTCTCTTTATTAAGATACAAACAAAAAAACTTAAACACAGACAACCTGAAACTCAATTTCTTGGCTGCTACCCTTCTAAAAAGGCCAATCCTGATCAAGCTTCTTCAGGCTGGAGAAGGATCAACTTGGCATCCTGATGAAGATGCCATATGCTGCTATTTCTCAGGTGTAAGGGGAGCTCACACTACATACATGCCACTGTAGAATACATATACGAATAACATAAGCATGATTTTGTTTCAGCTGTCCAACACTGCATACACATTTCCCGTATTTTCTGGTTGGATTCTAATAAAAAGATTGAGAAATAATTATACATTTGGTCATTATGGTCATTATATCATTGCTACAACAGCAAATCTAACCTTGGCATGGTGACCTAAGACTATTGCTTAGCACTTTAAACTGCATTCTGTCCAAGCACCACATTCACAGACAGCACAGGAGTTTTGCTTAGACTTTCTATTTAAAGAAATGGTATTGTTTGAAATGAGCTAATAAGAGCTAGATTTAGATATTGTATTTCTAAGGGCTTGCTAAGTTAGTAATCTAGCTACATGCCCACAAGTCATTTTATGATGTTTCTGTTTATCTACTGTTTGCCATTTTAATTTCTGCCAGTTCCTGGATTTAGTTTGCTTTAAATAATGCTGCTTTGAATATGATATAAGAAGATCTTTAGCAAGATTTGAACTGGGGCTGGATTTGTATTATCTGGAATTATTTCTACCAAGCCCTGACTTTAATTTCATCCAACCACGTCTGGTCAAACACAATATTTTAGCAAGTAAAATCATCTCAGGGATAGGCACTATATTGATAAGAATATAAGAATAATAATTTGTTATTAAACCTAGAGTACTGTGCAAATGTCTTAGGCCACCATCTGTTTAGACACACCATTGCACTTGAGCAATAGCAGCATGCCAAGTTGACCCTTCTACAGTCTGAAGAAGCTTGATCAGGAATGGTATTTTTGGAAGGGTAGCAGCCAAGAAACTTTTTTCAGAGGGGAACAAGATGAAAATGTTAAGATATGCTAAGGCTCACAAATATTGGAATGAAGATCAGTGCAAAAGAGTATTAGGGAGTGACAAATGCAAGTTTAAAATTAATCGTCACAGTATGTTATATCGTATTTGGTCACTATATCATTGCTAAAACAACAAATCTAAGGGTGGCCTAAGAATTCTGCACAGTACTGTATATCTAGATCTTCAGTGACTTTACTATGGTAAGGGTATAGCTGGTCAAAGAAAATTGACATTCCAGCTGGCAAAAATCTTAATTTGCCATAAGCTACATTTACAGCTCAATAAGACTGCATTTCAAGGTTATTGCATACATCCATTATGAAAAAATTACAAAGTGGGTTTTTGAATCGTGGCCAAATACAGAAAGATACTTACTGTATTATTCCTCTAAATCAAGAATTGTTTGGATTTACAAGGTTCTGAAAGGCTTTTTCTCAGTAAGCCAACTCAATAAATATGATCTTATTGTCTTATCTAGAACTGTAATGTTAAGCTTTAACAACAGCTTGACCACATATTATTTTCTACAATGGGCACCCTTGGCATGCTTAAACCCAGCCTGTAACTTTGGAAACTCCAGCAAGGTAGAAACTTAAGAACACATATACCCAACTGGAAGACAACTTCCAACTCCCATACTAATCATTGGGTAATCTTGTCTGGAGGCCACCACTTTGGGATCACCAAGGAGCTTTGCTACCCACTACAGAGGCTAGCCATCATGGACTGCAGGTATCACTGAGATCTTAATGCACTGGAAACCAATGAGAGGGACCTCACCACCCAAGGATCCCCTAACAGCCTTATACCCTGCAGCTCAAAACATAACTCAAACGTCACCTTGCCAGAGGCAGGGTACAAACCTGTAGGATCCAAGCCCCAAAGCATGATGTTTCCACCCACATGCTTCACAGTAGGTATGGTGTTCTTGGGATGCAACTCAGCATTCTTCTTCCTCCAAACACGACGAGTTGAGTTTTTACCAAAAAGTTCTATTTTGGCTTCATCTGACCACATGATATTCTCCCAATCCTCTTCTAGATCATCCATATGCTCTCTGGCAAACTTCAAACGGATCTGGACATGTACTGGCTTAAGCAGGGGGACACGCCTGGTACTGCAAGATCTGAGTCCCTCTCGCCTTAGTGTGTTACTGATGGTAGAACCTGTAGTGTCACATCACTGGTGAGACAAAGCTTGAGGTCCATGTTGAATCACAAGGCATTCTTTCAAGGGTTCCCTCTCCCATTTGTTGTCAAGATTACCAGTCAGGCTCAGAATTTCATGTGGCACTCATCTTTCAATTCTGGGTCTTGTCCTGAGGTTCCTGAGGTTCCTGCCTGGTAAGAGTCTCTCAAGTTACAGGGTCCAACCGGGTCTGTGACGCCTGATGTGCCAGGTGTGCCCCAAATACTTCAATTTCTTACATTCCACTGTCAAGAGCAAAACGAGTGGAATAACTGAACTTGATAAGACTATTCAGATTAACTAAAATTGCCTACAGATAAAACTTATAATCAAAAGATGAGTACGGACAGCAGTGTCTTCACTACCACAGCTCCGCCACCACACTAACACACACTAACTCTCACTAATACCGCACAGACCCAATGCAAATACATCAACAATACATCATCGACTTACACAGAGAATACCACAGACCATAATGCAGTGCTATTTGGCCCTGAAATGACAGGACGCCATGGCACAATACACAGTGACTAATAGAACCACGCTGATGGAGTACAGGCTCAGTCAGCACAGACTGTATATAGAAATCAGCAAACATAAACAATCCTGGTGCATAGAGTCTGCCAGCGATGCCAATACATCCAAAATTAGATCTGAACTCTGAACTACACTAGAATGATATTCATAATACATAATATTCATTGACAAAAAAAATAACGCACTCAGAACTGTTGGATTGCTGCAAAACTTGACATGCAGTTACATCTCTGGCAGATATGTAAATGATTACAGGTGTGGTCTGATTAGACACTGTGTCTTGCCACAAGAGGGCATACGTGATTCCCCTGCTGCTCTATAAAAAGGCTCTCAGAGGGAACTTTTGGGTAGTGTACCTCTTGGTGAGAGAATGTCGACTGCTAGAAATGCCAAATATGCTCGCCCAGTTGATGTACTTTGAGAAGGGGTGCATCCTGGGCCTAACAGAAGCAGGATGGTCTTTTCGACAAACTGTTTTGGCCTAGCTGTTAGGAGTTACTGTTAGCAGTGGTTCCTTGAGGGTATGCAGACACGGTGAACAGACTCTAGATGGCCCAGACTGGCAACCATTAGACAGGATCATTTGATCCACTGACAAGCACAAGCAGCTCCACCAGTTTCATCGTCCACCATCCAGACATAGGTGGCACCGTCACTACACACCCGTGTCTCTGCACGGACAATTTCCAGGCATTTAGCAGAAGGAAATTAGTTGTCACAGCACCCATTATGTGTCCTGCTGTTGATAGCCAGCCACCCTCGCTTTCTTCGCACTGGTGTTGTGAACGAGAAGGACTGCTATGGATGGAAACATGCTTTAGCAATGGATCAAAGCTCTGTTTGGGATGCGACAATGGTCAGGTTTGAGTGTGGAGGCCTTGAGTGCTTCAATCCTGCCTTTGCTGTGCAGTAACACACTGGCCCAGCTGCCCGACCCATCTCCCGCACATATCGCTGAGTTGTTAGTGTCCCTCGTATCATTACTAGGGGTGACCCCCTTATTCCTCACACACACACACACACACACACACACACACACACACACACACACACACAATCCATTAGAGCTAAAAACAAAAAAACGTGAAGACAAAATTTGGGAAGAAACCCAGCATGCAAATTGATTGTTAATTATGGTGTGGAACATAATTGTGTGTGTGTGTGTGTGTGTGTGTGTAAGCCATGTTTATATTATGCTGTGGGCACCAAATGTCCCCACAAGGACAAAAAAATCAGATTTTTTGTACCTTGTAGAAGATTTCACACTTTTTTTTTTTTTTTTACAAAATCTGGAACTTTCCTTTGAAAAACCAAAATTTATATTTGTTTACCCTGTGTGTGTGTGTGTGTGTGTGTGTGTGTGTGTGTGTGTGTGTGTGTGCATATTCAGCCATTTCCCTGCAGATCAAAAGCCTCTTAGTCTCAACACCTAATATATTAACCCATGTTAGCAATCAGTAACCATCTCAGCTATCTACTCTACCATCTCTATCAACTCAATCTCTCTCTCTCTTTCTCTTTCTCTCTCTCTCTGTCTCTCTGATGAGCTCTGAGTGCAGTTCATTCCCGAATCAATATTTCACCCATAAGGGCTATAAACACACACACACACACACACACACACACACACAACCTTTATCAATATTATTCATCAGTGAATCCAGCACTTAGGAACGCAGTTCATGTGTGTGTTACATTGTGTGCGTGTGAGAGCGTGTAATTGATGTGGTGTGTGTTTGGGTGTGTGTGTGTTTATAGACTCATTTGAGATTTGAAAAAGCACTAAGAGAAACAGAGCGGTGTGAGTAGATGTGGAGAACAAACATGACTGATATTAAACAGCTGCTCCTCATTTTCCCATTAACTAACACACACACACACACACACACACAGTATATACTGTATGTATTACTTCCATTCTTGGGTATTGTACTAACTTGTGTATTGTTGTGGATTATTATTATAAAATGTTTTCTGGGGTGTTGGTTGGGAGAGCACAGGGAGCAAGCACACGCAATTCAAATTTTCCCAAAGATATAACAACATTAAGCAATTTCAGTATTACTATCATCATCATAATGAACAAAGTTCAGCAAGTATCTAAGAGATAAAAAAGCAAACGATTCCTTCTCTTGGAGATGAGCAAAATGTCAACAAAACTGCCATCATTGGCAGGCAGACTTGGTTTCATATATTGTTAAAAACATGGTCCCCACACACACAGTTTGTCTCTGTATCATTGTGGGGACCTTTCAATGATCACTGGAGCTAGTTAATGCTACCTAACCCCAACCATAACCTCAGTAACCTGAAGCAAATCTTTTGTCTCTTGGATTTTCAAAAGAAAGTTACAGTTTTTGTAAAAATAGCTCTTTTCCTCATGGGGAATGAGTTTTCATCTGGTCCCCACAATGTAATACAAACATAGTACACACACACACAAACACACGCTTAGTTGGTCAGGTCACGACTGAGTTGCTCTGTTCCAGTTCATACAGAAGTCAGTCTCCCTTACACATAAACCCAGAGGTCCCATTTCCCATAATCCTTTGGCTGCTCTGGCCTGCCTACAGTGTTCCTCCTCCCTTGGTAGTGAATAAGTAAGCGAGTGAGCAAACAGGCTGGTGAATGAGTGAGCAGGAAGTTAAACAAGCCAGTAAATTATTCATAAATGACTGAACAAGTGGGCGAGTGAACATTTTCATAATGTACATACAAATATTTGAGTCCAACATGTTGTGGATATATTGCTTTTTATTAATATAGCGTATGCTCACGCCTATTGTTGTGTTGTGTACTTGTGTACATGACAGTGAACTTGAAACCTGCTGATAAGCACAGTGACTCATTGACTCGTTTACTCACTCATGATTCTTCGTTTCTATCAAGTTTTGCTGATAAACACTGATTTGTGTCGTCAGTATGATCCCGAAAACTGAGGACGCGCACACCGATTCACATAATCTGCATGTAAACATAGCATTAAAACCATTGGTAATGTGCTAATTATGCTCTTTAGTATGATATCCTCTTGCGCTGTTTGAACACACGAGTATGAAAGACTGTCGCAGTCTACCAGTGAATCCGGATTAGCTACAAGTGTGCATGTAAACACACTTACTCATCTGTAATTACGTTAATGGTTGAGCTAAGGCTAGGTGAATAACTGACAAATGAACTCTTGACTCTTAGGAAGGTGCCATGCTGCCATAACAACACCTAAAATACGTAGCAAATGATGATTCAAGATGTACTGCACATATTATGGGTGTTTTTACAAGGAATGAACACCATCAATTTGCATAAGGCACTTTAGTACATGACTATTTAGTATAAAAAGACTTACAGGCATAATGCTACAGGATTAGTATGCAGTATAGACTGCATGGCTGCATATAGTACTGTGCAAAAGTCTTAGGCCACCATTTGTTGTTTTAGCAGCAAATTAGTTGAACCCAAAATTTCAAACTTGGATTCGTCACTTCGTAATACTCTTTCCACTGATCTTCATGCCAATCTTTGTGAGCTTTAGCATATCTTAGCCTTTTCGTCCTGTTCCCCTTCCGAGAAAAGATGTTCCTCGGTTGTTACTCTTCTAAAAAGACCACTCCTGAACAAGCTTCTGCTGATTATAGTCAACTTGGCATCCCGATGAAGCTGCCTGGTGCTGGTGTTGCTCAGGTCTCAATGAATACTTGCCACTCGAACCTGTTTTATCTGATCTTTTTTTGCACTGTGGTCTACAGAAGCTTTTTTCAGGTGTCTTAATACTGCATATAAATGTCTTGTATTTTCTGGATGGATTCTAATAAAGAGACTGAGAAATAATTATATATGGTCTTTATAGCATTGCTAAAACAGTGGTACAGTGGGGCAAAAAAGTATTTAGTCAGTCACTGATTGTGCAAGTTCTCCTACTTAGAAAGATGAGAGAGGTCTGTAATTTTCATCATAGGTACACTTCAACTATGAGAGACGAAATGAGAAAAAAAATCCAGGAAATCACATTGTAGGATTTTTAAGAGAATTTAATTGTAAATCATGGTGGAAAATAAGTATTTGGTCACCCACAAACAAGCAAGATTTCTGGCTCTCACAGACATGTAACTTCTTCTTTAGGAAGCGCTTCTGTCCTCCACTCGTTACCTGTATTAATAGCACCTGTTTGACCTCGTTATCTGTATCAAAGACACCTGTCCACAGCCTCAAACAGTCAGACTCCAAACTCAACCATGGCCAAGACCAAGGAGCTGTCGAAGGACACCAGGAAGAAAATTTTAGACCTGCACCAGACTGGGAAGAGTGAATCTACAATAGGCAAGCAGGTTGGTGTCAATAAATCAACTGTGGGAACAATTGTAAGACATACAAGACCATTGATAATCTCCCTCGATCGGGGGCTCCACGCAAGATCTCATCCCGTGGGGTCAAAATGATCATGAGAACGGTGAGCAAAAATCTCAGAACTACACGGAAAGACCTCATAAATGACCTGCAGAGAGTTGGGACCAAAGTAACAAAGGCTACCATCAGTAACACACTACGCCAAGAGGGACTCAGATCCTGCAGTGCCAGGCGGTGTGTGCAAACCTGGTGAAGACTTACAGGAAACGTTTGACCTCTGTCATTGTCAACAAAGGTTATGTTACAAAGTATTGAGTTGAACCAAATTTATTGACCAAATACTTATTTTCCACCATAATTTACAATCAAATTATTTTTCTGGATTTTTTTCTCATTTTGTCTCTCATAGTTGAAGTGTAGCTATGATGAAAATTACAGACCTCTCTCATCTTTCTAAGTAGGAGAACTTGCACAATCAGTGGCTGGCTAAATACTTTTTGCCCCACTGTATATCTAATATGATGGTGGCCTAAGACTTTTGCACAGTACTGTAGATCACGGTATTTCTCACACAACATAAGAGAGACAAACAGAGACAGGGAAAAACTGTGTGTGTGTGTTTGGGGGTCAAGTTTATATTTCATTATCAAATGTATATATCATTAACATTATTATCAAATGTTCCCACAAAGACAGAAAATCTTTTTACGTAGTCGTGACTTTTTATTTCTCCAAACTGCAGTTTTTTCAAACTAAAACACACAGAGGGAGATAGAAAGAGAAAGTGAGGGGTCAATCGACTGAACTCCTCTTTGTGTTTCCATTGGTATGTGTGAGTGTGAATAAAGAACATCAGGGTTTTCTCCTCAGGTATCGCCGCACACTCATTAGCTTTGTTTGTGCACCTCCACTAATAAGGTTGCGACCTCATTTCCTGCCATGACATCACACAACCAAGAGAGATAACACTCAAATTTCACTGAGAGGTACTTTTCACATTGCAAGACATCTATCTTCTCTCTCTCTCCCTAACACACACACAAAAGTAGATGGAAAAAAGATCACCAGAGCAGAGTACAAAGCGTCGCCTTACATCACAGGAAAGAGAATGCTCACTAGATCACTACCCTTAGGCATATCCAATTACTAACTTGTAAATGAGAGACATTACCTGTAGAATCTACAGTTTTGGCTGTTCAGGTATAATTGGGAAGCCATAGAGGCCAAACTGTAAAATTCATGCTGTTTGTCCCATAGATTTAAAGTCAGTATCACTTTCTGACAAGAAATTGTCTGATGAAGTCTCACGACAGTGGTGGTCTAGTGGTTAAGGTACTGGAACAGAAGGTCCAGGGTTCGAATCCCACCTCTGCCAAGCTGACACTGTTGGGTCCCTGCATCAGTTGTAAGTCGCTCTGGATAAGGGTGTCTTACATAAATTGTAAGTCATGAGGGCAGTCCGGTGGCAGAGTGGTTAGCATTGTTGCCTAGTTCCAGAGGTCCCCGGGTTCAATTCCTGGCCCGTACTCCGCCTGTGTGTAGTTTGCATGTTCTCCCATGTCTGTGCGAGTTTCCTCTGGGTACTCTGTCTTCCTCACACATTCCAAAGACATGCGTTAGGTCAACTGGGGCCTCTGAATGGTCCCAGTGTGAATGGTCCCTAGAGTCCGCCTTGCACTGTGTTGCCAGTTAGACCCTGGCTCTCTGCAACCATAAACTGGATTAAGTGGGTATGAAAAAAAAGGAATGAATGCCAGAATGAATGAATGCAACCATTGTAGGTCCCTTGAGCAAGACCTTTAACGCACAATTGCTTGGATGGTACATTGTAAGATTGTATCCGTTGTAAGTCACTCTGGATAAGACTTGAATAGCCTGGTTTATGGGTTCTATTGTTAGTGGGTATTCCTGGCTCAAGACTAGTAGTTGCATTGTTGGTTTCCGTCTTCACGTTTGAGATCTTCCTCTGCTGTTGTTCATACACTTACACACTTCGTTCCTCATCCTTCACCTTTGTACATCAGTTAGCAGCACCACCCTTTTGTATATTTATTCATTCGTGTTTTCAATGTGCAGTATTCATTTGAATGCTTCCAGGCTGATCTTTTGGTGGGCAGCTCTAGCCATTTTACTCAGCAAATTATGATGTGGCTTTTCCACACAAAAACGATCAAAATGATCATGACATTTTCGTGTGGAATTTCCCTGAACATCAGTCGTTTCTGAAATAGTCAAACCACCATGCCTGGCACCAACAATGCATACAGCTCACTCCTAGTCTGAAAGACCCAGTCCCACGACATAAGGAACTGTGAGACTCAGAAGGCCCCTGGCAAGGCAGTAACACAGGAATATAGACAACTGATTTGCAGTTGGCTCAACGCAGTGAACTGCTGAGCCCCTCTGGTTTGTGTACCACCTCTGGGAATGTGAGGTTTGAGCTGAATTTCGAGTTGGCAAGGAGTCTTATCACTGCCGTCAGCTTCCAGGGTGTTGGCTTGGTAGGTACCTGCTTCTCACTGCAGGCTATGTCGGTGTTCCTATGTTTCTGACTTGCCAGGGACCTTCTGAATCTCGTAGTTACTTTTGTCATGGGACTGTGCATGTAGTGTGCCAGACCAGAGGTGCTCCGGGTGTGTGACAATTATCTAAAGCTCTGCAGGATTTTATGCGTTTAGGTGTGTTTAGGATTACAAGACGTTATTGCTGGGAAGTTTTCGGACCATATGCAGATCCCTTCCTTATCCTCTCTCCAGAACCCTTGAGAACACTTTGATCCAGAGGCCCTGAGTTCCCACTATTTCCCCTGTAGTAATACGAATGCTCACAGCCATACAGGTAAGCATATACAGGTGACGATATCCTCGATATGCTCAGAAAAGCATATAGTCTATCACGATCCGATAAGATATTATCATATTGCCCACCACTACTTTGAGGTTTTGTTTACATATTTTTGTATTTAATTTATTTTCATTAATATTTATTTACTTGGCATTAACTACATAGGTAATTATGTACTACATTATGGTCTGTGTTGCTCACAGACACTCTGCCAAGAAGATTCCACTTAACGCTACAAGAACCACGCAGGCTTCACCTATATATACCTAGAAATGCCTACTAGCAACGGCACACTGGATTCTGAAGACAATAATCAACACAGACACCCACATAGTGTACACAGAGTGCACTGGAGCTCATGAATAATGTCCAAGGGTGTCCATCACTATAAAGCTTTTCACATAATGCAGAGAGACATGGTCTGACAGAAAGACATGGAAAAACAGAGAACAAGAGAAAGGAAGAGAAACTAAGGTAAGTAGCTACATAGAGAAAGACAGACTTGCATAGCCTTTACTGGCGAGAAAGCTGCAGTGGCTACAGTGATTGAACGGTGTTTTTGAGGCAAAGCACTGACATAACTGTGGTGGCAAAGCAGTAAAGGTACTGGACTGTGGACCTGAAGGTCCAGGCTTCAAATCCTACCTCTGCCAAGCTAGTGCTGTTGGGTCCATGAGCAAGGACCTTAACCCATAATGTATTGGATTGTAAGACTCTATCACTTGTAGGTCACTCTGGATATTAACTATTTTATCTAGTACATACAGTAGCAAGTGGCTCAGGATGTCTTCTCTGAATTGGGAAGGATTCGGAACATGTAGAAACAATTTACTGCATTCCAAGTGAAGTTTAAAGACATTTCCCAGTAGCATGGTGGATGTGTTGTTCTTTTGAAATCAATTATGAGTGACACTAAGGTATTCTGTAAAAATGTTTGGCACTACATAAGTGAATTGCACTAGTACACACACACACAAAAGAACAAAAGCAACATTTTTTCATCGCCGTTTATACATGAAAAATGATGTCCAATGTGTGAATGTGTGTGAGACCCTGAAGGAGTGTGTATTTTTTCCCATGTTCTAAAAATACACTGATGTGCAGCCTGGGAACTCTTGTTTGCTTGTAGTCGCAACCATGCAACGCAAAGGCAAAGTGTGTGCTTGTGTATAAATGTGTGTTTGTGTGTGTGACAAAATACATGTCCATTAAATGGATCCAGCAGACCTGAGGTGGCAAGGTTGGGTGTGTTGCTGCACAGGATTTTGTTAGGTTATATTTACATTTAGTCATTTGGCAGAGGCTCTTATCCAGTGATTTAAAAATGCGTTCATAACCAGTTAGACTAGAATGCTACTTAGCAACTGGCAAGGAGGTTTTCAGTTTGACAAGAATAACAATAAATACTAAGAGCTTGATGATAAGGTTGATAAAAATACATATAACGAGACATTATCCTAGACATTCTGTGGAAGGACGTGAGGCACCAGGCCATTCTGACTAGCGTGGGAAGCTCATTCCACCATTGAGGAGCCAGCCCACCGAAACATTAAGATTTGGCCTTGTGGGCATGGTTGAATCTCAGAAGGATGTTTTAGCTCAACTCAAGCTGCTGAAGACCAAGGTTGGCATGTAGTTCTGAATCGAAGGATGTAAATAATGTAAAGCAGAATACTTTGAGGCCTGGAAAGCTAGGACAAGAGTTTTACACTTGATTCTAGCTGCGAAGTGAAACCAGAGTATTGATCTCCGTGAAGGAGTTACATAAGCAAACTTGGGAGGAGATGAACCAGATGAACAGCAGCATTTTGAATAGTATGTATTCGCACAATTTAACAATGGAGCCAGCAAGCGAGACGTGGCAGTAATAGAGCCTGGAGAGGATACGAGAGTGTATGAGGATCTAAGCAGTTACTGTGGTAAGAAAAGGTGAGTGGTGATTGAAAGATTGTGAAGCCCATAGAATTTATGTTCTGATATTCACCTAAGCTCTAAGAGCAGATCATCATCTTGAAGGAATTGCAACCCGCTACTCCATACTGAACAGATTACACTGTCACATTGGTGAGTTTCTTCACATTAACTTCTTCTATGACATTTCTGTTTGATCAGGACCTTGACTTGGCCGTTCCAAAACATTACCTCTATTCTTCTTTAAACATTATTCATTCACTTTCTTATCTCGGTCCTGGACAAGGTCGCGGGGGGAGTTGGTGCCAACTGTCGGGATAGGGTGCAAGGCAGGAACAACCCTAAACAGGACACCAGGCCATCATGGGCCATATACACTCACAGGCTTACACACTAGGGGAACTTTAGTGACACCAATAAACCTAACATGTATGTCTTTGGACTGTGGGAGGAAACCAGAATGCCCAGAGTAAACCCACATGGACACAGGGAGGACACTTCTTTAACCAATTCTCGGTCAAACAACTTGTATGCTTAGGGTTGTTGTCATGCTGCATGGCCCACATTCTTTTGAGACTGTGGTGGCTTGGTCATTAAGGTATTACACTGTGGTTCAGAAGATCCAGGATTCAAATCCAACCTCTGCCAAACTGCAATTTACAGCATTTAGCAGACGCTCCTTTACAGAGCGACTTACAGCTGATACAATTTTTTAATCCAAAAATTTGGGGGTTAAGGGCCTTGCTCAAGGACCCAACAGCGGTAGCTTGGCAGGGGCAGGATATGAACCCTGGACCTTCTAGTCCATAATCCATGTGTCCTTGAGCAAAGCCCTTAACCAACAATTGCTTGGACTGTAAGACTGTATCTAGTGTATGCTGCTCTGGATAAGGGTGTCTGCTAAACGACTAAATGTACATGTTGACCTTTAGTCCACACACAGATGTCCTGATATTTTCCTTCAGAATTTGCTGATATAATTCAGAATCCATCCAATGATGGTGAGCCATCCTGGTCCAGATGCAGCAAAAAAAACAGGCCTAAACCATGATACTACCACCACCATGTTTCACAGATGGGATAAGGTCCTTATGCTGGAATGCAGGGATTTTCTTTGTCCAGACGAAATGCTTCTCATTTAAACCACAAATTGTGTTGATCATGAGCATTAACATTACCGAGAGGCCTTTAGTTGCTTAGAAGTTACCCTGGGTTCCTCACAGGCTATTATTTTTATGCTGGGCTTTTTGTTACAATGCGTGTTGCTGATGTATATTTATTTGTTGATTGTGTTTTGGTTTGTTAGGTTGTGATTGGCTGCGTATTGCCGTGATAGAAATGTGTTACTTTGTCTGATTGCATGCTGGCCTGCATTTATCAGGCGATGTGTTGCTGTGTCTATTTTGTTTTTGTTACCAAGGGTGTTGGGGTGTGTGTTGCTTTGCTTGTTTGTGTTGCCGTGTTGAGTTGTGTAGGTTGCTGTGTCAATGTCAGTTACACCACAGTTCAAAAGTAGCTTACTTCAGGGATCTGGTAACCCTGAGTAACCCCAAGTAAGATGTACGTATAAGCATCAAGTTTACTGTATTAGATAAAGCTGTAATATTGTGTGTTAGTGTGTAGCTGTGCATTTCCATTTGTGTGTCGAGATGTGTTCGGTTATTTTCCACAGTTCAGCATGTGGGCAGTATCAGTGCCGTGATGTGAATATAGGCCTCATATCTCATTCAGTTATGTAAAACTGCACTATCAGCAGATTCAGCATCAGCAGATTCAGCACCACTGATTTTTTATGCTGCAGTAAACCTGGAGGAAGTCATGGTGGAGCAGAAAGAATAAAAGAAGCAGCGTTTAATGAGTCCGTTTAATTTCTCTGTGAAACACATAAAGAAAGTGGCTGCCTTAATACGCCGCCATTTTTCACCTTTACGATTCGCTCTATCTGCGAGTGACACTGGCACGTGGACAAAGAGATGGAGAGATGGGAAACGAGAAGGTACTCGCATTTAAACGTGAGCTCTTCCAATCCTGTTTTTATCACTCCCTCTTGTTCACTTGCCCTCCACTTCTGCTTGGTGATAGAATGCTTTGATAAATGTAGTGCTGCGTGCGCAAACTAGCGAGGGTACTTGTAGCTGCCATCCTGGTCATGTGAAAACTTAACAACAACATGTGGGTTGTTGGTTAAGTGCTTTGCTAGGTTGTGCAATGGGTTCTTTGTTACATGATTTAGTTGCTTTGCTTGTTTGTGTTGTCACACTGAATTGTGCGTTCTACCAGGTGTGGTTGTATGTCCTACCATATGTGTTGCTATTTCTGATTTCAGTAGAATGCATGTTGCTTTGGTTGATTGTGTTTCACATTGAATTGTGCGTTCTATTCTATTTGGATATGTGATGTAGTGTGGAACTGTGTATCGTTGCTTTGCCAGAAATATTGAGAAATATTGAAAATTCAAAAGGGGTTGTGTTTCAAATGGCATACTGCTTTCAAAACAGTTGACAATAGCAATGATGCATCTTTATGAGGTAATGTTACATATGGCATACATCAACTCACAGGTTAGGGTTAGAGTCTTATTAACCCTCTCAGGCTTGCAGCTATCACTGACCAGCGCTCACTACATGAGTGGGCACATGTCAAGTGTAGTTGCCTGACAAGGGGGTGTTGCTGCACCGCCTCAGCATTGGGCTGAAAATTGCACAGTGTACACTAGGCTTTAATATTAGCAGGCTCCAGTAAGTGCAGTGTACGTGTGAGTGTGGGAGGTGTATGTGGCCATAGCTGGGAATATACTTCAGACAATGCAAAACTAAGAGTAAGTGTGGCACTGCAGAACAGAACTTTGCTAATTAGGTGTGTATCCTTCTAGGACGAAGTGGCCCACTATGGGTACAGAATGTGTTTGTAACAGCATGATATCACTGAAATAAACACACCAAACTGTGTAAGCCTTTAGGAGTTCGGAGAGGCAAACAGCTAACTGAGCATGAACACCACAAGCAAGAGTAAGACATATTAAGCCATATATTATGTATTATGTAATTAAAACTGTCAACAAAAACATCAATACACAACATAAATCATAGCTATGGCAGTGAAAATACACATTCTAAAGGTTTTGTTTATATGTCTATATATTTACTGTCTCACTGTCTCCAGCAAACACCCAGGCCTGATTATTGCCACATCTGTTCTCAATCAGGACATCACTTAAATAGGACCTGACTGACAAAGTGAAGTACCCAAAATCCTTAAAAGCTACACATCATGCCGAGATCCAAAGAAATTCAGGAACAATTGAGAAAGGAAGTCATTGAGATAAATCAGTCTGAAAAGGGTTATAAAGCCATTTCTAAAGCTTTGGGACTTCAGCAAACCACAGTGAGAGCCATTATCCACAAATGGTGAAGACAAGGAACAGTGGTGAACCTTCCCAGGAGTGGCCGGATGACCAAAATTACCCCAAGAGCGCAGCGATGATTCATGCAAGAGGTCACAAAAGACCCCACAACAACATCCAAAGAACTGCAGGCCTCACTTGCCTCAGTTAAGGTCAGTGTTCATGCCTCCACCATAAGAAAGAGACTGGGCAAAAATTGCCTGCATGGCAGAGTTCCAAGACGAAACCCACTGCTGAGCAAAAAGAACATTAAAGCTCAACTCAATTTTCCCAGAACATCTTGATGATCCCCAAGATTTTTGGGAAAACATTCTGTGGACTGACGAGACAAAAGTTGAATTCTTTGGAATCTGTGTGTCCCATTATATCTGGCGTAAAAGTAACACAGCATTTCAGAAAAAGATCATTATACCAACAGTAAAATATGGTGGTGGTAGTGTGATGATCTGGAGCTGTTTTGCTGCTTCAGGACCTGGAAGACTTGCTGTGATAAATGGAACTATGAATTCTGCTGTCTACCAAAAAATCCTGAAGGAAAATGTCCGGCCATCTGTTCGTGACCTCAAGCTGAAACGAACTTGGGTTCTGCAGCTGGACAATGATCCAAAACACACCAGCAAGTCCACCTCGGAATGGCTGAAGAAAAACAAAATGAGGACTTTGGAGTGGCCTAGTCAAAGTCCTGATCTGAATCCTATTGAGAAAGTGTGGCATGACCATAAAAAGGCCATTCATGCTCAAGAACCCTCCAATGTGGCTGAATTACAACAATTCAACAAAGATCTTCTTCTTTTTCTTTCGGCTTCTCCCTTTATCAGGGGTCACCACAGCGAGTTAAACGTTTCCACCTCACCCTGTCCTCCACGTCCTCTACTCTCACCCCAACTCCCTGCATATCTTCATTTACCACAACCAAATAACTCCTCTTTGGTCTTCCTCTCCGTTTCTTGGCTGGCAGCTCCATCGCCAACATCCTCCTACCAATATATCCACTATCCCTCCTCTGCACATGTCCAAACCATCTCAGTCTTCCCTCTCGAATTTTGTCTCCCAATTTTCCAACCTGTGCTGTCCCTCTGATGATCTCATTCCTAATCCTGTCCACCCTAGACACTCCTAAAGAGAACCTCAACATCTTAAGTTCTGCCACCTCCAGCTCTGCTTCCTGTCTCTTTGTCAGTGCCACTGTCTCTAAGCCAAACAACAAGGCTGGTCTCACTACTCTCTTATAAATCTTTCCTTTCACTTTTGCTGCGACCCTTTTGTCACACAGCACTCCTGACACTCTTCTCCACCCACATCCTGCCTGTACTCTCTTCTTTACCTCCTTTCCGCACTCCCCATTTCGTTGGACAGTCGATCAAAAGTACCTGAACTCCTGGACCTTTGTGACCACTGATCCCTGTAGCCTGACTGTTCCACCTGCTTCTCTTTCATTTACACACATGTATTCTGTCTTACTACAGTTGACTTTCATTCCTCTCCTTTCCAGATTATACCTCCACCTCTCCAAGTTCTCTTCTACCTGTTCCAAAATTCCTCCACAACGCTGTAAAAGACTCTTTGCATGTTATCGCAATCACTTGGTTGCAGTTGTTACTGCCCAACCAGTTATTAGGTTTAGGGGGCAATCACTTTTTCACACAGGGCCATGTAGGTTTGAATTTTTTCTCCCTTAATAATAAACACCTTCATTTAAGAACTGCATTTTGTGTTTACTTGTGTTGTCTTAGGCTAATATTTAAATAAGTTTGATGTTCCGAAACACTTAAATGTGATAAACACGCAAAAAAAAAAAAAATCTATCTATATATCTATCTATCTATCTATCTATATATATTGTGTATTGTGATTGTGTTGTGTATTGTGATTGTGTTGTGTATTGTGTAACAGTCTAGACGGATGCTGTGTAGATGGTAGCATACAACTCGCGTTTTCGGCGGTACCTCTGACACATTTACGTATCATTTTGCAAACGGTTTTGTTGTGAAAATACCCTTTATATTCACAGCAGCATAACAAGACTGTGACTATGGTGATGTCTGGTCAACAACCCTTTCGGGCAATGACCTGTTTCACAGAATGTAATGTGGTCAGTAAAGCTTTTCCGCATACCAGGTATGCAAGGCGTCCTGATATGGTGCACTACAGATCCAGCCCAATGACATGAGGAACTCAAACTTGGGAGATCCCTGGCAATTCAGGAACACAGACAGAACCTGGTAATGAGACACCTTGCCAGATCAACACCCTGAAAGATGGGGCCCAGCAAAGGAGCCTGGTGGTGAGCACTGCTACTGAGCCAAGACGCCCAGTTCAGGGCTGAGTTCCGCTCAGGTCTGCCTGGCTGTTCCTGAGTTTCTGTCTTGCCAGGGCCTTCTGTGTTTCAGAGTTCCTTGTGTCAAAGAGCTGCTCTACCAAACCCTGCGTTCATGACGCGAGGCTTGCTATTATTGTAACACTATTATAACACTATAATATTAGCTCAGAGCAGCATGGCGGTATAGTGGTTAGCGCTTCAGAGAACTGGTCCTATTCCCAGCCTGGACTCTGCCTGCATGGAGTTTGCATGTTCTCCTCGTGTCCTCCCACTCTGGTTTCCTCCCACAGTCACAAGGCAAAGACATGCGTCAGGGAAGTGGTGTCTCTAAAAGTGTCCCAGTGTGTGTGAGTTAGTGCCAATTACATAACGGTTATGCAATTGTTCCATGAAATATCTCCTTCATCTGAAGTATGTGTGAGACAAAGCAAAACCAGGTTTACGTTAGTAATATCAGGAGGTTTTAGTGCTGACCAAATATTTAACAGTACTGCTAAATGCTGCATTATTTTACAGTTAGTATAGTACGGAGTATTTTATACTCATTATATTAACTTCGATTTAATTATGTATTTCTGGTCAGCGCAGTGTGCTGTTTCCAGTGGAGGGCTTTAGCAAAGGCAGTGCAATTTTATCTCCGCCGAGGCTTTCTCCCATTATAAGCTGCATAATGTGGCTTAATGCACCACAACAGCACAGTTAGGAACTGGATATAAATAAGGTCTGAAGCGAACCTACATACGAGCTTTCTGCGAGGCATTTTAGCACATTCCACAGTCTGCAATTTCACATGTCATTAAAGTCTGCTTACTCTCCGCGCCCTTGTTTGATGGACAGCTGAGAACACCTGATAAAGCACGAATGCTCAGGGCTTTTAGAAGTTCTTTTAAACCAGGCCTGATTGCTAAGGAGAAGGTGGTGAGTAGTGTAGACGCTGTGAGCTGAGACAAAGCGGGTGGCTCTCTCCAACTCTCTGTCTCTCGCTAAATAGATAAGACTGCTAAGTGTGTCTCTGAGTGCAGAGGAAAAACTGCATTCCACTATAATGCACTCGGGAGCTAGGTATGCCATACACACCGACAGATAAGCATGCACACACAGAAGCACACCCTCTTGGACAGACACACCTTCTGACTATTTAAGGTGCAATCTAAGGTGTGCATGTGTGTAGAGGCAGCAATACTGCGCATAACACATAGATGAGTGTATTGAGCGTGTATCTGTTTTTTATTATTTTAGAAAACAGAGCAATTGATGCTACGTGCCAGGAGTGTCAACTGCCACTACTCCCACGGAGTTTCGTCCAGGAGCAGGCTACTGGTTTTGGATTTATTGAGTACACCTCCTTGTTTCTACACGTATTCACCACTTTAATCGATCCACTTCCCATATAGATGCACTTTGTAGTTCTACATTTACAGACTGTAGTCCATCTGTTTCTCTACATGTGTTAGTCTTTTTAGCCTTTATTCTGTTCTCTAATGGTCAGGATCCCCACAGGACCACCACAAATCAGGTACTATGTGGGTGGTGGATCGTTCTCAGCACTGCACTGGTGTATTAGTGTGAGTTGTGCTTGGGGTTTTAAACACTGTACACGCACTGTCCTCTTTATTACAGTTACCATATTGCTCTACCTGTTAGGACCCCCACGGACCATGAGGGAACCCTCCAAACTGTCACTAGAGGTCGGTATTTGGCGATTTGGCGCTGTCGGGTGTCGCACCCTCGCCTCGTGTCAACACGAGACCTCACCCATCTCACGCAAAAGTAGAGAGCACTCTACTTTCACGGTTTCCACCTTTCTTCATACCTTGTTAGGGACATCGGTACGACTGATCTTGCAAAGAGGGTCAGCCGAGTAGAGTCTAGAGGCTCGAGGTAAATTTGATAGGGCGTAGTCACTAGGAAAGGGAAAGCTTCGTTCCGCGACTAACCTCCTCGTGTCCCCTCGCCACTCTCCTTGTTGCTCATCGTGGGCGATTATTCCCCTCTCCGGTGCTTAGTTTTCAGAGAGACTAATCTCTGCCTCTCTCCCTCCGTCCTCGGCACTGCCGATCGCTGGCGAACCCTGGCTCGGATGATGGTTACCGTCCGGCGCACTTTTTGGTTATTTTTTCCCCCTTTCTTTTGGACCACGCTGCTCACGACCGTTTGGGGTTTTCCTTTCTGTTTCTCCTCCCCTTTCTTTATCCCATTATAAGTTTAAACCCTATTTTTGAGTCCACGAGGAACAGATGGACTACACTCTGTAACTGTAGAACTACAAAGTGCATCTATATGATAAGCGAAACTGATAAAAAGCAAACATGAGCGCAGAAGCAATGTGTACATAATAAAGTGATCTGTGAGGGTATATATCTTGTGATTCATTCTAAGCAAAGGCTACACCCTCCACCCCCTTTCAAACGCAAAAGACAGGCAAGTACAGGATGTCCTGATTTTATTATGCTGCACCCTTTACACATAAAAGGTCTGTCACATGTGATGTCCAATAGAAGCCTCACAAAGGTTTTAGTGTCCCTTTAGAACATCATACCAGACGATTTATCAGTACAATTTGCGGTTGATTCACTTTTAAATGATTCGTTTTTAAATGAATTGTAGCCTAGAACTAAATGTATCAGTGTTTATCTGATTTTTAGTCATGGAGCCTATCAGTTTAACGTTCATCGATCACTCGCCGTTCAGATAGAAAGGACCCTGGTCAGAGTGGAAATATGTAACTCTGGAGGAGCAATGAAAAAATACAAGGCAAGCGAACAGACGTGTCTTTAAGGACTCTGAACTGACAGATGTCCTTGAGTCCTGCAGGATGAAGTTTAACTAGCTCACTGTGACCAATTACACCTTACAATTCCAGACTGTGGTGGATTTGTGATCCATGCCGGAACATAACCTACATTTAGGGGTAAAATAAAACATTTTTCCATTAGAGTAATAACAGGGCAAAGACTCTCAGGAGCAAAGAGTTCATCAGTTGGTCCCTTTAATAATGACCATTTAGAAAGACCCTTGGAAGCAACTCTGAAACAGCCCTACAAATGACTGCTGCGAGCATTCTGTCTTTGTCGACAGCTCTTTCATTTGGGCCACAACAGAAGTCCCATTTAAAGGTGACATAAGAAGGGCTCTTATTTTGTGTAGTCAGCAAGAATGCAGTCCCATCAACTGGACACAAACACCACAGACATAGACACACTCAGACACAGACAGACAAACTCAGACACAATCTTGGTAACACATATGATGTGTGTCTATGATAACACACTAGGGAACTTGTCATTGACATAATGAGATCTTATTACTGATACACCTACACCTTAACCTCAGTGACCAAATGAGACCATTGGGCCTCTCAATGTAAGGACATATGGTCTCCACAAGAAGATAAATACATGCTCGCTCTCTCTCTCTCTCTCTCTCTCTCTCTCTCTCTCTCTGTCTCTGTCTCTGTCTCTGTCTCTGCGATCACATTTATATGACAAGTCAAAGATCATCACTTGGCACTGCAACAGCATCCCCTGCCAGCTATTAAATGAACTGCACCCTGTGGTTTTTGGAGATGGGTACCAAGTCACCCGCGAATCTGGGGGTGTTTGAGGTTTCAGTGGGTCTCAAAACTTGGTTCATGGTGGATGTAGGACAAGGTATTAGGTCATCACTCACTGGAGGGGCAACTTTGCCGTCATTTTCTAGGTGCGAAGAAACCAAAACAAGCGAAAGGTGCCAAAGGCGAATGCGCGCACACACACACACACACACACACACACACACACACACACACACCATAGAGAATTAAATATATTTGTTTTTCTGCTCACAAAATGAGTATTGACAGAAGCAGCACTTAGACCCTCCTCACTGAGCAGAGGGAAAATTAATGGCCAAGCAAGAAAGACAGAGAGAGAGGGAGAAAAAGGGGGGTGTCAAGTTTATATATCATTGTGGGGACAAATTGCTCTCGAAAAAATTGAAAGATCTGACACGCTTGCAGGGACATTTTGCTGTTTGGAAAATGGAAAATTGATTTTAATGTGGTGTATGTATAATATATAATACAATGGTGTGAAAAAGTGTTTGCCCCCTTCCTGATTTCCTATTTTTTTTGCATGTTTTGTCACACTTAAGTGTTTCGGAACATCAAACCAATTTAAATTTTAGTCAAAGACATCACAAGTAAACAAAATGCAGTTTTTAAATGAAGGTGTTTATTATTAAGGGAGAAAAAAAATCCAAACCTACATGGCCCTGTGTGAAAAAGTGATTGCCCCCTAAACCTAATAACTAGTTGGGCCACCCTTAGCAACAACTGCAACCAAGCGTTTGTGATAACCTGCAATGAGTCTTTTACAGCATTGTGGAGGAATTTTGGCCACTCATCTTTGCAGAATTGTTGTAATTCAGCCACATTGGAGGGTTTTCGGCATGAACGGCCTTTTTAAGGTCATGCCACAGCATCTCACTAGGATTCAGGTCAGGACTTTGACTAGGCCACTCCAAAGTCTCCATTTTGTTTTTCTTCAGCCATTCAGAGGTGGACTAGCTGGTGTGATTTGGATCATTGTCCTGCTGCCAAACCAAAGTTCATTTCAACTTGATGTCACGAACAGATGGCCGGACATTCTCCTTCAGGATTTTTTGGTAGACAGCAGAATTCATAGTTCCATTTATCACAGCAAGTCTTCCAGCTCCTGAAGCAGCAAAACAGCCCCAGACCATCACACTACCACCACCATATTTTACTGTTGCTATAATGTTCTTTTTCTGAAATGCTGTGTTACTTTTATGCCAGATGTAATGGGGGACACACCTTCCAAAGAGTTTAACTTTTGTCTCGTCAGTCCATAGAATGTTTTTCCAAAAGTCTTTGGGATCATCAAGATGTGCTCTGGAAAAATGTGATGTTCTTTTTGCTCAGCAGTGGTTTTCGTCTTGGAACTCTGACATGCAGGCCATTTTTGCCCAGTCTCTTTCTTATGGTGGAGGCATGAAGACTGACCTTAACTGAGGCAAGTGAGGCCTGCAGTTCTTTGGATGTTGTTCT
Source organism: Ancistrus triradiatus (assembly GCA_025084515.1). Taxonomy (NCBI): domain Eukaryota; kingdom Metazoa; phylum Chordata; class Actinopteri; order Siluriformes; family Loricariidae; genus Ancistrus; species Ancistrus triradiatus. The sequence goes on from JAJAGP010000128.1 coordinate 710,391, forward strand.
GGGGCCTTTTGCGACCTCTTGGATGAGTAGTCACTGCGCTCTTGGGGTAATTTTTGTCAGCCGGCCACTCCTGGGAAGGTTCACCACTGTTCCATGTCTTCGCCATTTGTGGATAATGGCTCTCACTGTGGTTCGCTGGAGTCCCAAAGCTTTAGAAATGGCTTTATAACCCTTTCCAGACTGATTTATCTCGATTATTTTCTTTCTCAATTGTTCCCCAATTTCTTTGGATCTCGGCATGATGTGTAGCTTTTAAGGATCTTTTGGTGTACTTTACTTTGTCAGGAGGTTCTTATTTAAGTCATGTCCTGATTGAGAACAGGTGTGGCAATAATCAGTCCTGGGTGTTGCTAGACAGTGAACTCAGGTGTGATAAACCATGGTTAAGATATGTTTCAACAGGGGGGCAATCACTTTTTTACACAGGGCCATGTAGGTTTGGATTTTATTATTCCTTAATAATAAACACCTTCGTTTAAAAACTCTATGTGGTGTTTACTTGTGTTGTCTTTGACTAATATTTAAAATGATTTGATGTTCTGAAACACTTAAATGTGATAAACATGCACAAAAAAAGGATAATCAGGAAGGGGGCAAACACTGTCACACCACAAAATATTTGCTTTAGGTTACTGAGGCTAAGTGTGGGTGTAGCATTAATTAGCTACAATAACATTATATCAATAATCCCCATAATGATACAAAGACAAATCTCTCTCTCATTCTTTCTCTTACACACACACTACAGGTATTGATGTACTGTAAATGTCATTTAGTGCACTTCAGCAACTCTGACCCATGACTCCCTCTCTTTCTCCCCCTCGCTCACTCTCTGTCATTAGAGCTCTTCCTCCAGCATATGTATTACATCCGTCCATTAGCCGAGAGCAACTGTTCAATTATCAGCAGTCAGGATGTTTACATCCACCAATTAGCGCTTCATCCTGCTAAATGATGCATGATGGTGACGGTTTTACAGTTGTTATGCTGTCGGCTTCACTGTCTTGGATTTATTTATTGTTGACATATTGAGCTTGCACAGAGCTTCTGCTTTTGCGTCCTCCCATAAACAACATTAATCATTTATCTAAAGTTCACAGGTTTCTTATTTAAATGTCCTGAAAAGTGGATTGTTTCCACAGTGAAGACACCCCAGTACTGCTGTCAGCACACTGCATCATTCACTTACAATCACCCACATCTAGGGGCAACTTAGAGTAGTCAATCAGTGGCATGCTTTGGGGAGGTGTGAGGAAAGTGTCCTGGTAACTACAAGAATACAGGGAGCACATGCCAAGCTCCACTGAAACAATAGCTGGAGGCCAAGGTCAAGTCCCTGCAGCTTTGCGACACCAGAAAACCCTGCTGCACCACAGCTGCAAGTCAAATAGTGATCACCAACCATATGTTTTAACTGTAATGGTTGAGCACTGGTTAAGACATGGATTGGCCTTCAGAAGGATGCGAGTTTAAATTCGGCCAGGCTGAAAATTGTTGGCTTAACACTCAACTGCTTAGCTCAATGAGCTACTGTCTCTGACTTTTCATCTACAAGGTGGAGCAATAAGGTGAATGTCTCTAGTGAGTCAAAAATTTTGTAAAACTCCAGCAGCACTGCTGTCTGATCCAATTGCTCAGCTCAGCATACACCAACACACCACCACCACGTCAGTGTCAGTGCTGAGAATGATTCACCACCAAAATAGTTCCTGATCTGTGGTGGTCCTGTGGGGGTCCGGACCATTAAAGCATAGAATAAAGGGGACTAACAAGATATGTCTGTAATTGTAGAACTACAGAGGACAGTGACCACTGCTGTGAAACTCATATAAAGAATATAAACTGAAAAATATACAAATGTCTAAGATTTCTGCACAGTACTGTCAATAGAACGTCCTTGAGCGTCACCATTATAATTCTGTCCTGACCAAGACGAGAGAATAGCACCATCTCAACGATGCTGTGTAAGTACCTGCTTTCAACTACGTATTTACAACTGTTACAGCATAACTTTCAGGTTATCGCTCTGTAGCATCATGCAGATGCATTCTCAAAACCTCCCTCTTTACAATGTGTAGGATCGTGGCGCATTGTCATATAGAGGGAGAATGAAACCAGGCACTATCCATAAGGGACAAAATACCCTGCTGGGATATTTTAGATGAATGTTGTCCCCCTGCTGGAGCTCTGAACCCTGAACCTGACACTGAGCCATAGTAATAGCCGGCATTTGTAAAGGCCAGCAGGAGTCAGAAACACTCGCTGACTGCCAAAAACTATTATTTGTCATGGCAACTTGATCTCTGTCTAATTTTAGAGCGACGCTACACACTGGGAGTGACGCCGCCCCATTTGCATTAGATAAAACTACAATTAGTGCTAATCCAGGCCCTCACCACAAGCCTGCGTCGTACGCTAACCTTAAGCGCTCATGACTAAGTTGAACACCAGCTGGAACCCTAAGCATTCTTTCTCAGGAGGGTTGTGATAGTCTCAAGCAGGGGTAGCTTAGTGAGTTAGGCTCCAGACTACTAATCAGAAGGTTGTAAGCTCAAGATGCTTGATCAAGATGCTTAACCCTCAATTTCTCAGCTCAATAATAAGTCAATCTGGATAAAAACCTTATATGTAATGTACAGTAAATGTGTGTCACCTCTCCAGTAGTGAACTCACCCAAATGTACAGCACTGTGCAAAAGTCTTAGGCCACCTCTAAATGTGTTGTTTTAGCAATACTATAATGACCATATATATCACACTGTCAATGACTGGACCCAAAAATTTCAAACTTGAATTTGTCACTCCATAATACTCTTTTCCACTGATCTTCATTCCAATCCTTTTGAGCTTTAGCTTATTTTAGTCTTTTCACCCTTCCAAAAAAGTGGATTCTCGGCTGCTACCCTTCCAAAAACCATAATCCTGATCAAGCTTCTTTGGACTGTAGAAGGGTCAACTTTGAATGAAGCTCCCAGATGCTGCTATTGCAAGGGGAGGTCACACTAAATACTTTTTCTGATTGTTTTCAGATTTTTATACTGCATACATTTTGTCTTGTATTTTCTGGTTGTATTCTACTAAAGAGACTGAAAAATGATATATGGTCATTACTGTTATTACCACTGCTAAAACAAGGGTATATCTAATCTAATGGTGGCCTAAGACTTTTGCACAGATATATAAATATGACCCCCTGACATATTTATATATTTTTTTCACATTCAAATAAATTGTGACAGAACAAATACACTGCCCGGCCCAAAAAAAAAAGTCATCACCTGGATTTAACTAAGCAAATAGTTAAATAGTTAAGAAATGAGTCTCCCATCGGATAATTACTGCACTTTTGATTGTTTCAGCTGGAAACACGCTATTTAACCCTAACTGATGCAGTGAGTAGCTTCTCTTTGTTTAAAAAAAAATGTCGAAAGACACATCCTGTGATCGTGGAAAAGATGTTAATCTTTTTCAGAAGGGTCAAATTGTGAAACAGTGGTTCAGTGAGCATGAGCCATCATTTTCACACATGGATTGGCCACCACAGTCCAGACCTGAACCCCATTGAGAATCTTTGGGATGTGCTGGAGAAGACTTTTTCGCAGTGGTCCAAATCTCCCATCATCAATACAAGATCTTGGGGAAAAATGAATGCAACTCTGGACAGAAATACATGTTGTGACATAGCAGAAGCAGTTCCGTCCAGAGTTGCATTCATTTTTCCCCAAGATCTTGTATTGATGATGGGAGATTTGGACCACTGTGCAAGTCTTCTCGATATGGTTGTTCAACAAATGAGAAGCTACTCACTGCATCAGTTAGGGTTAAATAATGTGTTGCCAGCTGAAACAATCACCAATGCAGTAATTATCCGATGGGAGGCTCTTTTTTTAAACTATTTGAACTATTTGCTTAGTTAAATCCAGGTGGTGACCTTTTTTTTGGCCAGGCAGTGTATATTGAACATTAGATTTACTTAAACCAGTATAATGGTTCTGAAGTTCTTATCCCAAACCTTTACACCTCAGCAGAGGCACACTACACACCAGTGTGGCTCGTCGATACAAAGCTGGGTCGTATTGCTGAACCACCCAGGTTAGTATCCTGCCTCTGGCAAGGTGAACTTTGAGTTGCATGTGGTTTTCTGCCATTGTACATCCACTACTTGGTTTCCTGGCACTGAAAGTTCGGTGGTTAGTTTCTTGGCACCATTAGACCAAGAGTACATTTGCTTGAGTCTCAGCACTCATGGCTCTGTGTGTCATGTGACCCAGACCGGGCATTAGGCTTTTGGAATTCTTTTAAATGTGGTAGAGCAACCACAACACACTCACATATATACAAACACACATTAGGACCCATGGATGAGCCTCATCCATCTTGGGCTAAACATGCAATTCCCTTCCATCAGATAATGGCCTAATTAGTGCTGAGTCAGGAGAAACTCTTTTCTCTCTCTCTCTCTCTCTCTCTCTCTCGCTCTCGCTCTCTTAAAAGCATTGCATTTACTCTTTGTGATGAATTGAATTAGACACTGAGAAACGAGAGGAATGGAGATGGAGAGACCTATAGAGCTTCCTGTCCTCTTGCTCGCTTTCCCTCTCTCTGTCATTGTCTCTCTTCTCATAATGAGATGCAGATGGCAGATACTTCAGGAGAAGAATGGAGAGAAAAGGTTACAGGATGAGAGCAGTGTGAAGAGAGCACCAAAGTCTGCACTGAATACCAAAGCATGCCTCCTGTATCTTTCTTTCTAGTCTCACCAACAACGTCTTATGCTTGCAAATTCATGACGTGTTACTAACGTCCAATCACACAGAAATGTAAATACAACCCAAATCAGACAAAAAATTGCAGTGCCTTACATTTACATTTATTTCATTGCACATGGAGTATGAACTCCAGATATTTCTTGTTTTCTCTGTCATCTGTATCTGTCAACTTCATTTCATTTGTTAATAAACATCCATTCCTGTATTTCAGGCCTGCAACACATTCCAAAAAAAGCTAGTAATGAGCTTAAGAAGACTAAATAATAATGTGATTTCAAACAGGTAAAGTCAGCAGGTGATGGTAATCATGAGTTGGTATAAAAGCAGTATCCACAAATGGCTGTGTGTTTGAGGAGCAAAGATGGGCAGGGGATCTCCAGTTTGTCAGCAAATGTGTGGATTTTAAAAAACAAAGTTCCTCAAAAGATCTGGAGAAATTTTAGTGTGTGAAAGGCAAGGGCACAAGCCTAAACTGAAGACCCATGATCTCCAATACTTCAGATGGCACTGCATCAAGAACCGTCTTCCATCAGAAGCTGATAGAACCACTTGGGCAAGGGATTACTTTGGCAAACCTAAGTACAATACAGAGTTACATTCACAAATGCCACTTAAAATGTTACTGTGCAAAAAGAAGCCTTATGTTAACCATGTCCAGAATCGGGGTCAACTTCTATGCACATGAAATCAAACTTGATCTTGTTGGTTTGAGTGTTTTAAGTACCCCTATGCGTATCCAGCACAGGGGTGGGGTTAACCCTCCTGTTCGAATCAGTGTTCTATCCGTGGTGTTTGTGGTCAAATTTGTTCTCCTTAAACCCATTCATAAAGCATTGTGTATATAAAACATTTGGTATCACCAACACGCTTTAAGCGACCCCTTTCCTTGTCATTATCACAAGATTTGCATATTCTTCACATCTCATTCATTTTGGAGGATTGGTGAGAACAATCGCAGTGGAACACTCCAGATGTTACAAATTTGAACAAATGATCAGTCATCATGAACAGTTATCATGAATTTTGAGGATATTTATATGCAAAGGCATGAAGCCATAAACCAGGCAAAATGACAGAAACAATCGTTATGATGTAAAGAAATACCAAATTAGCCGCAATTCATCAAAACACATCAAGGGTTTGTCTCTGCCAAGCTGCTTCTGTTCTGGCTCTGAGCTAGTCTCATAATCCTCAACTGCTCGTCTCAATTGTTGCTCTAGATAAGGGTGTGTGATTTAAATGTAAAATGTGTTATGGCTGAGCATCTTTAAATGGTGGCTAGACACATCAATATACTCAGCGCTTGTGTATTTCATAAATAAGGTTTCTTTGCGTTGTCCACTTCTTATTATACATTTACCTTTATGTATTTACAACTGATACAGTCTTACAATCCAAGCAGCTCTGGGTTAAGGGCTTTGCTCAAGGACCCAACAGTGGAAAACAGGCTGAGGTGGGGTTTGAACCCTGGACCTTCTGGTCCATAGTCCACCAAATTAACTGCTAAACCACCACAATCCCAGTTAATGGTACTTTATATTTCTTATTGTGTTTACCTATGGAAGACTCTAATAGGACCTAGAGTTCTCTGTGTTCTCTGTGAAATATGTGGATCCCCAAGAGGCTGCTCTTGATAAGCGCATGTTAAATGCTGTGAATGAAAATGTAACAATGGCAGCTTGGTAGTTAAGGCTTTAGATTACTAATCGAAAGGTTGTAGCTTTGCCAACTGCTGTACCCTTGAGCGAAGTTCGTAACATTCAACTGCTTAGCTTAATTGTGTGTCGTTCTAGATAAGGATATCCACTAAACGCTATACATGTACAACTTTATCCACTGTATCTTGTTTCAAAAGAACAGGTAGCAACCCTCTCCATTTCTTGCTGTCCCTCTGTCATCTTGTACCTGCCTTTGTTTTCACTCAAGACTCTTTCAAACATATACCTTGACACATCATTTGGCTGGTAATTCTCCAAAAATGGGTTGAATGCAAGCTAGAACGGAAATCCTGGGAAGACTGACACAGCAATACACTGGGACCTAGTACAATTCATGATACATTACCAGGTAAGACTTCCTGACACTGACTCAGGCAGCTGATACAAATAATACAAATATTAGCACAGTGATGACACAATAGGAGGAAAGCCCAAAGTCAAGCAAGAAGATGAGTGGGAGGAATTTCTGGAGCAAGTAGACATAATGGAGAAATAGAAAGAAAATGCAAATGATAAACAAACTCAAGTGTTGAAAGCTCAATACTACCAAATCTATTGAATATAGGATTTGTGTCACAGTGTGTAATAGAACTTCAGCATCTGATGCAACAATAGAGTGAGGCAAAAAAGTATAGTCAGACACTGACTGAGCAAGTTATCCGACTTAGAAAGATGAGAGAGGTCTGTAATTTTCATCGTAGGTGCACTTCAACTACGAGAGACAAAATGAGAAAAAAAATCCAGGAAATCCCATTGTAGGATTTTTAAAGAATTTAATTGTAAATTATGGTGGAAAATAAGTATTTGGTCACCCACAAACAAGCAAGATTTCTGGCTCTCACAGACCTATAACTTTTTCTTTAAGCAGCTCTTCTGTCCTCCACTTGTTACCTGTATTAATGGCTCCTGTTTGATCTTGTTATCTGTATAAAATACACCTGTCAACAGCCTCAAACATTCAGACTCCAAACTCAACCATGCTGGAAACAGTGAATCTACAATAGGCAAGCAGGGTGGTGTAAATAAATCAACTGTGGGAGCAATTGTAAGAAAATGAAAGTCATACAAGACCACTGATAATCTCTCTTGATCTGGGGTTCCACGCAAGATCTCATCCCGTGGAGTCAAAATGATCATGAGAACGGTGAGCAAAAATCCCAGAACTACACAGAGGGACCTGATGAATGACCTGCAGAGAGCTGGGACCAAAGTAACAAAGGCTACCATTAGTCACACACTACGTCAAGAGGGACTCGGATCCTGCAGTGTCCCCCTGCTTAAGCCAGTACATGTCCAGGCTCGTCTGAAGTTTGCCAGAGAGCATATGGATGATCCAGAAGAGGATTGGGAGAATATCATGTGGTCAGATAAAACCAAAATAGAACATTTTGGGGAAAACTCAACTGGAGGAAAAACTGGAGTTGCATCCCCAGAACACCATACCTACTGTGAAGCATGGGGGTGGAAACATCATGCTTTGAGGCTGTTTTTCTGCAGAGGGGACAGGACGACTGATCCGTGTTAAGGGAAGAATGAACGGGGCCATGTATCGTGAGATTTTAAGCCAAAACCTCCTTCCATCTGTGAGAGCATTGAAGATGGAATGTGGCTGGGTCTTCCAGTATGACAATGATCCCAAACACACTGCTTGGGGAACAAAGGAGTGGCTCTGTAAAAACAATTTCAAGGTCCTGGAGTGGCCTAGCCAGTCTCCAGACCTCAACCCCATAGAAAATTTGTGCATTCTGTCTCACATAGTTGACGTGTACCTATGATGAAAATTACAGACCTCCCTCACCTTTCTAAGTAGGAGAACTTGCACAATCAGTGGCTGACTGTATGCTCCATTCAGAAGCATATCATTTCTCAAGTCGATGAACTGAATGCAGCCTGGATATATAGTGCTAATACTGTATAGGTGTTGCATTTGACTCTTTTATAAACTGTTCCCACTTCGCTTTATAATGCTTGACTGGATCACAGACTACACTTGTTCCACCTTGTCCCCTGAGGCAATGTCTACTCAATATCTAGTCTTCTGACTGCACATAGCGAACGCTGACAGGAAACCAGTACAGCTAGTTAGCCAGGTTGCGTTTTATGAGTCTTGAATACAGATTCCGCATAGATTTTCGAGCAACAGTGAGATATTGAGACTAGGTGCTTTGAATGAATGATTTTCTCTAATTGTTGTGGTGCACAAAATACATCCACAGTTAGACTGATCACAAGTGATTAAGGTTGCGTAATTAGTGCAGTGCAATGACTCAGATTTACACTCATGTAGTGTTCGCTATATTTAAAAATACGATTCTAAAGGCTTATAAAAGCTTCAGTGCCTGTCAGTCCCTTTCTGTGTCTCTCTCCGGCTTTTCTTTGTTTGGGTAAAATGAGAGAAAATGAACCATCAATCCTCAGGCATTATAGCATTCATTATGTGTTTGTGTGTCCGTGTGTGTGTGAGAGTGTGACTTAGTAATTAACTGTCTCTTCCCTGCTTGCATCTCATTTGTGCTTCTGATGCATCAGAAAGTCCATTACAGAGACAGAAAAAATAATTACACAGACACACACAGACATAATGGCACTCACATACATGTGCGCGTACACACGCTCGCGCCGAACTGCAACATCAGAGGCTAACTGCAGAAACAACACAGTAAAAGAGAAAATGGAGAAAGATCCAGAGATAGAGGAACAGAAAGAGACAAAATGAGAAAGAAAAACAGTAAAAACAAAAGGGACCGAGATAGGAACAGTGACTTTCATTCTTGTGAAACTGTTTCTACGCAAACGCCCTCTGATTGAAACCCTTATGGCAAACAACGCAAGTCCTCACTATATTTCAGCTGCTAATGAATTCGTTTAAGATTCAATCTAATCAGCAGAGATTGGATAATTAAGACAAAGTGATGAGGGGAACACCCTCGTTTATCTAGAACGCCCCTACTCACTCAGTCACTCCACTCAGGTAATTAGTATTTCGCTAACAAGAATTAAAGGCAATTGCATGCAGGCCCCACCTACTCCATTACACGGAGTACACAATTAGTCTCAAGTGATTGGGATACAGCGTGACTGACAGTAGGTTAGTCCGGAATGAGAACAGCTAACTCGGCATTCCTTCCTGTGCTGTTACCCGGGTGGCCTAGATAACTTTGCGTGAGACTTTGGAAGATTGCAGCATCACCCACATCGTGTGAGAGCTTGCAACAAAAGAGGTGTGTGTGCGTGTGTTGGGATGGAAGATTGTAGATGATTTACACATGCAATTCCTACACACAGTGTGAAGTTTTATAGGCTACTCAACTTGCTACAGTAGCTATCTGGATCGTGACAATAAAAATCCCATATTATAGCAGCATAGGGGATGGAAAAAAGTCAAAAAGAAATTGTGTTACATTGCAGCATCAGCTTCTAAGTTAGTTTCAATGAACTATGCAGTCTTGGCTTTATCCCTCATCTAACGCTTACATACTATTACTACTACACTAAGCGGTTCGTGAAGTCACCTTACAGGTCCAGAGATCCCCTTTAGGTCCTCCCCATGTCCATGTGGGTTTACTTCAGGTGCTCCTCTTTCCTCCCACATCCCAAAGACATGCCTTAGGTTAATTGGTCGATCGATGTAACCTTGCTCCTGTTGCAACCAGCCATTAATGCCGACGTTAAATAAAATAAAACAAACTACCACTATAAGAGTATAAGAATAACACTAATAGTAACACTGGTATCTAAGTTTTTATTGTCTGTGAAATGCAATAGCTTCTTTTTGAAAGCACAAACCTAGATAAATGAGTCACCAGGGACATGCAGAAACATGACTAAACATGTCAGGGCTTGCAAACTGTGTCCACTCGAGTTGCAGTGTTGTTTATCACTATTACAATGTTAAGAAAAACTCCAGGACCTTGAAATGCTTTTTACGGAGCCACTCCTTCGTTGTCCGAGCGGTGTGTTTGGGATCATTTTCATGCTGGAAGACCCAGCCACGTTCCATCTTCAATGCTCTCACTGATGGAAGGAGGTTTTGGCTTAAAATCTCACGATACATGGCCCCGTTCATTCTGCCCTTAACACGGATCAGTTGTCCTGTCCCCTCTGCAGAAAAACAGTCTCAAAGCATGATGTTTCCACCCCCATGCTTCACAGCAGGTATGGTGTTCTTGGGATGCAACTCAGCATTCTTCTTCCTCCAAACACGCCGAGTTGAGTTTTTACCAAAAAGTTCTCTTTTGGTTTCATCTGTTCACATGATATTCTCCCAGTCCTCTTCTGCATCATTTATATGCTCTCTGGCAAACTTCAGACGGGCCTGGACATGTACTGGCTTAAGCAGGGGGACACGCCTGGCACTGCAGGATCTGAGTCCCTCTTGGCATAATGTGTCCTTGTAACTTTGTTAGTTTTGGTCCCAGCTCTCTGCAGGTCATCATCAGGTCCCTCCGTGTAGTTCCTGGGATTTTTGCTCAACGTTCTCATGATCATTTTGACCCCACGGGATGAGATCTTGCGTGGAGCCCCAGATCGAGGGAGATTATCAATGGTTTTGAATGTCTTTCATTTTCTTACAATTGCTCCCATAGTTGATTTATTCACACCAACCTGCTTGCCTATTGTAGATTCACTCTCCCCAGCCTGGTGCAGGTCTGCAATTTTCTTCCTGGTGTCCTTCAACAGCTCTTTGGTCTTTGCCATGGTTGAGGCTGTGGACAGGTGTCTTTTATACAGATAACCAGGTCAAACAGGTGTCATTAATACAGGTAACAAGTGGAGGACAGAAGAGCTTCTTAAAGAAGAAGGTACAGGTCTGTGAGAGTCAGAAATCTTGCTTGTTTGTCAGTGACCAAATACTTATTTTCCACTATGATTTACAATGAAATTGTTTAAAAATCCTACAATGTGATTTCCTGGATTTTCTTTTCTCATGTTGTCTCTCATAGTTGAAGTGTACCTGTGATGAAAATTACAGACCTCTCTCATATTTCTAAGTAGGAGAACTTGCACAATCAGTGTCTGACTAAATACTTTTTTGCCCCACTGTAAAAACAGATTTCAGAATTCAGTGTAACATGTAATAAAAATGTATTTTAGTTTGTTGCTCGGGAAATTTATGTTCATTCAATTATTTATTCATTCATTCCTGATCAGGGTTCCTATATAGCCAGCGAACAACCATAGAGGGGATGCCAATCCATCGTAAGCCACATACATTCACACACTAAGGGTACTTTAGAAACGCCAATAAACCCAAGACACCCAAGAATGTGGAAGGAAAATGACGTACCCAGAGTAAACCCACACGGACATAGGGAGGCCATGCAGACTCCACAAAGGCAGAGCCTGGTGTCAGGATCGAACCGGGATCTCGGAGCTGTGAAGTGTGGTGCTAACCACTGCACCATTGTGCCACCCCATAAATTCATGTCAGTTTGTATTTAATGTATTTATTGTATATATTTTATTTCATCATAAAATTTCTGCTTGAAAATGCAAAGCCATAGCATCACGTTTCACTACCTTAGGTTCTGCTGAATCCATAGACATGCAACATTTACACAAAAGTCATAAATGGGTCTGCTGTGAGCAAAAACATGAAGACGGTGAAAAATGGCTCCAGCCCCTGAGGGTTGTGGGTGCAGTGTGTATAACAAACATGAAAAATGTTCACTGTAAATCCGCCATGAAGTGGAGCTTCAACAAATGATATCAAGCAGCTAGCCATGGACTACATTTACATTACAATTAGTCAAATGGCTCTATCCAGAGTGTCTTACAAAATGTGCAAACAGTTGAAGGTGCCATGATGCAAGCACTCAAAAACCTATAAATATTCATAATCAGTTAGACTAGAAAGTAGTTACTCAGAGATTATCAAGCATGTTCTCAGCTTGATGCTAATAACCATAAATACTAAGAGCAGGAGAATAAATTTGACAAAAAAGTCATAGGTATTGGTGAAGAGGTGGATTTACAGACTTCTGTGGAAGGATCCATTGTGACTGGTATGGGAAGCTCCTTCCACCACCGAAGAGACAGTGCACTGAAACATTTGAGATCTGGCCTTGTGAGCAGGCTTACATCTTAGAGAAGGATGTATACCAGGTACTCTGAGGACTGAGATGACCTGAGTTGGTGTGCAGGCATACAGTCCTGAATCAAAGAAGTATACTAACATAAATAATGTGGGGAAGAATATTTTGAGGCCTGGAAAGCTAGGGCAAGAGCTTTAAATTTGATCCTAGCTGCAACAGTCTGGTAAAAGAGCTCTCTGTAAAAGCTCTTGGTAAAAGAGTTACATGAGAAAGATTTGGTACGTTGAGAACCAGACAGGTAGCAATAGCAGACCATCATGCATTGCAGTAATGGAGCCTGAAAATGAGGAGATAATCTTGTCTCGTCTCGTCTACACACTTTCTGTTCTAAGAACAGGACATATTCTTCTAACATTGTTTAGTAGAAAAGTGCAAGTTCTGGTAATTGATATTATTTCTTTAGAATCACACCGAGATTCATTTCTGTGTGGCTCAGATGGACAGCGAGACTGTATGTTGACATCAAGAGTTTCAGTTCTTTGCCAGAAAGTAGCTCAGCCTTGTCCAGACTGAGCTTCAGAGAATGTTTTTTTTTCCATCCCGAAAGAGATGTCAAAAAAGGCAGAGACCTGTTTTGACACTTGAGAGGCCGATCAAGGGAATGAAAAGTAAAGTTGAGTATCATCTGCATTGCAGTGATAAGAGAAGCCATAGGATCTAATCGCTCAGCTAAGTGGTTTAGTATACGGATAGAACAGGAGTGGACAAAGAGCTGATCCCTAAGGAACTCCTGTAGTAATCCTATAAGGTGAAGAATGTGAACCTCTTCATGCTACCTAGTAGGATTGACCTCGTAAGTAATGCAAATGAGACAAGCACATGGCCCCCATTAATCAAGTTAGCAAGGGTGGAGATGTGAATCTGATTAATCACAGTGTCAAATGAGGCCAAAAGCAGTCTATAGGTGCTTTGACACCAAACTGTTCTAGGGACTAATTTGGGAGAATCTACCCCTAACAAAGTGCCCTGATAACTACATTCTGGCGGACTTTACTGTTGGTCTATTTGAGTTTTTATCCATTTTTAGCATGAAGATCTGTTGTTATGGCCACCGATGTAACAGAATATTTAAAAATGGCGCATGCTCCTACATAGTTGCTAGTGTCTTTATGTCAACTTACGTCAGGACCAATCGTTGCATACCTACATCTTTCAGGGTTCAGATTTGCTGAGAAAAGTACCTAGCCTGAAGTAGGAGCTAAAACATCTCTATACACAGCATTCTATGGACCACAATCATTCACAGTTCCTGCAGTGTGAACAAGAATAAGGGCACTTTCTCCAACAGTTAAGAACTATTAAAATGTTCCTCTGGTGAAAGCGCCTTATGAAGTGCCTCAGTGCTTGTGAGAAGAGCAGTTTATTTTGGATGGCCTACCGTGTAATCTGTTTGGTTGGTGTCAAGGAAGTTGTTTTTTTGAAGAAAGGAAAACAAACGTGGCCAAGAGCAATACATTAAAAAATTTTGGACAGGAATAGAAGGAAGGAGACAGGGTTGTACACATTAGCTGGGTTGACTTGGCTGCTTCACTACTGGTGTAATTTGAGCCATCTTGAAAAGAGAAGGAACTAGGGAAGAAACCAGTGATACTTTCATCACTGTTCTGTTAAAGGTTACTAATAACTGTCAGGAGATGTATGAATAGTACTGGATCCGGTGGGGAGATTATTTGATAATTTGTAGTTATTAGCATCACAACTTTATCCTCACTTTGTGTTTTGAATTTTAATAAAGTCCAGCAAAGTGTATGGGCTTACTCTGTCTTAGCTGAATTACAGAAAGGTGATTCACCTGTTGCATAAAATGAGTTCTAAAAAATCCTCATCTATACAACAGGACATAGATGAAGTTGGAGGAGTTCTGAGTAAGGAAGAGAAGGTAGAGACATTTTTTGGGGGGGATTTGAGAGGCAAAAATTGATTTTGGAGTGAAAGAAGGGGGTTTAGGCTGTTTTGAGCAGAGAACAGCAGCATCAGTGTCAGCGGTATGTGCTGAAAAAGAGTCTGATGATCATATACTGAATACAGTCAATAAGGATTAATAATGGCACAGTTTTCAAGTTTGTTTTGCTTTTTACTGTAGTAGTAGGGGGAGTGGCTGTGGTGTTAAGAAGCAGTTCAATAGAATAATACACAAACATGTGACCAGAAATGTAAAGAGTAGTCACTGCAAAATTGGACGTGGAAAAAATATTGGTAACTAAAACAGCAAGGGTATTGCCTGCCCTTGAGGTGGTGGTGATAGTGTGTGAGTGGATCGAGAGAGATGATAAGTGGATGACATCAGTGATGAATCTGATGACATCAGTACTGTAGGCAGGCTGAAGTCACCTAGTAGAACCAAAGGAAAGCAAGCTCATAGTTTCCAAGAGGACCAATGGGTCAATAAATCATGATGATGTTGAGTTTGCAATGCAATGCAAGTCAAACAGAGTAACAAACAGCATGAACTTCAAATAGTTGGGAAGTTTGGGGAATGAGAATAGAAGAAATATCCCGGTCAGGGAAATAAGTAAACCTGTTCTCCGATGCCAACCAGAAGTTCTAGGGCTAAGGGAAAATGAGAAAGCTGAAGAGAGCACAGCAGGTGCTGCTGAGTTTTTGAGGCAACCCAAGTCACAGTAAGAGCCCAGAAGTAAAGAGAAGGGAAGGGAAGGGAAGGGAAGGAAAGAAGCAAAGGGCCAGAAGTCCTTCATAGACAGTGATGAAATCAGCTTTGTGTACAGCTGACTGACAGTTCTAGCTGACCGAGGCCTCTAGCTACAAGCAGTTCCACAACAGTGGATCTAGGCAGACAGACAAGCTGGGTGAGGTCACAGCTATATAAGGAGTGATATTTGTAATGTGAAGTAGTGAGGACAGGGATCATCCAGAAGCACATTAGCAGGTCAGAAATAACAGACAAGACTGTGCTGAGTGCTAAGCTGAGCTTCCTCATTGTACTTCCCTGATGTACTTTCTCTTTTAGCATAAACATTACAATATCAATGAGAATGACGTCACTCCAGACTTTTTTACCTCAAGATGAACAAGAACAGCCCGGAATCAATACTGACTTTTGCTTATTTAACTTGGTCATTTCATGTTCCAGCTGATGTTGCACAACTAATTAGAATCACTTACAGTGGTGCTTGAAAGTTTGTGAACCCTTTAGAATTTTCAATACCTCTGCATAAATATGACCTAAAACATCATCAGATTTTACCACAAGTCCTAAAAGTACATAAAGAGAACCCAGTTAAACAAATGAGACAAAAATATTATACTTGGCCATTTCATTATTGAGGTAAATGATCCAATGTTACATATTAATGAGTGGCAAAAGTATGTGAACCCTTGCTTTCAGTATCTGGTGTGACCCCCCGTGCAGCAATAACTGCAACTAAACGTTTCCTGTAACTGTTGATCAGTCCTGCACACCGACTTGGAGGAATTATAACCCATTCCTCCGTACAGAACAGCTTCAACTCTCGGATGTTGGTGGGTTTCCTCACATTAACTGCTCGCTTCAGGTCCTTCCACAGCATTTTGATTGGATTAAGGTCAGGACTTAGACTTGGCCATTCCAAAACATTAACTTTATTCTTCTTTAACTATTCTCTGGTAGAACGACTTGTGTGCTTAGGGTCGTTGTCTTGCTGCATGACCCACCTTCTCTTGAGATTCAGTTCATGGACAGATGTCCTGACATTTTCCTTTAGAATTCTCTGATATCATTCAGAATTCATTGTTTCATCTATGATGGCAAGCCGTCCTGGCCCAGATGCAGCAAAACAGGCCCAAACCATGATACTACCACCACCATGTTTCACAGATGGGATAAGGTTCTTATGCTGGAATGCAGTGTTTTCCTTTCTCCAAACATAACACTTTTCTTCTAAACCAAAAAGTTCTATTTTGGACTCATCCATTCACAAAACATTCCTCCAATAGCCTTCTGGCTTGTCCACGTGATCTTTATTTGCAGATGAGCAGCAATGTTCTTTTTTGGAGAGCAGTGGCTTCCTCCTTGCAACCCTGCCTTGCACACCATTATTGTTCAGTGTTCTTCTGATGATGGATTTTAACATTGGCAATGTGACAGAGGCCTTCAGTTGCTTAGAAGTTACCCTGGGGTCCTTTGTGACCTCACCAACTATTACACGCCTTGCCCTTGGAGTGATCTTTGTTGGCCAACCACTCTTGGGGAGGGTAACAATGGTCTTGAATTTCCTCCATTTGTACACAATCTGTCTGACTGTGGATTGGTGGAGTCCAAACTCTTTAGAGATGGTTTTGTAACCTTTTCCAGCCTGATGAGCATGTTTTAGATCATTTTTATGCACAAATATAAATAAATCTAAAACAAACCGTTATTCATATCACATTTAACTTCCCACATATGTCACCCTAAGATTTTACTAGCCACCTTTACATGTAATATATTATAATCATAAGGAAAATACTAAAGTCTAACTCAAAGCAAATCAGAATGAACTTTCCATTTCATCAAATGAACTGTGGAATCCCCTCAATAACCCAACAGATAGAACATTAAGCACCATGTAATCTGCTGTATTTGACTAATTTCATAATCAGAATCTGTGCATACTTTCTGGGCATGAAGCATCCTATATGCTAAAAATAAGTTCCGAGTTACAACTTTTGTCGTACATAAAGTAGGGGCCAAGAGTCTGAGACTACGACTGATTTTTTTAAAAACGTCTACGTATTTTGCATTTTTTTAAAATGTTTGAAAACATTTTTGCTATCATTTGGTAAATTTTTGAATTCATTTAGTATGTTCCTCTTTGCATTAATGACAACACACACTCAATCCAGACACGTTTGTGCTAAATCTGATGGTCCATTTTATCCGATAGTATTTCAAAGAGCATCTTTTGATGTTACTTTGTGCTTAGCGTTCTCTGTCTTGAAGTTCATAAATGCCCAATAATGTTCTGGTCAGGTGACTGAGGATGACAGTCCATGGTCTTCGAGTAGTTTGAGCAAAGCTTTTGAGGTGCTTTTGGGTCTTTATCCTGCTGAAGTATGAATCCTTCTCCACAAAGATTCAAACAGCATTTTCAATAGTGGCCTCAGACTTTTGGCCACCACTGAATATTAAAACATGTAACAACCTTTTAACAGCATTAACAATCTCCAAAATGATGCAGATCACTGATGCTTCTTCTTGTTTAAATTAGATGAAAATTACAAAATTGAAAACGTCGAAGAGCATACATACTCATTACCCAAGATATAAGAAAACTCTATTATATTTATGCTTGTTACACTCTAACAGGACTCAAAAACTGTTTTCTGGAAACGCTGACACCAAATGCAACTCTGCACATGCTTGAACCTTTGGACTGGATCGAATCCAATTTACACATTTGTACATATTTTAATCAGATCGCCGAGTTTAACGTGCTGATAAACAATTCACTTAACAAAGAGCTGCTTTACATATCAAGTAAAATTGGAAAAATAAACAAAAAACCCCCTCTTTTACTACAGTCCATGTTCCGTTCATTGCATTTTATCTCTAAATCTCAAATGTCACTCCCTTAACAATTTAAATGCTCTAATTGTATACCCTATGTGTCAGGCAGGAAGATATTTGGTATGCTTGCCTACCACAGACTCAGCCTGTGACACTGAAAATCAGAACATAGAAGCCCATGGTTCATTGGAACACAGAGACAGACAAGGGCACCATGAACTCAACCCTCACCCAAGACCTCACCAATGGAGAGTCAACAATCAGACATGAAGACAGAACCAAACTCAACGTAAAACTACCATCAACCAGTGGGAAGCTAGTATTGCAGACACATACATGAACCAAGAACTCCTGCCCATTGGAACAGACACATGACCAGGGAACTCCTGCCCCGTGGATCGAAGACAAGAACCTTGCCCTTAAGTGATGGAACAAGTCACACCATCTTACATCCATCATCCAGCAGACAAACCTCACCTCACCAGAAGCACGCCCAGCATTGGGATCAAGTTCTCCACCAACTGAGACACTCTGGTTCATATCCCACTTATGTTCTCTCCGCTGGGTTATGCCCCGAACTCTGGGTTTCATCCAGGGTTCCCAGTAGCTCGGTTAATATTGAATTGCAGTCTTTACTACTGAAGCTTTTAACTAAAATTGGAATTTAGCAGCATTAGTCTATAATGATGTTCAAAGATTTTACCAAGTGCAATAATGAGATGTAGAGCTGATTACCAAGCAATACTGATATGATTGTGATACAGCCGTTCTCACAAGTTATGGAAAATACCAAGACAGCAATGATTGTATGCTACATTCTGTTGTCTGTGTTCACACGTAGGATCTTTGTCATCTCAATCAGCAACTTTCAGTATCGGTAAAATGTCAAAACCAATCTAATACTGAGCCAGTCCTTATACTAATGCTCAATGTTGGATCATTACATCCCATTTGCCTTGTTCCAATATTGTGTGTGTGTGTGTGTATACCTTGTCTTGTTATACTTGTGAGGACCAAATGTCTCTACGATGATAGGAAAACCTGGAATTTTGACTAGTGATAACTTTTTCCGGTTCTCACTTCTTTAACTGCTTTTTTTTTTTTTTTTTACAAAAATGGCAACTTTTATTTGAAAAACCTCAAGTGCCAAAAGTGTAAAGCATTTATTGGTGTAGCATTAATTAGCTGTAGTCTTTCATTGGCATTCATGTCAATGGAAAGTCCTCACAAGGATAAAACATTTGTGTACGTACCAAATGCACTCACAAGGACAGATCAATCTTACTTTTTCTTTTCTTTACCTTGTGTTTTTCCTTTTTTTAGAGTTAGAGTTGTAGGTTTAGGTGTAGCATTCATTAGCTACAGTAAAATGTCAATAGAATGTCCCTACAATGGTAGAAAGACACGTGTGTGTGTGTGTATGTGGGGGCGTGTGCAGGGGGGTTCTGGCAGTGTTGCAGTGCCTGTGATTATCCCCTGACCTGCTTCCCCTTTCTCAGGCAGGGTTAATCATGCCTGTATGATGTCTGACCCTGCCGGAAGGAACCGCCGGGAATCGAACCCAGGTCACTGCGGCGGTGGGCTATTAAATCCTAGTTATTGTAAACAAGCAATTTGTTGGTCATGACAAGTCAAAAATTTGATATATGTTTATCTTTGTGAGGCAATTAAGTACGCCAAGACACCCAGACAGACAGACAGACAGACAGACAGACAGACAGACACTCACACACATGTGCACACACTGTCCTGTGAACACAGTGTTGATTTATTACAGTTCAGTGAGTGATTGATGAGGGCTGAAAAGCCACAGAACGAGCATGTGCTTTGCCTCTCTTTCCCAATCGCATCACCCATCCATCTATTGGCCGTCTCCTACCATCAGTCCTTCTGTCCATCCACCCACTTGTCATTCATCTCTCCACCTGTCAGTGTGATCGGTCTGTGCTCACTCTCAGTGACAGAAGGATAGACTGCTGTATCATTATACTGCCACTGTAGAAAGTATCTCGACCTTTGACACAGAGCTACACTAATAACCCTTGTTTAATCATGATTGGCTTCCCTAGGTGATTAAACATAATAGCGTATGATACTGGTGCTTAGCTACAGTTAGCAAACCTTTATCTTATCGCCACTTCTCTCACCCTAAATTCCAGCCAGCACCAATTAACACCCTCAACAATGTACAGTGTTACCTGGTACCAAGCAAAAAATCCATCCCAAACCCCCAGGAAATCCACACTGTATAAGGCATTATATGCAATAATGGAGACAAATCCATCACAAGTTAAATGTATCATGAACCGCTGAGTCTATACTGTTCATAACGGAGCCTATTACACATTTACACTTGCATTGACCTAGAGCTGGCCAAAATCATTAACACAAAGCTTATTGTATGATAAAGTGTTGAGAAATCGCATTTAATTTAGTGAGTAAAGGACTGAAAGTGAAAAGTAAAAGCAAAACACTTTATTGGTGAACTCAGGGCGCTTGCTGCTGATGCCAACTGTTCAGCATGAGGTAGCCTAGCGGTTAAGGTACTGGACTATGGACCAAAAGGTCCAGGGTTCAAGTCCCACCTCTGCCAAGCTGCCACTGTTGGGTCCTTGAGCAAGGCCTTTAACCCACAATTGCTTGGACTGTAAGATTGTATCAATTGTAAGTCGCTCTGGATAAGGGCGTCTGCTAAATGCTGTAAATGTAAGCCAAGAGGATTCAGTTCTGGTTTTCCTTTCGGTTGGCTCTTATAAACTTAACTTTTTAGAACCCATGGAGACTAAGAATATAGTACTGTAGATAAAGAAAAATAAAAAATAAAGAAAAACACGATAAACACAGCAGAGATATTCACTGCGCAATGGCTATTGTGAATCTGAATCACTCTGTTCTGAATCGTGAATCGTGAATCATGACTTGTGAATCAAGTTTTGGCTTAAACGAGTCTCGCGGCTTGGCTCGTACAAATTTACACAAGTGCGCTGGGTACCGAGACAAATTTTTCTAGTCAGAATGCGTCAAGAACCGAATTTGACGAGTTCCAAGGTGGTCGAGAACCGAGGTACCACTGTATTCCAATAATAATTCCAACAATAATCAGCCGTTGGCTTATCATCTAATAAATCACAGACTTTGAGCATGCACTTAATGTAATATTGTATATATTGTAGTTCTGCACACAAAAACAGCTTGTCAAAGAGAGAACTCAACAGAGAATGACCAGACTGGTTCGAACACATGGAAAGGCTACAGTATCTCAGCTAACAGCTCTGTACAATCGTGGAGATCAGACAAGCATATCAGAATGCACAACATGTCAAAGCTGGAGCTACATGACCTACAACAGGAAGACCCTACCTAGCATTAGCACAGTGTTCCTATCAAAGTGCTATTAAAATCCAAACAGTATATAGAGCGGTGCCTGAAAGTTTTAGAACTGCCTATATTCATTTATTTATTCAGGAAAGTGACCCACAGTTACATATCTGAGAGTGCCAAAAGTATGTGGACCTCAGTAACTGCAACTAAACGTTTCTGAACTCTAGATCAGTGTCGTATGTCGGCTTGGGGCATTTTTAGGCCATCTCTCTGTCAAGAACAGCTTCAACTCTGGGATGCTGATAGGTGTTCTCATACGAGATGCTCGTTTCAGGTCATTCCATATTATTTCTATTGGATTAAGGTCAGGATTCTGACTTGGCCATTTAAAACCATTATTGTTCTTTGACCATTCTTTGGTTAAAGACTTTGTGTGCTTATTTGTTGTGTTGCTGCATGACCCATGATTTCTGGCATTTTATCTGACATTTTTTATTTAGTGAGGCATTTTGCTGGTTTATTTATTCGTTTATTAATGCATTTGTTAAATTAATGATCTATAGTAATATTGTGTGAATGGAAAGTCCACACAGTGGTAGAAAGACAGATGTGTGTGTGTACCTTGTCTCACTATACATGCGAGGACCAAATGTCCCTACAATGATAGGTAAAGCTGGAATTTCTATTTTGCAAAAATGGCAAATTTTATTTGAAAAAAACAAAAGAGCCAAAAGATTTGCTTTAGGTTCCTAGGGTTAGGGGTAAGTGCAGTATTGGATAATGTGCAATAACAACTGTTTTATAACAGTTTATCCATTTATTTATTACCTCAAACTTATGCACCATTGCACCATTTCTTTTGTATTGTATATTGTATGTGTTTGCACTGTGAAAGAAGTGGCTTTTAATCTCGCTGTACATATGTATAGTGACAATAAAGGCATTCTATTCTATTCTATGTCGATGGAAAGTCCTCACAAGGATAGCAAGACAAACGCGCCTGTGTGCACGCGTGCTTGCAAGGTGGGGATTTTCCTGTAGGTCAGTATTGGATTTACAAAAGCTACACCCTGAGCCTGCAGCTTAGCCCCAGGTACGTTACGTTACAGCAGACAGGCGCGTACACACTCTCGCTCTAGGTCTCTCGGACCTATTGGGTTGTAAAATTACAAAGTAATGAGGCAAAAATGGAAAGCGTCTCGTTCTCTGTTTTCTTTTCCCCTTACATATCTGATAAGGAAACGAGAGAGGGAGAGAGAGGAAAGTATGTTTGGATAAAGATCAGTTTTTCTCGTACGCTGTGTTGAGGAGAGAGAGCCAGAGGGACACCGGAACAGTGTGTGTGTGTGTGTGTGTGTGTGTGTGTGTGTGTGTGTGTGTGTGTGTGTGTGTGAATTTGAACTTTAGGTGTAGCAGCATTGGTATGCACAGCCACGTAGTCGACCACACACACACACACACACAACACACAACACACACACACTAGTATCCCACAGCTCCAATTGAAGCAAGGCATCAATATTAAATATCCCTCTGGAAACGTTACCAGGGTGATACACGTACTCCGAGGCTGAGAAAATGCTGTGATATTGATCTTACGACCTTCTGACAACTTGCTGATCGACCCATGGTACCCTGCGGCTGTGACACACTTCCTGTTTCGCTCTGGATGCTGAGGTAGATCAGCAGACAGACAGACAGACAGATATGAGATCTCTGGAGCCAGCGACTTAGCCTTGATGGCTACATAGATGTCTATAAACAAACAGGTTGAGACAGGATTTGGAAGAAGCCAAGTTTGATCGATCCGGATACTGACTGGTACCTTGTGATGCAAGTTGTTATCTTTACAGCGTTTCCCTATGAAGCACGGACATGAAACCGGCTCTGCCTAGCATATGCTAATGTTTACTAGCATCAAAATACCAATCGCTGGAGACTGGAGAGAACAGAGCAAACATTCAGTCATCGGCAAACCAATTACAAACAATTAACATTCGTATACAAACTGCCTGCTCTCCCCCACTGTGCCAGACCTGACTCAGAAGATTATAGGATGCATAAACCATGGATGATACTGGCTAGCGAAATTGACCAGATGGAGGTGTCACAGCAGGCAGCATTATATATGGACTTTAGTCAGACCTGACTGAATACATACCTGCCTCTAAATACAGCCTGGCTAAATGTGACTATAAACCTGTCATGGGCAAAACATACAGTTTCCTGTCAAATCGGTGCTTTGCTAAGATGGGTTACATCTAGTTTATTCCTTTGCTTCTGGTTAATCTTAGTGGTTTTCTCTCTCTCTCACACACACACACACACACACACACACGTTTGTCTTGCTACCCCTGTGAGGAAATAAAAGTAGCTATTTTTGCTTAAATAACAATTTAAGACGTGAGGCCCAGCAAACTGTACAGAAACACTGGATTATGGGTTGTCTGCTGGTCAAAATGCTATACTCAATACTTAGCAACTTAGCCTGCTGTGCAATGAAAAACAGTGGTGCTTGAAAGTTTGTGAACCCTTCAGAATGTTCTATATTTCTGCATAAATATGAACTAAAACATCAAATTTTCACACAAGTCCTAAAAGTGGATAAAGAGAACCCAGTTAAACAAATGAGATACTATATTATACTTGGTCATGTATTTATTGAGGAAATGGTCCAGTATTAGACATTAGTGAGTTTCAAAAGTGTGTGAAACCTTCTTCTATTTGTACACAATCTGTCTGACTGTGGATTGTTGGAGTCCAAACTTTTTAGAGATAGTTTTGTAACCTTTTCCAGCCTGATGAGCATCAACAACTCTTTTCCTGAGATCCTCAGAAATCTGCTTTGGTCGTGCCATGATACACTTCCACAAATGTGTGTTGTGAAGAGCAGACTTTGATAGATCCCTGTTCTTTAACTAAAACAGGGGCCCACTCACACCTGATTGTCATCACATTGATTGAAAACACCTGACTCTAGTTTCACCTTCAAATTATTGCTAATCCTAGATGTTCACATACTTTTTCCACTCACTAATATGCAATATTAGATAATTTTCCTCAATAAATAAATGACCAAGTATAATATTTTGGTCTCATTTGTTTAACCGGGTTCTCTTTATCTACTTTTAGAACTTGTGTGAAAATCTGTTGTTGTTTTAGGTCATATTTATGCAGAAATACAGAAAATTCTGAAAGGTTCACAAACTTTCAAGCACCCCTGTATATAGCTTTGTAACCAAAACACCATTTCAAATGTACACTTAAGCATAAGGCAGTATAGAAATATTTTATTGTATCTTTTTTATACATCTTGCATATTGCATGTATAGTATAGTGTATACTTTTATTGTAGATATACAGTACAACAACACTACTAAACATGTTGACTATTAACAAGTTATTCGCAGATTTAGACCGCTTTAAGAAGCTAATGTTATAGATTTACACTGCATAGAAACCCAATGCATGCTAGCCATGAACCCAGGTTTCAAGATTTAGTAGTATTATCAACAAAAATAGTAGAGGTGGCTGCAGCAGCAGTAGGAGTGAGTGGCAGTAGAAATGTTGGCAAATGGAGAAGTAACCACATTAGTACTAATAGTATTAATGACAGTTGTTTTGGTACTAGTGCCAGTAGTATTAGTAGGAGCAGCTGCAGTATTAGTAGTAGCAGTTGTAGCAGGTGCATATGCAGCAGCCGCAGTAGCAGTAACAGCTCTGATAAAACTGATAATAGTAGTAGTAGCATTAATATGAGCAACAAGACAGTAGTAATAGTAAGTATGAGCACCAGCACAAGCAGCAGTAGCAGTAGTTTTAGTAGTAGCAGTAGTAGTAATAGCAGCATTAGTAGGAGCAGCAGTGATGGCAGTATGAACACTAGCAGACATAGTAATAGTAACAGAGTAGTATTGATGACAATAGAAGCAGTAGTGATTGCAGTAACAAAAACAAAAGCAAAGACCTTTAATTCAATATATTGCGGTTTGGATGCTTCTTCATGATACTGTAGTAATACTGTCATTTTTGGCTTCCATCAAACAAAAGTATCAGGTCCTTCGTACCATCATTTTTAAGTGTTAAGGACATACAGTGGTGTGAAAAAGTGTTGGCCCCTTCCTGTCACACTTAAGTGTTTCGGAACATCAAACCAAAATGCAGTTTTTTAATGAAGGTGTTATTTATAAAGGGAGAAAAAAATCTAAACCTACAATGCCCTGTGTGAAAAAGTGACAAGCCTTCCTTGTTAAAACATAACTATGGTTTATCACACTTGAGATCACTGTTCTCAATCAGGACATCACTTAAATAGGACCTGCCTGACAAAGTGAAGTACACCAAAAGATCCTTAAAAGCTACACATCATGCCGAGATCCAAAGAAATTCAGGAACAATTGAAAAAAAAAGTAATTGAGATCTATCAGTCTGGAAAGGGTTATAAAGCCATTTCTAAAGCTTTAATACTCCAGCAAACCACAATGAGAGCCATTATCCACAAATGGCGAAGACATGGAACAGGGTTGAACCTTCCCAGGAGTCACCGGCCAACCAAAATTAACTCAAGAGTGCAGCGATGGCTCATCCAAGAGGTCACAAAAGACCCCACAACAACATCCAAAGAACTGCAGGCCTCACTTGCCTCAGTTAAGGTCAGTGTTCATGCCTCCACCATAGAGTTCCAGAGTTCCAAGACGAAAACCACTGCTGAGCAAAAAAGAACATTAAAGCTCGTCTCAATTTTTTCAGAATACATCTTGATGATCCCCAAGACTTTTGGGAAAACATTCTGTGGACTGATAAGACAAAAGTTGAGCTCTTTGGAATCTGTGTGTCACATTACATCTGGCGTAAAAGTAACACAGCATTTCAGTAAGAGAACATTATACCAACAGTAAAATATGGTGGTGGTAGTGTGATGGTCTGGGGCTGTTTTGCTGCTTCAGGACCTGGAAGACTTGCGGTGATAAATGGAACTATGAATTCTGCTGTCTACCAAAAAATCCTGAAGGAGAATGTCCGGCCATCTGTTTGTGACCTCACGTTGAAACGAACTTGGGTTCTGCAGCAGGACAATGATCCAAACACACCAGCAAGTCCAGCTCTGAATGGCTGAAGAAAAACAAAATGAAGACTTTGGAGAGGCCTAGTCAAAGTCCTGACCTGAATCCTATTGAGATGCTGTGGCATGACCTTAAAAAGGCCGTTCATGCTCAGAAACCCTCCAATGTGGCTGAACTACAACAATTCTGCAAAGATGAGTGGCCAAAATTCCTCCACAACGCTGTAAAAGACTCATTGCAAGTCATCCAAACGCTTGGTTGCAGTTTGTTCTGCTAAGGGTGGCCCAACCAGTTATTAGGTTTAAAGGGCAATCACTTTTTCACACAGGGCCATGTAGGTTTGGATTTTTTTCTCCCTTAATAATAAACACCTTCATTTAAAAACTCCATTTTGTGTTTACTTGTGTTGTCTTTGACTAATATTTAAATTGCTTTGATGTTCCAGTCAGGAAGGGGGCAAACACTTTTCACACCACTGTATGTATGGTTTGCCTTCAGTTTTCTTGTGAAAATAAAGAGCAACAGCTGGTTTTGGTAGTACCGGTAGTACTAAGAGCAGTAGAAGCAAGTGCATTAGTACTACTAGTAGCAGTAGTTTTATTAGTAGTAGTTTAACCAGCAGCAGTAATATTATTAGTAGTAACAGCAGTAGAATAGTTCTTCTATAAGCATAAGCAAGTACAGTGGTACCTAGGTTCTTGTCATTAATTCATTCCAAAAGGCTTGTCGAGAACCAAAAACGACTGAGCAAATTTTGCCCATAAGGAATCATGTAAATTGAATGAATCTGTTCCAGACCTTCAGAAAATCCACACTGTATAATGCCTCTATGAATGTATCATGAACTGAAAAGTTTAATATACAGTGATGCTTGAAAGTTTGTGAACCCTTTAGAATTTTCGATATTTCTGCATAAATATGACCTAAAACATCATCAGATTTTCACACAAGTCCTAAAAGTAAATACAGAGAACCCAGTTAAACAAATGAGACCAAAATATTATACTTGGTCATTTATTTATTGAGGAAAATGACCCTATATTACATATCAGTTAGTGGCAAAAGTATGTGAACCTCTAGGATTAGCAGTTAATTTGAAGGTGAAATCAAGAGAGTCAGCTGACCAGAGTCAGGTGTTTTCAACCAATGGGATGACAATCAGGTGTGAGTGGGCACCTTCTTTTATTTAAAGAACAGGGATCTATCAAAGTCTGCTCTTCACAACACATGGTTGTGGAAGTGTATCATGGCATGCCATCATAGATGGAACAATGAATTCTGAATGATATCAGAGAATTCTAAAGGAAAATGTCAGGACATCTGTCCATGAACTGAATCTCAAGAGAAGGTGGGTCATGCAGCAAGACAACGACCCTAAGCACACAAGCTGTTCTACCAAAGAATGGTTAAATAAGAATAAAGTTAATGTTTTGGAATGGCCAAGTCAAAGTCCTGACCTTAATCCTATCAAAATGTTGTAGAAGGACCTGAAGTGAGCAGCTAATGTGAGGAAACCCATCAACATCCCAGAGCTGAAGCTGTTCTGTATGGAGGAATGGGCTAAAATTCCTCCAAGCCGGTGTGCAGGACTGATCAACAGTTACAGGAAACGTGTAGTTGCAGTTATTGCTGCACAGGGGGTCAGACCAGACACTGAAAGCAAAGGGTCACATACTTTTGCCACTCATTTTCCTCAATAAATAAATGACAAAGTATGATATTTTTTACTCATTTGCTTAACTGGGTTCTTTTTATCTACTTTTAGGACTTATTTATGAAGAAACATAGAAAATTCTAAAGGGTTCCCAAACCTTCAAGCCTGAATCACTGTGTACTGAATCGTGAATCAAGTTTCAGCTGGAACGAGTCGTGCGGCTTGACTCATAACTGTTTAAGCAAGCTAGTCGGAATGCATCAAGAACCGAGTTTCGAGGTGGAGATCCGAGGTACCTCTGTAGAAGTATTAGTAGTAGCAGAAGCAGTTGTAGTAATAAGAGCAGCAGCCGAAGTAGTATTAGTAGAAGTACAAAGATGCAGTAGTAACAACAGTAGCAGCGGTAATGAGAATAAACTTTGCAGCAGTAGCAGTAGTGACAGTGGTAGAAGATGCAGTTGTAGTAGTGGAAGCAGCAGTGGTAAGAACAGCAGTAGTAACAGTAGTATTTGCAATGTAAGGACACTTCTGTTAGACAATGGAGTTGAAACAAAGCCTTAAATTGAACTCTTTACCCTGTCAGGGCGACGACGTGTGCATGCATCCAGCAGAAAGAGTGTGATTCAGAGGAAGAAGCATGAAGCAAGAGAGTGATGTGTGGAAGTAAATGGAGTGTGAACACAGAGAACTGGTGAGAGAGTGAGAATGAGAGAGAGTTAGGCAGAGAGAGAGAGAGAGAGAGAGAGAGAGAAGTGTAGTGATGCGTATTTCTGCAGACCCCTTGGAACTCAGAACTCAATTATTCCCACTGTTGGGCTCTGAAGCCACCCACACCAAGTTACCACACACACACACACACACACACACACACACACACACACACACACACACACACACACACACACACACACACAGTCAAGGCCTCTCATGAAAACAAATGATGTGATCGTGAACTACAATAGCTCAACAGCGACGTTTACAAGCAGCCTAATAATCCACTAATAATCAGACCAAAAGCTCAATGGTAAGCTCAGAATGGAGACTGTAGAGTCATGCACATGCATAAGTTTCACCCTCCTGGTCAATTGACGCTTTTTGAAAATGAGAAATAAATTAGCACGACCTTGTACAGAACAAGCATAAAAATGAAACATTTCAGCAAATCATAATGCATCACTAGTGAGTCGATTAAACGCGTGATTAGCATGCTGATCTTGCCAGTTATTTACGTAAGATTGTAAGATTAACTTCCTCTCTGTGAGTATGGCACAGACCCCCACTCAAGGCGTGGTGAGACTTGGGAGTATCCAAGGAAACCCACATCCAGAACGCATACAAAATGCAACCGACACATCAACTTGCCAGAGCTGGAATACGAACCAGTGGAGTTCAGGGATACAGGTTTTGAGTTGCTATTCAGAACCACCCTGATTCGTACCCCACCGCTGGTGAAGTTTCAAGTGCATTTCAATGTTGCTTTCTGAGAAGCTTCAGTGAAAGATCGGATATTCAGAATGATATTCATAATAGTCAGATATTCAGATATTCATAATTTCCTGGCACCAAATGTTCAGGATGCATAAATGGACGTTCCCACCTCACAAGAGGCTCCTGGGTTGGGAGCTGGGTTTGTGTGATGCACCTCACAAGACAAGGCGTTCTCCACAGCTGCAGAAAAAAGTGTTCAGGCACAATACAAACAAGAGGGGCTCATCGGTAGAGCACTAGTTTGCTGAACCACTTATATTGAGATTTCAGTAGCATTTCGGTTGAGATTTCAAGTTGGCAAAGGGGAGCCTAGTCAGTGCACTGGTCAGGTCCCGTAATGACCAGGTATGGTCAGGTGCACAGTAAAGCCTAGGAAGGGTCAGGTGCCCAGCGATGACAGTCAGGCTTCCCTGGAAACAAGTCAAGTGTTTTCCACATAAACCAGAGGTTGCTTGAGTCAAACCTTTTTGGGATGGAAACTATTCTTTTCCTTTTATTTTAATTCCAAGTCAATACAGTGTTCTGCAAAAGTCTTAGGACACCATTAGATTAGATATGCCATTGTTTTAGCAATGGTATAATGACCATATATAATTAGTTGTGAGTCTCTTTATTAGAAAACAATGAGAATATACAAAAAACTAAAAAATTACAGAAACAAACAGCTCCTTTAGGCTCCAGTGCAAGTATTTAGTGTGACCTCTCCTTACACTTGAGCAATGGAGCAATAGCAGCATTCTGCAGCTTCATCGGGATCCCAAGCTGACCCTTCTACAGTCCGAAGAAGCTTGACCTGAATGGCCTCTTTGGAAGGGTAGCAGCCAATAAATACATTTTTCATAAAGGGAACAGGGTGAAAAGGCTAGGATATACTAAAGCTCACAAATATTGGACTGAAGATCGGTGGAAAAGAGTATTATGGAGGGATCTGATGAATGACCTGCATAGAGCTGGGACCAAAGTAACAAAGGCTAAAGTAACACTACGCCGAGAGGGACTCGGATCCTGCAGTGCCAGGCGTGTCCCCCTGCTTAAGCCAGTACATGTCCAGGCCCTTCTAAAGTTTGCCAGAGAGCATATGGATGACCCAGAAGAGGATTGGGAGAATATCATGTGGTCAGATGAAACCAAAATAGAACTTTTGGTAAAAACTCAACTCGCTGTGTTTGGAGGAAGAAGAATTCTGAGTTGCACCATACCTACTGTGAAGCATGGGGGTGGAAACCTCATGCTTTGGGGCTGTTTTTCTGCAAAGGGGACAAGACCACTGATCCGTGTTAAGGGAAGAATGAACAGGGCCATGTATCGTGAGATTTTAAGCCAAAAACTCCTTCCATTAGTGAGAGCATTGAAGATGGAACGTGGCTGGGTCTTCCAGCATGACAATGATCCCAAACACACTGCTTGGGCAACGAAGGAGTTGCTCCATAAAAAGCATTTCAAGGTCCTGGAGTGGCCTAGCCAGTCTCCAGACCTCAGTCCCATAGAAAATTTGTGGAGGGAGTTGAAAGTCCGTGTTGCCCCAAAACATCACTGCTCTAGAATAGATCTGCATGGAGGAATGGGCCAAAATCCCAGCTACAGTGTGTGCAAACCTGGTGAAGACTTACAGGAAACGTTTGACCTCTGTGATTGCCAACAAAGGTTATGTTACAAAGTATTGAGTTGAACCAAATTTATTGACCAAATACTTATTTTCCACCACATTGTACAATTAAATTCTTTAAAAATCTTACAGTGTGATTTCCTGGATTTTTTTTATGCTCATTTTGTCTCTCTTAGTTGAAGTGTACCTATGATGAAAATTACAGACCTCTCTCATCTTTCTA
This sequence comes from Ancistrus triradiatus, assembly GCA_025084515.1. Classification (NCBI taxonomy): domain Eukaryota; kingdom Metazoa; phylum Chordata; class Actinopteri; order Siluriformes; family Loricariidae; genus Ancistrus; species Ancistrus triradiatus. Next base: position 741,812 of record JAJAGP010000128.1, read on the forward strand.
AGTAGGAGAACTTGCACAATCAGTGGCAGACTAAATACATTTTTGCACCACTGTATATGGTTTTTATACCATAGCTACCAACACAATACATGTTTAAATAAGGTGCAACACATGGTTCAGCTATCACTGTGTTTAAAGTTAAATGTCAGATACATTCAAGATTGTTATCGAGATCAAAAGCCTGACGTTATATTCAGTTATTATATTGAAAATAATACTGGTCCTGATTTTGTACAATCAGACTAGAGGTACCCAAACTGTTGCATAAGGCTACTGACCTTTTTTTTCCCAACAGATCAGATGGTGTCCATCTAACATAATAATCAACATTTTGCTCCTATTGATAATACTATTCTATGTTAAGTGCATATCAAATTATGGATGTGCAGCTCTATGACACGCTGACAGGGCTCACAAGCTGACGTTCATGTTAATTGTTAGTAGAATCAGATAACTCTGCACATAGCCTGTGTAGCAGGAACCTTTGATGGAAATGAATTCATTCAGATTGTAACCATAAACACAGCCATTGTCACAAAGCGTTCCCATTTTTCTGTTTAGTTCTATTATTCACAATAAAACTTGTCATAACTCCAAGCCGGAGAAGTGAAATCTTCTCAGTTTATCACGCCTGAGGTGACATTCACAGTGTGTGATCCTTCACAGCAATGACGCATGTATTTGTGAACAAATGCAGCAAAGCCAATGGCACAGACTTCAAGAACACCAGCCTTTATTAATGATTGTGTATGTTTTTTGACACACACTGCCTGCTATTCCATGAAGGTGTCTATTAGTCAGACATCTGTGATACTCAACGATTATTAGTTCTATTTTGCAAATGTGTGCATTAACACTTTGGAGTATGATCAAGTCTGTTTTCCCAAGAATGTCACAGAAATTAGGTCACTCTAAGCAAAACTGTTAACTTCTCTTGAAAAATCTGGTTCAAAGATCAATTAGATTTTGTTGATAAACTGCACAGAAACAGAAATATAAAGTCATACTGTTGCAAATAATTATATACTGTATATATCACTTAAAATCACGTAGACGTGCCTTAGCTATTTCATACCAGATTACAAATGTGTATTCTTGTACAGTAAATATCATGTATCGTGACAATAAGTGCTGAATATGTACTAAGACAAACCTGGCTATGCTAACAACAAATATCCTAATTAAGCTAATGATGTACTAAGTCATACAGCTGATAAGTATTGTTTTAATTAATAAAGTCAACATTAATAACGCCAGGCAAGCGTTTGAGCCATCAACTGATGCATATGATCAAATTAAAGAGACTCATTACAGAGCCATAAATAGTAGATGTTGTTATGTGAGTGACAGATATTAGTATATTAGTCAGCTCACAAGTGGGAGCCGTAATTTCTATGCTACAGTTGGAAAACCGCTGGAAACCTGGACATGTAGAGACGACCTACATGCTTTTCAATCTTTGTTCAGGTGAGATTTGAAGGTGGACACTTGTATTAGTTGTGCTTTATATGTAACTATGTAACTGGTGTGACCCCCCTGTGCAGCAATAACTGCAACTAAACAGTTCCTGTAACTGAGAATCAGTCCTGCACAGCGGCTTGGAGGAATTTTAACCCATTCCTCCATACAGAACAGCTTCAGCTCTGTGATGTTGGTGGGTTTCCTCACATTAGCTGCTCACTTCAGGTCCTTCCACAACATTTTGATTGGATTAAGGTCAGGACTTTGACTTGGCCATTCCAAAACATTAACTTTATTCTTCTTTAACCATTCATTGGTAGAACGGCTTGTGTGCTTAGGGTCGTTGTCTTGCTGCATGACCCACCTTCTCTTGAGATTCAGTTCATGGACAGATGTCCTGACATTTTCCTTTAGAATTCTCTGATATGATTCAGAATTCGAAACATTCTTCCAATAGCCTTCTGGCTTATCCACATCATCTTTTGAAAACTGCAGATGAGCCGCAATGTTCTTTTTGGAGAGCAGTGGCTTTCTCCTTGCAACTCTACCATGCACACCATTGTTGTTCAGCATTCTTCTGATGATGGACTCATGAACATTAACATTAGCCAATGTGAGAGAGGCCTTCAGTTGCTTAGAAGTTACCCTGGAGTCTTTTGTGACCTCACCAACTTTTACAGACCTTGCTCTTCCAGTTATCTTTATTTGTCACAACAATGGTCTTGAATTTCCTCCATTTGTACACAATCTGTCTGACTGTGGATTCGTGGAGTCCAAACTCTTTTGAGATGGTTTTGTAACCTTTTCCAGCCTGATGAGCATCAACGACTCCTGATGAGCTTCTCAGAAAACTCCTTTGTTCTTACCATAATACACTTCCACAAACATGTGTTGTGAAGAACAAACTTTGATAGATCCCTGTTCTTTAAATAAAACAGGGTGCCCACTCATAGCTGATTGTCATCCCATTGATTGAAAACACCCGACTCTAATTTCACCTTCAAATTAACTGCTAATCCTAGGGTTTCACATACTTTTGCCACTCACTAATATGTAATATGGGATCATTTTCCCTAATAAATTAATGACTAAGTAGTTCAGGCTTGGTTCTGGCCTCCTGTGACCCTGAGTTTGATTAAGCGGGTATGAAAAATAAACAAAAGAATGCACTTCCCCTGTGCTTTCCCATTTTTCCCCCATGTATTTTACAGACTAGAAGTTAGAAAGCATGAATTTTGTTCCTGTTCCACATGTAAATGAATTGTTTTCCTGTCTTACTTACTATGTTTACCATTCTCGTGTACCATATGCACCCAAGCGAATGAGGCTTCCGAGTAAATGTAAAAGTGTAAAAGCTCTATGAAAAAGAGGGAATAAACCAAATAGCCTAAACACACACCGCTGCACCAACTGCGTGGCGGCAGTTTTACATTTCCCATTAACTTTAACCTACCACAAGAGGTGAACAACGAAACGCTGCATGGCGGCAGTGTTATGAACAAACCCACATTGTACCTGGCACCATTACAAGGTAGCACACGTAACCTTGCATTCAGAGCATTGCTAATCAAGTGCCTAACGAGGGATTGTATATCCATCTGTCCAGAATGGAATTGTATCATTTGCTTGCCAAATGAGTGGGGGCATCTCTGCTTTAGAGATTTAGAGGCATTAGCAGAACAGAGCAGCTTTGAATGGCCAATCTATTGTTCAAATGATATGTTTTTATGCAAATATTAACTCAAATTAATTAATTTAAAAAAAAATACATAACTCTGGACAAAATAGACTACTGCAAAATTACCAGTTTCTCTGGTTCCCTCTGTTTTATTCTATAAAATACTGACTTTTTAAAAAAAACTAACAAAGTAAACAAATGTTTTAACTTAGGAAAGTTAATAACTCTATATTTCAAGCACAGTTTATCATGCGTCTTGTACTTTTACTCAGTAAATAAGATATGGTTGAGTTGATTACATAATAATAACCTCACTTCAGTAGAATGAGGTGTGTCTGAGTTGGAATTCATTAGCTACTGGAATGCAATGTCTGCCATAAATCTAGATATGTTGATTTAAAAAAAACTGAAGTGGCCTCTTAATTTTTCCCAAGCGGCATCCCATGCAACGTTAACCCACTTTTTTAACCATTTTTGTGCTATTATTATTATTTATATAATGGTTCCATTGAACATGGTATACCAGTGCAACTAAAGGGGCTGCATCCTCTTCTATGCCTGTGCATGCACCCCATCAAAACTTTCTACACATCAAAATCAGTGAACATTGATTTTTGGAAATAACTGAGGTTTATTTTCATGGATTAGATGTAATGAGGTTGTAGGACATTGGTCGCCTAGTGGTTAAGGTACTGGACTATGGACCAGAAGGTCCAGGATTCAAATCCTGCCTTTGCCAAGCTGCTACTGTTTGGTCCTTGAGCAAAGACCTTAACCCACAACTGCTTGGACTGCAAAAGTTCTAAGTCGCTCTGTGTACGAGCGTCTGCTAAATTCTTTAAAAGTTGAAGAATATTTTGCCAATGGTGCTTAGATGGTGCAGCAGTAATTCACTAGATCACCACTGCAGTGGTCTGTTTTTGAGTTCGGGCAATGCCTCCTGGCAACGTGACACACAGGCATGATTGGGATCATCCTCCAGAATTGCAACAGTGACCCCTGCAGAGCCCTGCAATGGACTGGTGCCTGTACTAGGGATAGGCTAAGGACTCTGACCTGGTCAAGTAGGGAAAAAATTAAACTGGCACTGTAGTGATGCTTGGAATATTCTGGAATGTGGAATTTTAAATGTTAAATCCTTGATTTATAAAACATAAATTTTACAAATGTAAGCAATAAATAAGCTTTCTACACACGTCTCTACAGCTTCTCCTTCATACAAAGTGCAAGGAATCACAAATTAGTATGAACACAAAACAGAGACACCCCACAGTAACCTCGAGTGAGAATCTATACAAGGGCACAATGATAACTGTGTTACTTATTAACATTAGCTAAACTTTTAAGATAGCTAAACTTGCAAAACTTCAGTTAGCATGCTGTTATCCCCTAATAACAAGCCCGCGGTACCTTATTAAACCATGCTAAACTCGCTTTATTGACATTTTAATTAACAGCATTAGTGCTAAGATGTTTCAATGCACCTCTTGAACATTACAACACAATTTCATTTCCAACACCATCCCCCATCAACATGTTCTGCTAAGGCTTCTTGACAGCCGTTACTGGTCAGGACGCATTCCAATAAGAACCCTTCAATCTCACGCCGGCATTTGGGACACAGCCTTATTGTCATAGTGCTGTGTTCCGCGCAGAACGGATGGACAGGAGAATTAAACCTTATTAAAGCTCACACTCCTCATTACAGCGTGTAATCCGCCCTGAAACACCTCTGCACACCAAGCAAACAAATCACAACAAACACGTCTGTTATGATGTGTGGACAGAAGACGCGGGTGAGGGGAGAAAGTCTCTGAGCAAATCAAAATGACATGACTCACTTCTGTCTTTCTTTGACTCTCTGATTCTTTCTCTGTCTGCCTCTCCCTTTACGTCCCTCCGTGTCCTTCTAGATCCCTGTCTGTCTGTTATACACGTGCACTTTGGGTAGGGTAAACAAAGCCCAGAAGGAAATGCCTGGGTAGACTCACACACACATGCACTCACAGGACTGTGCAAAAGTCTTAGGCCACCATTAGGTTTGTTGTTTAGCGATGGTATAAGCACCATATATAACATAGAGTACTTTCACCTGGATTCGTTCTTCCATAATACTCTTTTCCACTGATCTTCATTCCAATATTTGTGAAATTTTGCATATCTTAGCCTTGTCATTCTGTTACCTTTCTGAAAATAGTGGTTTCTTGGCTGCTACCCTTCCAAAAAAAAACATTCCAGATCAAGCTTCTTTGGATTGTATTTATTGATCTGCGGATTGCTATTGCTCAAGTGTAAGGGGAGGTCAAACGCAATACTTGCCACTGTAGCCTTTTTTCATATTTTTTCAACTGAAGGCCTCTCTCACATTGGCTAATGTAAATGTTCATGAGTCCACCATCAGAAGAACACTGAACAACAATGGTGTGCATGGCAGGGTTGCAAGGAGAAAGCCACTGCTCTTCAAAAAGAACATTGCTGCTCATTTACAGTTTGCTAAAGATCATGTAGACAAACCAGAAGGCTGTTGGAAGAATGTTTTGTGGATGGATGAGACCAAAATAGAACATTTTGGTTTAAAAAGAAAGGGTTATCTTTGGAGATAGGAAAACACTGCATTCCAGCATAAGAACCTTATCCCATCTGTGAAACATGGTGGTGGTAGTATCATGGTTTGGACCTGTTTTGCTGCATCTGGGCCAGGACGGCTTGCCATCATTGATGGAACAATGGATTCTGAATTATATCAGAGAATTCTAAAGGAAAATGTCAGGACACCTGTCCAAGAACTGAATCTCAAGAGAAGGTGGGTCATGCAGCAAGACGACGACCCTAAGCACACAAGTCGTTCTACCAAAGAATGGTTAAAGAAGAATAAAGTTAATGTTTTGGAATGGCCAAGTCAAAGTCCTGACCTTAATCCAGACGAAATGTTGTGGAAGGACCTGAAGTGAGCAGCTAATGTGAGGAAACCCACCAACATCCCAGAGCTGAAGCTGTTCTGTATGGAGGAATGGGCTA